>CM035432.1:35933714-36546214 GCA_020310875.1 Ceratopteris richardii | reverse complement strand
CCCCCCCCCCAAAAAAAAAAAAAAAAAAGAAACCTCCTACATCACGTTTTTCTTCGAAAGCACACTTAGCACTATTTCTCGATGTTATCTTTTGAAAAGTAGAATTTTGGTCTCTCTCCACCTCAACGAGCTAGCCACTACTATGTCAGTTGTGTAACTTTCCATTATATTTTTCATCACTTATATCCTTGATATTTGCTATAGATTTCTAGTTTTGAGGAGGTATAGATCTATCGGTGTACTCAAAATTGCTTTCAGTCACAAGCAGTTTCTGTTTTGTATCTCATGCAGGTCCAATTTTGAGGAAGCATTATACTTTGAGGTGAATATGTAAAACTATTAAGAAGACACAAATCTCGAGATATAATTTATAATTTAGATTCCTATAGTTTAGGATATGTTTTTTAAGAGTTTGAAGATCTAGAAAGTTGAAGGTGCACTATGTTGTTTAGAATTAGGAAGAAAGCTCCATGCATCGAAACAATAGTATCAAGTAGCTAATTATCCACATATCTACTTTGAATTCCTCTATTTCAACCATCTTTGGTTTTGTAATTACTAAATATTTCTTCTTGTGAAAGTTTTCTTAGTTTTAGTGACTATATAAAGAGATGAATTTGAAAAATAAACATAAGTCCACATGAAAGGCGGTTCCACAACAAGCAAAGGAATTTTGCAAGAGGATAGAAGTTAGATCATCAACATTTTTACAAGAAATCTATGGATTAGCATGACGGCAAGAACTAGAGGACCACACTAAGTTCCAA
The DNA here is from genome assembly GCA_020310875.1 of Ceratopteris richardii. Lineage (NCBI taxonomy): Eukaryota > Viridiplantae > Streptophyta > Polypodiopsida > Polypodiales > Pteridaceae > Ceratopteris > Ceratopteris richardii. Next base: position 36,545,447 of record CM035432.1, on the reverse strand, counting down.
GGAAGCACCTCAAGCACATAGAGTGCAACGAGAAAGAACAAATCATTGAACTCAAACTGAGCATGGACGGGAAGATGGTTAAAGTCCAACATGTATACAATGCATCACTATGGAAAATCCATGACAATGCACTGTCAAGCTATCCATCAAAACTGTAAGTTACATTTAATTTCATATTTTCAATCGTTCGCAATGTCATGGGTTGAAAGTATTTTGCAAATGTTTTTCCATCAATGTTATATTAACGGGCACCCTTGGCAACGTCCATAGGGAGTTTTAATGAGATGCATGCCAACATAGGGAGGTTGGAATATGCAGGTATGAATCTCTCAAAATTAATTCAGAAGGATTTTCTTTTTTACAAATGCATTTATGTAGTTCCTTCAATGTCAAGGGAAAATGCTGGATTCAAGGTATTAGCCTCACCAGATTTGGATAGGCATAACTAAAAAATTCCCAATAATGATAGAATCTCACTTAGTAGTTGAAATAATGAGATGGATATACAAGCTACAATGAAATGCACATACAACTTCCGTAGTAACACATATACCGTTTTTGGCCTCTACACGTATTTGTGATCTTTGTTCATATAGGTAAAATCCATGAGACACCGCTCATGTGGATTGGAAATGGTAGTTGAGCGTAGGATAAATTGTTTCCTTCATCTTGGAGAGATAAAATAGTGCAACACAAAGGAAACGTACTCAAATGTTTGGTTATCAATGACATAAAAATTACATAGAGCATCAACAAGAAGAAAATATCAATTGTCTTTCCTTATAGAAGATGGAGATTAGCAAATGTAGGATGGGACGCATTAGATTCTGATATATCCACTTCAAAATAGATACCTATTCACATTTGTGATGAAGAAGATAAAAATCCATGATGTCAATGTGATTGAAGATTGTCCGTTTGCAAATTACGAATATATAAGCAAGAGAGGAGATAACTTATGTGGTAGATAGTGATGTGGTCAGGTAGATAGTGATGTGGTCATATAATATGGAGTAAGGAAGACATGTCGAAGTGCGAATATTGCAAACTACGTAAGGTTTTTTATATATGTCCACGTTAATGGATATTTCCTTGGAGATGAAATTTTCGTATGACAAGTGCATAGTTCATGCTTTTTCCATTATGGTAAAAGTATTCTAAATTATAAAACATCCATGGCATCTTCATAGTCTATCTTCTGAAAACTTTGGTGAATGGTTCAATAATTATATGCTTGTTAAAACCTAAGATGATCGCCCCATTACTTAGACAAGATGAACATTTTAAAATGTGATTTATAATACTTATTCTTTATACTTTCCTAAGTATGATGGGATGAGACCTCATCATAAATTTTATATTGTTCTTAATAATGATACCTACAATGTCAATTACTGTACAATTCCATATCCACCTCATATCGAATGCTTTTAAAGATATGAAAACTATATCTTTCATGGAAATTAAAAGATGTATGAACATTATTCATGCCTTTATTCAAACTCTCTATCTTAACTCTATCCTTCATGTTGCATATATTTCTTGAAAAAAAATTATTTCATTTGAAAAGGAGAGAAGTACAAGAGAATTAGAGAGGGGTTAGATGTAGAAAGGTAATCTTTTGATGCTCTTGATGTGGGATCCACCTACTTTGAAGCTTTTTGTTATCTAATATAGACATCTTGTAGTGTTTAAAAGGGCGAGAAATCTTATGATTGAGAATTCTTACACCTAGGCAATCTATGTTTTTTTCTAGGGACTATTTTTTTGGGGGCTTCATCAACGTCTGTTGGTGCAAAATGCAAGCCTACACATTTGGCTAGAAGACTCACGAACAATTGAAGCTCCATGGAAACCATTGCTAGAAGAATTTTATCTTTTACATTTGTAAAAGTTGATTTAACTTGGAAGAATCTTTGTAACTCTCAACAAACTCGTGGAGATCATTAGTTGAGAAATCACGACTTTATGTTAGAGAGAATAATTCCTAGATTGGTGGATTACTTTTAGACAGAGCTAAAAGTTGAATTCAAATTCAAATTTGAATGTAACACTTATATAAAGTGACTTGAAAAAGTCGCGGATAGTGTGATCAATTCTCGAGTTCTCCATTGCCATTTTGTAAGAGTGTAAAGTCTACATTATAGCCTACACTACTCTCCATCATCATTCAATGATCTATAGCTTGTTGGAATCAGATCCAAGTTATCTACATTCTCACAAATTTTGAAGGAAATTCATTCAGCCAATTTGGAGAAAAGCACGTTGAAGCACTCACTGGTCAAACTCTGCAGAGGTCCTACAAAATAGGGGGTAATGATTCAATTGTTAAATTGATTTCTCTGTGTATAGTACATCATCTCAAGTGATTTGACTTGGAATCATTAGCTTAATAAGCTAATTAGATACCTTTAAAAGGAATTTTTCTAATTCCTACTACACTGGTAGCACTGAGCATAACAAGCATCAGGTGTGTGATAAAAAAATAGAAGGTTTTCATTGATCCTTCAACTTGGAAGTAGTCTGTTTTCATTCAATCTTCTCTTACATTAGTTACAAAGTACATAGGCTCTTTTATAGTGTCTTTGGAGAGCTAGGACGGCCCACAACTCAACTCTAAAGCTACAAGGGGCTGGTAATAAGCAAGAATTGGCAGTACCTACTCATTTCTTGGAGTGTCCATCCATCTATCCTAACGATGGTATCAAAGAAAAGTTAAGGTAAAATGGGAGATGGCTTTCCTTCTTTCATTGATAAATTGGATAGGAACAACTACCAAGCATGGTCCTTGAGGATGAAGACGTACTTACAAGGAAGGAGCGTCTATGGATACATCTGAGGAGATAAGGAGATGCCCATATTCAGAAGCAAAGGACAACCTACAAGAGAGAAGCATGAAAGACTCAACGGATGGTGTGCCAAGGATGCATTAGCAAGGTCCTAATTACTTAACTCAATCTCTCATTTTCTTCTTCCACATATTAGGAACTGTAAGACATCCCAAGAGACTTGCGAAACATTATCTTCTTATTTCTCTTCCAATAGAAGGGCTAGGAAGAACCAATTGTGGATTGAGTTTGATTTACTTATGCATTACTCGGCCAGATATTCAGTTTGCTGTCTCACAGATGAGCAGGTTTATGCATTGCCCAGGAGTCACGCATTGGAAAGCGGTTAAGCGCATCTTTCGCTACTTGAGTGGTACTCGGCTACTTGGGTTGTTTTATCCCAAGGGGGGATCACTACCGCCAGATTTGCATGCTTTTTCTGACTCAGATTGGGCTGGTTGCTATGACACTCGTGTGTCCACCAGTGGTTTTTGCTTCATGCTTGGTAGCTCATGTATATCTTGGTTGAGCAAGAAGCAGCCTACTGTGGCCACTTCCAGTTGTGAGGCTGAGTATAGGGCAGCTTTCACAGCGACTGTTGAGTGTGTGTGGCTCAGACGCCTTATGGCTGATTTGGGTGTTGGCCAGTCTTCTGCCACCACCATCTTCACTGACAGTCAGAGCGCATTGGCAGTTGCGAGGAACCCTGTGTTCCATTCTCGCACTAAGCACATTGAGGTGCATTATCACTATGTCAGGGAGAGGTTCTCTGCTGGGGAGATCAGCTTGGCATATGTGCCCACGCAGGAGAACATTGCAGACCTTTTCACGAAGGCTCTGCCTAGGGAGAAGTTTGAAGCTTTCCGCAAAGCTTTGGGCTTACTTCCTTTTGTGGAGTGATTTCCACATAGCTCGGCACTTCCTTATACATGAGTGCCAGCTCCTTGTTCACCGCATCACTCCCAGGGGGGATTTGTTGATATATTTAGGTAGTGATGTGTGTGAACACTCTAGGACCGCCGGGGCACTTTTTTCCCTCTTTAGGAGGTTTTTTTCCCCCGGCTTGTATATACGCCTATTGCCCTAATGGGCTACTTATCTTTGTACATTCTCTAGTAATACATTCAGTCTTGTGTGTTGTGCTCCAAGCTTCTTCTTCTTCCTTGTGTTGTTCGCGTGCTTCCGCAGACGTCTAACTCCAACACATCCAACCAAACAATCAGAAGATCACAAAGGGAGAGCAAGAAGCCAATCAGATATGGGTATGACACTTCCCTAGTTACTAAGCACTGTGTTTACCTTGCAAAAGACTTTTCAATTGAAGAACCAACATCATATGAAGAGGAAAAGACCAAGGCAAAATGGAAAGAAGCTATGGATGAGGAAATTGAAGCACTCAAGGAGAGTGATACTTGGGAACTAGTACCAAAGAAGGAGTCTATGAAGGTAATTAGTTCTAGATGGATCTATAAGATCAAAAGGAATTCTGATGGATCAATAAGCAAGTACAAAGCTAGACTTGTAGATAAAGGTTTTGCACAAATCCAAAGAATTGATTATGAAGAAACCTTCTCACGGTTTGGCCAAAATGCCAACCATCAGGGTATTGGTAAGCGTGGCTCCATCAAAGAATTGGAACATGTATCAATTGGATGTAAAAAATGCATTTCTAAATGGCTGGATTTGAGAGGAGGTGTACATGTCTCAACCTCCTGGCTATGAGGACCCAAACAAGGTAACATATGTATGTAAATTGAACAAAGCTCTTTATGGATTGAAGCAGGCACCTAGGGCATGGAACCATAGGTTGACTACATACCTTCAGGATCAAGGTTTTATCATGAGTAAAGCAGATACTTCTCTATTCATCAAGAGAAATAATTCAGAGGTAATATACCTATGTGTATATGTTGATGATATCATACTCATAGGTAATGATGCTAATGGCATCAAACAAATCAAGAACCAAATGATGAAAGAGTTCAAAATTAGTGACCTTGGATCACTAAAATATTTTCTTGGACTTGAGTTAGTGTATACTAACTCTGGAATTTACATTACTCAGAGAAAGTATATAGAAGATATATTAAAGAAGTTTCATTTGCAGGATGCCAAAGTTGCAAGTACTCCAAGGAGTTAAACCTAAAGTTAAGTGATCATGAAGGTGATGTACTTGAGAGCATTGCAGGTTACCAAAGCATAGTGGGAAGCTTGAACTATGCTACTCTGAGAAGGATTGATATTGCTTATCGAGTAAGTGTTCTAAGTGAGTTCATGCACAAACCTAGGGGACCTCACTTGGAGGCTGCCAAAAGGATCTTGAAGTACCTTAAGGGTACTCAACATCATCGATTGTATTTCCCTTATACATCAGACTTGGACATCAAGATCTATTCAAATGTAGATTGGGTATGTAAGCTGCTGGATTGGCATTTTGGATTTTCATAATTCCTATAGTTTCCTATCCCGCGCAAACCGAAAGGTTTCATATTCCGCACGAATCGAAAGGTCGTGTGAAGAGATGTATCGGCTTATCAACTAATAAAAAGACATTGCAGTGACGCTCTGGTAACAACAAGCGGGATTGCTAGAGAGTCTGTCTGGGCAATTGCGGTCTGTGGAGAAGCCGTAGTGCAGTGTTCATGAAGTCTGAGTATTGTCGTCCTTACCTTTGTTTAATTTCATTAATTTGTGATTAACACATAAGGTTCTGTTGTCGATATTCGTCTATGCGACGGTAATCAGTAATTGCTACGTGACGCACTGTGAACAGTATTAACCTGAGTATGCACAGTAAATCTATGAGAAGACTAATCAGAGTCTTGATAGTAATTCAGATTAAACAGAGTGTTGAATGCTAATGTATTGCAGTTTGGATAAGTTAATTGGGAAAATCAAGTTACAGGGCCTCTGATTTATCAGACCCCTACCACTCCCAAGAACCCGGAAGAACTTAAAATGCCTGTAATGTAAAAGTCCATTTTAACACTGGCACCGTCTGTGGGAAAGTGGCACAAAATTGTGAATAATCAGTAAGATGGAGTAGTACGCAAGTGGTGCAGAGGTGATATATGCCGGTTACTCGGTCCGGCGAGTCATATCCGAAGTACAGGAGAGACCAGCATCCGTGGACAGTACCAAATTTGTTAGGGAAACCTCTAGTCGGCAGAAGCATAGACTGGTTAAGTCCAGTTGTCGAAGGAACAGAGGCTGTTAGTAGCAATTCCGGTCGAATTCCGATAACACAGGAGGAAATTCCGGTAAATTCCGATGTAATTTCGGTATAATCTGCAGAACGTACAGAAACTTGGGAGTGTACAGGGACACAGTATGCAGTTGACTCGACACCGTCTGGTCAGGATTCGAACTTTTCCGAGGATAAAGTGGTGTTACCCAGAGAGATCATTGCCGGTGAAAGAATGCCCTGTTTTGGGGAAAGTTTGATAAATTCCGATGACAGTTCGGTCCCAGTTGCAGGGAATTTATAGTTTTTCGATGACCATGTGATACTCCCTGGTGAATCTTCATTTCGGACACCACTGTTCGGGGCAAATTTGCCTGCCTAGGATATCCAAGCTGAGGATAGGCTCTTCCATTTGGAGATCCGTAAGAGATTAAACGCTATTTTCAAGCCGAAAAGTGAGCAGTCTGACCATACAGACTTCGAAGGACCAGAAACACCTCCTCAGAACTCAGGAGATAACCAAGGTACCACGGCTAGCACCATGAGTGGTCAACAGCAGCAGCAGCAACAACAATAACAGCAGCAACAATAACAACCCCTTCCACTGCGACCAGTTCCAACAGGGGTAACTTACACAAAGTTCGGTGGATTTCCAGGTGATGACCCTGATGCCCATGTGCATACTTTTGAGATAATTTATGACGTACTGAACCATTCACCCGATCCGGCATACAAGGCCATCGTATTCCAGTCTACATTAGTCAATGAAGCAGCGAGATGGTTAACAGAGTATGATTTCAATCATTTCGTTACCTATGAGGCGGTAAGAGATGCATTTTTACAGCGGCTCCGGTTGACGAAAAACCTTGCCGAAATCTTCGACTATCTGCAGAACAACAAGCAGAAGCCACACCAGACTGTTCAGGAATAGGCCACATTATTTATAACTCATTTAAGACAACTGCCTCCGGTGCATACCAACCTGCCGGATGATGTAATAACCCAATGGTTCATTAATGGTTTGATCCCACAGCTAAGACAAATCATGATCATCCGCTGTGTGGGTGCTATGACACTAGATGTTGTTATAGCGATGGCTCTGCAATTAGAGCATAAGGTTGGGGGATTTACCGAAGATTTGGAGTGGCTGAAAGCCAGTAAGAACATTATAGATGATCCGGTTAAACAGATGTACTGTACCAAGTGCAAAAATCCAGGTCACACTAGTGCTACCTGTGCCCTTAATCAGATGTATTGCGCCATCTGCAATATCACCAGACAGTCAACCAAAAATTGTGCGTATAATGCCAAAGTGCAGGGACGAGCAGCTGTAAATGCCAGTATACAAGAACCAGGTCAACCCGCAACCCACTATGTACCACCGCAGATGCAAAACAATCAACCGCAAGGATACAAAAATTACCGGGGACAGCGGAATACCAACTTCAATGCAAATCGATGGCAGGCGGAGAATACTTCTCTGCCCCCACCTCGATGAAATTTTTGTGGTGAGCTTGGCCACATCCGGAGATTTTGCAAGGATGCAGCCGAATACGGCCAACGAAAGAAAGAGCGTCAAAACCCGATGACCAACATGGTCTATATCTTCCCAGTAGAATCGCAAGCAGTAGTGATCCAGAAAAGATCCGGTAAGCAATTGCAACCCGCAGCTCAGGTGTTTAAACCTGGTATCCGTGAACAGCAGCGAATGTATACCAAAGCCAGCCAATGGACCGCCAAAGAGCCTACCGTGTTCCCCGATCCAATTTTGATGACACAGGTTCCCTTGCCAAATGGGAAAGCGCATGAATAAGACTCTACTCCAGTAACAAGAGAATCATCATCGGAACTAGTGAAGAGTGCAATTCCAACATACCAGGTATGGGATATTCTCTCGAAGGCTTCAATTATACTCCCTTTGGGGCAGCTACTCGCCTTGGTGCCCGGAGTTAGGTAGCAGTTTCAACAACAAGTTAGTCCTGAATCTCCCAGTACTCTGGCGACCGCAACAATACAACCGGAAACTGACTCTACGGTGGATCATTCTGTCCCTTTAATCACTGTCTGGCATAAAAATCACAAGATTACGCAAGTATTAATCGATGACGGTTCCGGTGTGAACATAGCAATTGCAACTCTCTGCAAGACGTTAGGGTGGACCCAAATCAAGCCCGTTCAATTCTTTGTCAGAATGGCAGTTCAATCCCGAGTCCATCCGGTGGGACTCGTACGGAATATCCCCATTACTTTGGAGGGCACCACGTTTAAAATGACTTTCGTAGTCTTAGAACTACCAGAGTTCAGCCTCGACTATAATCTTCTGTTCAGTCGACCGTGGTTGAAACAGGCTAAAGTTATATAGGATTGGTCAGCGCAAGAACTGACTTTCAAAGACAACCACTGTAAATATGTTGTCAAACTAGATGCCATTCAGTCCTGCGAACTTCATGCCAGACCCTATGTAGCAGAGCCAGTCCACATGTTGGATGGCTTATCTGATGATGAAGAAGAAGTGTTTCTGCAGAACAATAAAGATTTGATTTCCTTAGGCACTATAGATCTTCAAGCTGTAGCAGATAACTGGAGTCCGGTAGCCTGTACGGTTGTTCTTGTGACCGGAGGAGCAGATGCAGATGATAATGTTGCTATGGATGAAGCCACTCTGCAACAACTTTTACAGTCAGCTGACGACTTGGGGAAACCTTGTCAATTCTATGTCCCAGAAGACCAGTTAGTGACCTATAGTTTGGCTGATGAAGCTAATCCGCGACTGTTAAGATTAAGGCAATATTGTCCGAGGCCTTTCAAGAAGATTTGATCCCACTCCTACGAGAGTTTTCTGATGTTTTTGCTTGGGATTACCGCGATATGAAGAGTCTTGATCAGCGAATCTATCAACATCGAGTCGTGCTTAAGTCGGAAGCAAAGCCAATTAAACAATCCAGTTACTTCATGAATCCCAATTATGCAGCACAGGTCAAAGCAGAGCTCGATAGGTTGCTGAAGGTGAGATTCATCGTACCAATAGAACACGCTGAATGGATATCTCCGATCGTTATTGTTCCTAAGAAAAATAAGCAGCTACGAATATGTTTGGATTACCGGAAATTTAATGCGGCCACGGTACCTGATCCGTTTCCTCTTCCCTTTCTTGACACAATGCTTGACAAAGTAGCCGGGCAGGAGATGTACTCCTTTTTGGACGGCTACAGTGGTTATAACCAGGTCAGAATGGCTGAACAAGACACACCGAAAACAACTTTTATTACAAACTAGGGTGTTTTTGCTTGTACGATCATGTGGTTTGGGTTACAGAATGCTCCCAGCACATTTCAACGCTGTATGCAGGAAGTTTTCTCACCCTACCTAACCACTTTTATGCAAGTCTATTTAGATGACTTCTCCTTATTCGGCAAGATTGCGGCGCACCTGTATCATTTGCGGTGCAGTTCTGAGAAATGCCGTGAATACCGACTCTGCCTGAACCCGTCAGAATCTGTTTTTGCAGTGTCTTGTGGTAAACTCCTTGGACATATCATATCGGCACAAGGTATCCAAGTTGATCCAGAAAAAGTCGCAGCTATGTTGGAAGCACCCGTTCCTACAACGCCAAAAGAGGTTATGCGCTTCTTGGGTCAAATCCGGTGGGATGGCAGGCATCTACGGTGGCTTGTCCATTTAGCAACACCACTTAATCGGTTAATGACTAGTACTCCACGACAGTTCGAATGGACTCCGGAATGCCAAGCTGTATTCGATCGTCTAAAAGGATTATTGACGCAGGCTCCCATTTTGCAACCTCCTGATTGGGACCGCCCATTCCATGTCTTTGTAGATGCATCAGATATAGCAATTGGCAGTGTTTTAATGCAGCAAATGGACAAATGGTTTCGGCCTGTCTACTATGCAAGTCGCCGACTCGCTCCTGCGGAAAGGAATTATTCTGTGACTGAACGAGAATGTCTTGGATTGGTATATTTTGTAAAGAAATTCAGGCATTATTTGCTAGGCCGAAAATTCACCTTTCACGTGGATCATGCTGCACTTGTAGATCTGGTCCGGCAGCAACATTTAGGTGGTCGCTTGGCTCGTTGGGTCTTATTGCTGCAAGAGTTCGACTACGAAGTGATTCATCGACCAGGTACAGCCCATGCCTTAGCAAACTCTCTCTCGGTTGGATTCCGGCAAAGCTTCGATGGGCGTTGACGATACCACACCAGCAATTTACGCTGCTGAATCAGCTTGTGACGAATCTACCGATCATCTTGTGCCACCTTCCTATTATGATACGTTGTTAACTTTTTTGACTGATGGATGTCTTCCTCTTCATACATCTCCTGCTATGCGACGGAAGATTGCAGTTTATAGTCGCCGATTTCGGTTGCTGGTAGGACAGTTGTACTATATGGACCACACTGGTGTATTACTTCGCTGCATTCCGCCACATGAAGCAAACTCAGTCATCACTATGGCACATTCAATACCCTTCGGTGGACATTTTGCTACAGATCTCACTCGTCGGAAGATTTTGCAAAATGGGCTTTGGTGGCCAACCATGTATAAAGATGTACTTCAGTTTGTGAAGCACTGCGACACTTGTCAACAGGTTGGACAACCATTACAGAGACACTTTTTTCCTCTGCAACTTGTATTACCTTTGGAACCTTTTCAGAAGTGGGGTCTTGATTTTATTGGACCTATCACACCACCAGCAACCCTTAGCAACAATCGTTACATCTTGACCTGTACAGATTACGCTACCAGTTGGGCAGAAGCTTGGGCCTTACGGTCCGCTACAGCTGTTTCGGTGCCTGATGAAGGATGTTTTTCCGCGTTATGGATTACCTCTGGAACTTGTGACAGATCAAGGAACACATTTTGCTAACAATTTAATGCAAGTACTAACGCATAATTTTCAAATCCTGCATAAATTCAATTCCTCATACTATCCTCGTGCTAATGGTTTAGCTGAAAGTACCAACAAGATGGTGTTAAGTATGCTTCGTAAATTAATCATGGAATCACCAGAAAGATGGGATCAGTTACTACCTTCAGTCTTATGGGCATACCGGACTACATACAAAGTTGCAACTGGAATGACTCCTTTCAAGCTTGCTTATGGGTTGGAAGCAATCGTGCCTATGGAGATTGTCATGCCAAGCTTACGTGTGGCCATAACTCAGAAGCTGTTACCTGAAAACTCTTTGCCATTTCGGTTGGAAGCACTCAGAGACTTGGATGACCATCGTTGGGAAAGCTTTCTAACTCTTCAAGAAGTTCAATTGCGGCAAGCCCGGACTCATGATCATTTCCTCAAGAGTCTTGTGTTTACGGTGGGCCAACTTGTGCTATTTTATAATGCTAAATCAAATCGTTCTACTGGGAAATTTAAATTACGGTGGTTCGGTCCTTACCGGATTAGTGAGCAAGTGGGACCAGCTACTTTTCGGTTGACTACCTTGACCGGAGTTCCTCTTCCTAAAGTGATCATTGGTTCAAAATTGCGGCCGTATCACCAAGCGCCTGATCCTCGCTGACGTGTCCTTCATTTTTTCCGCATGTCACTTATTTTCTTTTTTATTTCTGCGTGTTAGTTGAATAAGACCGTAAGCTCCTCGTTTTGATACATAATCATAATTAATCGCCGCCTTGTGTTATTGATTCTACTCATGCATGCCCGCCGTAATTATGAAGGTTATCATCTCAACATTGCACGATGATTAAGTATTTCTGATCGTTTCCCATTTTCGAATATCTACTTCATCCTCTTCTTTTCCATGTTAATCGCTATTGTGTCTGTGTGTTCTGTGCATTGTGTTTCCTGTGTTTGCCGTGTATTCGTGTTCTTGTGATTTCGCGTGCGCATCATGGAAGCTTTAGCCAATTTTGCTACCTTCTGTGACGGACTCCCTCATGATGTGAGTGAGTTCTTGCGTATCCGTGGCTTGTTGAACTTCGCTGAATTGCCTTGGCATTCAGTGGAGTGTCACCCTTATTATGCACAGATTATTGCGGCCATTGCCGCCACTCCTGCTACTGAGTAGAGTTGGCCGATTACATGTTTACCATCTCGCGTCGTCATCACAAATATTTTGGAATCTTTTCCTATAATCTAGGAAAAGATCAAGTTGAAGTCATATCTACCTTTTGATTGATTGATTGAGAATAAATCCCAACCACTTCTAAATAGTGGGTTTTTGGCCTTTAATGTTTCATTTTAAAAAGATAAATACTTTGGAAATTACATAAGAAGGTGATCCTATGATCAAAATCTCAAAACAATAAATGGATGAAATAGAACTCTACAAGGAGTATATGTGGCATCATTCGAATGATGGATTTGATGAAGATCATACCCACCTCAAGCATAATGAAAGCTTGATGCTCCCACAGATCGCCTCAAGCTAAAGTATGCTTGAGTCTCCATTCTCTGATAGGTTGAACACCTACTATAGCTTTGAATCTACAAAGCTTTATCCCATCAAGTGCCTTTGTCATCATGTTTTCTATTTGCCTTTGAGTTGGAACAAATAAAATGTCAATTTCCTTTGCCATATGCTTCTCTCTCACAAAGTGGTAATGGACTTTTATGTGCTTTGTCCATGCATGAAAAATTGTTTTTGCAGCCAAATGCATGGAACTTACATTATCTCCAAGTTGAGGTTTGGAATTTACAAGTCCCAAATCTGAGTACAACTCTTTGAGCCATATTGCTTCTTGAGTTGCAATAGTTAGACCTCTATATTCTACTTTGGCTAAAGAAGCAATTTTTGTGTGCTTCTTGGAACTCCATGACACCAATTTTGAACCTGCAAATGCTAAGTATCCAGAGGTACTTCTTCTATCAACCTTTGCTCTTGCCCAATCTGCATCTGAGTAGATTTTGGTATCCAAATTTGAAGAGTAAGGATAACAGATACCTTCATTAAGTGTCCCCAAAGTGTCGCTTTGAGGTACTTGAGTACCCTCCTTGTAGCATCCTCAAGCTACCAACTAAGCTTTGATACTCTTTAGGATCATCAATTTGCTCATCTTAATAAACACTTAGTTTATGGTTCAATTCCAAAGGTGTACCTACAAGATTTGTGTTCTCCATTCTGAACTTGACAAGTAGGTCATGAATGTATCTTATCTGAATTAGATACATCCCTTCATCTGGATAAATCACTTCCATACCTAGGAAATATGTGAGCTCACTTAAGTCATTGAGTTTGAGCTCCTCTTCCATGTGTCTCTTGATCCTTTGAATGCCATTCAAATCATCACCTGTCACAATAATATGATCTATATATACACATAGATAAATAACCTCATTGTGATCCCTTTTGATGAATAGAGAAGGATCTGAGTTGCTAGCTTTGAACCCTTGATCCTAAAGGTATGTAACCAACCTGTAATTCCAAGCTCTAGGAGCTTGTTTCAATCGATACAATTCTTTCTTAAGTCTATAAACATAAGATGTATGATTATGGTTTTCAAAACTTGGTGGTTGTAATATGTACATCTCTTCACTCATACAACCATTTAAGAATGCATTTTTTACATCAAGTTAGAGGAGTCTCCAATTTCTTGCAGCAACTACACTTATCAATGTTTTGATTGTATTCATCTTTGCAACTGACCAGAATGATTCCTCATAGTCTATACCATGAGTTTGTGAGCATCCTTTGGTACCTAATCTTGCCTTCTACCTACAAAATGATCCATGTAAGTTTCTTTTAGTTTTATATACTCATCTGCAACCAAGTACCTTTTGATAGGGTGACATTGGAGCTAAATGCGAAGTGTCCATCTCGTTCAATACATATATTTCTTCTTTTGTGGCCTTTTCCAATTAGGGTTTCCTTTTGCCTCTTCATAGGTTGAGGGTTCCTCTAAGAATTGAGTCCTTTGCAAAGTAGCTTGAATTCTTTGTAAAAAATGAGGAATTCTATCCATACTGGTTGTCTTTTGTCCCTTGTTGACCTTCTAGGTGCTTATTTGGAGCATTCTCCACACTCTTGCATCTTTGCTTTGCTGCTTGACTTCCATAGCTTGTAATCCTTTTCCTTTTCATCTTGGTCATCATCTGCATCACTTCTTTGATCGTAGACCTCTATATCATGCTTGCCTCCTAGTTGATGAGAGTCAGAATCAAGATCATATGGTAGAGTTACCTTTTGTTTGTCTTCATCATACCAAGACGTATGTTATTCAAACACAACATCTCTACTTGTAGTAAATTTCTTGGTTGAAGGATTATAGAACCTATAACCCATTTGAGTTGAGTCATACCCAATTGCCCTTTCATCTACCTTACCTCTTATTCGTGATGGTACATGAACATAAGCTAAACAAGCAAAAACCTTGCACTATCCAAGACTAGGTTTTCTTGCATACCATGCTTCATAAGGAGTCATGCCTTGGAGTGATTTGGATGGTGCTCTATTGACAAGGTACACAATAGTTGAAATAGCCTCTGCCCATAGATAAAGTGGCAACCTCTTCTCTTCAAGCATTGTTCTGGTTAATCCAACCAATGTCTTGTTTCTTCTCTCTACAATTCCATTTAGTTGAGGAGAGTACCTAGTAGTCACTTCCCTTTTGATGCCTTTATCCTGCAAGAACTTATTAAAATCTTTGGAGAAGTATATTATCCTGCTCCATCAGATCTAAGCTTCTTAAGTGTTCTACTTGTATGGTCTTCCACATGTGCTAGATACTTCTTGAAGCAATCAAACACTTCATTCTTGCTCTTGATAAAGTAGAGAATAGTCCATCTACTATGTTCAACAATAAATGGGACATAATACCTTAATCCTACCAATGAAGGTTCTTGACTTGGTTCCCATACATCTTTATGTACTAAGTCCAATAAGTTGTTGTGGATGTATCCTTTGTGGTTGAATGGTTTTCTTTGTGCCTTCCCAATATGACATGCATCACATTTGTTGAAATTTTTTCCTACCATTGAGATCTTTGACATTACCAATCTTCTCCACACTATACTTTGTGTCATCCCCTATTTAAACTTCATGTCTATGCTTTGGAGTTTACAAATCAGATAGAGAGCTATGTTGCCTACAAGATGATTTGAACATCCTCAATCAGTCTAGAATAAATGATCATCTTCTTTACCTTCCTTGTGGCTTATATTCATCAAGAGCAATGAGTCTTCATGTTGTTGATCTTCAAAATACTTTTTGTGGTCCCTTTTGTTGTGGCCTCTATTGTTATTGTTGAAGTTGTGTCAACCTCTACCTCTATTGTTGTCATATCCACCTCTTCCACTTCCTTTCTAGTTCTTCCCATTGAACCAAAAATATTGAGTGGCGTGGTTGGCCTTATCTGAGATGACACATGTTGAACATTTTGGGCTTTGATCTTGTCATGGTTTGGTCCTTTCTTCTTCCCTTTCCACTTGCTCGTGCCTACAAAGTTATCTTGGGAAGTCTCCTCTTCATCTTCTTCCTTCTTCTTGCCATTCTGCTTATTGTCCTTCTTATCTGCATATAAAGCACTAGTTGAATTACTATGATAAGAGTTACCTTCCTTTATGCTATTTTTGGCCTCTTGATTGAAGAGTTGTCGAAGAAAGATGATGAAGTCTAGAGTTGGCACATCCATGATGACATCATATGTTGTGGTGAAAGATTGCCATTGCTTTTCATCTCTAATCCCATTGAGAATATGACTCATGATGGCATCTTTTTCAATCAGCTCTCCATTAAATGCCAATTGATGAACAACCTCCTTGACCTTTGTAACCAACTTTGTGAGGGTTTGTTTAGGTGTCTTCTTCATCTAGTTGAACTCATTCCAAAGATAGTTGTTCCTTGCTTTTGTACTAGCAGAAAAGAAAATCTCTAGAGCATCCCAAGTCGCTTAAGATGTCTTCCATCCTCTCAAATCTGGTAATAGAAAATCAAAGATAGAGTTGTATATGTATTACCTTGCTTGAGCATCCGTTGCACACCAAAGTGTCAGCCTATCTGTTTCCTCTTGATTAGGTCCTCCTTTGGATCTTGGAATAGGCATTGCTTCATCACCTAATACAATCCCATATAGATTTCTTCCTTGAAAATAAGCCTCTATTTTGATTTGCCAAGAAGCATAATTGTGTTTACAAGCTTCTCAATCATTGATGGAAATCCATCTGTGTGTATGAATGTGTGGATGAGTAGTAGGCTATTTTATAAAGCCTATACAAGCTGAAAATTTGCAAGTTTATGCAGCCATATAAATTGGCATAAAGTGGGCTGAAGATAAGCTCAAATGATTGGTGATTTGCATGCATACTTATATGTGATTGTTAGTGTGATATTCAAGCGTTAAAGGTTGTTCATGTTCAGCCATAGATGAGCTGAAAGTAAATGTTTTGGGATGCCAAAAAAGGATTGGTAAGATGCAAGGTTTCCATGTATGAAGTTTGTGGATGTATCTTGTTGTGGATAAAACCTATTGAGGAAAATTTTAAATGTATATGCTTAAATTATGATAACTAAAAGCATTTGTGTTTTGCCTTTAGATACATCAAGTGAACTCAATGCTCTTATTTATGTAAGCCAAAGCTAGGTGAACAAAGCTTGCATGAAGGATGGATGCAAAGCTTGAAGCCAAAGTGAAGGAAGGAGCCCAAGCTCAAAGGTTGCCAAACACATAGTGTGTGCATTTGAAGATTGAGCCCAAGCTAAAAGGTGGACAAGGTTGAAGCCTATGATTGAGCTTCCAACAATGGAGGAGTCGAAGACTCCAATGGAGGGCTGCAATGAATATATTGAAGGCTCACATCAACGACTTGAATATCCCCCCAAGGTTCAAGGAGCACAAGCAAATGCCATGATAGAAGGAAGAGTCACTCATGTAAAGTGTGACATGTTGGCTGAAGCAAAGGAAGGTAAAGAAGAGCATTTGCAATGATAAAGGCTGAGGTAAAGGTTTTGAAAAATCCACATTATGTGGTGGTAAATTCCAAGCATAAGTAAGACCACCAAAAGAGAGTGGAAAGCCAAATGTAAATGCAAGTAAGACCAGCAAAAGAGAGTGGCAAGCCTATTGCAAGTAAGACCATTCAAAGAGGAATGGCAAGCAAATGTAGAGGCAAGTAAGACCGCCTAAGAGAGTGGCAAGCCTATGGCAAGTAAGACCATTCAAAGAGGAATGGCAAGCCTATGTGAGGGAAAGTAAGACCATCCCCCTTGTTAGGTGCAAGAGGCACCATTGATCACATTCACATTTCTTGTGTTGTTTTGTAGGTGATGAAGAAAGCTTAGAAGATGTGGAAGCTAGAAAGGCTTCACATGAAGAGGACTCATGAAAGAGTTCATGTATGATCAGCCCATTGTTGATTTTGGAGGTCTAAAATCAGCCATGAAAAATGAAGAAAAGATTATGAAGCAAGGGGGAGTTAGCTTGCAAGGATTGGAAGATCCAAGAAGAGGCCAATGAAGAAAAGATGGAGCCAACACAAATTTCAGATTTTGAAGAGTCAAAGAAAGAGTAGAGCAGCCATCAAAGGTGAGTTCAAAGGACTAGGAGGAGCCACCTACATGGAAGGAGTGCCAAGAAGGCAAGGCGCAACCATGATGCACAAGAGAAGTCTTGACAACAAGTAGAAGAAAGCATGACAACCATGAAGACCTCAAAACGAGAGCAAAGAGCAACCATAGCCAAATTTGAAGATGATCCAAAGAGAAAGGAGGATCAAAACAAAGCATGCAAGCCTAGAGGACATGAAGCAATGAAGGTAAAAAGGAAGATAGATTCTCAAAGAGAGGACAACAAAGAAGAGAGTGAAGCATTAAAGATAAGTACAACCAAGGTGATCTCATTTCATTCTATGAGTTGTATGAAGTATGATTCTTGATAGGTATGGAAGAAGAGCTCTTGCAAACAGCCAAAGAAGCAAGCATGAATCTCGAAAGAAGAGAAAGGAGCTTCAAACCAAAGAAAGAAGATCACCAACCTATCGAAGGAAGAGGTACAAGGGCAATGGAAGCAAAACATGAAGATGAGGAGAATTGGAGAGTAGCATGGACTCCCAATTGTAGGTTGAGGAGGAGTGTTGAAAATTATGGAACATGTGCAAGCTCCAATTCTGAGGCTTGACACATTATCACCTCTCATTTATTACCTCTTCATCATTTATGTATTTGTTGGAAGCCTAAAATGAAGCTAGACCCTAGAAATATAAAGGGTACAATCATAACCTTAATGTAGAGTGTTGAATTAAAAAGGCCAAATGTATTTATGGCTTAGATAAAAGCCAAAATATATTTAGAGAGATAGAATACTACAAAAAGTCATGACCTTATCCATATGGAGTGATGTGAAGCATTAAAAGTCATCCAAGGCAATGGAAGGACAAAGGCCATGAAGTGAAAGGTCAAGATGTGAGAGAAGATGCAAGGGTAGGTGAAAAGTCCTATACCCATACCTATATATAAAGATGTCATTTGAACGTGAATCTTTGTGGGGATGACAAGGAGATGATGTATAAGCATATGTTGGTCATTCTCTCACCAATGGATATTAGAAGGTACCTCATTTTTATGCTACAAGGAAGATAGGTATTCCAACCGCATATATTTTGTCTACATAGTCACCTTGTGAAGGTCATATCGCTCTATGTACTTATCCATTTAATGCTTATGATATCGTGTTGTAAAGCTTATCTCTCATATTCTTTGTATCTCAAATTTATTTGTCAGATCATTTTCCAGTAGTTAGTGGGAGCATTTCTTGTGAACCTCAGTTTTTTGCATAACCTCAGATGATAGGTAGTCTAACTTTGTGCAGTCCGTTACCTGGTCATATGAACTCGAAATGGAGTGTTCTATAGCTTGTTAGAAAGCTAAACTCGTCTACTGTGTGTGGGCCAATTTTCACAGCCCTTGAATCTCAGAGCTGTGACTGAATGAGGTTTTAGTAAGCATGTGTCTTGTAGGGCAGATTCTAAAAGAGGTTCACTAACTTTCGCTGCATGTATTGGTGTGTATTGGAGTCAAATTTCTCCACATTTTGGTATCAGAGCTGTTGTTGGAGAGCATTGGTACTTGAGCCCATGGATGTGCAAAGAGATCTTGAAGAAGATGCAGAGATGACAAAGGAGAGCTTGGAGCTATCATGCCCATTGGAAAGCTATGGAGATGAAGCTTGAGTATGTAAGAAATTTTGTTGCTTTATGCTATTATACGTGATACACTCTCTTGTCCTACTCTCTTCTATATATTCTTGATCATTGAGTCATCCTATATATAGTTGCATGTGATCATTGTATGCATGTTTGAGGTATTTCACTCAATCAAATTAAGTGCAAGATTATATTATGTACATGGCTGAAAGTTAAGCTTTTATGTAAGCTTAATGATAATATTATATGCTTATGCATTGGATATGCTAATGTGTGCGTGCTTGTGAAAGTTATGCTCAAGATGTATGATGATTTTGGAGAGCCATGTATAGGCTAAAGATAAAGTGAATTTGGAGTTGATGATTGATGTCTATCATGCAAGAATGTATGCACATGTGGTGAAAGATAATATATGCACATGTTTGATAATGTGTGGATGAGTAGTAGCCTATTTTATAAAGCCTATACAAGCTGAAAAATTGCAAGTTTATGCAGCCATATAAATTGGCATAAAGTGGGCTGAAGATAAGCTCAAATGATTGGTGATTTGCATGCATGCTTATATGTGATTGTTAGTGTGATATTGAAGCTTTAAAGGTTGTTCATGTTCAGCCATAGATGAGCGGAAAGTAAATGTGTTTAAATGCCAAAAAAAGATTGGTAAGATGCAAGGTTGCCATGTATGAAGTTTGTGGATGTATCTTGTTGTGGATAAAACCTATTGAGGTAAATTTTAAATGTATGTGCTTAAATTATGATAACTAAACGCATTTGTGTTTTGCGTTTAGATACATCAGGTGACCTTAATGCTCTTATTTATGTAAGCCAAAGCTTGGTGAACAAAGCTTGGATGAAGGATGGATGCAAAGCTTGGAGCCAAAGTGAAGGAAGGAGCCCAAGCTCAAAGGTTGCCAAACACATAGTGTGTGCATTTGAAGATTGAACCCAAGATGAAAGGTGGACAAGGTTGAAGCCTATGATTGAGCTTCCAACAATGGAGGAGTAGAAGACTCCAAAGGAGGGTTGCCATTAAGTATTAAAGGCTCACATCAATGACTTGAAGATCCCCCCAAGGTTCAAGGAGCACAAACAAATGCCATGATAGAAGGAAGAATTACTCATGTAAAGTGTGACATGTTGGCTAAAGAAAAAGAAGGTAAAGAAGACCATTTGCAATGATAAGGGCTGAGGTAAAGGTTTTGAAAAATCCACATTATGTGGTGGTAAGTTCCAAGCATAAATCATGTGAATGTATAGTTAAAGTTTGAGGCTAGTAAGACCACCAAAGAGAGTGGCGAGCCTATGTAGAGGCAAGTAAGACCACCAAAAGAGAGTGGCAAGCCAAATGTAAAGGCAAGTAAGACCAGCAAAAGAGAGTGGAAAGCCTATGGAAAGTAAGACTATTCAAAGAGGAATGGCAAGCAAATGTAGAGACAAGTAAGGCCGCCTAAGAGAGTGGCAAGCCTATGGCAAGTAAGACCATTCAAAGAGGAATGGCAAGCCTATGTGAGGGAAAGTAAGACCATCCCAAGAGGAATGGCACCCCTTGTTAGGTGCAGGAGGCACCATTGATCACATTCACATTTCTTGTGTTGTTTTGTAGGTGATGAAGATAGCTTGGAAGATGTGCAAGCTAGAAAGGCTTCACATGAAGAGGACTCATGAAAGAGTTCATGTATGATCAGCCCATTGTTGATTTTGCAGGTTTAAAATCAGCCATTAAAAATGAAGAAAATACTATGAAGCAAGGGGGAGTTAGCTTGCCACGTTTGGAAGATCCAAGAAGAGGCCAATGAAGAAAAGATGGAGCCAACACAAATTTCAGATTTTGAAGAGTCAAAGAAAGAGTTGAGCAGCCATCAAAGGTGAGTTCAAAGGACTAGGAGGAGCCATCTACATGGAAGGAGTGCCAAGAAGGCAAGGAGCATCCATGATGCACAAAAGAAGTCTTGAAGACAAGTAGAAGAAAGCATGACAACCATGAAGACATCAAAAGGAGAGCAAAGAGCAACCATAGCCAAATTTGAAGATGATCCAAAGAGAAAGGAGGATTAAAACAAAGCATGCAAGCCTAGAGGACATGAAGCCATGAAGGTAAAAAAGAAGATAGATTCTCAAAGAGAGGACAACAAAGAAGAGAGTGAAGAAACAAAGATAAGTACAACCAAGGTGATCTCATTTCATTCTATGAGTTGTATGAAGTATGATTCTTGATAATTATGGAAGAAGATCTCTTGCAAAGAGCCAAAGAAGCATGCATGAAGCTCGAAAGAAGAGAAAGGAGGTTCAAACCAAAGAAGGAAGATCACCAACGTACCAAACGAAGAGGTACAAGGGCAATAGAAGCAAAAGACGAAAAGGATGAGAATTGGTTAATTGGGAGTGTTAAAAATTATGGAACATGTGCAAGCTCCAATTGTGAGGCTTGACACATACGCACCTCTCATTTATTACCTCTTCATCATTTATGCATTTGTTGTAAGCCTAAAATGAAGGTAGACTGTAGAAATATAAAGGGTACACTCATAACCTTAATGTAGAGTGTTGAATTAAAAAGGACAAGTGTATTTATGGCTTGGATAAAAGCCAAAATATATTTAGAGAGATGGAATAATAGAAAAACTCGTGACCTTATCCATATGGAGTGATGTGAAGCATCAAAAGTCATCCAAGGCAATGGAAGGACAAAGGCCATGAAGTGAAAGGTCAAGAGGTGAGAGTAGATGCAAGGGTAGGTGAAAAGTCCTATACCTATACCTCTATATAAAGAGTTCATTTGAACGTGAATCTTTGTGGAGATGACAAGGAGATGATGTATAAGGATATGCTAGTCATTCTCTCACCAATGGATATCAGAAGGTACCTAATTTTTATGCTACAAGGAAGATAGGTATTCCAGCCGCATACCTTTTCTCTACATAGTCACCTTATGAAGGTCATATCCCTCTATGTACTTATCCATTTAATGCAAATGATATCTTGTTGGAAAGCTTATCTTTCATATTCTCTGTATCCCAAATATCTTTGTCAGATCATTCTCCAATAGTTACTGGGAGCATTTCTTATGAAACTCAGGTTTTTTGCATAACTTGAGATGACAGGTAGTCTATCTTTGTGCAGTCGGTTACCTGGTCATATGAACTCGAAATGGCATGTTCTATAGCTTGTTAAAGAGCTATAGTAGTCTAGTATGTGTGGACAAATGTTTGCAGCCCTTGAATCTTGGAGTTGTGACTGAATCAGGTTTTAGTAAGCATGTGTCTTGCAGGGCAGATTCTAAAAGAGGTTCTCTAACTTCCGCTGCGTGTATTAGTGTGTATTGGAGTCAAATTTCTCCACATTTTGGTATGAGAGCTGTTGTTGCAGAGCATTGGTAGTGGAGCCCATGGATGTGCAAAGATATCTTGAAGAAGATGCAGAGATGACAAAGGAAAGCTTGGCGCTATCATGCTCATTGGAAAGCTATGGAGATGAAGCTTAAGTAAGAAATTTTGTTGCTTTATGCTATTATAAGTGATACACTCTCTTGTCCTACTCTCTTCTATAGATTCTTGATCATTGAGTCATGCTATAAGTGATTCTAATAACTTGAATGAAGATTTATGAGCAGCCAATGGAAGGATAAAGATTCAAGCAAAGAATCTTGGATGAGCAACTACATATAGTTGCATGTGATCATTGTATGCATGTTTGAGGTATTGCACTCAATCAAATAAAGTGCAAGATTATATTATGTACATTGCTGAAAGATAAGCTTTTATGTAAGCTTAATGATAACATTATATGCTTATGCATTGGATATGCTTATGTATGCATGCTTGTGAAAGTTATGCTCAAGATGTATGATGATCTTGGAGAGCCATGTATAGGCTGAATATAAAGTGAATTAGATTTGATGATTGATTTCTATCATGCAAGAATGTATGCACATGTGGTGAAAGATAATATATGCACATGTTTCATAATGTATGGATGAGTAGTAGGCTATTTTATGAAGCCTATACAAGCTGAAAAATTGCAAGTTTATGCAGTCATATAAATTGGCATAAAGTGGCCTGAAGATAAGCTTAAATGATTGGTGATTTGCATGCATGCTTATATGTGATTTTTAGTGTGATATTGAAGCTTTAAAGGTTGTTCATGTTCAGCCATAGATGAGCTGAAAGTAAATGTGTTTGGATGTCAAAAAAAGATTGGTAAGATGCAAGGTTGCCATGTATGAAGTTTGTGGATGTATCTTGTTGTGGATAAAACCTCTTGAGGTAAATTTTAAATGTGTATGCTTAAATTATGATAACTAAACGCATTTGTGTTTTGCATTTAGATACATCAAGTGAATTCAATGCTCTTATTTATGTAAGCCAAAGCTAGGTGAACAAAGCTTGGATGAAGGATGGATGCAAAGCTTGGAGCCAAAGTGAAGGAAGGAGCCCAAGCTCAAAGGTTGCCAAACACATAGTGTGTGCATTTGAAGATTGAACCCAAGATGAAAGGTGGACAAGGTTGAAGCCTATGATTGAGCTTCCAACAATGCAGGAGTAGAAGACTCCAAAGGAGGGCTGCCATGAAGTATTGAAGGCTCACATCAATGACTTGAAGATCCCCCCAAGGTTCAAGGAGCACAAGCAAATGCCATGATAGAAGGAAGAGTCACTCATGTAAATTGTGACATGTTGGCTGAAGCAAAGGAAGGTAAAGAAGACCATTTGCAATGATAAGGGCTGAAGTAAAGGTTTTGAGAAATCCACATTATGTGGTGGCAAGTTCCAGGCATAAATCATGTGAATGTATAGTTAAATTTTGACGCTAGTAAGACCACCAAAGAGATTGGCGAGTCTATGTAGAGGCAAGTAAGACCACCAAAAGAGAGTGGCAAGCCAAATGTAAAGGCAAGTAAGACCAGCAAAAGAGAGTGGCAAGCCTATGGCAAGTAAGACCATTCAAAGAGGAATGGCAAGCAAATGTAGAGGCAAGTAAGACCGCCTAAGAGAGTGGCAAGCCTATGGCAAGTAAGACCATTCAAAGAGGAATGGCAAGCCTATGTGAGGGAACGTAAGACCATCCCAACAGGAATGGCAACCCTTGTTAGGTGCAAGAGGCACCATAGATCACATTCACATTTCTTGTGTTTTTTTGTAGGTGATGAAGAAAGCTTGGAAGATGTGGAAGCTAGAAAGGCTTCACATGAAGAGGACTCATGAAAGAGTTCATGTATGATCAGCCCATTGTTGATTTTGCAGGTCTAAAATCAGCCATGAAAAATGAAGAAAAGATTATGAAGCAAGGTGGAGTTAGCTTGCAAGGATTGAAAGATCCAAGAAGAGGCCAATGAAGAAAAGATGGATCCAACACAAATTTCAGATTTCTAAGAGTGAAAGAAAGAGTAGAGCAGCCATCAAAGGTGAGTTCAAAGGACTAGGAGGAGCCACCTACATGGAAGGAGTGCCAAGAAGGCAAGGAGAAGCCATGATGCACAAAAGAAGTTTTGAAGACAAGTAGAAGAAAGCATGACAACCATGAAGACATCAAAAGGAGAGCAAAGAGCAACCGTAGCCAAATTTGAAGATGGTCCAAAGAGAAAGGAGGATCAAAACAAAGCATGCAAACCTAGAGGACATGAAGCCATGAAGGTAAAAAAGAAGAAAGATTCTCAAAGAGAGGACAACAAAGAAGAGAGTGAAGCAACAAAAATAAGTACAACCAAGGTGATCTCATTTCATTCTATGAGTTGTATGAAGTATGATTCTTGGTAGATATGGAAGAAGAGCTCTTGCAAAGAGCCAAAGAAGCAAGCATGAAGCTCTAAAGAAGAGAAAGGAGCTTCAAACCAAAGAAGGACGATCACCAACCTATCGAAGGAAGAGGTACAAGGGCAGTAGAAGCAAAAGACGAAGAGGAGGAGAATTGGAGAGTAGCATGGACTCCCAATTGTAGGTTGAGGGGGAGTGATGAGAATTATGGAACATGTGGAAGCTCCAATTGTGAAGTTTGACACATACTCACCTCTCATTTATTACATCTTCATCATTTATGCATTTGTTGTAAGCCTAAAATAAAGCTAGACCGTAGAAATATAAAGGGTACACTCATAACCTTAATGTAGAGTGTTGAATTAAAACGGCCAAATGTATTTATGGCTTGGATAAAAGCCAAAATATATTTAGAGAGATGGAATACTAGAAAAGGTTGTGACCTTATCCATATGGAGTGATGTGAAGCATCAAAAGTCATCCAAGGCAATGGAAGGACAAAGGCCATGAAGTGAAAGGTCAAGAGGTGAGAGAAGATGCAAGGGTAGGTGAAAAGTCCTATACCCATACCTCTATATAAAGAGTTCATTTGAACGTCAATATTTGTGGAGATGATAAGGAGATGATGTATAAGCATATGCTAGTCATTTGCTCACCAATGGATATCAGAAGGTACCTCATTTTTATGCTACAAGAAAGATAGGTATTCCAGCCGCATACCTTTTCTCTACATAGTCACCTTGTGAAGGTCATATCTCTCTATGTACTTATCCATTTAATGCATATGATATCTTGTTAGAAATCTATCTCTCATATTCTTTCTATTGCAAATATCTCTATCAGATCATTCTCGAGTAGTTACAGAGAGCATTTCTTGTGAACCTCATTTTTTTGCATAACCTGAGATGATAGGTAGTCTAACTTTGTGCAATCGGTTTCCTAGTCATATGAACTCCAAATGGAGTGTTCTATAGCTTTTTAGAAAGCTATAAAGGTTTACTACGTGTGGACCAATTTTCAGACCCATTGAATCTTTGAGCTGTGACTGAATTAGGTTTTAGTAAGCATGTGTTTTGCAGGGCAGATTTTAGAAGAGGTTCTCTAACTTCCACTGTGTGTATTGGTGAGTATTGGAGTCAAATTTCTCGACATAAAGAGCAGTAGAGATCGCACATGCATGTATGGACTCTAGTTACATTTATGGTCCTCATTCATTCAAGTAGGTCTATATAGAGGACTAAGGTTGGGAGGAGAGTTCTCTCTCTAGGAGGTGGTGGTCCTAATAGTTATGTTCATTACACGTGTCATATATATTCTTACATATATATATATATAGAAACATATATATATATATATATATATATATATATATATATATATATATATATATATATATATATATATATATATATATATATATATATATATATATATATATATATATATATATATATATGTTTCTATATATATATATATATATATATATATATATATATATATATATATATATATATATATATATATATATATATGTGTGTGTGTGTTTGTGTATGTGTGTGTGTATATATATATATATATATATATATATATATATATATATATATATATATATATATATATATATATATATATATATATATAGGTCTATATAGAGGACTAAGGTTGGGAGGAGAGTTCTCTCTCTAGGAGGTGGTGGTCCTAATAGTTATGTTCATTACACGTGTGATATATATTCTTACATATATATATATATACATACATATATATATATATATATATATATATATATATATATATATATATATATATATATATATATATATATATATATATGTTTCTATATATATATATATATATATATATATATATATATATATATATATGTGTGTGTGTGTGTGTGTGTGTTTGTGTATGTGTGTGTGTATGTATATATATATATATATATATTTATTTATTTATTTATTTATTTATAGATATTGTGAGAAGTGGATAATGACATAACTGGGCCTCACCTCGCAATATTTTTATAGACCTTGCCTAGTCACCATCTAGAGGTCTCCCTAAGGTGCCTATAGTCATCTAGCCATCATGGGTAGGTACCTCCTATGAACCCTTTGGGTTTTTGCCTTTGCTATCCCTTGAGCTAGGAACTTCTCGTTCCTCAAGGGATGTTTATTTTTGGAATATAATACTCTTTCGCCTTTCTAAAGATCATTTTCCTCAATGATGTAGAAGGAGCTATAAACTTGGGAATGAGAATTTGTGATTCCAAATAATAAGAGATCAAACTCTAATGTAAACAAAGTTTCCTCTACAATTTTATCTTTAATTAATTCTTAAATTTCTGTATTTTGTGTATCATTAACTTCTACTGGACTAGGAAATAGTAATTCAAACAAAGATGGAGGTAAAAAAGTACTACTAGATGAAGCTTCATCAGACATAAAAGATAAAATGCAAATAGATTAATATTATATAAGCTGTTTATATGAATGATTTCCTATACAAAGCTAAACAATAGAATTCTAGCTAAGTAAATTTTCTTTTCCAAATCCAGTTCTTCAATCTGTCTTCAAGAGGCTATATATCATCTATAAATTAACATGAGAACCATAAGTATGCTTTCATAAAATATTAAACACTCATTAAAACTTAACATATTAAAAACTCATGTTAATATAAATTAATTAACTTTTCTACTACATATATATCATAAGTACATACATTCATTTTAATAAATACAATGTAATAAACATATTTCATTCATACACACATGAACACTAATCACTGATGCATTATATACTTGCACATGCCTCAAACATTCAATGCATATCTTAAGCATATATCTTATATTTCATATGCATACATAGGCTTCATACACTTAACATGCATATACGTGCATACTACACATGCTAATAAACTTCTATATGCACATTTCCCTTATGCATTCCTACACACTTACTAACATATATACATGTGCTCACACATAAACATGCATTTATGCATACATGCATAATAACTCATGCATTCATATACCTCTAACATACATGTATATATAATCATGCATTTAACTATCATGCATACATAACCATACATACATGCATGACATTCCTATCATGAACTTACATGCATTAGCACACATATATGAACATGCATTCATGAACTTACATGCACTAACACACATGCACGAACATACATGCACTAACATGCAAACATATCTCATATGCATACATGCACATGCATAAATGAACATGCATACATAACATGCATACATGAACATGCAAACATAAATTACATGCATACATGCACATGCATAAATGAACATGCATACAAAACATGCATACATGAACATGCAAACATAAATTACATGCATACATGCACATGCATAAATGAACATGCATACATAACATGCATACATGCATACACACACACACTAACATGCCTAGCATTTACATGCAAAACATTTAACATGCAAGCACTAATTAACATCTAACATGCATTAACATATGCATGCACTAACTATGCATACATTTACTAACATCTAACATGCAATAACATATGCATGCACTAACTAGGCATACATTTACTAACATCTAACATGAAATAACATATGCATGCACTAACTAGGCATACATTTACTAACATCTAACATGCAATAACATATGCATGCACTAACATACATTAGCACTAACATGCATTAACATATACATGCACAACATCTAATGTACATGCATTAACTATGCATACATTTACTAATAATGCATACATTTACTAACATCTAACATGCATATAATAATATACATCTAACTTGCAATAACATATACATGTACTATGATGCCTAACATTTAACATGGGTACATGCACTATTATTTAACATGGATACATACATTCATTAAATCTAATGCATTTCTAATACGTTTCTATCATAAGCTAGCAAGTAAGGGTTGGAGAAGTTAGGCTAATGGATAAAGAAGGTAATGAAAAGATATAATCAGATAGGGTAAATGATTGGATATGTAGAAGTTGGATAAATATGATGAGATCTTTGAGAAAGATAAGGGATAATGGCTAAATAGATCCTCCTTTTGGTAACCTGGAAATCATAAAAGAGGTTACATATGTAATCAATTTAGTTAAATAAACACACACATATAGCCTTCATAGCCTCCATTTCATACCAAATATACTTAATAAATACATTATTCATTCATATCATTTATCTCAAACAAACATACTTAATGCATATGCATGTCATAAATTAAATGAAAAAACATTAACACTTCGTACATGAAAATTAAAATAAGAAATGTAATTATCCTTAAATAGTTTACTAATTAAAACATACACACATAAATACATATACACACACATACATAAATACATATACACACAAATACATATACACATAAATACATATACACACACATACATAAATACATATACACATAAATACATATACTTTCATAAATACATATACACTCCATATTTTTTTAGTATATACTTAATAAATATACTAAACATAAATATAACATAATAACATGAAAATAAGACATAATATAGTATTAAAACATATAAACAAAAAAAGAAAAGAAATAAAACATTTAATTTATATAAACTCTAAAATAAAAAGAAAATAAAGCAAATAAAAAAACCCCTCTCTCTCTCTGTGTGTGTGTGTTGGTTGGGTCCGCCGGCTACAGGGAAGGGAAAGGGAGATTAAAAGAAATAAAATAAAAAAAAGGGAAAAAATACAATACTCTCTCTCTCACTCTGTCTCTCTGTCTCTCTGTCTCTCTCTCTCTGTCTCTCTCTCCCTCTCTCTCTCTCTCTCTCTCTCTCTCTCTCTCTCTCTCTCTCTCTCTCTCTCTCTCTCTCTCTCTCTCTCTCTCTCTCTCTCTCTTTGTTGCGCGTAGCGCGTTTCACCGCCGACAGAGAGAAGAGGGAAAGAGAGGCATTAAAGTAAGGAAAAAAAGAAGAAAGAAGAGGAAAAGAAAAAGGAGAAGAGGGGAAGGAAAATAATGAAAGGAAAAAGAAAGAAAGGAAAGAAGAAAATAAGGGAAAAAGAAAAAAAAAACGTCCCTCTTTGTCTCTAAGTTGACAGAAATAAAAGACAAAAAAATTTGCTTTTCATTGAATGAAGTGCAAAAGCAAGAGAGAGTGTATTCTCTCTCCTCCTGCCAAGGACAACATGGGAATGAGTGCACAAACAACCAGAGCCTAGAGCAAAGAGTAAATAGAGTACGTAAAAATTAACATGAGCTTGTGAATACGACTCCCCTTCTTATATACATGAGAGTAGCCCACCATAGCCCACATTTTCCCTAAGTTAACTGAAGCATGCAGCCTACAATTACTCCACATCAACTCAACATCTCTCAACCAAAAATTAGGCATGGGTTTTTTCTCCATTTCTTTTCCCAAAAATACACAATAACCACTTAAAATAAATATCCACTTGGCCTTAGACTTTCATCATCCATTTAGATTTAAATAAATGCAACCCTTCAATTCTTTTTAACTATTTATTCACTTTAGAATTAATTAAATTTAACCTATCAATTATTAAATTAAAATATATTTCCATAACCTTAGTGATATTTAAATAATGTCAATTACTAATTAACATATTTACTTATTCATTTATATTTAAAATATTTTGCTAAGGTTTCATTTAATACATTTACCCTATTTATTAACTCATTTAGAGACTAAACCTACTTAATTAACCTCTTAACCATAGGTTTACCCTTAAATTACCTTTAAACCATGTTTTTAACCCTCAATTAACCCAAAACTAAACTTCTACCCTTCCAAAACCCTCTAGATTTATGAGTTAAACCTTTAATTAACCTTGAAATCAAGCTTTTACCCTATAAAACATATTCAAACCCTACATTTGACTCTTGAATACCCTTGAATTTACTTTCAAACCTTAGATAAACCCTTAACTAACCCTTAATTTTTAATCTATACCCACAATTACATTTAAAACACCTTTTCATCTTTGTAGTGATCATCAAACTTCTTGTCCTGCAAAAATTAAAATCAAACATAAGTCAAAATTTTCATAAATTATTCAAACTTAATTTAATCAATTAATCTTATAATTTTTAATAATATCTTAAGAGGAATAAATTCTTTTCGACAACGCTAGGTCTCGACAGGACCAAAACTAGTCCAAAAACTATATAAAGAGTTAGAGAGCTCATTTTTGGGGTTAGCTTCTTAGTAGCATGTTAGAGAGTTGGGTTAGTAGAGATTGAAACTTTTGTTAAAGAGTTGTTGTGCAATTGAAGCTTTCCATTGTTTGCTTGTTTGATCTTGCCTACTCTGTGTGTGTGTGTGTGTGTGCATGCATCTATGTGCTTGTCACTCACATTTGCGCACCACAATTACTCATGATCTTCATATCCTCCTCAAGTCTCTGTGGATTGACATGTAAAGGAGGTGATACTCATGCTTGAGCTACAACCTTCTCTATTACTTTAATTAAACTCGTGTTCTTCCCCGTGCTACTAGCTCTTAGCCTTTTTCATTATGATTCATGTTCTTATCCTTCCCTTTCTTTGTGGGATAAAGGGGATTGGATGGTCGCTTTGCCCCTTTACTGTATTATTGGGTTCTTATATTAATTGTAGAATAGGACTCAACTGAACTTCCTTTTGGAAGAAAGAAGATAGGTGATCTTATCATCCACTATCAAGTACCCACTTGCATTTGAGCTTCTGGTTCTCTAACATAAGAACCCTATGGTCTTTAAAGGGGGATCATCTATTTTGCTACATATGCTCGTCTTTTTTATCAAATGGAACTTAAATTAAACAAAAGAATATGTACCAAATCTAGAGGGAAAATAAACCTAGAAAGGGTAGATATGAGTTTTGGCCTTTGTTGTACCTCCAATCATCTCCTTGTATCTCCTCTTTTTTGAATAATTTTTCATGTGCTTGAAAAAGAAATACTATAGGGAGGTGCGAAGAAGACTAATAATCTTATCATCTTCTTCATGGGGGACACAATAGTGTTTGAGCTTGTTGTTCTCAATGAGAAATAGTGTATCATGCTTGAGAGGCATCATACTTTACATTTATATTTTTGCAGTTCTGAAATAGAAGGATTTGTTAATGAGATGATTGATTCTACATCATTTCCATTTGTATCTGCATGAGTGCATCTCCATGTTGGATATAGGAGGCACTCCATTTCCAGATTATTTCCATTTTATATTTTATCTCTTTTGAATTAGGGTACCTTGCCACTTGCTTCTACCATTGTATTCATTCTCCGTCAATGAGAATTATCCCACATTTGATGTACTTTGGAGAGCCCCTCCCAAATCTATATAAGGAGGGTCTCTCCCCCACATTTTCACTTGGTTAGAACCTTGAGTAGCCTATTCCATTCTCTTGAGTCAACATTATTTATGGTATTCTTAGAATCCTAGTCTACTCACATTTTCTTATGAAGTTCTTTGAGTCTACGTAAGTTACGTGACTAATTTTCTGCCACCATATTTTGATTAGAAGTTTTCCACATGGGCAGTCTTTAACCTATCCAATTATTCAATGGATTCTTTCCATTGTGCAACCTCTCCATCACTAAGCACGAGAACTTTATGCATTTGTTCCTCTCTATGACTCAATGGACGACATTGGTACTTATTCATGTGCATACTCCTCATAAGGACGACACTCCATGATAGGAAGCATATTCTTGAAGCAGGAATTGGTGACTAGGATTGAGCCTATTGGTGTGCTAATATGGGAAGAATGTAGTACAAGAAGTAGTGTCTAGCCAACCATTCTATATTCTGCAAAATAGATCACAATATTCAAAGAGGGATGTCCCAAATTCTAAATTGAGTAGAGTAGTTTACTTAAATCACCTATATTTGTGACACCCTTACCAATTCAGGGAACATAAATCTACCTCTAGCACTTGTCTACCTCTTGAGGTACTTTAGATGACTTGTTGTCATTCCTTTGTCTGATCCTCCTTGTTCGGTTGTTGTAATGCTTACTATTGTACCTAGTGAGCAATAGTAGCCTCGGATCAGCTTGAAACTTAGAACCCTCATCTCTCCATTCATGTCATTTAGCCCACATTCATCATTTTCCAACACTACATATGAATAGAAGGCATGTTAGTGCAACATTATCACGATCAATCACATGCATAGGAGGTGAAAAGCCTCAGATATAATGGAGGAAGCTATTGTGCAAAGCGACTTGGAAGAGAAGGTGGCAAAATACCAATTGTCATCTTGCACTGTTGCTCAACACCATGGGCGTAGTGCATTCTTTGCATTCTCGAATCATGTATCAGTCATGATCTCTAGTGATTGAAGCATAGGCATGAAAAAGATACTTGAAGATGTGCATAAGGATTCTAAGCTCAAGTTTAGTGCCAAAGCATTAAGTGACAACCAATGCGTGAGGAGTACAAGGCCAACAGATGAAATGAATCCAAATGCCATGGACAATCTAGCCTTGTATAGTGGAAGTGCATGAAACATAAGCTTCATGCTCTATGTGATACTCTAGATATATAGATAGAGAGAGAATGAGAGAGATTTGTGTCTTGCTTCATCTGGGATGAACACAATAGAGGCACGAAATCTCATGGGTTATATAATTGCAACAAAAAGAAACCACGAGAGGAGATGTTCTAGATTATCTCACAACATGTATTATTTTTCCCTAACTTCTGCATGAATTTACTATTAGTTAAGGCCATCACTAACCATGATAAACAAGTGTTATTTGATAAGACTCATGTAAAGGTGTTGACCTTAAAGCCAAAGACATCATCGCACAAGGCGTATAAGAAAATTGGCTATACAAATTATCTTTCTTTCTATCTAAGGAGTCTCTTTCTAGCCTTTGGCATCAAATGTATGGCCACACCTCATATTTACCAAAGCTTTTTGCATTATAAATAGTTAAAGGATTTCCCAAGATCTGGAAAGTCAACGATATCTACCAAGCTTGCACCCAAGGCAAGCAACATAGGATCTCATTTCCAAGGACGCTTCCGCATGAGCCAAGAACCCTTTAGCCCTAGCCCACATGGATATCTCTTGACCAATAAATACCCCTTTAATAGTGAATCAATGTACATTTTTTGTCTATTAAATGACCACTCAACATACATTTGGGTATATTTTTGAAAGTCCAAGACAGATAATTTTTCAAAGTTTAGAGAATGGATAACTCAAGTTGATAATGAAGCGTCAAAGACAGTTAAGACTATTTGATCACATGGTGATGGTGAATTTATCAATCATGACTTTGAAAAAATTCTTAAAGCAAAAAGGGACTCAGAGAAAACTCACTCAACCGCACACCCCATCTAAGAATGGAGTATTTGAGAGAAAGATCCAAAGTGGAAGGGAAATGGCATGTACCATGCTTCACAACAAAGAACTACCCTTCAAGTTTTGGGTAGAAGTAGAACACATTGTAGTCCACATACTCAGTCGAGGCTTCAATAGTGCATTGAACAACAAAACACACATTCATTATGAAGAAAGCTTTTCCCCTACTACAAGGTTTACCTCTATAAGAATCATTCTAGCACTAAGTGCACATTTCAAGTGGCCTATCTTCCAACTTGACATCAAAAGTGCTTTTGTTATTGAATATGTTGAACAAAGAATTGTTGGATTGTTAATTTATTAATGTACTAATGGGTTTTGGTGTTTTTGATATAGCAACTAAAGGTTCGTGAGGACATGAAAGGCATAAAAGGATGGACATCGATAATCGGATTTATATTTTATATAATTTTCAAATAAACCCATGTAGAGGGTTCTTTTTTTAGAAATAGTTAGTAAAAGTAGTGGTTAGGATAGGAATCATTGTAGACTGTGATCTCTATTAATAAAAGCAAGGGCTCTCCACAAAAGAGAGCAACTTTTACTTTCACACATGCTTTTAAAGTCACTCTCATGTAACCACTATTTTTTATATAATGAAAAACTCCTATAAATACATGCACTCTGTGGACTGTCGAAACAGGGTGCATGGGGGGAAATTGCATCCAAGGCATTGACTAAGGCATAGAACTTAGGCCTAACTAAGGAGATTGCATCCAAGGCATTGACTAAGGCATAGAACTTAGGCATAACTAAGGCATTACTTTGGCACACATCCTCAATATGAAGTGAAAAAGTCAAATTTTCCACTAACTATTTAGTAGGAAAAGCTCAGCTCTTGTGGAATGTCCTGCATCATAGCACACATCGTCCAACAATGTGGAAGGCTTTCCAAGATAAAGTGATGGATACTTTCTTACATGTTCAATGTGCATGGAGAACCTTTACATGGAGGGAGGGTGACACTATCACTACCTACATGGAGCACTTCTAGGAAAGATTTATTGTTAGTTTGAATGCTCGAAGATGTACCTAACGATAGCTTGTAACAAAAATACAAACATGGATTGGAGATGGGAATCCAAGCCAAGCTTCACACCCTATGGCCTACAACCCTGAACGCGGCCATCTCTTTTGCCTATGATGTAGAGAAGTAATTATAGTCCATAACCAAGTCCATCCATCTACAACAACCACGTTAATGACCACTTTTTGTTAAACCAACTTTTCCTATAAAACATAATTTTAATGCTGCATCTTGATCTAGTTTTCCTTGTCCTGCGCAATCCAACTACTCAACTCCACGTGTTGCTTCATCTCTCCAACGTACCAAACCACCGACGTTGCAAACATGAATAGTGGATTCCCAACAGAAGTGACCATGTATCACCTGTTGGAATTGTGACAAACCTAGACATATAAAAATGAAGTGACGATTGCAACCTCTTTACATGAAACTACCTCTAGCTCGATTGGATAACATGGAGGCCCATAATGAAGAAATTCCTCTTGTTTGGACAGAGGAAGCATTGGAGAAGGACTTAAGCATCTTGGTTAATTCTATCTCTATTCATTCTTTACTTTGCATGCAGGGTACTATTAACAACAAATTGGTTAATATTTTACATGCAATGGTAGTTCACATGATTTCATTTCACATTTATTAGTACAAGAACTTAAATTAAAAACATTTCCTTCCTTGTATAAGTGAAAGTTGCATTTCAAGGTGGACATTATAATGTAACACAAGTGCAAGATGTTACAATTATCATAGGCCCATATGTAGGTGCACGAACATTTTGAATTGCACCTTTGCAATCTTACGATGTTATACTCGATATGCCTTTTCTTCCTCATTATAGCCCCACACATTGCCTACCGTACACATACCTTCAACTTTAAATTTAAAGGTCAATTCTTTAGTTTGACTGCATGGCATGATTTCCAACCCTTTTCCATTGATTAATCATACTCAAGTAAAATATGCATTAAGGAAAGGATACAATTCATGCATTGTTTGTGTCAATGTCATAAATGATTAGACTCATACACTTCCTGATGCACATAAACCTTTCATTACTATTTATAAGGATTGTTTTATGTCTAAGTATCCCTCTAAACTACCACCATATCGAGGATCCTTTGACCATAGCAAAGACTTAATTCCTAGTAGTTCTATTCCTCATAAAGCACCTTATGGGCATGGTCATAAGGCCTAGTTCTTCCCCATTTGGAGCACCAGTTCTCTTAGTAGAGAGTAAGCATAAAAATTACTAAATGTGTATTGATTATAGAGCCCTTAACAAGATCACAATAAAGAATAGATACCCTATTCCTTGAATAGATGATCTCTTAGATAAATTATGAGGAGCTCATGTCTTTAGTAAAATCGATCTTAAATCAGGTTACCATCAGATTCGTATGACACAAAGTGATATTTTTAAGACCATTTAGAACTAAAATCAGCCATGATGAATTTATGGTAATCCCCTTTTGGACTTACTAATGCTCCTACTATATTTGTGAAAATAATGAACAACATTTTTCTTGATTACCAAGATTTGGTTCTTGTATTCTTCAATAATATACTTGTTAAGAGTAAAAGCGATTATGAGCATGAGAAGCATGTTAAAACAGTTTTTCATTTGCTATGAGAGAACACAATTTATGCTAATCCTCAAAAGAATTATGTCTTTCAACATAAGCTAGAATATCTAGGACATATTATTTCAAGTGAATTTGTGCACGTGGATCTAAAAAAGATTAAAGTTATAGTAGAATGGCCTAAATCACAATCAGTCAATGATGTTCATTCTTTTCTTGGGTTGGCTAGTTTTTATAGGACATTTGTTTGAGATTTTTCTTATTT
This sequence comes from Ceratopteris richardii, assembly GCA_020310875.1. NCBI lineage: Eukaryota > Viridiplantae > Streptophyta > Polypodiopsida > Polypodiales > Pteridaceae > Ceratopteris > Ceratopteris richardii. Next base: position 36,508,329 of record CM035432.1, on the reverse strand, counting down.
AGCATTGCCTCTTACCTAATTATTGAAAAAGAAAATAAAATTTGCATGGGGAGTTACCCAACAAAAATCCTTTGAAAACTCAAACATGCAATTTCACATGCACATGTTTTACAGTTGCCAGCTTTTTCACAACCATTCCATGTCGTTACTAATGCTCGTGGTTCAAGAATAGTTGTTGTTTTAATGCAAAATGATCATCCCATTGCATTTGAGAGTAGGAAGCTTAAGCCCTTAGAAAAGAATTATACTACATATGATAAAGAATTGTAAGCAATTGTGCATGCTTTGGGAATTTGGACACACTATCTTATGGGATGTGAGGTCTTAATCAAGTCTGATCAATAGGCTATTAAGCAATTATTAAATCAGCCCTTAATCTCTGATCAACATCTTAAATAGGCTTCATTCATTCAAAATTTCTGTCCCATGATCCAATATCAACCTAGTAAAGCTAATGTCATAGCCGATGCTCTTAGCCGTTTGCCTTCACATTCTGTTGTTTTGCATAATATTTTTGCAATCCAAATTCATTCCTTTTAAGAAATGATTTCCACTTATGCATCTGATTTGGTTCTCTCAAGTGCATGGCATGAATTTGACAATGGTGCACCTTTAATTGATAAACATTATACATTTCATCATAGGTTACTTTATTTTCAACAAAGATATGCATAACCCAAGATTTTAAAGATTTTGGCATCAAGAAAATGCATGAACCATCTTACATGGGTCATAGAGGCATACAAAACACCATTTCTACTTGCAAATCTTTCTTCTTTTGGCCCCACATAGAAAAAGATATTGCACATTATGTTTCTCAATGCATTGTATGTCAACATGTAAAATGTCATCATGGTAAACCATTTGAATTATTAATGCCACTTCCTATTCTAAAAGAACCATGGGAACACATCTCTATAGATTTTATCATAGGTCTTCCTATCACTTCATCACATAATGATATGATTTTGACAATAGTTGATAGGTTTAGTAAATATGCATGCTTCATTCCTTGTAGAAAAACTTTGTTTGCAACTTAGGTTGTAAAATTATTCATTAAATGCATTGTCCCACATCATGGATTTCCTAAAGTAATGTTATCTTATCCTAATGTTAGATTTTGCAATCATTTTTGGGTTTCCTTATTTCAACATTTTGGTTCTAAAATAGATTTTAGCTCTGCATTTTATCTCGAAAGTAATGGACAAAGTGAGGCTAAAAATAGTACTATTCTTGAATTATTGCATTGGTATTTTCTTGAATTAATGCATTGTTATTCATTAGATAGTTCCCCTAACTGGGGTGAAAAGTTGCCATTGCATCAATTTACTTACAATAACACCACACACACCACTATTGGTCATATATCTTTTGAAATTGTTTATGGTAAAAAGCTTCCCACTCCCTTGTCACTCACTCAAACTGACATTCCAATGAGTGATTCTATTGCTCAAGATCATTCACATTTCTATACTTCATGATGTTCATGAGCACATTAGGAAAAGTCAAGAACGTTATACACATAATGTCAATACAAAATGATTAGCCAAGGAATTCAAGGAAAATGATCTTGTGTATGGTTGCGTATCATTAAAAGATGTCTCAAAAATATTTTGTAGCATCCTAAAATTAAACTTGCACCATGGTATTATGGACCATTTCACATTATACAAAAATTTAATGATAATTCATTGAGATTAGATGTACCATATTGTTGCACTACAACATATGAGGGGCATACCGATGCTGCATATACCGACGGTCACAGTCGGCATCGGTATGGGCCTCGAAAAATGTCACTTAGAGATATCGACGGTCAAGTGACTGTCGGTATGACCGTTTTAAACAGGTCGTCAGTGTGGCCCGCACCGGCCGGTATGTGCGTCGGTATATGGGCCGGTATAGGTGTCGGTATGAGCGTCGATATAAGTGTCAGTAATTTACTGGGAACTACCGACGCGTATACCGACGCCCATACTGGCACCCATACCGGCGACGAGTTTTAAACATACCGCGAACCCGAGAGCAAAACTTCACATTTTTGCACGTGTTTGAATACTGTTGGTCTTCTATCGAATTGCGCACGTGAACCGAATTGCGACTTGTATTGTCATGTGCACACACACACACAGATCTCTCTCTCTACGCACACACACACTCTCTCTCGGCTTAGATCTCACATCTTGGTAAGTGCTGCGCGTACTGTTAGCATTTGTGTTTCTCTATGCTTTAGGTTTTATAATTTCTCTTTTCTTCAATTTTGCAGAAGTTCTTTGGCGTCGATTGTTTGGAATTGGATGATAGACGACATACATTACGCTTTGACGACAACGATCCAAAGGAGGGGCATAATTGTAAGTGATTGTTTTATTCTCTATTGATAGAGAGAGAAGGAGAGAGAGAGAGAGAGAGAGAGAGAGAGAGAGAGAGAAGAGAGAGAGAGAGTGAGAGATAAAGAATAATGAAAGAAGGGAAGATAGAGATAGGAAAATAGAGCATACATACACACACACATACACACACATTTACACACATACATGTACACACATGCATACATACACACATACATGTACACACATGCATACATACACACATACATGTACACACATGCATACATACACACATACATGTACACACATGCATGCTTACATACACACACCTATACACACATGCATGCTTACATACACACACACATATACACACATGCATGCATACACACACATATAAATTTACACACATGCATACATACACACACATGCATACACACATACATACACACACATACATACACATACACACACACATATACACACATACATACACACACACATATATACACACATATACATACATGCATGCATACATACACACACATACACACATGCATGCATACACACATACATACACACACATATATAAAAATATGCATACATACACATACACACACATGCATACACATATACATACACACACATGCATGTATACATACACACACATACACATGCATGCATACACACATGCATACATACACACACATGCATACACACATACATACACACACATATATAAAAATATGCATACATACACATACACACACACATATACACAAATACATATATACACACATATACATTCACACACACACATATACACACATGCATGTATACATACACACATATACACACATGCATGTATACTTACACACACATACACATACACACACATGTATACACATGCATACACATACACACACATGCATGTATACATACACACACATACACATACACACACATGTATACACATGCATACACATACACACACATGCATGCATACATACACACGTACACACACATGCACCTACATGCATGCCTACATACAAACACATGCACATACACACACATCTATACACATGCATACATACACACGCACACATGTACACATGCATACATACACACACATATATACACACATGCATACATACACGCATGCATACACACACATATAATCCTATTTTGATTTTGAAGTCTTTTTTTTACATCAAATATATAAAAATAGGATTAGGGTTTTTGTGCTATTTACACATACATACACATACACATATAATATATATATACATGTATATACACATGTATACAAAAATATACATATTTTAGGTCTAGATATCTAATATTAGGGTTTTAGGGTTTAGCATACATATCACTCAATTATATTTACATTAAGAAAAAATATAGAGAAAAATTTAAAAAAAATATGAATATATAAATAAATATATATATAAAATATTATTAGGGTTTTAGGATTAGGGGTTTAGATTTTGATAGGTGTTTAAGTATTTAGGTTTTAGTATTTCAGATTTAATTATAAGTCTTTCTGATTAAGGTTTTAGGGTTTTAATACGTAGATAACATATGTACACAAAAACACATATACATATAATACATACATATATGTAGATACACATGCATACAAAAATATACATATTTTAGATTTAAATCTTTAAGATTAGGGTTTTAGGGTTTTAACACCTACATAACATATTGCACACATACACATGCACATATAATACATATATACATGTATATACACATGTATACAGAAATATACATATTTTAGGTCTAGATCTTTAAGATTAGGGTTTTAGGGTTTAGACATACATATAACTCAATTATATTTATATTAAGAAAAAATATAGAGAAAAATAAGAAAAAAAATTGAATATATAAATAAATATACATATAAAATATGATTAGGGTTTTAGGATTAGGGGTTTAAATTTTTATTGGTGGTTAAGTATTTAGGTTTTAGTATTTCAGATTTAAGTCTAAATCTTTAAAATTAGGGTTTTAGGGTTTTAACACCTACATAACATATATACACACATACACATATACATATAATATATATATACATGTAGATACACATGCATACAAAAATATACATATTTTAGATCTAGAATTTTAAGATTAGGGTTTTAATTAAATATATATAATTAAATATATAAAAATAGGATTACGTAAGGAACAAATCTGAATATATAAATAAATATATATATAAAATAAGATAATTATATACATAAATAAATATAAAAAGAACTAGTGTTTTAAATAATTTAATTAAATATATATAATTAAATATATAAAAATACGATTACGTAAGGAAAAAATCTGAATATATAAGTAAATATATATATAAAATACGTTTATTATATATATAAATCAATATAAAAAGAACTAGTGCTTGAAATAATTTAATTAAATATATATAATTAAATATATAAAATTAAATATATAAAAATACGATTACGTAATGAAAAAATCTGAATATATAAATAAATATATATATAAAATAGGATAATTATTTAGATAAATAAATATAAAAAGAATTAGTGTTTTAAAAAATTTTATTAAGTATTCATTATTAAATATATAAAAATAGGATTAAGTAAGGAAAAAATCTGAATATATAAATAATATATATATATATATATATATATATATATATATATATATATATATATATATATATATATATATATATATATATATATATATATATATATATATATATATATATATATATAAGGTAGGATAATTATATAGATAATAAAATATGATAAGAACTAGTATTTTAAATAAATAAATGAAATATTTATGATTAAATATATAAAAATAGGTTTAAATTTAATCATTTTAAATAGAGTGAATATATATACAATACACAAACACACATACTTATACACCTATCTATATGCACATATATATGTCATTTATTTATTTAAATGACATGGTTGTCCACAAAGAAAGGTCATTTATTATTAGCTCTTATTGTACGAGGTAAGTATAAGGTCAAAAACATGGATCTATATCTTGCACCACTTGTGGAAGAACCGTGCATTTTATGGGATGGGATTACTGTGCGTGACATGTCTCAACCTATAAGAAGACGAGACGTGCGAGTGCAAGGCATACTTATGTGGACAATGCATGATTGGCTTGGTTATGGTGAATGTTCAAGTTTATCGATTTCGGGTTACCATGCTTGTCCTTTATGCAGACCACGACTCCAAGCATGCTATTCCAAAGCACTACGTAAAACTGTCTATGAAGGACATCATAGATATTTTCCTGATGGACATGTTTTATGTGAAGGACAAATTGGTCCACAAGCACAACACCAAATGAAAGCAGCAGCAGTAGTAGACTCCTGATCGGTATCGCCACCAGCGAAATGTCGCAGCCACACGTTTAGATACGATTGGACCATCACATTTGGGCAACGGCGGATATGACACGATGCGTCATGAGTTTGTAAGTACCATTTCATTTATTGAATTTATTTGTGTTAAATTTCTCATGTATGTTTCTCTAATCTTTTTTATATTTGTTTCAGGAGCTGGCAATGGGTCGTCCTCCAACACAAACGGAGGAGTCTTATGGAGATAGTCATGGGTTGACTGCACTATTGCAAGACTTGGAGGGACGTGGTGCGGTAGTTTCATGGGAGCATTTGCGATGAGGTAATTAATTTATAAACTTGGTTTTTACGTATTGTTTGTAATTTTCATGTGAATTTATCTCATTCCATTAATGTTCTTTGTTGCAGGACTATTGATATGGAACGTTCTTTGCATGTGTATGGCAGTGGAAGACCAATATTTTGTATTTGATTTTCATATGGGAATACATTGCTTTGCCACATTTTGTAAAAGCGTCATGTATGACAGTGGTTTGCCACACTCTTGTACATGCTCCATTATTGAAATATATAACTTCTTTTGTACATGGTTCATAAGTTCATTATGATTATCTCTTTTGTGTCCAATAATACTTTGTTTCATGAAATCATATTTCGGTTGTCATTAGAGTACACATCACATATACTCGATTTTTTTGGGTAGAGTGTATTGTCTTTTGTTAAGCAACATCATGGTAATGTTGCTGTACCAAAAGACAAAACACTTTGCCCAAAAACAATTTTGCAGGTATGGTTGTCGGTATACGTGACGGTACTCCCAGTAGTGTCATCGGAATAATCGCCGGTACACCCAGCAGGCGACGGTATAGGCGATGGTACCTCCAATAGAAGCCTCAGTATGTACGTCGGTATTACCGATGCATATACCGATGCTTATACCGATGCATATACCGACGCATATACCGACGCATATACCGGTGCATATACCGACCCTTTGGTACCGACGCACAAACCGACCTTTACACCGGCGTCGCGGCAAATTAAACCGCATTCATTTTCCTCGGTAAAAACCTCGGTATACCATCGATCTGTTGTAGTGTTGGAATATACATAACTCTTTTTATATTACTTTACTTAAACCATTTAAAGGAACTTTACCACTCAATCCACTTCTTGATGACCCTCCTTTAATTGAAACAACCAGAAATCTTAGTTCCTTAGAAAATAATTGATAATGATGTCAGTACTACATGCACAAGTATTCAATATCATCGATATTTAGTTAAGTAAAAAATCACTCTATTGAAGAATGTTAATGGATACATAAAACAGAGTCAACATCCCATTATGATCACTTAATTTCTGCATATCACACACATACACATTTATGTGACTCCTCCATGAACATTTCCATGCATGTGTTTTTACATGGAACATGATTATTCTTGTTGAGTGATGGAACATGTGATTGGCCATCCATGTTTAGTTTTATTTTATCAACTGAGGTTAGTTGGTTTTTCAATTGAGGGGCATGTTATGAATTATGGAATATCTTGAACAAGACATTGTTGGAGTGTTAATTTATTAATGTATTAATATGTTTTGGTGTATATAGTTTGTAAATAAAGCCACAGAGAGGGCTCTATTTTTAGAAATAGTAAGTAAAAGAAGTGGTTAGGATAGGAATCATTTTAGACCGTGATCTCTATTAATAAAAGTGAGGGATCTCCACAAAAGAGACCAACTTTTAGTTTCACGCATGCTTTTCAAAGCCGCTCTCATGTAACCACTATTTTCGACATAATGAAGAAATCCTATAAATACATGCACTCTATGGACTGTCCAAACAGAGTGCCTCGGGGGAAATTGCACCCAATACTATGATCTATCTCCTCTCCTTGCATATCTATTTATGTGTGTGTTTTCACCATTCATAACCTCTATGTGTGCATGAATTAAGACTTTGATAACCACTTTCCTCAATGGAGAGCTTCAAGAAGAAGTATATGTTGACCAATGTAAAGGTTTCAAGATCAAGTTTACAACATTGACAAAGAAATTTACGGACTTAAGCAAGGTCCGAAAGCCTAGTATGAAAAGATTCAGAAGTTGTTCAAACCTAAAGGATCTCAAAGGAGCACTATTGATGTAGACTTATACATCTATCAAAAAGAGTCATTAGTTTCCATCATCATCCTCTATGTAGTGGGTTTGATCATGACAGGTTCAGATGAAGAACACATTTAATTCATCATCACACAGATTCACCTTGAATAATCTATGAAAAATCTTGGTCTATATCAATACTTCTTAGGTATGAAAGTTTGGCAAATATAAGAAGTCATATTCCTATCATAGAAGAAGTAGTGCTCTAATCATCTTTCTAGATATAACATGGTCGTGTCACTTAGTTTCTACACCATTTGATCCAAACATCAAGCTCACACTATAGGATTCATCATCACTTGTGGGTATGCATACTTATCGACAACTTGTTGGCTCATTACTCTAGCTTGCCAACACGAGAACAAATATTTCCTATGGAGCTCATATCCTTAGTCAATTTGCACATCAGCCTCATCAATCACATTGGGATGCTCCTTAAAGACTACTCCAATACCTTGCCTTCACCTCACATCATGTTCTTTGTTATAAAGGGGGCATCAAACTCACTAGATATTTTGATTTAAACTCGGATGGTGATCCTAATTCTTGATGGTCTACTTCAAGATTTATATTCTTGCTTGGCATAGGACCTATCTCTTGGACAAGTAATAGGCAGCTTATAGTTGCTCTCTCATCCATCAAGGTTAAGTATTGAGCATCCAACTTTGCAGCATGTGAGGCCATCTAACTTCAACAATTATTATTAGATATTGGTGCTTTGCAATTACTACAACATGTATCCGCACGAACAGCTATAGTAACCCTTGGCCATTAAGAACAAAGAGTTTCATGCTCGGACAAAGAACATCAAGATCCAATACCATTTCATCTGTGAGAAGATCTTATCTGAGGAGATTAATCTAAATTAGTGTACCTCAAAAGAGAACCTAACGAACATGTGCATGAAGGCCATACGTCCAGTTCCTCTCTAGTGCTTAGTGGACCTTGAAGAAATTCACCCACTCCAAAATGGAGCTACAGAGGGGCTGTTGACCACATGAATGCTTCTACATCATTTCCTTTTGTATCTGCATGAGTGAATATTCATTTTGTATCTACGAGCACTCCATTTCTACTTCATTTCCATTTTATATTGTATGTCTTTTGTATTTGGGTGCCTTGTTATTTGCTTCTACCATTGTATTCATTCTTCTTGAAGTAGAGTTATCCCACATTTAATGTACTTTCGAGAGTCCCGCTCGAATGTATATAAGGTAGTCCTTTCTCCCAAATTGTACTTGGTTAGAAGCTTGAGGATCCTACTCCATGCTCTTGGCAAGATCATTTCTAATCCATGTGAGTTTACCCATTTCTTGGTCTACTCACTTTGCATCTCTCACAATCTTTCATCTTGTGAGTACACTCTTCTTTTCATTTTTCTTTTGCATGTGTACTCTCCATAGGATTTACTTACAATTCACACATGGGAGCCTGATCAAAGATGATAATTCATATTCCATGCCGAATTCTCCACATTTCTTTGCTTTTCATCACAAATCAAAGCATAGCAAAGCAACCAATAGCCTCGCACGAAAGAGCTTGTTTCTAATTGATTAATTGATCTAGATTAAGGGCTATGCTCACTTTCTTCCACACACTCACAATCTCGAGGCAAGAGAAGAAGATGTCCACTTTTCCTTGACAGCATCTTTTTCAACACAAGGTACCACCACAAATTTTGTTAGCTCACACATTTTTCAAGATCCTGAGGTGAAAATCTTGAAATAAGAGGATTGCTTTCTAGCGTTTCATAAATATGTGCTAGATTTCTTTAGAATTGAATTTATACTTGATCCAAGGCCAATCAAAATTCCACCTGATCTCAAACCTTATCCATTCTCATCTTTCCAAACTACTAGCAAAAGTTGTTAGTCTATAGCTTTGTGGCTTTCTAGATGAGACCATCCTTGATAACCTTAATATTATAGATGGGGATTTAGATGGAATCATTTTCCTGGATGTCATCCATCCACTCCCAACCATTGCTAATAATGTAGTAGGGGTTTGCCTTATTCCCATCTTTCCAAAGAGATATGAGTAAAATTAATCCCTTGGGAATGAGTGAGAATAGGAAAAAGAAAGGCATGAGAGATGAATAAACCAAATCCCTTGGGAACCACTAAGACAAGGAAAAAGAAAAGAATAAAACAATCAAGTTTGGTCCATCTAGGGATTCTTGCAAACACTGGGGCTTGTATGTTTCTAAAAATTGTATTCATGTAGAAGCTCAAATCGAGGCCCAAGCCACCCATATCTTTTGGGCTAGCATGTGAGGAGATGGTGGGATACACTCCAGAGATGAGTTGGTAGTACACAAAACCTCCTCTACACCTCCTAATGTGACTTCAGGGAACGTTACTAGACACCTTCAACTTCTCCAATATGTACTTAGAACCACTATGTGCTTTGGAACATCATTCCCAAATGTTTATGCCCAAACAAATAACTTGCATGTACTAGGACTGTGGAGAAACCTTCTATTTTGGGATTGTAGGTGATCAGTATTTTGTGTAGAGCTCACAAGCTCGTATGAATTGATGAGTGAGCTTTTGCACACATATACGTCAAGTGTATAGCTAACTACCACAAGTTATTTCATGAATTATGAGGCATTATACATTGAGCAACAAGTTTAACAACTCAGGGGCATCATCCCAACATTTTAGGGGCAAGGTGATGTGCAGACATAGTCTATCTCATCAATAAATATCTCAAAATGTGCTAAAACAAATCTAATGAAAATTTATACATATATACTAGACACTACACTATAACTATACCAACTTAAAGTGCATCAAATCACGGATTACACACAAAGAAATCACTTCTTCAAAATCACTGAAATAATGAAGAAGTGACAGATAACAATAGATAGAGATGATCATGAAGAAATGTATCACCTAGTAAATGATAAGGCACACATGATACATGGGAAGTTAGAGGAATCCTCTTACACACGTTGAGCTCAAGTTATGCCCAATGTTGCAGCTCAATAGCTCTCAATAGTAGCTCATATCCTGGTGACTAAAGTCTAATATTTTTATACTCATACAAAGCTTTTGAATTTTGAACTTTCCCACGCCTGAATGTGTTCCTACACTTTAGGGGTGATTTGAAATGATTTCTCCACCAAACAAGTGAGTTCTTGGCTTCTTCTACATCCATGAGATTCTCTTATTTTTGCTTTTACAATTTATCCAAGGTGATAAAGTGAAAATATCAAACATTTGTTCCCATACACTTTCTCATGTGAGGTGAAGTAGAATGAGGTGTAGTCCTAAATGTTTTGGCCAAGCACTTAGGCTTTCCAAATGTACCAAGAGCTCCCCCTCAAGCGTAAGATTCTTGATTCTTCAGTCCCTCATAATTTCTTACGAACCAGTCATAGATTTGAACCTACTCAGTTTGCTTCCATCCAATGCCTTTGTCATCATATCTACACATTGTTGATGTCTAGATACATATGAGAGTTATATCTCTTTACTGATGATCTTTACTCTTACATATTGGTAATTTACTTCAATGTGTTTGGCCCAAACATGATAGATAAGGTTAGCAGCAAGATGCGATGAACTAATGTTATCTCCAAATATGTGTGGGGTTGAAGTATTCAACCCTAAATGAGAGTACAACGTTTTTATCCACATAGCCTCTTGGGTAGCATTTGCAAGACCTCTGTATTCAGGTTCAGTTGATGAGAGAGAATTGTAGAGTGCTTCTTTGATGACCAAGAAATCAGTTTTGTACTTGCAAATGTGAGATAGCTTGAGGTGCTTCTCTTATCATCTTTGGAACTCACCAATCTGCATCACATAATAATTTGATATCTAAATTAGAGGTATAAGGTTATTAGAGTGTGCATAAATTGACTTAGCACACTAACTCTGTAGCATATATCAACCCTCGTTACTGTAGCATAGTTCAAGCTACCAATAAGACTTTGATAACTAGCCAAGCACACTTTGATCCCTACTGATTTGCTTCAAGGCCCTTTCACCTATATGAGCTAGCCTCTTGTGCCACATATGTTTGACTACCATAATTGAACAATGCAATGTTCCTAGTGCCTTGGAGATCAAATGTAAATATTCTTCTTGAATTTCCTCCTCTTGCTATCCTCTTGAGTCCTAGATGTGGATCCTCAGCAGATGCTCCATACTTTGTGAGTCTAACCTAATGAGATTCTTTGTTATGGTAGGCACATACAATATCTTGCTCAATAGGTTCATATTTCCATATAGAGTCTTCACATTCCAAATCTTCTCCGCTGGATGAGTTGTGTCATCTCCTATTTGGACTTCATGCCTATTTCTTGGATCCTCAAAGTCTGAGAGTAGAGCTACATTGCTTGCTACATGATTTGAGAAACTTGATTCTATATAGAAAACATGTTCATCTGCTTTACCTTACTTCATTGTCATATTCATCAGAAGTAATAAGTCCTCTTCGGTTTGATCATCTGCATAGTTGTTGTAGTCTCTCCCACCTATATATCCTCCTTGGTAGTTGTTGTTGTAGCCATTGATGTTGTTGAACCTTCCTCTTCAGCTTCCATATCCACCTCTCTTATAACCTCTTCCTCTTTGATTCCTGGGGTTCCTTTTGAGTTGTCTCCATTCTCCCTAAACTTTGCCTCATGTGAGAACAACTGCCGCATGAGACTCTTGAAGTGAGGAACATGCATGTCCATGTATAGGTCCATCATTGTGGTAAAAGCTTCCCATTTGTAATCTCCCTTTATTCCATTGATCACTTGCCTTACTATCTTCTCTTCATCTATGACTTCTCCAATGCTCCCAAGTTGATCTGCTAGGTCCTTCATCTTGGTGACAAAATCAGTCACACTTTTCTTAGGCACCTTCTTGAGTGTGGTAAACTCCATCCACAGTTGATTCTTCCTGGCTTTAGTGCTTGATGAAAAGAATTCTTCAAGAGCATTCCATGTCTCTTGTGAAGTCATGCAGCTTGTGATATGTAGAAGTAAAAAATGAGAGATTGAGTTAAGAATGTATAACCTGGATAGAGCAACCTTTGAGCACCACGTGGTTAACCTCTATTGTTCTTCTTGAGTTGGTTTTCCTTTGCTTCTGAGGATTGGCATCATCTCATGTCCATAATTGTAACCATAGAGGTTTCTCCTTTGAAGATATGCTTCCATTCTAATTGACCAAGCTGAGTAGTAACCTCAGTCCAATTTTTCTATGGATGAAGGAAATCCATCTCTCATGTTGACTTATTGTTGCTCTGATACCATTGTGAGGAGATGGTTGGATAAACTCCCGAGATAAGTTGGTGTTACACAAAACATTCTCTACACCTGCCAATGTGACTTTACAAAACCTTAGTAGACACTTTTAGCTTCTCAAATATGTATTTAGAACCACTATGTGCTTTGGAACATCATTTCCAAAGGTTTATTCCAAAACACATAACTTGCATGTAATAGGATTGTGGAGAAACCTTCTAATTTAGGATTGTAGGTGCTTAGTGTTTTGCTCAAAGCTCACAACTTGGTATGAATTAAACAGGGAGCTTCTGCACACATCTAATTCAAGTGTATACCTAAGTAAAAACAAGTTACTTCATGAATAAAGAGGCATTACACACTAAGCAATCAATTAAATAACTCAGGGGGGTCATCCTAACATTTCAGGAGCAAGGTGATGTGCAGATATAATCTACTTCATTAACACCTATCTCAAAATCTGTTAAACCAAATGTTATAAAACGTTTTAGGTATATACTACACCCTTTTCTCTAACTATAATAATTTTAAGTGCATTAATTGATGGAGTACACTCAGAAAAATAGCTTTTGCAAAATCAGTGAAATAATGAAGAAGTGATAAATAATAGTAGACAGAGATGATCATGAAGAAATGTATCAATTAGTAAATGAAAATGCACATATGATGCATGGGAAGTGTAGAAGACTAGTCTTACAGAAGTTGAGCTCACGTTATGCCCAATGTTGCAGATCAATGGCTCTCAATAGTAGCTCATATCCCTATGACTAAAATCTACTATTTTCATACTCATACAAAGCTTTTGAATTTTGAACTTCCCACTCCTAAAAGTGTTCCTACACTTTAGGGTGATTTGAAATGATTCCTTCACCAAATAATTCGGCGCTTGGCATCTCCTAAATCCACAAGATTATCTTACTTTTGCTTTTACAATTTATCCAAGGTGATAAATTGAAAATATCAAGCATGTGTTCCCATACACTTTCTCATGTGAATTGAAGTAGAATGCGGTGTAGTCCTAAATGTTTTGGCGAAACATTTAGGCTTGCGAAATGTACCAACATAGCATATATGTAACATTTGATTTTGGGACAAAGCTTCTACAAGCTCTGTCCAAATTTTCCAATTTGTCCTTATTGAGCCTCTAGCATGCAAGGAAATAAATGATGGATATTTAAGTGTATGACTGCTCATGAGGTTTAACATGCTGCAAGATATCTAAATGTCACTCAATTTTCTAGTTTTCATCATCATTGCAAAATTAGTGCAAAGAAAACAGGATGAGGAGGTTATGACCATCTTTGTTGGGCATTTTCGACAAAGAGAAAGATATCATTTATATCGTCCAAAAAACTTTATCGTTCTTGTTAGAAACGTCAATTGTTGCGGAAGATATAGTTTAGTCTTTGTTTTTGTACACTAAGGAGACATGAAATATCTCATGGTTTTCATTTTTTTTTCTTTTATCAATGGCCATTAGACACCTATTACTCTCAGATTATTTAGGTTTGGATGAAGTCATGAATCATTCCATTTCTATGTAGATGTACGTAGTGTAGTCATTAATGCGAGTGGAGATTGGAGGGGCAATAACCATGCCAAAATGGCTAGAAAAAAAATTAGGAAATGGAATGATGAAGATAAGGTCCTTTATTCAATGAGACCTTTTTCTCCTACATGTGATATGGTGGTTGATCCTAGAATCTATGCACTTATAGCTCAATACACATCAATACGTATTTCCATGAGAGAGAATGTGTTTAAGCCCAATGATCGCTTCAAAGGAAAGCTATTGTTGGGTCACAACCCGACCTTCTCATTAATCATGGCTGTCAAATCATTCCGTAGGGCCAAAATTTTTGGCTTCTTGGGATTCCCTTGGGGTTGGGAATCTCTTTGGAACAGCGGTGGAACTGGGTGTTGGCCAAACTCGAAAACAAGCTTAACTATTGGAGAGGTATGCAAATCAATCTTGCTGGTCATGCTATGGTTATCAACAAGTTCCTCTTATCATCTACAATTTATTTCCTTTCTTGTTGGAAACCGAAAGAGCAGATCTCTCCAAACTGGATAGTATTTGTAGAAACTTCCTTTGGTATCCTGGACATTGGGTGCATGGCTAACAAACTGGCGGCCAAATGGATGATTAAGGCTTGGTGCAACAGGGAGGCCTCATGGGCCAAGTTGATCTTCAGAAATAAGAATGAGTTGGCTCTCATGGGTTTCCCAAATTGGAAGAATCTTGACATCTTGACCTTACTGTTTTCCGCGATCCTCGTCTTCCCAAAAGGCTCAAATCTCGTGTGTTCCCAATGGAAGATTTGGAATAAAGTCAAAAGCTACACAAGAATAAATGAAGACTGGAAGTGGGTAGTCGATATCAGACAAAACTACTCTATCTCGTTTCCAATCCATGGCATCTGGAGTGTGGAATCTTGGAACATTCAAAATGCCAAGAAGTTATGGAACAAAGGCTTGAAAAAATAGAAACATCTCTGGAAACAAGACATCAACCACTCGATCAACTTCGAGGATATTGACCCTTGCGTCAACATTTCGTACGAAGAATGGAACACTTTGCAAAGCAGATGTCTCGCTTGGGACCGACACAAAGTTCGCCTTCTCATGGGACACGATACATCGATCTCGCTTGGTATCAAATGGCACAATGGGAATAGCCTATCAAAAATCCGGAACATCAAAGAAACGATTGACTATCACGTTAACCTCAACAGGAAGTGGTGCCTGTCATGGACGCGGCTTCGGTGGGACATGAGGTTCATGGCTATCTGGCACTCCCTCATAGAAATCAATAAGTCTATCTTCTTATGGAAAATTCTTCATCATGGAATCTGGACCAACCTTAAGGCTAGCAAATTTTGTGGGATTCCTCCCTGGTGCAAATGCTGCCACCGGTCTATCAAAGATGTTTCGCAATTTTCTTTACCTGCCCCAACTCCAACGGACTCTGGCAAACGGTTGGAAAGAAAATTAGACTTCAAAAACATCTCAGTTGGCAACAAGCCCTGCTGGGAGAAGCGATCGGCTGCTCCACGACTCTCTGGAATGCCATCAGAGGGGTCTGGCACGAAAGATGTGCTATCAACTTCGGTGACTCCCCCAAAGAGTGGTCAAATGAGAAATCGTTGTTCCTCCTTGGCAAAAGGATTGTTAACTGTAAGAAATCCCCCCCCTTCAGGCATCATCAAGTACTCCTTTTGATCAATAACAAGCTTAAACCCAAGTGGGCCCCACATGAGGGCGATGAGAGGGTGATTAACCTTCTTTGTAATGCCATCTAAGCTCTGTAAAAGCTTCCCCTGCTTTGTGAAATTTGGTGGGTCCCGTAGGCACTAGTCCCCTTCTCTTGTACTTTTCTTTATTTAATTCAAGTCCGGAGAGTAGGCGAATGCCGAACTTCCTTTATATTAAAAAAAAAAAGATTGAGAATAAGGCGTGAAAGTTAGAAAAGTCATTGTATGGTTTAGAGTAAAACCCCTTTGCCTGATACTAAACGATACTAAACGATACTCATTGGTTCTAACGAACCAATAAGTTAATGGATGATTTGCATGTTCTTTTGGAAACGTTGTGATTGGAACTTTTGTATGCCTATCTGGCCATTTATTTCATGGAAGAAAATGAATCCTCTGCTTTTTCCCAAAATATCATATTATATTGCATTTTGGCCTTGAGGAATGTGGTTCATGATTGATTTTCCATGAGATTGCTTATGCATTGATATTTACTTAAGAAATATTTGTTTAAGAATTCCTTTATGGTCGTGGAAGGAATGTTTATTTAAGAGTTACATGCATTCAACAAACGTAATTCATTTGTTGAATATGGTTACGTGTTGTTTTATCCAAGTAAGGATCAATACTTCCGAGTTTGTATGCTCTGCAATACTCACATTAGGTTGGTTGATGTGGAACATTTTTTTCCATGTTTTTTCAGTTCATTCATATTTTGGTTAAGAAACATCTAATAAGGAGGAATACAGGGTAGTTTTTAAACAATAAAATTTAGTGTGTGCCTCCCTACATGCCTATGGGGGAATCAGGTAATTTGATTATTCTTTTTCCACCACCATCTTTGTTGATAATCCGAGTTTAGTGGTAATCACAAAGAACGGTATGTTTTATGATAAAAAAAGAACCACCTTATGGTGCACTATCCTTATTCTACGCACCTTAAGCTCAGCGCTTTTGACAAAGATTTTGGCTAAATTACTTTTATGGATAGATCATAATCCACATGAAGCAGCACTTCATTAGAATTCAGAGATTCTTAAATAGATGCAGTACTTAACATATTAGTCTGAGTTCTTGTAGGTAGCATAAACATCGTGAGTATCTAGTTAACGGATTTTCTCTCCACAGAGGAACTTGTTGGCATGGATGTATTTTTTTGAGAATAAAACAGGGAAATTAAATTAAGAGAGGAAAGTACAATCTGTGCAAAGCGCAAGAGCCACAGACATCAGTTATAGGGCATCAGCCATCTCAAGAGCAATTCTCCAAGTAGAGAGTTTACAATTCGATAGCAGGCTATAAGAACTCTCGTGGTTCTTAGGAGCTTTTTTTTTTATACATTGAATACAATTAAAAAGAGCTTTTCTCAGCACCTTAGTGGGACTGTTGCGCAGCTATGGCGACGTCAGGATACACAGAGATGAGACCGCAAGAGAGATAAACATTTCTGAAAAAAACTTCTTCGCGGCAGCGGCATCGGTGTACATGCTCATGGCATTGAAAGATTTCATATTAAGTCGTTTTTTTTGCTTTTACATGAAGTGCCACATCATCAAATCTCCCCCTCAACCTCAGAATGAATTTGAATACAAAATTAAAGAAATACATATGTTCATATAAGATGAAATAACATGAAATGAAATCTAAATACAAACTAAAGCTTCCTAACTCCTAAAGCTTCTCTTAAGTAGATGAACTTTTCTTTTGGAAGAGCTTTTGTGAGGTTTTTCTCTCCACAGAGGAATATGTGGACAGTGATGTATTTTTTTTAGAATAAAACAAGGAAATTAAATTAAAAGAGGAAAGTACAATATGTGCAAAGGACAAGAACCATAGACATCAGTTATAGGGCACTAGCCATCTCAAGTCTCAGGCTAGAGTAGTATGGGGAAAGAGCAATTCTCCAAGCAGAGAATTTACAATTTGATTGCAGGCTATAAGAACTCTCGTGGTTCTTAGGAGCTTTTATTATGCATTGAATACAATTAAGAGAAGCTTTGCTCAACACCTTCGGGAGAGCTG
The DNA here is from genome assembly GCA_020310875.1 of Ceratopteris richardii. Taxonomy (NCBI): domain Eukaryota; kingdom Viridiplantae; phylum Streptophyta; class Polypodiopsida; order Polypodiales; family Pteridaceae; genus Ceratopteris; species Ceratopteris richardii. The sequence goes on along the minus strand of CM035432.1, from coordinate 36,489,948 downwards.
GAAGGTAATTTCTATTTCCTTTACAAAACAAGGCATTGTTTCTAGTAATCCATATGTACCACAGGATATGACCTCTCCATATGTTCCACAGAAGGTGATCCATATTGCTACAACAAACAATCAAAGCATTCAATTGATTGAGACCAGGACATCTTTTTGCCTTGAGAAACTACTCCACAGGAATCCAACACTGTTTCGCATGAGAACATTCATAGAAGAGGTGGAAAACATCTTCCACTTTGCCACAGGAGGCACATAATCCTCCATTAGGTATAATTTTCCTGACTTTTGAGCCAATCCACAGACCATGATGCAGAATGAGCCATTGTATTTTTTTCAAAGGGTGGTTCTTTAGATCTTCATCTTTAGATTGTTTGCATCGGGGCACACGCACTCTGTGTGTGTGTGTGAGAGAGAGAGAGAAAGAGAGGCGAAATAGTAAACAAGTAGGTGAGAGAATGTTGATTGAATATTGCAAGCGAACATGTGTAGGATTTAGAGCATGCAGCATTGGAGCTCCTTTTTCTTCTTTCCTCCATCTCTCTCTCGACTTCTCTTATCCTTCTCCAGTTGGCTTTGTTACGGTTTTCAGCAACATGGATGAACTACATAGTTGTCATACCCCTTGAAGCAAGGCCTCACTGTTATAGGGAAGATTATCGCATGTAAAATCCGTATATCAAATTGGCTGAAAGTCAACCGGGTCTGGTTTACTGGTTAGCGACTTCAATATGTATATATATATATATATATATATATATATATATATATATATATATATATATATATATATATATATATATATATATATATATATATATATATATGAATGAAGGGCATCATGGTCTGTAAGGTTCTCTTTCTTGATTAGGTTTATTTATTCAAATTTTTGGAGTAAGAAAATATATATTGATGTATTCCTTTTTCCTTGATCTTCGTTCATAATTTCGTTGCTGTCCTAGGAATGGAGGAGGAATCCAAGGTGGGATCCAGAAATGGTTGAGCTACACTGAATTGGACTTCATTACCGAACAGACTATTGCATCATGGAGGTCATCACTCACATCCCACAAAACCAAAGACTTGTTATTGTAAGCATATCATTGGTTCCGTGCACAGTTTCATACGTTCCCAACTTCCCATACCATATATGAACTGATGAGCCATGACATACTTAAATTTGAAAAGATGTGTTGGAGCAGCACACGGTTCTCTTCAATAATTATGCTTTAAAAGTGGACGTAATGTTTGATATATCTATTTTTGTGGAAAACAACGTGCCTAGTGGTGCAATAACTTTGGAAAAGACTACTCAAGCTGCTGAGTAGACATACTTTGGAAAAGACTAGTCAAGCTGCTGAGTAGACATACTTTGGCAGTTTGTGCAACGACTTTCTTTTTATAAAGCAAGTTGGGCAACACCCTACTCTCCCAAGCTTTAATTAATAGATAGAACAATTAGATTTGTGAACTGTCCCAGCACCTATGGGATGCCTCAAGTCCCACAAAACAAGGGTTGTTGAAAACTTGCTAGAACTAGAGGACATTACAAAAAATATAATAACCATTTCATCCTTCTCATAGGGGGCCCACTTGATTTAAATCTTGTTGCTCTCAAGGAAAAACATTTTATGATTTCTAAATGGTTGAGACTAACAATTGGAAATTGTTTTTCTTGAAAGGAAAATAGACTTTTTGATCAAACATTCTTTAGGAGGGCTACCAAAGTGGGAACACACTTCTCTTTTCACGTCTTCTAAAGGGCCTCACCTCTTATAGCATTCCATAATTCTAAAGAACAACTGATCGCTTCACCTAGTAATGCTTGCTTCCATTTGGTTTATCCCTGTAGCAATAGGATTCTCCCAAGGGACCAGCCAAACCAACATTGACTTGGGGCATGAAAAGGAGAGGTCTTGAATGTCTTCATTGCCATGAAGGCCACTTTGACACTATTAACTGACAGAATGGAGTGACCTATTTTTCTAATTCATATTTTGTAATAGGAGAAGGGGTTATATTTTAAAGAGATAAGAAGAGTTATCTTCAAAAGTGCGGTGTCTCATATCTCTTGAAGTAGGGAACGGTGTAACATAGTGGAGAGAGAGAGAGAGAGAAGAGAACAGTGTAATTTGTCCATGAGGAACACAGAGAAGAGGAAGACGATAGTTCAAAAGTTTTTAAGAAGGAAGATTATGTTACAAAACAGACGATGAATGTGGAAGTGTTTGTAGTGTGGATGTAATTTTGAAGTCAAAGTGCCGAAAACTATATGTATTGCTTATGGTGGAGACTGCATTGCTGTAAATAGAATTATGGTATTAATCAGAATTCTGTTGTATTACCGAACTCTATAATTATGTCAACGTATCTTGAATCTTACTGTGAAATGGTTGTAATCTAAAGTATGTCAGTGAAACTTAATCCACTTAAGTGTGAGGTAGTAGCTTAAAGGAACATAAATGCATGTTATGATTGCGATATTGTAGTCATAATCCCTATTCCCATATCTTATCCTTTGGAGGTGTGTATTAATCTAATGGAAAATCACACCAAAAGAATTGGTGACCACAATGGGATGGGGTCCGATCTTCAAAAGGAGTTCATCTCAAACTGATGCCATTGTAGAGTGGCAAGGAATACTTGCACATTGATTGATGTCATGAATACCTGGATGACTTTATCAAGGAGACCTTAAAAGCCCTATATTTAGAACATATTTCCATTGAGGAACGAGTAAATATCCCACAAGAATTGCTACTATGGATGGAAAATGGTATCTTGCCATGGTCAATGTTGAATGATTGGATATTTGAGTGGAAGAACCAAAAAATAGCTAAAGCTTTATGAAAAGGGGAATCTAGCAGGGCCAATCAACAGAGCCAACAATAGAAAGAAAAGTGTCAGACATGAGCCAAAGTGGTGGCAGCAGACCCTAGTTATAGCTTTCTTTACAAATGGTACCTATCACTCAATCCAACAAACTGGAGGACTTTACGTGAGATTCATGAGACTCAACCGCCAGTAATGAAGAGGATACTAAAGAAAAAATGCAAAATCAAAGTCCACTTTCGGGGTTACACTTTACCCATTTTTACGACCGATGGGAAGAAGATCCTAATGTCCATGTTGAGAATTTCAAAAACTAGTATGCATGTAACCATAGAGTAGTGCATGAAGATGAGCATAAAAAATAGGTATTCCAAGCTACCTTAGGAGGTGATGCAGTCAAATGGCTAATTGAACATCTTCTCCTTCATTTTACACAATACAATTACCTAAAAGAAGCCTTTTTTAGAAAGATTCTAGATTGTTGCAAAAATGTTTTGCGGATCGATTGCAACAAGCAACTAAGGAGAAAATTTACATATATACATTAAATCAAGCCTAATCTTTAGGCTCGATATTTGAGCTAGGAAAACGAGTGGATAGGAAAATACAACTGGAAAATTTGGGTTCCAAAAAAAAAGTCTCATAATAAAAAAGAATGCTAATCCCGTCCGACAATTGTACTGTTTATGAGGCAAGAATGCGAGATATAGCACTGTAGACTATGCATTGAACCAAGTATACTGCCCTATTTGCAATAAAAATAGTTACAGCTTTGAGGAATGCAGGTTCAATGGTTAAAAATACTCTGGCTGCAATAGCACAAGTTGAAGCAGATTCATGGAGGACAATTCTGTAGGATATAAACCTCCTGCACAATTAGGACCTTGGATAGAGACTCATGACATGAGATTATCCAAACCGGATCAGCTTTCTGGATCCCAACATTTCCACGATCAGTAGAGGTTCTATCGGCCCAATTTTCAAGATTATGGAAGAGGCCATCGATTTCAGCAAGTAGGACATAAAAAATTTGGAAATCGACCAATTTAGTGTCAAAACTGTTTGCAATATGGACATCATCGATTTGAATGTGAATAACGTAAGGAATATGACCAAAGGATAAAGGAAGCTAAACTCAAAGCTCCCATGGCAAATGTAGTGACCCTCGAATACCTAGAATGTTCAGTTGTGGTTATCATTAGATCAAGGCAAGAATACAAGACTACACAACAACATGAGCACTACACACCAATGGAGAAAAAGAAATATTTGATGAAAGTAGCTCAGAGGGCCAAGGAGTACCGACCCTACTACATAGACTCAAAGCCCATCACTAGGGTTAGCAATAGTAAAGATCGGACAAGAAAAATAACAAGTAAAAGGAGTTCAAAAATGCAGTTCAAATTGCCAAGGCCCCAACACCAAAAAGTCAGACTGAACTTTAGAAGAATCATAAAACCAGAGTGTTCCGGAACAAGTAGTGTAAGAGGAAGGTAGTTTCTAGCACTTGTTAAGCAAATCATAGATTCAATTACCACTAGCTGCTTTGCTCGAACTAATCTCAGCATTCAGAAAAAAATTACTCAATCATTTGTAAAAAGAACGTCCTCTAAAACAGCTCCAAGAAGCAATTGTGTGCATGGTCAAGGAAGTACCGAACAAGGTTGTGGATTATAGAATGCCAACTATTACAGTTTTGTACAAAAATAAGGCCATTCTGAAACTATTGATTCATGGCAGATCTAGTATCCACATTGCATCTATGAATACTTGTAGACAAATGGGCTGGAGCGGCATTGAACTAGCTCCATTTTTTGTTCAAATGGAAGACCAATCTAGGGTCTAGCGAGTGTGACTCATCAAGGCTATTCTGATTGTAGTTTTCAAGGTTGGTTTTCCCATTAGCTTTGTAGTACTGGATCTTAAAGGCAAGAGCCTTGACCGCAATCTATTCTTGGGAAGACCATCATTGTGGAACGCCAACGTGAGGTAGAATTAGGCTGCCAAATTTATCACCATCCAAAAAGGACATGTGAAATTTTTGGTTCAATTAGAAGATGAACACTTCTATCTTCTGGAAAATAAACCCATATTTGTGGATCCACCTCATATGCTAGAAAGACTCGAAGAGAATGAGGAACAACAATTTTTAGAAGATAACTAGGACCTCCTTTCCATTGGAGTGGTAGATGGGAAACTAATGATTAGTATAGTTTGTGGCGGCATGGAAGCATTGATTTGCATAGAGCTATGGGAACCAAAAGTAGACAACAATGCAGTGCCTGTTATCAAAGATTCGATGGAGCTAGGGAGGATATGGGTTGAAGAAGATCTCCTTGAAATAATGAATTTGGGCATACGAGAAAAACCACATATGGTGAGGATATGTGTGGAGTTCACTCAAAATTTCAAACTACTCTGATTGCCTTGCTAAAAGAGTATAAAGATGTGTTCCCCTGAATGTATGTAGATATGAAACGTTTGGATCCGAGACTATATCATCATAGAATTCTACTTAAGCCAGATGAAACTCCGATTATTCAACAATGATATAGGGTGAACCCAATTTTTTTGGAGCACATCATTAGGGGAAAACATGAACCCTCCTTGGGCCTTTCAGATTAAGTGTTGATTAGTGATGGACTAATGAGGAGAGGGTGGTGGCCACAATCTAGTCCTTTAATCACATAGACTAGGCATAGGCTTCCCTTGTTTTGGAATGGTCAAAAGGCAAAAACCCACCCACTACTTGTGGTTTTGCTTGTGTGAGTGATTTTTAGAAGCAAGGAACCAATTGTAGCCCTTGGATTTTAATGATCTTCAATGGTTCAGATCTATTCCCTCATGAAAACTACACCATCTCATATGGGCTTCGATAAAAGCTCAATCGAATGGTTCTGTTTGAATGGAGACTAAAATGAGCGCCTAAAATCTCCTCCATTGGATCTCCATTTCATCGAATGGCTGGGGATGGACCTTGATAATCAAAAGGCGCCTTTCGATAGGCACCATCAGATGCAAGCTTTATTGGATGGATATGGATAAGCTTGAAAATTTGCTCAGCTTGACATGCAGCTGTCCATTCGATGGAGGCCTAATCCAATGGATGATATTGACTGTATCAAGTGGCTCAGCCCCAATCCCGATATGATGTTCCATTCGAAATGATCTAATGGCAGAAAAAGCTACAGAGAATGCAAAAAAAAAGCTACGCTAGACTGTGCTCAGTCTCACGCATTGAATGCTCTCATTTTAAAGTTTTATATTGCTTTTAATTTGAGCCCTTGGATTTGAGAATCTGAAGGCCAAGATATTCTCATTTTTAGAGCTCAGGTGGAAAATGCTGTCATATATTATTTTATTCTCGAAAACCACTAGCTGTTTCTAAAGCCCCTTCAAACCTCTTGATTAAGCTTTTTAATCCCTAAAAATTAGGGATCCTTACAAGGCCCATGCAAGGCTCACGTTTTCCCCTAATGTAAAGCATGAACTAGACCACCTAATTAAGGTGGGAAAGAGTTCTCCTATTGATGATAGAAAGTGTGTATCCCCAATTGTGATTGTAGGAAAGAAAACTAAGTAGCTAGGAATTCATGTAGACTACTGAAAGCTCAATGCAACTACAATTCTAGATCCGTTCCCGCTATGCTTTTTAGATAGCATATTGGATGAAGTCACCAGTCAAGAAATGTACTCCTTCCTAGGAGGATTTAGTGGGTATAATCAGGTTCACATGGTACAATAAGATATTCACAAGATAGCGTTCATTACCAATTGGGGAGTATTTTCTTGCATAATTATGTGGTTCAGATTGCAGACTGCTCCTAGTACATTCATGTGATGCATGCAGCAGATCTTCACCCCCTATCTAACTTCATTCATGCAGATGTTCTTAGATGATTTCTCGGTTTTCCAACGAATGAAAGCTCATCTCGAACATTTGTGCTCATGTTTTGATGATTTTTGAGAGGTACAACTCCACCTCAATCCGCATAAATCAGCCTTCACATTGAAGTGTGGAAATTTGTCTGGCCATATCATTTTGCATGATGGTATTCTAGTAGATCTAGACAAGGTAAAGGTCATACTAGAGACCCGAGCACCATGAAATCGGAACGACGTTTTGCGGTTCTTAGGCCAGGCATGGTGGCATGGGCATCATTTACATAGATTCACCCAAAATTCCTTTTGAAAGACTACAAAATATGCTTGCCACAACATCATTATTAAAAGCTCCGGATTGGAAGGAATGGTTCCATGTGTTCATGGATGCTTCTGATAAAGCAATTGGAACTGTACTTATGCAAAAAGGAGGATGTAATTGGTTCCACCCTCTTTACTATGCCAGCAAATGATTGACCTCTATGGAGCACAATTGCTCTACCATGGAATGAGAATGCCTAGGTTAATCTATTAAGTTAAGAAATTTTGACATCATTTACCAGGCAAATCTTTTACTTTTCATGTTGATCATAGTGCACCCCTCTATTTGGTGAAGCAACAAAATTTGGTAGGATGACTAGCCTGATGGGTCTTTTTAGTCCAATAATTTGAATATGATATTGTCGAGAAGTGAGGAGCAAGTCATGGGATTGCAGATTTCTTGTCACACATTGATCATGGTGAGCCACTATTAGGAATCGATGATAATCTTCCTGATGTAGATGTTTTTGCAGTTGCAAATATTCAAGAGTCTCCACATACATTTCCTACTTGGTATGGGGAAATGCTGAGCTTTCTAGAAAATGGAGTAGCCCCTTCGCACTTACGAGCCGCAGCACAAAAGAAATTAGGACTTTGGAGCTGCTAGTTTACAATTATGATGGGAGAACTTTATCATAAGGACCCTACAAGCCTATGGATGCGTTGTGTGCCTCTACATGAAGTGGCTCTAGTAATCCAAGGAGCACATGCTAGTGAAGTAGGGGGGCACTTTAATCATTCGATTATGGTGCGAAAGATACACCTGGCTAGACTTTGGTGGCCTACAATGTATGCGGACATGTTAATTGCAGTATGGAATTATGATTCCTGTAAGCATACTAGAGAACCATGAGACAATCACCATTTTTTGCTCCAGCGGATCCTCCTGTTGGAGCCATTTCAGAAGTGGGCCCTCAATTTTATTGCTCCTATCAAACCACTTAAAGCCAAGATTGGAGCTCTCCACATTTTGACATGTATTGACTACTTCACAAGATGGGCAGAAGCATGGGCTACAATCAATGCTACAATGATGACAATAGCCAAGAAGCTTCAAGAATGAGATTTTTCCATTGTTCAGTTTGCCACTAGAACTAGTTTCCCATCAAGGCACTCATTTGTTGAATGAGTTTATTTCAAAAATAATTACAAAATATCAAATTAAACATAAATTTTGTTCCCCATACTATCCCAGAGCTAATGGTCTAGCCAAGAGTACAAACAAGGTTTTTCTACATGTTGTAGAAAACTCTATTGGATTCTACCGACAAATGGGAAAATGTACTTCCTACAGTACTTTATGTGTATCATACTTCTTATAAAGTCTCAGTAGGAAGTACCCCTTTTAATCTTTTACACAAACAGGAAGATATCCTCCCGTTTGAATTTGTGATACCTAGTCTTTGGATTCTAGTGCACAAATGTTTACTTCCTGAAGAATCTTTTGTGTACAAGATGGATAAAATATGGTAGCTTGATGAACATAGGTATGCCAGTTTTTTATAACTTATAGGAAGTGCGGAGTAGATAGAATAAATGGCATGACTGGAATTTACGAACGAGGATTTTTTGGCCTAGTGCCTTAGTACTCTACTTTCACTCCAAGATGAAGAGAAAGATGGGCAAGTTGAAATGTGGTAAATAGGTCCATTTTAGATTCATGAGATATGCAGATGAGCTTCTTTCTGCCTTGTTACCTTGATCGAGGAACGCCTACCTACATTTATCAATGGGTAAAAGTTGCGGCCCTACCAGTACTCTAGCAAGTAAGCTATTTCGACAAAAAAGAGAGAGAGAGAAAACATAAAACCTAAGTAATTCAAATAAATGCAAGAGGGATGTACGATATGGAGAACTAACTACATGCAAACTACATGCAATCATACAAGTAACCAACGATAGCGGTGGTTCATTGATTCATATCTCATTTTTTGATTTTTCATCATGAGATGCATGATAAGCGTAGAACCAATGGAGTAAAGATACTATGTTGGGAGATCATGATGCATACCCGACACTCTCAAATTAGGAAAGTAGGTAATGAAAGGCTATGAAATTTCCCTAATCTATCTTATTTGGTGAAAGAGAGAACAAAGCACTTGGCAAAAATGCATTCTAGTGCACCCTATAGCAGACAAAGTAGAGTAGCAATGGCAATAAATTTCTTTAATGCCCATCTGCTCAACATTCCATATTTCCTTTCTCAATAGCAAGTAGAGTGGTTCAAGTGCCGAGGATTGCTAAAAACTGCACTAATCGATTGGAGGGGTATCCGACCACATCCATTATCAAAGGATATCATGCAAGAGATAGACAAACATATAGGTAGTAATGACCTTAACACCTTGCAATTCCACCTTATAATTTAATAGGGTGAACCATTTCAGATATCTTGAGAAGTGATTGTAGAAGAATTGCAGGTTGTCAACGAGGGAATCACACCTGTAATAGAGACAACCAACGTAGTGGAGATTATGAAGGTCTTGGGCAAACCCTGTTTTGGAGAATACACATTCTCAGAGCTCTTGAACAACAACCCACTCAAGCTCCGGTTACTTTTTAGGTCCATGATAATTAATGTATAAGCAAAACACTATGGAGTATCCTAGTAGTTGTACTTGCTAGTAAAGGAATCGAGAAAGACATAAGTGAATAGGGCCGAGTGGATTTTTCAAAAATTGAAGAAAGAGATCGGAATACTTTATATAAGAATAGGTTGGGCAGTTAAAGCAACTCTGGGCACTAAGGCTGCAGTGATATCTACCTTGATGCTTCCAATAAACCCTCCCTTTCTGCCTTGAGAATGTAAGATCCTCATGGTAGAAGTTTTCTAGTAAGCATTGAAGAAGAGACCTTTAGAAATATATTGTAATAGAAGAAGGGGTTATATTTTAAAGAGATCCAAAGAGTTACCTTGGAAAATGCAGTGTCTCATATATCTCGAAGTATGGAATGGTGTGACATAGCAAAAAAGAAGATAGACAAAAAAATGGTGTAATCTCTCTATGCAAAATGGAGAGAATAGAGAAACGTTAGTTGAGAAGTTACGAAGAAGAAAGATTATCTTATAGAACTCACGATGAATGTGGAAGTTTTTGTAGTGTAGATGTAAGTATGAAGTCCAAGTGCCGAAAGCTATATGTATTGCTTATGGGGGAGACTATATTGACATAAATCCAATTTCAGTATTAATTGTATTATCGAAGTCTATAATTATGTCAAAGCATCACGAATCTTACTATGCAATGGTTGTAATCTAAAGTATGTCACTAAAACTTAATCAAGATGATTGTGGAGTAGTAGCTCAAAAGAACATAAATGCATGTTATGATTGCAATATTGTAGTCATAATCCTCGTTCCCGAATCCTATCCTTTGGAGATGTGTATTAGTCTGATGCAAAATCATACCAAACATCACCAAGGAGGGGCTCTCCAAATTTTTCTCACTTTTACATTAGTCTTAATTCCTTAATGGAGGATTTGACACATAAGAATGGCTTTTATGTCTTGATGAGGGGATGCCAAAGGGATTCGAGCTTAAAGTTCCACCTTAAACCTGACCAATTGAGACACCACCTCTTCTTGAATCCCAAAGTTTTTTCAAGACTCTTGTGATTGTTCCACCTTAGACCATCAAGGCATGGGGAGGCATTTCCAATAAGGAGGCAAGCCTTCAAGCATGCCCAAGCATTGAATCTCCTTAAAAATTCTTCAAAGTGCACTCTCCTAGCTGAGTCAATGTTTTCAAATGCAACCCATGGGCATGAGTCTTTATTCCAAATATGCTTCCACAAATGGAACCATTTCTTCCAAAGCTTCCTAGATTTTTGGAGGTTCTAATACTCAACACCTTGATGCCCTTGATAGGGAACTAGACCAAATCATTTTGTATAATACTAGCTACTTATTTCCAATCTTTATTGATCTTAGCATACTATCTCACCTTGTTCCAAATCTTCCATCCAGAGAAAACAAGGCTCGCACCACTAGCACTCACTCGATAGGTGGAAAACAAAATAGTGAGAAGATCAAGTTACTTCCACACCAAAAGGCCCAGATGCCTAAGAGCATTCTTGTTTTAAAAAATCCATTTCACAGAAGAGGTTTCCTTATTGCTCCATACTTTAATTAACCATTTGATTGCCACTTTATTGTACATTCCTTCAATATCTAGAATTCTCAAAGCACGTTGGTCATTGGCTTATGCAAGTAGCCTAATTAATCTTGGGGACACTCCTTCTGTAAGGGTCTTCCGCCTAGAGAAATTTTATTTAAGTTCTTTCCAATTGACAATCTCTTGGTCCTTTGGACTCCAACACGAGAGATTAAAAAATCAAAGAAAGAAGGAATGTGTGAACCACCATAACTCACCCCGTCAGGTTGATCTACATAACTTTTCAATACACCAACTTGTTATCAAATTTGAAAAGAGCATATATCCATGGCTGACCCAATAAATGTTGAATCCCATCAAAATAGCTAACATGCATAACATTTTTCCCTAAAGGATCAATTCATAGCGATCCTCAATAAAAAAAATTAAGATGGATGCCCAATAATAGCCTTGAAAGTGATTTTAGAGTGGTTTATGTTTGATCCGATGACTCACAAATAATATTAAAGCAATGCCAAAAGGTATCAAATGCTGGATAGATTGTTATGCACAAAAGCATTCATATCATTGGTGAATGAAGCCCTTTAGAGATTTTCATACGCTTTGTGCAAGTCAATCTTAAGGAAGAGGACACCTTGCAGAGATTTTTTAGCAAAAACCAAGCCATCCCAAACATCAATGATAGCCTCCAGGATGGACTTCCCCTTGATGAACAGCTTCTTATCTTCATTGATCCAGTTTTGTAAGTTACAAGCAATGTGATTGGCGATAACCTTACGAAGGATCTTATAAATGGTTTGTAACATTGTGATTGGATGCCAATTTGTAGTCCTAATTTTGTTGCTCGTTTTGTGAATAAGCTTGATAACACCTTCATTGGGATATTCATGGAGTGCACTAAAATACATGGCCTCTTGCCACACCAATCGCAACACAATAGTAAGCACTTACTTGAAGGTTTTTGAAAAATGCATTGGTTAGGAAATCCAACCTCAGGCTTGGTAAGTGAATTTATAGCTACAAAAATATCATTATCCAAAATGTTATCTTCAAGAAGAGGAATGATATTTTGGAATTCGTTTGATTTAGAATCTACAGATGGCTTGCATGCTATCATACCTATGAAGAGAAAGCGGTGTGGAATCCTCTAGAAGCTCGGAGAAGTGATTGACAATCAACGTACTATTTTCTTTATCCATTTAGCACTCAACACCATCTATATCTCCACCAGATCAAGGTGGAGCTTATCTTGGTCCCAAACATCTTTACCATAACCATCAATAACTTGCCCTCTTTTCCTCCGTCTCTTTTGTGGAATGACTTTATGAGGATAGATCATCATGACATTATTGCCTTCCTTCTCGGACCCATTTGAAACACAATGATATGTAACTTAACCAATCATGATCCTTTTCACGTGGATTGATACCTTACAACCCCAAATTTTCTCACATACATCTTCTTTGCATTTTTTTTAAGGAAGTTGAGTAATAGCCTACTCCCCCAAACTTTAACTAATAGAGAGAAAAACTATAAAAGCGAACGTACATAGCATCTATGGGTCTTCTTTGAATTGATACCTAACAACCCCACGTCTACCCACATGCATCTTCTTTGTATTTTTTTAAAGGACGTTAAGAAATAGCCTATTCTCCCAAACTTTAATTAAGAGAGAGAACAACTATACAAGTGAAACGGGCATAGCACATTTGCTCACATACATCTTCTTTGCATTTTGATACTCAAAAGCATTGGAGTCTTCATTCTCCCACCACCCAAACCTTACCTTCCAAAATCTTATGAAAATTTAACAGGTCTATTCAAGCTCTGAATTTGGCATAGCTTGGGTGACTAGCAAGACGACCTATGACCATTTCTGTGCCGAGTTTTATTAATCTTTCATCTTTGAAACGTAGGGGGTCAACTTTGAAATGATCAATATATGAGAGCATCATAGAGAGTGCCTTGAAAGGCGTATGGTAAATATAATATGTGCTTAGCCATATTACAAAGTTACAAAACTTTAATTACTTGTAGTTCGTAAACCAAATCATGGTGCTTGTTATCATTTGATCTCTTAACAACCTCTAAAATAATTCAAAAAGATGATTATTCATGAATAATTACATAATTTTATGTTAAACCCTTATTATTTGACCGAATTGTTAAGCACCACATCAGCTTATTTGAGCATGAGTTAATACTTTTTTCATGGTAATTATGTGCATTCTCAATTGAACGCGCCTTCAATAAAAATCGTTCTGATAAAAAACTACTTTGATCAAAGAGCTATAGGTCGAATACTCTTTTGATAAAAAATAACTCGGTCGAATATTGTTTCATAAAAGAACATGCTTATATTCATTTCTCATAAGAGTTACTTTGTTTTTTACCAACTTAAAGTGTTGTACAAATAACAAGGTATAAGCTCTTGTTAAAATAACAATAATTTTTAGTTCACAATACTATGTGTAATTGTATGTGGGTGTATGATTGAGAATGAAAATCTATTGTAATTGTCTAACTAAACAAGATTATTATTTCACAATAGTATGTGTAATTATATGTGCGTGTATGATTGAGAGTTAAAATCTATTGCAATTGTTTGACTCAACATTGATTCTTACTTCACAATAGTATGTGTAACAATATGTTTGTGCATGATTGAGAATTAAAATCTATTGTGATGGTTTGATGCAATATTTATTCTTACTTCACAATATATTTAAAATATATTGTAATTTTCTGACTCAACATTGGTTCTTACTTCACAATGGTATGTGTAATTGTATATGTGTATATCATTGAGAATTCAAATCCATTGTGTTTTGCTGACTCAACATTCATTCTTACTTCACATTAGTATGTGTGTGTATGATTGACAACTTTAATAGATAGAAAATGTTAATACATAGATTAATAGATTTAAAAGCTTTAATAGAGATTTAGATTAGTTTGTATATATTTTAGGATATATATTTAACGGAATGTAAATCTTATTTGATATTGATTTATGTTGTTTTCTGTAGATATAAAGTCTTCATAAAGAAATCATTATGGGAAAGGGAAGAGCATGGTCATATGTGATTATTCATGAAGTGGGTACGAAAATCTCCAGAATAGAATGCAAATGGTGTGGACATCATTATGTAGGAAATGTAACTTAGATAGAAGCACATCTTCTTAGTACAGGTAATAATGTGGCATGGTTCTCTGGTCCACACAGTGATACATGGGTACACTTTGAAAGTTATGCAAACAAATGTAAATATGAAGGTATTACATCAAAAAGATTTGAAAGCATGAGTAGCTCACAACACTTTCAAAGTAGTCCAATTGTAGAGAAAGAACGAGTAGATGCATCAGTGATAACATAGATTCCTCATGATATTTCTACTCCAATATCACAAACTAATTTTGAGAATAATCAAGATACATGTACTCCATTTTCTCCAGCTACATCAAGAAAGAGTGGACCTACTGGATGTAGTACAAAATGGTGGATCCAATAATGCATAACCATGCTTTGTTGGAACTAAATCATAGAATACAATACCTTTAGCTTTTGAAACGCAAAACTCTCTTGAGCTTCATCTTAAATGGACTCAAGAATTTTATCATGTGGGATTCCTTTCGAGAAAAACAAAAGATCATAACCAATAGGATGGAGGCCAACATTGAAGTATTTTGATAGTGATGCACCACTCCGCGATGATACCCTCAAAGTAGAAATTCAAGCTCTAGGCACCATACACAGTAGTCCACATAGAGGCTACAAAATATGCAAAAAAAAACATCATACATAGGGAGCACAAATATAGATTCCGTAGGTGTTACAAATGTTGTCAAACTTATAGTTTGTGGTTGAACAGGCCACTATATGTATTATTAAGGAACATATACAAAAGTGTGCAATGGCCATTTAGTCTTTCACATGGACACTAACATTAACAATCTCCCACCAAAGGCCAATATGTCCAAAGTGACTATGGAAATAAAATAAAAAGTTATAAAGAATACCTCATTTTGAGTATACAAACTATACCTGCCACTTAATTGGCATGTTACAGAGTATACAAGTAACTATGTAAGGTCATGAATCAAGTAACCCCCATCAAATGACAATAGTGTCCAAAGTTATCCTATGGTAGAGCTTTAGTCAAAGCATCTCTAGTATTATTTTGATATGAACCTTGTCGAGAATAATGTGCTTAGTGGCTAAGAGATCTCTAATGAAGTGATACCTCACCTCACTGTGTTTGGTCTTTCAATGATAAACCAGATTCTTAGCCATTGCAATGACACTCCTACTATCACTGAGTAAATGAGGTACATGCTAAGGTACACCCATATCACAAGGAAGATGGGAAAACCACAATGCTTCCTTACATGCCTAATGTGCTACAATATACTCTATTCCTCTAGTGGAAATAGTTGTACATTCATGAAAATGAGATCTCCAAGAGATAGAACCTCTAGAAAAATGAAAAATATACCTTGATGTAGAATTATGATTGTCTACACAACCAGCATCACTAGAATCTGTGTACCCAATAATGGATGCTTTCCCTCTACCCAAGCTTAAGCACTTGTCCTTAGTGCCACTGAGATATCTCAAAATCATCGTGACCAGTGTTCAATGCTTGTTGCCTGATTTGATATATATCTCCTCACAACGCCCACTGCAAATGCAATGTCTAGTCTCATAGCTACCATAGCATACATGAGACTACCAAGAGCAGATTGATAAGGAGTTTTGGTCATTAATTCCTTTTTCTCATTTGATTTGTGACAATCATCCTTTCTCGATCTCACATATGCAGGTAAAGGTGTAGTCAATGCCTTTCCACTTTGCATATGGAACATGTAAAGTACTTTGGATATGTACTCACTTTTGGGACACGTATATGCATCTTTTACTCCTATCACAAGGAATGTACATGTGAAGAATATGTTTTGCATTCCCCAAATCCTTCATACCAAATGTTGCACTCAACTTCTTTTTGAGAATTGACAAGTCATAAGAGGATTTCACAACAATAAGCATATCATCGACATAACTTATCAAGCATATCAAGATGCCATCTAAGCATCTTTTTGTGTAGATATAATGATCTCATTGCTTTTGGAATAGCCTTGGGACTTTGTTAAAAGCATCAAACTTTTGGTATCATTGTCTATGGGACTGTTTAAGTCCATATTCACTCTTCTTGAGCTTACAAAGTAGATTTTCTTTGCAACGAACTACATAACCCGCTAGTTGTTCTATATACATCTCATCTCTAAGATCTCCATGCATGAAAGCAGTTTTCACATCCATTTGGACTACATCTAATTCCTCCATTGCAACCAATGCAAGAAAAAATTGCAAGGTAGTCATCTTGACCATGGGGGAGAAGATTTCCTCAAAATCAACACCATGTTGTTGCTTAGAACCTTTTGCAGTGTTGGAGAAAGACAATCAACAATTCATGATTATATGAAGCATAAGAGTGAAGACTTGAAGAAAAGATTGAAGCCTAAGAGCATGAAGTGAAGTAGAGGTTCAGAAAGAGATGGTCTATATACACATATATATTAGCTTTGTAAATACTTCACAAGTACTTGAAGTAATGATGAACCCATACTCATACGTATATATATGAGAGATGAAGAATAGATGAGATAGAGAGGTGTAGATCATGAGTTATGTGAGTATCATCCATCACATGTAAGATGAGTTGAATAGAAGAAGCTTTTTTGAGAATTGCATGTCGATCTTTTCTCCATTCCTCCTTTTGTGTTTGATCATTTTAGGAATCCTTTTGTAGCTATCTAAGTCCATAGTTAATGAATCTATGGTTAATATTTGAGAGCCTAATTGTAATCATGCAGAGAGAATTGTGAGTAGGAACATTTGTATGTGAAGAAGTGATAAGTGTCTTTTGAAATAGGTGCAATCTCGATGATCAAAGAATTGATCATATCTTAGTGCATAGTGTAAAGTTTTACACAGATAAGGAGTCAAAATCTAATTTGGAAGGTAAGCCATCTATGTCTAAAAGCATTTTATTAAAGGGATAACATTTTGGGAGAACCAACTTTTTAAAGTTGCATATGTAAAAGTCGTCTGTAGAAAGTGCTTGTTTGAGACATAGGTTTACTTGTTGGAGTAAATCTGAAGTTTTGTAAGTTCTTGTTAAGAACTTTGACTTTGATTAGTTGCAAAAACACTAGAAGAGTGTTGTGAAAAGTTTTCATAGAAAACTTTAATCATTTCATGAGTTAATGAGTGAATTTTGTGAGGCAGACTTTTTTGAGTGAAGTTATTTGTCATAGAGAAGTTGAGCGTTCATATTTTGATAAAAGATCTCAAAATTGGTAAGAGGTTTGAGCTATACTTGACATAGAGATGTTCTAAACTCGTGTAGCTTGTCTTTTGGGGACTAATCATCTCCATCAGTGGTATCATAGCAAGAATCATTAGAATTGAAGGAAACGAAGACCCCAACTACTAGAGACATACGGAATTCAACATTTGAAGATTCAAAAGGAAAAAGTGTGAGGGAAAGGCTAAAGGAAGCCACACGAGAGCAATCAAAAGGATCAAAATGATCAAAAGGGTAAATTTTTAAGCTAAGGTACATTCATTCCTCATAAGGTTGAAGATTTGATTGTACAGATGAAGAAAGGATGGGAGATAGTCTCCAAATTGAGAAGTTGGGTAGAGAGAACTATCTAGCTTGGTCGATGAGGATGGAAGCTCATCTTATGAGCAAAGATTTGATGGGATACATCATAGGAGAAGAAGAAAAGCCAGAATTTAAAGATCCTAGTTTTCCTACTAGTGAGGAGCTTGTAGATTTAAATATTTGGAGGAAGAAGGATGCTCAAGCAAGGAGCATAATCTACATGGCAGTAAATGACTACTTGCTTCCTCATATCAGAGGACTTGAAAGTGCAATGGATATATGGAGCGCTCTAGAGGAGCATTTTTAGAATACAACCACGTCAATGAAAGCATCACTATGGGCATAGTTTACCAGATTCAAGAAGAAGGCTTCACAATCATTATATGATTATGTGACAAAGATGAAAGACTACTGAGTCCATAAGTGCAGTTGATGAAAATATTGAAGAAGATAAATTGGTAACACAAATTCTCATACGTCTAAGAGGAGATGAGAAGTGGAAGGCTTTCATATTGTCAACAAAATTTTCATTAGATCATTTCACTCTTGATTTGAATCAATTGTTATGACATATGCTAATATTTGAGAATGATATCAAAGGAGATGTTGATAAGAGTGTAGGTCATACAAAGCAGTCTAAAGACAAGAAGAAAGCTGTCAAAGGAAAGCAACAATGAGTTGAAGATGAAGGTACTCCAAGACAAGCAAACTTCCTAAGAGGAAGAGGAAATGGCAAAAGTAGAGGAAGAGGCATAAATAACAAAGATAATGTCAAAGCTTGCTAGATATGTGGTAAGACCAATCATCTATCTCATGAATGTTGGCATAATAATCAAAGCAATGGTAACTTTAATCCAAATTTCAACCAAAGAGGAAGAGGTGGAAGAAATCAGAGAGGAAATTTAGAGGTAGAGGTGGTAGGAGTTTCTTTGGAAGAAATGGAGGAAGAAACTTCCAAAACTAATCCTACAATAACACCTACTACAATTATGCATGAGATTAGAAGGAAGATTCAATTCTTATTATGAATGCAACATGTGAAGCTTCAAATGAAGACTTAAGGGTATTCTATATTGACTTAGGGTGTAGCAATCACCTGAGTGGAAACATTGCTTTGATGACTGATTTGGATCATAAGGCAATCAATCATACAGTTCAAACAGGTGAAAATACAAAACACAAGCTGAAGTCAACTCGATGAGTTAAAGCCAAAGATGGAAGTACTCTCTTGAGTAAGGTTTTGAATGTTCCTACAATTCCAAAGAATTGGATTAGTGTAGGACAAATTATGGAAAAGGGATATGAGGTAAGGTTCACTAATGATGGAGTTTATGTTGAAGACCCTAACCAAGGGTATAAGCAAATTGTTATAGGAAAGAAAGAAGGAAGGATCTTCACATTGAGGGTACAAGGTAATGTTGGACATACCATGTCTACATATGGAGTGCAAAAGGTGTCTGAGTTGGATCTTTGGCATAAGAGGCGTGGGCACTTCAATGAAAGAGGTATCAAAGAGATGATTAATAATGATTCAGTACTTGGATTACCTAATGTTGCAGGTCAACACCTGACATACAAATGTAAAGCATGTCAATTAGGTAAGGCTCATAAGCAATCATATAATAAGAATGGTTTCATGTATTCAAAAAGACTTGAATTGGTACATATAGATGTGTGAGGTCCTTCAAAGGACTTTAGCATCAATGGTTCAAGATATTATGTCATATATGTTGATGATGCTACCACGTGGATCACTATTTATGTGATCAAAGATAAGTCATAAGTGTTTAGTACATTTTTAACACTATCATGCATATGCACAAAGAATTACAGAACAAAAATTGAAGAGGTTAAGATCAGATGGAGGGGGAGAGTATTTCTCAAATGAATTCAGTGATGATTTGTGGAATGCAGGTATAAAGAGACAAGTTACTTGGAGGTACTCTCCTCAACAAAATGGTGTAGCAAAAAGGAGAAATAGAATTGTTTTTGGGTTTGCAAGATCAATGATGAAAGAAAAGAATTGCCCTAATTACTTGTGGGTTGAGGCTGTAAATACAGCTACATACTTGGTTAATAGGCTACCATGTAAAGCTTTGCAAGCTATGACACCATATGAAGCTTGGTGGGGTAGGAGATCTACATTAGATCATTGCAAAGTATTTGGTTTCTTAGCCTATACTTATGTTCCTTCTAAATTAAGACATAAGTTGGAACCAAAGGCTGAAAAATATGTGTTCATTGGTTATGATGATAAGCAAATGGGACACAGGTTGTGGAGTCGATCTACGAAGAAATTTCTTGTATCAAAGGATGTCACATTTGATGAACAAAGTACTTGGTACTCTGCTACAAATAATACTTAAGTAGGTGTTAAAGAAACATTAATTAAGAAGAAATGTAAATCAAAGGCTCAAATAGTTTTAGAAGAAGAGAAAAATGAAGCACTAGTTGAAGTTGAAGAGATGCCAAGGTTTCATCCAGAATGTGATGAATCAGAAACTTCAAGAAGTGGAGAACTCAGAAGATCATCAAGGCAGAAATGGCCACCCACAAGGTATAGCTATGATACTTCATTTTTGACTACTAAAGATTATGGTTATATGATAAAAATAGATGAAGACCCATCCACATATGATGAAGCCAAAGGAAAGGAGAATTGGGAAAAAGCTATGAAGGAAGAGTATGATGCACTCATTGAGAATGAGACTTGGGAATTTGTACATAAACAAATTAATTAGAAGGTAATTGGATGTAAGTGGGTTTACAAAACAAAAAGATTTGCAGATGGAAATGTGTTTAGATACAAAGCGAGGCTTGTTGTAAAAGGATATGCAGAGACATATGGTGTGGACTATGATGAAACTTATAGTCCTGTTGCAAAGATGACAACCATAAGGACTCTGATAGCTATTGCGGCTTGCAAAGGTTGGAAGTTATCTCAATCAGATGTGAAGAATGCATTTTTGAATGGTTACATTTCAGATGAGGTTTACATGGAACAACCAAATGGTTTTAAAGATCAATTTTATCCAGATCATGTGTGTAAGCTCAAGAAAGCTTTGTATGGCTTGAAACAGCCCCTAAGGGCATGGAATTACAAGCTTGTAAAGTTCTTGAATTTTACCTTTAGTAAGTTGCACCACATAACAATTTTGGAAGAGGTGTGAGGTGGTTACTCTTCCACCTAGATGCAATGAAAAACATCTCAAGGTAGTGGCAAAAAAAAGAGGAAGACTGCCAATATCATTCTAGATAAAATACCATTCTGTTTTTTCATAAGCTTTGTCGAGACTATATTTGAGGAAGATAAGCTTTTTTGGTGACTCTTTAAGGTATTTGAAACCTTCCCAAATATCAATGATGGATTCAACAATTGAATTTCAATTGTCTTTACTTCAAAGAAAGAAAGAAGGCCAATAAGAATAATGGAGAATGTTTGTCCCGCTAGAAGGGTGCCAGGGCCTTAGTAAGAGAAGTTAAACGCTTGAATTATCCAAAAATTTCAAACAAGTTTTTGACATTGAAGCCTTCAAGAATAACAAATCGCAAGACGAGTACAGAAGCACAAACAACCCAAATAGTGAAACTTCCACGATTGGTTCCACCATCCTAGATACGTTTTCTAAAAACTGAGTGAGCTGAACAATAACTTTCCACTAGTGTTTTCATGGAAAATATGGATATAAGTGAGGATGCCCTATACAATTGCTGCACCCTAATGACAAAATATAAAGGGAAAACCAAAGAACGTAGAGATTAACCCTATTTCAAATAGAATCTTCCACTAAACATTATTCATTTGTGCCTTTGATGCTGGGGTTCTAATAGAGGCATCAACAACAGAAAGTATTGGATAATGGCTCCAAGAGAAGAGCACCACTATAAATTTTATATACCATTAGGACATTAAAATTGTTGGTGCTGACCTCATAAAGAGGTTAAAGAGAGTATCCTCTCTACATAGTTTGATCTCCATGGCCTGACCTCGTGGGTGTGGTCACATGGTGTGGGGATACAAGAAATGATGATCGCCTTCACTTTTAGGTGATTTTACTAATCTTCTCCACCAATGGCTTGAAGCTCCCTTTCATGTCTTGCATCCGTTATCCATTGCTTCGATCTACTCTCCAAGATCATATAAAGAGATACCTCATGCATGGAATTCTTTGACTCTCTTCCTTTAGATACTATCCTCTATAGGGACCTCAACACAATGGAAGTGCTTTCAAATAGGTGGGAGCAAAAAGGTTACATAATTGATCAGCTAGAGAAAGGAGCATGGGTTTCCCTAAAGCTTCACCATGATCTAATCAACATCAAGGGCAATTTTTATTTTTGTCTTGGTCTAAGCTTCAGTTTTCGCACTATGCTTCCAATACCTAGGTGTTTGGGGATAGATTTATCTAAATAGTATTCATCATTTAAAGATTTGCACCCTTTTCCAAAGTGTGGGTATTTCTATGTTAAATCATTTCGCAATTAGAATTTCTTTTCAATCCTTTGATAATGGTAAGAAGGACCCTTTCCCATCAGGATCATACGGAATCATGCTTACTTGGGGCCAAGTTTTCCACAATCACTCATCCTCCACTAAGAGTTGGATCATTTCTATCAAATAGAACAAATCTATTCCAGAAACAAAAATAGAGATTTCCACAAAAAAATAGAAAAAGAGAGTCAGAGAATAGAAAAAAAATAAGAGTGAAGCGAAGATAAACAAGGTAGAACCAAGATGTGTAAGGTTTTTCTCAAGATCAAGACATTTGTTTTATATGTATAGGAATTAAAGAGAAAGAAGTTGTAGTTGTGTCTAAATAAAGAGTGGGTTAGAAAAGGGAACAAACCTTCAAAACAAATGTCTAGATTCTTGAAAAGGAAACGTCTAAATGAAGTCATCCCTATTATAATCAATAATATTTTGTTCAATGTGCTTTAGAGGAGGTTGATTGTAAATTAGTTGCTAATCAATTCCATTAGTTGTTTGGGGTGTCCTATTGGATCTCTTATCACAAGAAGGATTGCATAAACCTCATCTTGAAACTCAAATTGAGAAAGGTTTTGCAATACACTACTCTTAGGTCCGACAACCTGCTCAGAGGCAATGGCATCAAAGAGGCAATTGTGCTCTTCCAAACCGAAGAATACCAAGCCCTACGATCCCTACTCTTCCAAACCTTTAAACATGATGCTTTGTACCCTTCATAAGTGAATGCACCTTTGCATCCAAGTCAAAAGAAAATTGATCGGATTGTAGGACACTCACCTAGCCGCATAGTCGAATATGAATTTGTTATTGATTAAAACACAAGGGCATCATTTGGGAGGCGAAGGTCGTTCTTCTCCTTCCTTGGTCAAGATCTCCCCTATTTGAGGGCTTTGAGTGGAACAATGGAAACAAGATGGAGCATATTATGAGAATATAAGGAAATCTTGATATTCAAACATATTTAGGCAAACTAGTGCATAAATTGTTCTTAGACTAGATAGGAATTCAAGATCAAGGACTTGGTGGCACCCACTTATAGAGATGAACAATGTTGTTTTCATGTGGTTAGTCCTTTGTAGGGGTATCCAGACCAATGTTAGAGCTAGCAAATTTTTTGGGCCCCCCTCTAAGGTGTAAAATTTGTTTAAGTAGCAAGGATGAATTTCATCAGGTTTATTTCACCTTTGCAAAGGAAGCCCAATCTAGTATTATTTCAATGAGCTCCTTTTTCTAGCTCATCAAATAAGATCCAAACAATCTTTCGTTGGAGAAGGTGCTCATTCCTTGGTATCTATATGGACTCACCTGAAAAAGGAAGCTTTCTAGAACTTTTCAACGAGCGATGTGGAGAGAAACGTATATACCTCAAGGAAATGGTCTCTAGAGAAATCCCTTGACAACCTAGGTATAAGGATTACAAACTACAAAAGCTTTCCCCCTTCAAAGACCACAAGGTGTTCATTGTAGACAAGAATAAGTTACAAAGTAAATGTATACATCATGAAGGGAATGAAAAGGTACTCAACATTCTTTGTATGCTCCATATAATCTTTATTTTTTAAGTTTCCATTTTAGTAGTTTAAAGGGCTTTCGTGAAAAGAAGGAGCATCTGCATCACATGTTACTAGACAAGAAGCAACTAAAAAATCAAGCTCAATGAGTTATGTCACGTATTAATAGAGAACGAGAAAGTTTTTTTCATGTGGTAGATTTTGCATAGAGGCCTCTTGATCAATGTTAGAGGCAGTCAAATTTGTGGTGCCCCTCCTTGGTACAAAACATGTTTAAGTGCTATAGAAGACATTGTTCATGCTTTCATATCTTGCACAAATAGTGTCTAGAGTTCAAAGAGTATTAGAAAGTCTCTCTTGCTAGAGCATCCAACCAATTGGATGCAAGCATTACTTAGTGAAGGTAGTAGTTGCTACATGTATACTTGGAATGCCATAATAATTTAAGCCCTTCTTAAATTCTAGAAGAAAATATGTGGTACCAACTTTGATGATGCCCCCAAAAAAATAGTCCCTAGAAAAAAAAACATAGATTGCCTAGGTGGAAGAAATCTTAATCATAAGAGTTCTCGCCCTTTTAAACACTACAAGATGTCTATATTATAGAACAAAAAGCCTCAAAGTAGGTGGATCCCACATCAAGGGCATCCAAGGTTTACCTTCCTACATCTTACCCCTCTCAACTTCTCTTGTACTTCTCTCCTTTGCAAATGAAATAATTATCTTTGAAGAAATATATGCAACATGAAGGATAAAGTTAAGATTGAGAGTTTGAAGAAGGTATGAATCATGTTCATACATCTTTTAATTTCCATGAAAGATATAGTGTTCTTAATTTTTAAAAGCATTCCATATGAGGCGGATATGGAATTGTACACACTTATTGATAAAGTATGATAAATTACATTTTCAAACGTTTATCTTGTTCAAATAATGGGATGACCATCTTAGGTTTCAACAAGCATATAAATATTGAACATGTAGATGGGTAAAAACGTGCATGCCAAAGTTTTCAGAAGATATTGACTGTGAAGATGCCATGGATTTTTTATAATTTAGAATACTTTTATCATAATGGAAAAAACATGAACTATGCACTTGTCATACGAAAATTTCATCTCCAAGGAAATCTCCATTAATGTGGACATATATAAAAAACCTTACGATGTCACATAGTTTGCAATGTTCGCACTTTTACATGTCTTCCTTACTCCATATTATATGACCACATCACTGTCTTGCTTATATATTCGTAATTTGCAAGCGGAAAATGTTCAACCAAATTGACATCATGGATTATTATCTTCTCCATCACACATGTGAATTTATATCTATTTTAAAGTGGATAGATCAGAATCTAATGCTTCCCATCCTACATTTACTAATCTCCATCTTTTCTAAGGAAAGACCATTGATATTTTCTTCTGTTAGCATGCATCCCATTAAAATTCCCTATGAACGATTCCAAGGGTTCCCGTTAATATGACATTGATGGAAAAACATTTGCAAAATAGTTTCCACCCATTACATTGTTAACGATTGAAAGTAGGAAATTAAATCTCACTTACAGTTTGATGGATAGCTTGCCAGTGCATTGTCATGGATATTGCATAGTGATGCATTGTATAAATGTTGTACTTTAACCATCTTCCCCTCTATGCTAAATTTGAGATCAATGATTTTTTCTTCCCCGTTGTACTCTATGTGCTTGAGGTGCTTCCTTGGAACTCAGTGTGGTCCATTAGTTCTTGCCTTCATGCTAATCCACATATTTTTGTTAAAAAAGTTGATGATTCAACTTCTATCCTCTTGCGAAATTCCTCTGCCAAAGATTCATTTTTTGGTGTTGAACCGTGTTTGATGTGGACTCATGTTTGTTTTTCAAATTCATCTCTTTTATATATTCACTAAAACTAACAAAACTTTCACAAAAAGAAATATTTAGTAATTACAAGGGGAAAAGTTCTTGAAATAGAGGAATTTAAAGTACATATGTGGATAATTACCTACTTGATACTATTGTTTGGATATGTAGCTTTCGTCCTACTTTCTAGGTATATAAACTCTTAAAAAAATATCTTAAACTATAGAAGTCTAAATTATAAATTATATCTCGAGATTTGTATCTCCTTATAGTTTTAGATATTCACGTCAAAGTAGAATGCGTCCTCAAAACTAGACCTGCATGAGATACAAAAAAGAAATTGCTTCACAGAAACCAATTTTGAGTACACCGATAGATCTATACCTCCTCAAAACAAAAAATCTATAACAAATATCAAGGATACAAGTGATGAAAAATAAAATGGAAAGCTTACACAACTGATATAGTAGTGGCTAGCTCATTAAAGTGGAGAGAGACCAAAATTCTAGTTTTCAAGAGATAATATTGAGAAATGGTGCTAGATGTGCTTTCGAAGGAAAAAGTGATGTAGGAGTAATTGTTGGGGGGCGAAGATTTTAACATTCTCAAGAAGGATTTAGTATGAAAGGAGATGAAAAGTGAATTTTAAAAGTTACGTAAATCTTTTAATGCATGTAACTTTCAAGAGTATCGACATCTAAGAATTGATATAAAAGTTGACTTAAGGGGGATCCCTCATGCAGCTAATATAAGTAATCTCCTCTGTTTTTAACCTTTGACCTGATTTCTATACTAGATTACCAAGCCAATATTCTTTATCATGTTTCAAATGCCTATCGGAGCAAATCTTAAAAAGAGTTTAAATTCTATGGCAATAAAGTGACCTCGTAACATTAAAAATTTTTCCTTATGCCTAAAACATACTTTTCTAACCTAGGAACAAATGTGCAAGTGAATTGGCCTAGCACGCCATTCGACCCTCCAAATCCCACGAAGTAGGGAATGCTTAAAACTTGCAGAAAACCATTACAAACATGGTTGATGATCCTTTTTCCCCTTGTGGGGGCCCACTTTCCTTTAATCTTGTTATTATCAAGGAAAAATACTCTATAATGTCTAAAAAGCAGGGTTTCCTACAATTGGAAATTCTTTTGCCTAAGGAAAAAAGAGATTTTTCGATCAAACATTCTTTAGGAGGGTAACAAAACTTAGTGGAACATCTCTCTTTCAAGATCTTATAGAGTGTTTCACCTCTTATAGCATTCCACAATGCCGAGGAATATCCAGTCGTTTCACCTAATAATGCTTTCTAGTTGATTTCTCCCTACAACAACAAGATTCTCCCAAGGGCTCATTAGACACATATTGACTTGGGGCATGCAAAAAAGAGGTGTCCCAAGTACTCATTGCCATGAAGGCATTGTTTATATCATGGAGTAGCTCCATAAATTTTCTTAGCTAATACATTGTTCCTAATTCCTTGGTGGACGATATGCCACATAAGAACTAACTTTTTAACCTCAATGAGGGGATGTCAGAGGGAATGGAACTTTAAATACCATCTAAAACTAGACCTAACTAGACACCATCTCCTAATAGTTGTGACATGAAAGTCCACATTCTTGTTGAATCTCACAATTTTATCAACACTCTTGTCATTGTGCTAGTTAAGTCCCTCAAGCTGAGGGGAGTCTTTGTCAATAAGGAAGCAAGTCCTTGAGCACTCCCAATCCTTGAATGTGCTCTACAATAGACACCATTCCTCATACTCCACACTCCTAGATGAGTCAATATCCTCAAATCTAACCCATTGGAATGTATCTTGATTCGAGTGTTGTTTCTACAAACAAACCTTTCTTCCAAAGCTTCCTATCTATTTTGAGGCTCCAAGACTCAACTCGTATAGTGCCCTTGATAGGGAACTAGATCAAATCATTTTGTCTAATGTTCAACGTCGCTTGCCGTCAGAAGCGCGTTTAAACACCTAATCCGGTTCTTGGGAGTGGAAGGGGTCTGTTAAATAGAGGCCCTATGCTTGATTTTCCCAAAATAACCACTTTATACACAGCAATATACTAATGTTCAAGAACTCTATCAAGAATCTATTTATGCTTCAAAATCTTACTATCTGTAATCGAACTCTTCCAAAGCTTACCGAACACACTCCAGTAAGGCGCTCTCAACATACAGCGCCAGATTATTCAGAATCGTAATACGGAATTACTTGATTAACTCAAGAACTGTCCCGAACACAAACTACTGTAACAATAGAGACAATAACAGTAACTCAAGCTTTACCGAGCAGGTGCATCTAATCAAACAGAACAGAAGATGCGGAACGATTCAGAATTCTCCAACACACAGTACTGAAACTGTCATTACTAGAGTATGGGCTTCATCAAACAACTTACAGAACATCAACAAAATAGAGAGACACCACAGTACACAGCATTATCAGAACAATCACAACGGAAACTACACAGAACAATTCGCTCAGACAGACAGTCTGGCGATCTTCTAGTCGTCTATGTAATCACAACCGAATAGGTATCGATAAACAAACAAGAAAATGACGAGAACAGAATACTCAGAATTACTCAACGCGCACCACAGCAACATCACAGATCAATCACCTAGACAGACAGTCTGGTGATCCAAGTGATCGTCATCGAGCGTCTCTTTTTCATTGATTTATATAAAGATTACAAACATCTTGTAACAACCTTTCGTTCGTGCAGAATTTGAAAAGATTTAGTCTTTACAATTGCCCATCCAGCGGCCGACTAACACTGGCAGCACGGTGGACTCGAACCCGCAGGTTTACAAAAAGCTTAGGGCTCATCTATTATCCCTTCTAAATACATTGTTCTGGCTAATCTAAATGTGCGGGCAATTTTCTTCTTAATTGATTCTAACATCTGCTTCAAAATGTCTGGTTCTACCAACTAAGCGTCTGTACATACTGAACTTAAAGAAATAACTTGTGACATCAAAACTTCTGCTTGAGTCTGTAGAAAAGCTTCCTGTAAATATAAATTATTTATACTGCTGCATCCCTAGACACCTTCATTTCTGCAATTTGCTTATCCATTCTGGCTATTCTTTCTTTTTGAGCATCCAATTGATTTTCTCTTCTTTCTACTTCTTGATTCTAAAACTGGATTGTCTTGTAATAGGCATCGCGCTCTCGACGGGCACTTGCTATGTCTTTCTGTAATTGTGCTTCCCCGATCAATTTGCATTTAAGAATATTGTTGACGCTGGATAAATCAATTGGTTCTTTGGAGTTCGTAATCAGTCTTCTTAAGCAAATCTGCCATCTCTTGTCCCTTCTGTACTGCTTCATTTAGCTATTGCCTGGTTTCTTCTAACAGATTGCCTAAAGCTATATGTGCATCCTCCTTGTCTTGGGCTAATTGTTTCAAATGCCTATTTTCAGCTTCTACAGTGCACAATAAGTCTTCCTTTGTTCTGACTTCAGCCAAGACAGCATCTCTTTGATTTATAATGGTCTCCTGGTCGGCAAGCCAGGCCTGTAGGTCCTTAATCTGTTCTCTTAAATTATGATTTTCGGCTTTAACTTCGATGAGTTCTTCCTGGAGTGGGCTAATATCAGCTTCCAGAACATCCACCTTATGTTGTAATTCATCCCGGATGTTATCTACCACTTCCTTCATTTGTACAGGTAGTTGTTGTGATAGGTGGATCAGCATTTGACCCATGGATGCTAACTCAGAAAACAAGGGAATCGAAGGAATTGGAGCTTGAGAACGGGGTTAAGTTGACAAGGCTGTGAGGAGCTGATGGGAATTCGGTGGTGAGTAATTTTGTGATGAGGATGAAGAAGCGGTAGGTTCCTCAGTGACAATGGGTGGAACAGGGATGGTGGGTTCAATTGGAGGTTCAGGTGGATGAGTAAAAATAATAGTAGTTGTGTCGATTACCTTTTCGGTGGTTTGTTGTGTAGTATTCTCATGGTCAGCAACTGTAGACTCTAGTGCTCTAATCAGTTCTTCGAGAACTTCTTTAATGATAGGTTCTCTATCATCTTGCTTTTCCTACTCAGATTGCTGTTTAGATTCTTCTTTTGATGAGCTCATTTCAGAATTAGTGGTAGCATCCTGTTCTTGTTGCTTTTCTGAAGAAGACTGCGCTGATGATTCATGATGCATGGATGTTGCGGTGTCATGGAATGTTTCTTCTTCCTGTCCTTGTTCTTCTTTGTCATCTACTTTATCATTTGCAGCAGAACCCTGTACTTCACTGTCAGATGAACTGATTCTAATTCTTTTCCGGCGAAGGAGGTGGAAAATCTCTTCATCATCCTCTTCATCATCGTCCAATATTTGTGCAGATTCTTCATGGTGCAGAACGGGTCCTCGGGGTGGTGGTTGTGCTGCTTGGAGAACCGGAAACAGGAAACTGAGAATGTGTGGTAACCTCGATCGTGGCATATCTCCCTTATTGGCTTGTTTGATGATGGAAACACATTCTTTGTGAATGCGGCGGAAAACGTATGATGCAAAATTTACAGGCTCTCTAGCAGCTAGATCTATGGCGGAGTAGAAAGGGCGAGAGATGCCATATGTGCGTTTCTGCAGGTTGAGGATGGCTACTAAGAATTGCAGGGCTGATCTCTCAAGTTCGGGGCGACAGAGGATTGCATATTCATTGATGAATGCCTAGGGAATAATCGGTTCATTGTGGATAACGACAGATTAGGGCCATTCTCCCGACCTTGCGGAGAGAGCCGAAAGGCATCAGCAAAGGTTTGGAGGGTAATTACGGTACGAGAGGGCAGGGAAGTGATAGGCCAACTCTACTATGTAGCAGGTGTGGCAACGATGGCGGCGATGATTTGGGCATAGAAAGGGTGACAATCCATTGAATGCCAAGGCAATTCAACGAAATTGACCAACCCACGGATGCACAGGAACTCACCTACATCTACAGGGAGTCCTTCACGAAAGGCGGCGAAGTTTGCCAGAGCTTCCATGATACTCAGACAATAGCAAGCACAATAACACAACTGCACAGGGTATACAGATAGCATAAACACACAGATCACACAGACACAATAGCAATTAACAGCGAAACCAAAAAGGTTAAGTAGATGCTTTGCAGCGAAAAGCAATCGAAATTACTAATCATCGCACGACGTTGAAATGATAACCTTCATAACTGCGGTGTGCATGCATGAACAAAATGATAATGTTGGGCGACTGTTGAATATAATTAGGTATAAAAGACTTATTTTATTAAGCATGCAAAAACAAAAAAGAAGAAAATAAATCACATGAAAAAACGCCGAACATGTCAGCGAGAGTCAGATGCTTGATAATACGGCCGCAACTTTGAACCATTAACGACTTTCGAAAGAGGAATGTCGGTCAAAGTATCCAACCGAAACGTAGCTGGGCCCACTTGCTCAGTAATCCGGTAGGGACCAAACCATCATAACTTGAATTTTCCCGCAGAACGATTTGATTTTGCATTGTAAAAGAGCACAAGTTGCCCCACCGTAAAAACTGGAGTTTTCAGATATCGATCATGTGTTCGAGCTTGCCTCAACTGCACTTCCTGAATAGTCAAAAAACTTTCCCAGCGATGCTCATCTAGTTCTCTGAGTGTGTCCATCCAAAATGGCAAGGACTCTTCCGGTAACAACTTTTGAGTGATGGCCACACGTAAACTAGGAATAACAACTTCCATTGGAGCTATGGCTTCCAATCCGTAAGCCATTTTGAAAGGGGTTAGTCCTGTTGCTACTTTGTATGAAGTCCGGTATGCCCATAATACTGCAGGTAACAGTTGATCCCATCTTTCTGGTGATTCCAGAATTAATTTTCAAAGCATATTCAACAAAGTTTTGTTTGTACTTTCAACCAAACCATTAGCTCGAGGATAATAAGGAGAACTGAATTTATGCATAATCTGAAAAGAATGTGTGAGTACTTTCATTACATTGTTAACAAAATGCGTGCCTTGATCTGTAACCAGCTCCAGAGGTAAGCCAAAACGCGGGAAAACATCCTTCATTAGACACTTTGCTACCAAAACAGTTGTAGCAGATCGTAAAGCCCAGGCTTCTACCCATCTAGTAGCATAATCTGTACATGTCAGAATGTAACGGTTATTACTGAGTATGGCTGGAGGTGTAATTGGCCCAATAAAGTCAAGTCCCCACTTCTGAAAAGGCTCCAATGGCAAGACAAGTTGTAGAGGGGAAAAAATGGCGTTGTAAAGGCTGTCCAGACCTCTGACAAGTATCACATTGTTTGACAAACTTAGATACATCCATGTATATAGTAGGCCACCATAGTCCGCTTTGCAGAATTTTCCAGTACGTTAAATCTACTGCAAAATGCCCACCGGAAGGTATTGAATGTGCCAAAGTTATAACTATGTTTACTTCATGTAGAGGAATACAGCAAACTAAAACTCAAGTGTGATCCATATAATACAACTCTCCAGCAATCAACCAAAATTTGCGACTGTATACTGCAATCTTCCTACGCATTGTAGGAGAGGTCTGAGTAGGAATACATCCATCAGTAAGGAAAGTTAATATCTGATCATAATATGTAGATGGCATAGGTGGTTCTGCAGATTCATCATTAGTTGGTTCAGTAACATAAATCGCAGGTGTGGTGTCATCTACACCGACTGGAGCTTCACCGAAATCTAAGCGAGAAAGGAAATCTGCTAATGCATGTGAACTGTCGGGCTGATGAATTACTTCGTAATCAAACTCTTGTAAAAATAGAACCCAACGCGCTAATCGACCACCTAAATGCTGATGCCGTACCAGATAAACAAGTGCAGCATGATCTACATGAAAAGTAAATTTGCGGCCAAGTAAATAGTTCCTGAATTTCTTTACAGAATATACTAAACCCAGACATTCTCTTTCAGCTACAGAGTAATTCTTTTCTATAGGAGCAAGTCTTCTACTTGCATAGTAAACAGGCCAGAACCACTTATCAGTTTGTTGCATTAAGACACTCCCAATGGCGATATCTGATGCGTCAACAAAAACATGAAATGGACATTCCCAATCAGGAGGTTGTAGAATTGGAAGCTGCGTTAATAAGCTTTTGAGACGATCAAATGCTGTTTGACATTCATGAGTCCAACCAAACTGTTTAGGAGTACTCATGACTAAACGATTGAGTGGAATGGCTAAATGAGCGAGCCATCGTAAATGACAAACATGCCATCTCACTTGACCCATGAAACACATTACTTCCTTTGGTGTAGTAGGTACAGGTGCTTCTAGCACAGTTGCAATTTTATCTGGGTCGACTTGTATGCCCTGTGCAGATACAATATGGCCAAGTAACTTACCACATGAAACCGCAAACATAGATTTGTTTGGGTTCAGGCAGAGTTTGTATTCTCTGCATTTCTCAAAGCAACACCGTAAATGGAACAAGTGTGCTTCCATCCTACAGAATAAAGAGAAATCATCAAGATATACTTGCATAAAAGAGGTAAGATAAGGGGAGAATATTTCCTGCATACACCTCTGGAAAGTAGTGGGGGCATTTCTTAATCCAAACCACATAACAGTACAAGCAAAAACACCCCAATTGGTAATGAACGCTGTTTTTGGTATATCTTCCTCAGCCATTCTCACCTGATTATACCCACTATATCCATCCAAGAATGAATACATTTCGTGGCCAGCCACTCTATCCAGCATTGTATCAAGAAATGGAAGAGGAAACGGATCTGGCACCGTAGCTACATTCAGTTTTCGGTAATCCACACATATTCGCAGTTGCTTATTCTTTTCAGGAACAATAACAATTGGTGAGATCCATTCAGCGTGCTCTATTGGTACAATGAATCCGACTTTTAGTAACCTATCAAGCTCTGCCTTTACCTGTGTTGCATAGTTTGGATTCATCCGGTAGCTGGTTTGTTTGATTGGTTTTGCTTCGGGCTTCAGCATGACCTTATGTTGATAAATGCGAGGGTCCAAACCTTTCATATCTTTGTAATCCCATGCAAAAACATCATAGAACTCTCGAAGTAACTGGATTAAATCTGCTTGAAACATTTCAGGCAATCCTTCCTTTATTTTGACATGTCACTGATTAACTTCATCACCTAAATTATATGTAATTAACTGATCTTCTGGAACATAGAATTGTCGTGACTTCTCTGTATCATCAGCTGGTTTTAAAAGTTGTTGTAGATCGGCTTCATCTATAGCAGTAGTATATTCTGTTTGGACTTCTTCAGTCACAGGCATCACCGTATAGGCTGCCGGACTCCAGTTATCTACAACAGATTGCAAATCTACTGTGCCTAAGGAGATCGAATCAATGTTATTTTTCAAAAATTCTTCTTCTTCATCATCGGATAAACCATCCAACATGTGGACTCGTTCTGCAACATAAGGTCTAGCGTGTAATTCACAAGGCTGGATAGCGTCTAATTTTACAACATATTTTTGGTTATGGTCCTTGAAAGTGAGTTCCTGTGCAGACCAATCCTATATGACTTTAGCTTGTTTCAGCCAAGGACGGCCGAAAAGAAGGTTATAATCAAGACTAGACTCCGATAGTTCTAGAACTACGAAAGTCATCTTAAAAGTGGTTCCCTGCAAAGTGATTGGCACACTCCGTACGAGTCCTACTAGATGGACTCTGGATTGGTCGGCCATTCTAACAAAAAACTGCGCAGGCTCAATATGATTCCAGCCCAACTTCTTACAGAGCGCTGTAGTGGCTATATTTACACCAGACCCTCCATCAATTAATACTTGATTAATCTTATAATTTTTGTACCATACCGTAATTAAAGGAACCGAGTTATCCATCGTAGAGTCAATTTCTGGTTGTACTGTTGCCATTGCTGGAATGCAGGCATACTCAGAACTGAACTGTTGCTGAAACTGTTGCTGAACTCCTGGTACTAATGCAAGTAACTGGCCAAGAGGGAGAGTAATAGACGCCTTGGATAGAATTTCCCATGCCTCATCTGCTTGATTTGTACTTTTCACCGATTTGGAAGACGATGCGTCGGTTACTGGGATTGACTCTTGCTCTTGTGTAGTTTCTTTTGACAGCGGAACTTGTATCACCGGAATAGGATCTGGGAACACTGGAGGTTCTGTGGTGGTCCATTGACTAGCTTTGTCATCCATTCTTTGTTGCTCTCGGATGCCTGGTTCAAATACTTCAGCTGCTAGTTGTAGTGGCTTGCCGGATCTGGTCTGAACTACTGTAGCTTGTGTTTCTATGGGTGTGATCTGAACCATATTTGTCATTCGGTTCTGGCGCTCCTTCCTTTGATCATATTCACCACAGAAATGACAGCGAGGAGGTGGCAAAGCATTACCTTCTTGTGATGGACCTGTCTGCTAGCGGTTTGCATTGTAGTTATTATTTCTCTGTCCTCGATAATTTCGGTAGCCTTGTTGCTGGTTGTTTCTCATTTGAGGAGGTACATAGTGATTGGCAGGCTGCCCCGGTTCCTGTATAATTGCATTTACTGTAGCTGTTCCCTGTACTTTGGCGTTGTATGCATAGTTTTCGGTGGAATGTCCGGTCGTATTGCAGATAGCGCAAAACAACTGATTGAGGGCACAAGTGGCACTGGTATGCCCTGAATTCTTGCACGTGGTGCAGAAAATCTGTCTGGTCGGATCTTCGGCAACATTCTTACTCGCTTTTAACCATTCCAGGTCTTCTATAAATCCTCCTACCTTATTCTCGAGCTGCAAAGCCATTGCAATAACCGCATCTAATGTCATAGCTCCCACACAGCGGATGATCATGATCTGTCTGAGCTGCGGAGTTAACCCATTAATAAACCATTGAGTGATGACATCATCCGACACGTTTGCATGGGCTGGCGGTAGTTGCCTCAAATGCGTTCGGAACAAGGTGGCATATTCCTGCACGGTCTAGTGTAGTTTCTGTTTGTTGTTCTGTAGATAATCAAAAATTTCTGCCGGATTTTTCTTTAACCTGAATCTCTGCAAAAATGCATCCCTTACTGCTTCATAAGTCACAAAATGATTAAAATCATATTTTGTAAGCCATCTGGCTGCCTCATTAACCAATGTCGATTGGAATACAATAGCTTTGTATGCCGGATCAGGGGGATGATTTAATACTGCATAACTAATTTCAAAAGTACGTATGTGGGCATCAGGATCATCACCTGGAAACCCACCGAATTTGGTGTATGTCACTCCTGTTGGAGCCGGTCGGGGTGGAAATAGCTGTTGTTGTTGTTGCTGCTGCTGTTGTTGTTGTTGTTGTTGTTGTTGTTGTTGCCCACTCATCGTGCTGGTGGTTGTATTGTTACTATCTTCTGAGTCTCAAGGCTGAATGTCTGAACCGTCAAAATCTGTATCGTCAGCCTGTGCACTTTCCGGTTTGATAATATCGTTCAGTATCTTTCGGATTTTAGTTTCGAAGAAGCTACCTTCCTTCTTGATATCCAATGTAGAGAAACTTACTCCGAATAGTGGTGATTGGAATGAAGATTCACCAGGAAATGGTAAACCGTCACCGGAAAATTGTGAACTCTCAGCAACGGGTACCGAAGTATCACCGAAATTTGTCGTATTTTCACCACAACAAGGTAATGTTTTAGCTTCACTGATTTCCCTGGCTGTGAAGAGAGATGGTGGATGCAATCCAAAGATGAGTAGGTGCTGCTACAACCAGCTTCACACCAGCCAACTGAGACTTCAGAGTTGATTAGTAGACCCTTTGAGCTTCCTAAATCCACCAAAATATCAGCCAAGTACTTTGGAACATGTATCCCAAAAGTTTAAGTCAAGACCGACAAGTTGCGAAATGACTAGCTCCCAAAACTTGCTATTTTTGGACATACACCTGCTGGAAAAAATGAACAGTGCTCTCAACCTGGAAGGAATTAGAAAAATTCCTTTTGGGCATAGCAAATAGACTTAGCAAGCTTCCTATTCCAAGTTAAAACACTTCAAATGATGGACTGAGCACTGAGAACAAGTTTCATCAAGTTCTGGAACATTCCCACAATTCTCGGGGCTCTGCAGAGATAGACCAGTAAGCAGTAAAATGCAGATATCTCCAAAAGTATAAATCCAATGACCTTGAACATTTATAGGTAGAAACTAGACAGTGAGAGCTATCCAACGCACTTTAAAACACTGAAAAAGGTTCAGTAAAACTCGAGATATGACCTTCTGAAGTTACTGCTCTGAGTGAGTATAGCAGAGAACAAAACAGAGAGGTAGATGATAATAAATGTATAGATTCACATATGATTACAACCACATTGGCAATGAATCTTTGCACAATGGGAGTAGAATGATAGAGCTATGGAGTAAGCTCTTCAATCTCTACAAAATGACATCAAGTGGTCACGTACAAGGCTTGCTAATCGCCTCTTCCTTCTTGCTCCTTTTATAGCTATTCTTGGAGGGAGTTTTGAATTTGAATTCGAATGGCTCCACCTAAAAGTGATCCCCAAAGTTAGGAGAGATTCCCTCAGCTCAAAAATTCGTGATTTTGGTAGTTGGAGCCACGAATTTGCTTTTACATCATGGATGAGGTAAGCCATCCTTTTACTTTTTTCTTTTTCCATTTACAAGAGATAAAATGTACTCTTTTACAAGAGGTGTTCACATGACTACTCATGTGACTTACAAATGAGGATAATATCAAGCATATCAAGCATGTAGGCTTGGGCAAAATGCACCAACAGCTCCCCCTCAAGCCTAACATGCTTGGCCTCCAAATAAGTCTTCAATTGTCCTTGATTTCCTGCAAACCAATCATCAACTTGAATCTACTTAATTTCGTACCATCAAGAGCTTTCGTCAACATGTCTGCACATTGCATATCTGTAGAGACGTAGGATAGTTGAATATCCTTGCTCATTAGCTTCTCCCTTACATAATGGTAGTGGACTTCAATATGCTTGGTTCTAGCATGGTATACCGGATTAGCTGCTAGATGTAGTGAGCTTGTGTTGTCACCAAAAATGTGAGGTGTTGAAGAATGAAGTCCAAGATCTGTGTACAAAGATTTTAACCACATGATTTCTTGAGTTGCATTAGCCAAACCTCTATATTCAGCTTCAGTAGAAGATAATGCCACGGTTGGTTGCTTCTTCGATGACCAAGAAATGATTTTTGAACCTACAAATGATATATACCCTGATGTGCTTCTTCTATCATCTTTAGATCCGGCCCAATCTGCATCTGAGTAGACCTTTAGCTCAATATCTGAAGTAAATGAATAAAACAAACCTTCATTCATGGTCCCCTTTAGGTACTTGAGGACTCGCTTGGCCGCTTCCATATGTGGTCTTCTCGGCTTATGCATAAACTGACTCAATATGCTAACACTATAGCATATATCCACCCTTGTGAGTGTTGCATAGTTCAAACTTCCAACCAAGCTTTGATAGCTTGTGATGTCTTCAATTGGCTCTCCTTCATAAGCACTAAGCTTATGATTTTGCTCCATAGGTGTACCTGCACACTTTGTATTTTCCATCTTGAACTTGACGAGCATGTCATGGACATACTTCCTTTGTGTGATGTATATACCTGAATCTGTGTAGATCAACTCCAATCCAAGAAAATAAGTGAGTGGTCCGAGGTCACTTATTTTGAACTCCTCCTTCATTTGACTCTTTACCTGTTTGATTCCTTCAAGATCATTGCCTGTGATAATAATATCATCAACATACACACATAAATAGATCACTTCAGATCCATTCCTCTTTATGAACAAAGAGGTATCCGCCTTGCTAGCTTTGAATCCTTGGTCCTGCAAATAAGTAACCAATCTGAAATTCCAAGCTCTTGGAGCTTGCTTCAATCCATACAAAGCTTTCTTTAGTTTGCATACATAGTTAGGATGATGTGCATCCTCATATCCAGGAGGTTGTGCCATATACACTTCCTCAGAAATCCATCCATTCAAGAAAGCATTCTTTACATCAAGTTGATAAAGATTCCAATTTCTAGATGCAGCAAGACTAATGAGAACCCTAATTGTAGGCATTTTTGCAACAGGAGAGAAAGTCTCCTCATAATCAATACCATGGGTTTGAGCAAACCCTTTAGCAACTAACCTTGCTTTGTGTCTATTTATACTTCCATCTGGATTCCTCTTGATTTTGTATATCCATCGAGATCCGATTATCTTCATAGATGGCTTGTTAGGTACAAGCTCCCAAGTGTCATTCTCCTTCAAGGCTTCCATTTCTTCATCCATTGCATCTCTCCAAGCTTTCTTGCTTTGTGCTTCTTCGAATGTGGTAGGTTCTTCATTGGTTGAATCCTTTGCAATGTAGATTGAGTGCTTGGTGACCAAAGAAGTATCATAACCAAACCTCTCTGGTTTCTTCTTCTCCCTCGAAGACCTTCTAAGTGGTTGATGTGAGCTCTCGGGTCCATATGTAGCATCCTGCATCTTTGCTTTACCTTTGTTCTTCCATAGCTTTAGTCTTTCCAAGTCTTCTAGGTCAATCTCCGAATCACTTTCTTCAATCTGCTTTGGCTCCTTTGGTTGAAGTGATGGAAAATCTTCATCCAAGTCATATGGCAGCTTCACTTTCCTGTCATCATCAAACCATGATTTGTTTTCATCAAAAATTACATCTCTACTCACAGAAAATCCTTTATTGGTTGGATTGTACAATCTATATCCTTTTTGGTTTTGATCATAACCAATGAATACACACTTCTCTGCCTTGGGATCCAATTTCCCTCTTACTTGAGAAGGAATGTGAGCATAGGCTAAGCATCCAAAGATTTTACAATGCTCTAGACTAGGTCTTCTTCCATTCCACACTTCATATGGAGTGGTTCCATCTAGTGACTTAGATGGAAGTCTATTTATGAGATATGTGGCTGTCGACACAGCCTCTGCCCATAGGTAGTTCGGCAATCCCTTTTCGTTGAGCATGGACCTTGCAGCTTCGACGATAGCTCTATTCCTCCTCTCTGCTACACCATTGAGTTCAGGTGTATACCTTGTAGTGACTTCCCTTTTAATGCCTCTTTCATGCAAGAAGGCATCAAATTCAGAAGAGAAGTATTCTCCTCCACCATCTGATCTGAGTCTTTTCAAAGTCCTACCTGTTTGATTTTCAACAAGAGCAATATACTTCTTAAAGCAATTAAACACTTCATCCTTGTGCTTCATGAAAAACAGAATGGTCCACCTGCTACAATCATCTATGAAAGACACATAATATCTTGAGCCTGATATAGATGGCTCCTTACTTGGACCCCACACATCCGTGTGCACTAGATCCAAAGGATTTTGATACATATATCCTTTCTTATTGAAAGGTTGTCTATGAGCCTTGCCGAGTTGACAAGCTTCACACTTATAAATCATGTGTTGCCTTGTGATATTAGGCAAACCAAGTACACTTTGGTCCCTGCAAATCTGTTTGAGTGTCCTCTCACCAATGTGAGCAAGCCTTTTGTGCCATATCTCCAACTCTGTTAGAGTTTGAGATCCATAGCTAAACAAAGCTATGTTCTTTGTATCTTCCACTTCAAAAGTGAAAAGCCTTCCTGTCTTTTCTCCTTTGGCAATCCTTCGAAAGCCTTGCCTTGGGTCTTCAACATATGCTCCAAATCGATTGAATCTAACCTGCAATCCTTTTTCAACAATCTGTCCAACACTTATTAAATTTTTGGTAATTGTAGGGACATACAAGACTTTGCTTAAGAGGTTCATATTCCCATCTGATGTCTTCACATTACCTATCTTCTCCACTGAGTGCTTTGTGTCATCTCCTGTCTGCACTTCATGCTTGTTATGAGGATCTTCCAAATCAGAAAGTAAAGCCACATTTCCTGCTACATGGTTCGAGCATCCCGAATCAATGTAAAATATGTGATCATCATCCTTACCCTTCTTTGTTGATAGATTCATAATCAATAATGAATCTTCTTGACTTTGGTCCTCTGCATAGTTATTGTAATCTCTTCTTCCTCTATGGCCACTTTGATAGTTGTTGTTGTTGTTGTAATTGTTGTTGTAGTAGTTGTTGTTGTTGTAGCCTCCATTGTACCTACCTCTATTTGATCCATAGCCACCTCTATTGAATCCTCTTCCTCTTGAGTTCCTTGGATTCCTGAAACATTCTTCAGTAGTATGGTTAGATAAGCCACATATGTTGCAAGGTTGAGATGATTGGAATCTCCCCCTGCCTTGCTTTCCACCTCTGCCTCTTCCTCTAGCTCTTCCTCTACCTGCAAAGTTTGCTTGGAAAGAGCTTCCTTCATCTTCATTCTTCCTATTCTTTGACTTGTCCTTGACCTTAGCTTTATCAGAATATAAGGCAGAAGTTTGATTACCTCTTGAGGACTCACCACCTTTGCTAATCTTTGCTTCATGAGTGAAGAGTTGGCCCATGAGTGTGTTGAGGTCGGGTACATGCATATCCATGTATAAATCCATGGCTGTTGTGAATGACTCCCACTTGTCGTCTGCTTTGATTCCATTCATGATTTGTCTTATGATTTGCTCCTCTTCAATTACCTCTCCAATGCTTCCAAGTTGGTCGGAAATCTCCTTCATCTTTGTGACATAATCAGTCACATTTTGCTTCGGGCTTTTCTTCATTGTTGTGAACTCCATCCACAATTGGTTCTTCCTTGCTCGAGTGTTGGAAGAGAAGAAAGAAGCAAGTGCATTCCAGGTTTCTCTTGATGTCTTGCATCCCTTGACATGAGGTAAAAGAAAATCAGAGATTGAGTTTAGAATATAAGACCTTGCAAGTGCATCCTTCGAACACCAATTCGAAAGTCCTTCCACTTCTTCATGTGATGGTTGCCCTTTGTTCCTCATGGTTGGCATTGCTTCATCTCCGGATATGAATCCATATAGATTCCTTCCTTGAAGGTAAGCCTCCATCCTTAGAGACCATGCCGGGTAGTTGTTTCGATCCAATTTGTCAATTGTTGATGGAAATCCATCTCCCATGTTGCTTGACTATGCTCTGATACCACTGTGAAGAGAGATGGTGGATGCAATCCAAAGATGAGTAGGTGCTGCTACAACCAGCTTCACACCAGCCAACTGAGACTTCAGAGTTGATTAGTAGACCCTTTGAGCTTCCTAAATCCACCAAAATATCAGCCAAGTACTTTGGAACATGTATCCCAAAAGTTTAAGTCAAGACCGACAAGTTGCGAAATGACTAGCTCCCAAAACTTGCTATTTTTGGACATACACCTGCTGGAAAAAATGAACAGTGCTCTCAACCTGGAAGGAATTAGAAAAATTCCTTTTGGGCATAGCAAATAGACTTAGCAAGCTTCCTATTCCAAGTTAAAACACTTCAAATGATGGACTGAGCACTGAGAACAAGTTTCATCAAGTTCTGGAACATTCCCACAATTCTCGGGGCTCTGCAGAGATAGACCAGTAAGCAGTAAAATGCAGATATCTCCAAAAGTATAAATCCAATGACCTTGAAAATTTATAGGTAGAAACTAGACAGTGAGAGCTATCCAACGCACTTTACAACACTGAAAAAGGTTCAGTAAAACTCGAGATATGACCTTCTGAAGTTACTGCTCTGAGTGAGTATAGCAGAGAACAAAACAGAGAGGTAGATGATAATAAATGTATAGATTCACATATGATTACAACCACATTGGCAATGAATCTTTGCACAATGGGAGTAGAATGATAGAGCTATGGAGTAAGCTCTTCAATCTCTACAAAATGACATCAAGTGGTCACGTACAAGGCTTGCTAATCGCCTCTTCCTTCTTGCTCCTTTTATAGCTATTCTTGGAGGGAGTTTTGAATTTGAATTCGAATGGCTCCA
This sequence comes from Ceratopteris richardii, assembly GCA_020310875.1. Taxonomy (NCBI): domain Eukaryota; kingdom Viridiplantae; phylum Streptophyta; class Polypodiopsida; order Polypodiales; family Pteridaceae; genus Ceratopteris; species Ceratopteris richardii. The sequence continues at coordinate 36,447,442 of CM035432.1, read as the reverse complement.
CCTAAAAGTGATCCCCAAAGTTAGGAGAGATTCCCTCAGCTCAAAAATTCGTGATTTTGGTAGTTGGAGCCACGAATTTGCTTTTACATCATGGATGAGGTAAGCCATCCTTTTACTTTTTTCTTTTTCCATTTACAAGAGATAAAATGTACTCTTTTACAAGAGGTGTTCACATGACTACTCATGTGACTTACAAATGAGGATAATATCAAGCATATCAAGCATGTAGGCTTGGGCAAAATGCACCAACACTGGCCAACACGCTTCTATCCTTAGACAAATTCGAATCTTGACCAGATGGTGTTAGGTTAACTGCATACTACGTCCTGGTAGATTTTGAAGTGACTATATCTTCGATAGACTGTGCCAAAATGGCACCGGAATCTGCCGAAATTGCAATATGTTCCACCTGATTTCTACCGGACTCGTTACTAGCGTTCTTCACTTTCTTGATAACTGGGTTACACTTATTTGCACTTCTTCCTCCTGGAGGCGTCCTTAGCAAATTAGGTATCGCCTAGGACTGTTGGTTTCTTCTATGCTTTGGGTATGATTCACCGGAACGAGTAATCGGCATATACTACGTTTGCAATACTTTGCGTACTATTCTTCTTTACGGTCGATTCACAGTCCATGACCACTTTCACAATCAATCAATGAAAAATCTGGTTGCCACTTTCGCAGAGACAAATGGCAACAATCTGGTGCCACTTTTCGACAATTAGCTGGCAACACTCTTGATGCCACTTTCCCACAGACGGCGCCAGTGTTAAACGTCGCTTGCCATCAGAAGCGCGTTTAAACACCTAATCGGGTTCTTGGGAGTGGAAGGGGTCTGTTAAACAGAGGCCCTATGCTTGATTTTCCCAAAATAACCACTTTATACACAACAATATACTAATGTTCAAGAACTCTATCAAGAATCTGTTTATGCTTCAAAATCTTACTATCTATAATCGGACTCTTCGAAAGCTTACCGAACACACTCCAGTAAGGCGCTCTCAAAATACAGCGCCAGATTATTCAGAATCGTAATACGGAATTACTTGATTAACTCAAGAACTGACTCGAAAACAAACTATTGTAACAATAGAGACAATAATAGTAACTCAATCTTTACCGAGCAGGTGCAGCTAATCAAACAGAACAAAAGACGCGGAACAATTCAGAATTCTCAAACACACAGTACTGAAACTGTCATTACTAGGGTATGGGCTTCATCAAACAACTTATAGAACATCAACAAAATAGAGAGACACCACAGTACGCAGCATTATCAGAACAATCACAACGGAAACTACACAGAACCATTTGCTCAGACAGACAGTCTGGTGATCTTCTAGTTGTTATCACAACCGAATAGGTATTGATAAACAAACAAGATAGCGACGAGAACAGAATACTTAGAATTACTCAACGCGCACCACAGCAACGTTACAGATCAATCACCTAGATAGACAGTCTGGTGATCCAACTGATCGTCACCGAGCGTCTCTTTTTCATTGATTTATATAAAGATTACAAACATGTTGTAACAACCTTTCGTTCGTGCGGAATCTGAAAAGATTCAGTCTTTACAATTGCTCATCCGGCGGCCGACTAACACTAATATCTGTAGCCCATTTCCAATCTTTGTTGATCTTGGCAAATTGTTTTACCTTGTTCCAACTCTTCCGTAGGGAGGAAACTAAGCTTGACCCTCTAGGAGTCACCTGACAGGGGAGAAAAAACAAGTGAGAAGATCAAGACCCTTCCACCTTGGAAGGCCCACAAGTCTAAGAGAAGTCTTGTTTCTAGAAATCAATTTGGCCTAACAGGCATATATGTACCTCCATGCTTTAATTAACCATCTGGTCGCCAACTTATTGGTGAATCCATCATTGTCTGAAATTCTCGGACCGAATTTATGGCCGCATCCCATGTCTTTTAGCGATTGGAGAATGAAGTTCCACTCATGTCCATGATAAGCTTTGTTGAGTTCAAACTTAACAAAGAAGACATCTTGATTAGACTCTTTAGTGAAATATAGACCTTCCCAAACATCAATCATAGCTTGCAAGATGGATCTCTCCTTGATGAACCCTTTTTTATCCTTATAACCTTAGCAAGGATCTTGTAACGTGTTTGTGACATCATAATTGGACACCAATACTCATTCCTATTTTTTGCCTTTTTTTTAATAAACTTGATAATGCCTTCATTGAGACATTCGAGTAGTGCACCAAAAGACACAAGATCTTGCCACACTAGATGTAATGGAGTAGTCACCATGTGCTTGATGGTCTTGTAAAATGCATTGGTGAGGCCATCCAAACCCGGGCTTTTGCCATTAGGAAGTGAATCAATAACTTAAAGAATCTCATCATCTGAGATGGGAGCTTCAAGAAAAGGCTTAATAACTTGTGGATTGCTTTTGGTTCTCTCTCTAGAGATGGTCACCATGCAATATCGCCAATGAGGAGAAAGAGGCATGGAGACCCCCAAAAGTTGGGTAAATTGATTGACAATCAACATTCTATTTTTTTAATCTCTGTTGCACTCAATCCCATTGATATCCACCATGAAAGGGATTGCATTTTTTGGTTTGTTTCTTCTTGAGGAGGTTGCACATCTCTTTAGTTGGTTTGTTTGCCTTTCCTACCCACCAATCTTTAAAGTATACATATAGACTCTATCACCATCATAATCCTAAGATTCCATGTGACTTTCCATATATCATGCTTTTCCTAGATATTGGAGAAAGTAATGCTTCCATTGCATCCAAAATATGCGAAAACCCTAAGATCGACTCTCTATTTAATTGATTCTAACACCCAAAGTTATTGTTTGGAATTGATGACATCATCAATTCGTATTTACCCTTGATGAACCACCCTTGAAAACCTATATAAGGAGGGGTTGGACACATATATACTCAATCTTGCCAATGCTAGTCTTGGGAGCTCAAGGAGTCATGTTCACGAAGTAAGTACTTTCAAGTTTCATTTCGAGTTTTATTCTTGTCCTTTGCTCTAGTCTTTTCTACTCTTGTATCGTAGACATTCTATCTTTTCTTCTTGTAATCTTATAGAATGAGATGCTTTCCATTTTTTCCTTGTATCTAGTTCATCTCCTTGAAGTAATTTCTTGTAATCCAGAAGATCTTGCTTGATACCTACAATCCTAGTTTTTAAATATTATGTATCATTTCTAGTTGAGGTACCTGTACCTATCAGTCTCGAGTTGTGGGACTTCTTGTATCAGTTATATATTCTTGTATCATTTGTCTACATGGGTGATCCTGTAATCAAAAGTGTAATTCCGAAATCTTGTCTAGTCTAGTTAGAGGGAACAATCTAGTGCTCTTGTGAGAGATTCTTTCTTTGAATTTCTTCTTCATATCTCAACATGCTTTTTTTTTTAAACCTATCTTGTTTTGAGACTGGACACCATTTACTTATTCCTCTAGATGGCTGATATAGATTTTTCCTTCTAGCTCATCTAGTATATCAAATATTCTTTTGAGTCCTCACTAAGATGTGTTGTTTCTTCATGACCACCAACCTCCAACACTTTTTCCATGAGGAGTGGGTGGCACTATCCTTCCAATAATCACATCAAGGGCAGCTTTGGTTTGTCTTGGTCTAAGCTTCAATTTGGCACTATGCTTCCAATACCTAGGTTTTTGGGGGATCGACTTCTCTAAATAGTATTCATCATTTGACGATTTCCACCCTTTTCCAAAGTGTGGGTATTGCTATGTTAGATCATTTCACGATTGGAATTTCTTTTCAACCCTTTGGTAATGGTAAGAAGGACCCTTTCCCATCAGGCTCATACGAAATCATGCTTACTTGGCACCAATATTTCCATAATCACTCATCCTCGACTAAGAGTTGATCATTTCTATCAAATAAAACAAATCTATTCTGCAAACAATAGAAAAATAGATTCAGAAAATAGAAAAAGGGAAGAAAGAAGCGAAGATAAACAAGGTTGAACCGAGCTACGGAAGGTTTTTCTCAAGATCAAGAGATTTGTTTTATAGGAATAGGAAGTAAAGAGAAAGAATTTGTAGTTGTTTTAAAAACTCACTGGTTACAGAAGGGAACAAACCTTCGAAACGAACGTCATGATTCTTGCAAAGGAAGCATCGCAATGATATCATCCCTATTATAATTAAAAATAATCGTGTTCAATGTGCTTTAGAGTAGGTTAATCGTAAATTGGTTGTTAATCAATTCTATTAGTTCTGTGGGGTGTCCTATTGGATCTCTTATCACAAGAAGGATTGCATAACCCTCATCTTGAAAGTCAAATTGAGAAAGATTTTGCAATACACTATTTTTTGATCCGACAACCTACTTAGAGGTAATGGCATCAAAGATGCAATTGATGCTCTTCCAAAAGGAAGAATACCTTGACCTAAGATCCCTACCAATAAGATCTTCCAAAACTTTAAAGATGATCCTATAGACCCTTCATAAGTGAATGCACCTTTGGAGCCAAGGCAAAAGAAAATTGATTGGATTTCAGGACACTCACCCTAGCCGCATAGTCGAATATGAATTTGTTTTTGATTAAGACACAAGAGCAAAATTTGCGATGCATAGGTCATTCTTTTCCTTCCTTGGTCAAGTTCTCCCGTATTTGAGGGCTTTGAGTGGAACAATGGAAACAAGATCAAGCATATTCTGAGAATATAAAGAAATCTTGATATTAAAAAATATTTAGGCAAACTAGTGCATATATTGCTCTTAGATTAGATAGGCATTCAAAATCGAGGAGGACTTTGTGGCACCCACTTATAGAGGCGAAGAATGTCGTTGTCATGTGGTGAATCCTTTGTGGGGGTATCCAGATGCAAAATCTTTGGCCCCCCTCTAAGGTGTAAAATTAGTTTGAGTATCAAGAATGAATTTCTTCAGGTTTATTTCACCTTGCCAAAGGGAACCCCAATCTATTATTGTTTCAATGAATTCCTTTTTCTAGCTCATCAAATCAGCTCCAAACAAGCTTTCCTTGGAGAAGGTGCTCATTGCTTGGTAGCTATATGGAGTGACCTAAAAAAGAAAGCTCCCTAGAACATTTCAACGAGAAACTTATCAATCCCTCAAGGGAATGGTCTGCAAAGAAATCCCTTGACAACCTAGGTATAAGGATGACAAACTACAAAAAGCATACATCATGAACGGAATGAAAAGATACTCATCATTCTTTCTAGCTCCCTATAATCTTTATTTTTTCTGTTTTCATTTTAGTACTTTAAAGGTCTTTCGTGAAAAGAAGGAGCATATGCATCACATGTTACTAGACAAGAAGAAAGTAGAAAATCAAGTTCAACTTGTCATGTCACATGTTAATAGAGAACGAGAAAATTTTTTTCAGGTGGTAGATTTTCCATAGACGCCTCTTGAACAATGTTAGAGGCAATCAGATTTGTGGGGCCCCTCCTTGGTAGAAAACATATTTAAGTGCTATAGAAGACATTGTTCATGCTTTCATCTCTTGCACAAATATTGTCTAGAGTTCAAAGAGTATTAGAAATTCTCTCTTGCTAGATCATCCAACCAATTGGATGCAAGCATTACTTAATGAAGATAGTAGTTGTTTTATGTATACCTGGAATGCCATGATAAGTTAAGCTCTTCTTAAAATCTAGAAGAAAATATTTAGTACCAACGTTGTTGAGATAGATGGATGGACACTCCAAGAAATGAGTAGGTACTACCAATTCCTGCTTAGTACTAGCCCCTTGTAGCTTTAGAGTTGAGTTGTGGTCCATCTTAGCTTTCCAAAGACACGATACAAGAGGCTATGTACTTTGGAAATGATGTAAGAGAATATTGAATCAAAACAGACTCCTTCCAAGTTGAAGGATCAATGAAAACCTTCTATTTTTTTATCACACACTTGCTGCTTGTTATACTCAGTGCTACCAGTACAGTAGGAATTAGAAAAATTCCTTTTAGAGATATTTAATTAGCTTAGTAAGCTAATGATTCAAATTGGAATCACTTCAAATGATGTATTATAAATAGAGCAATCAATTTAACTCAATTGAATCATTACCCCCAATTTTTTACACTACAACACATCAATGGCATAATGACGATCAGCATACCGATGGTCACGGGTCGGCATCGGTATGATCATCGAAACATTTTGGAAAACCAACTAGGCAATGGACACATCGGTACAACTCTGTCGATATGAGCGTCAGTATAAGCATCGGTAATTTACTGGAAACTACCAACGCTCATACTGACGCTCATACTGTCGCCCTGTTTTAACCGGGCCCGAGAGCAAAAATTTGATATTTTGGGCATTTTGAAACTAGATCTTCTATTGTTTACTTTGCATGTGCCAACAACCTATCTCTGTTTGTCACTCTTTTTTTGGTGCAAGTCAACCACCAATTGATTTTTTGGATAAAGAATTGAAGACAAAGGATGAAGAAAAGATTAGTTTATGAAGATTGAAGATACTGCATGTTTAGAAGAAGAAGATTTGTATACATATGTACATTACTTTGTAGTAAGCTCACTTATACCTTTTGTATGGTCATGAGTTTGTACATATATGAATATATATACAAGTAAAAAGTCAGGGCAAATAAGAGAGAATATGAGATGAGATGAATTAGTAGTTACAGTGGTCATTAGACACATGAGAAAGTGAGGAATAACTCTCTCTCATTCAGATGTAAATGTTTTTTGAATAGAGGAAAAATTGCACTCGATATTTCTGAGTGTTCTCCTTCTGTGCTTCATCAATTCAAGAATCCTTTTGTAGGTGTCTAATTCTATAGTTAATTAGTCTATGCTTAAAGTTTGAGGGCCTAATTGTAAACAGGCTAAGAGAATTATGTGTAGGAACATTTGTATGTGAAGAACTGTTGAGTGTCTTCTGAAATAGATGCAATCGTGGTGGTCAAAGAAGTGACCAGATCATTGATTAAACGGGTTCTAGTTTGGGAGAACTATGTGTTAGAAGTTGCAGGTATCTGAATCGACTATTCAGGAGAATAATTTCAGACATAGTTGAACTATTTGATTTATTTCTCAAGATATACTTAATCTTTTGGAATGATTTAATTTGGAGAAGGTGCAGAATCTATAGGCGACACCTTCTACAAAGTTTAATAAAAAACGTTACACATTTGATCAGTCAATGACTAAGATATGTGCAACAGACTTTCTGAGTATCAACTCACTTCAGAGTTCGCTGAAGATTTTGGTAATTGAGCATTGATCCTCCAAATTGGTAAAGATTTTGAGTTGTTCTTGATATAGAGGTGCTCTAACATCAAGGATATCTTGTTCTTTTGGAGATTAACACTCTCCATTAGTGGTATCAGAGCAAGAATCATTAAAATTAAAGAAAGGAGGACCCCGATTGCTGTAGTCATAAAGAAATCAACACTTGAAGGTTCAAAAGGTGAAAGCTTGAAAGGAAAGTATGAGAAGGAGGCCAGAAGTCATCAAGAAGATCAAAAGGAACTTCATTTGAAGTAAAGGTACACTTATTACTCATAAAGTTTGAAGAATTCAATATATAGGTGAAGAAAGGATGGGAGCTTCTCTTCAGATAGAGAAATTGGAAAGAGAAAACTATCCAGCTTGGTCAATGAGGATGGAATCTCATCTCATGAGCAAAGATTTGATAGGTTACATTATAGGAGAAGAAGAAAATCCACAATTCAGATATCCCGATGAAGAAGGATGCTCAAGCAAGGAGCATTATCTACATGGGAGTCAATGACTACTTACTACCTCACATTAGAGGTCTTGAAAGTGCAAGTGATATATGGAATGCTTTGGAGGAGCATTTCCAAAACAGTACAAAGTCAAGGAAGGCATCTTTATGGGCAGAGTTTACCACATTCAAGAAGAAGGCCTCTCAATCCATTTTTCATTATGTGACAAGGATGAAGGACATTGCAGTCGCATTTGGAGCAGTTGGTGAAGATATTGAGGAGGATAAATTGGTAAGGCAAATCCTTACAGGTTTGAGAGGTGATGAGAAATTGAAGCCATTCATTTTTTGTATTGAATTGTCACTAAACCATTTCACTCCTAATTTAAATCAGTTGCTAGGACACATGCTAACTTTTGAGCAGGATGTCAAAGGTGAAGGTGATAAGAGTGCAGGTCAAGCAATGTATTCAAAGGTTAAAAAGAAGAATAGAAAAGGGAAGCAACAAGCAAATGAAGATGAAGGCACAACTAGCCAAGCTAACTTCCTAAGAGGAAGAGGAGGTGGCAAAGATAGAGGAAGAGGTAGAAGCAATAAAGATGGAGCCAAAGCTTATTGGATTTGTGGTAAGACAAATCACTTAGCTCATGATTGTTGGCATAATAATCAAAAGGATGGTGGATACAATCAGAACTTTAATTCAAGAGGAAGAGGTGGTAGAAATCAAAGAGGTAATTTTAGAGGTAGAGGTAGTAGAGGTTACTTTGGAAGAAATGCAGGTAGAGGATTCCAAAGTCAATCCTACAACAATACCTACTACAATTATGCTTCAGCTCAGAAGGAGGATTCAACATTGATCATGAATGCAACTTGTGAAAGGAAAAGTAAAGACTAAAGAGTCTTCTACATTGACTCAGGGTGTAGCAATCACCTGAGTGGAAACATAGCTTTGATGATTGATTTGGAGAATAAGGTAACTAATCATGTAGTTCAAATAGGTGATAATACAAAGTACAATGTGAAGTCAATTGGATCAGTGAAAGCCAAGGATGGAAGTACTCTTCTCAGTAAGGTCTTGTATGTTCCTACAATTCCAAAGAATCTGATAAGTGTAGGGCAAATTGTTGAAAAACGTTATGAAGTAAGGTTCAGTTATGATGGAGTTTTTGTGGAAGACCCTAGCAATGGGTATAAACAAATTGTTTCAGGGAAGAAAGAAGGGAGACTCTTCACATTGAAGATTCAAGGTAATGTTGGTCATGCCTTGTTGTTCACTTATGGAGGAGATAAGATCTCTAAGTTAGATCTTTGGCACAAAAGGCTTGGACATTCTAATGAAAGAGGTATTAAAGATATGGTTAACAATGGTTCAGTGCTTGGGTTGCCTAATGGTGCAGGTCAACATATGACATACAAATGCGAGGCATGTCAATTAAGTAAGTTTCATAAGCAATCATACAATAAGCATGGGTTTATGTATTTAGAGAAGCTTGAATTGGTACATATAGATGTGTGGGGACCTTCAAAGGATTTTAGTATAAATGGTTCAAGATATTATGTGATTTATGTTGATGATGGTACCAGGTGGATCACTATCTATGTGATCAAAGATAAATCAGAGGTATTTAATACATTTAAACATTATCATGTGTATGCAGAAAGAATCACAGGTCAAAAGCTGAAGAGACTAAGGTTAGATGGAGGGGGAGAGTATTTCTCTATGAGTTCAGTGATTACTTATGGAATAAAGGTATAAGAAGGGAAGTTACTTGCACGTACTTTCCTCAACAAAATGGTGTAGTAGAAAGGAGAAATAGAACTCTTGTTGAGTTTGCAAGATCCATGATGAAGGAGAAAAATTACCCAAATTATTTGCGGGATGAGGCTGTAAATACAGCTACATATTTGGTTAATAGGTTACCATGTAAAGATTTGCAGGGTATGACACCATATGAGGCATGGTGGGGTAAGAGACCTACCTTAGATCATTGCAAAGTGTTTGGATGTTTGGCATATGCATATGTGCCATCTCAATTGAGGCACAAATTGGAACCTAAAGCTGAAAAGTATGTGTTCATTGGACATGATGATAAATAGGTGGGTTATAGGTTGTGGAGTCCATCCACAAAACAATTTCTTGTATCAAAGGATGTTACATTTGATGAGAAAGGTACTTGGTATGTAGGTACAATCAATATTCATGCACGTGATGAAGAATTTGTGTATCAGAAGAAAGGTAAATCAAAGGTTTAGATATTTGATGAAGAAGAGAACAATGAAGTACAGGTTGAAGTTGAAGAAGTGCCAAGGTTTGATCCAGAATGTGATGAACCAGAAACCTCAAGAAGTGGAGAATTCAAAAGGTCATCAAAACATAAATGGCAACCTACAAGGTATAGCTATGATACTTCTTTCTTGACTACTAAGGACTATGCTTACATGATGAAAGCAGATGAAGACCCTTCTACATATGAAGAGGCAAAGGGTAAGGAAAATTGGGAGAAAGCTATGCAGGAAGAGTATGATGCATTGATGGAGAATGAGACATGGGATTTGGTTCCTAAACCAAATAGTTAGAAGATCATTGGATGCAAATGGGTCTACAAGACAAAGAGGTATGCAGATGGAAGTGTGTCTAGGTATAAAGCTAGACTTTTTGTGAAAGGGTTTGCTCAGACATATGGATTATATTATGATGAGACTTATAGTCCTGTAGCAAAGATGACAACCATCAGGACACTCATAGCCATTGCTGCATGTAAAGGTTGGAGATTGTGTCAATTAGATGTGAAGATTGTTTTTCTAAATGATTATATTTCACATGATGTTTTCATGGAGCAACCACAAGGATTCAAAGATGAAAGGTATCGAGATCATGTATGTAAGCTCAAGAGAGCTTTGTATGGTTTGAAGCAGGCCCCAAGGGCATGGAATTATAGACTTGTGAAGTTCTTGAAGGAACTTGGTTTCCAAGTGTCTAAAGCAGATAGTAGCTTGCTTGTTAAAGCAAGTGATGATGGGTTCATTTACATGTGCATATATGTTGATGATATAATTCTTAGAGGTACAGATGAGAAGGGCATACAAAGCCTAAAGAAGCAAATGGAGAAAGAATTCAAGATTAGTGACTTGGGAGATTTTTCATTTCTTGGGTATGGAGATATCATATACTCTACATGGAGTGTATGTAACTCAAGAAAGGTACTTGAAGAATTTGTTGATCAAGTTTAAAATGGAAGATTGCAGGGTAGCACCTACTCCAATGGAGGTGAATCACAAATTGAGCAGATATGGAGGAGAAGAATTCAAGGATATGAAGCTTTATTAAAGTCTAGTTGGTAGTCTTATCTATGCTACATTAACTAAGCCTGATTTGTCATATGCAGTTGGAGTGTTGTCTCAATTCATGCATTGTCCTAGGAAAGATCATTGGGTTGCAGGACAAAGGGTGTTAAGGTACATTGAGGGTACACTCAAAGAAGGTTTGCATTATGGTTTTACATCAAATACAAACATCAAGATAAATAGTGATACAGATTGAGCAGGTAATCCTGATGATAGACGATCAACATATGGATACTTGTGTTATGTGGGAGATAAATTCTTGGTGCTCAAAGAAGCAACATACAATTGCTTTATCATCTACAGAGGCAGAGTATAAAGGTATGGTTGAAGCTGCAAAGGAAGTCATATGGCTAAAGACTCTTATGAAGAGTTTTGACATCATTCAGAGTACACCCACTATTCATGGAGATAACATGAGCTCATTGTATCTAGCTGCTAACCCTGTTTTTCATGCCAGGACTAAACATATTGAGATTCAGTATCACTTTCTAAGAGAGAAGGTGATTGATAAGGAGATTGAAGTCATACATACTTCAACAAAAGATCAAATAGCTGATATGTTAACCAAAAGCTTGGATGGACCAAAGCTACAAAGATTCAAAGATATGGGAGGTATAAAGAAGATAGAGAAAACCTCAATTGATGATTGAGGAGGAGCTGTTGGTGCAAGTCAACCACCAATTGATGTTTTGGATAAAGAATTGAAGACAAAGAATGAAGAAAAGATTGGTTTATGAATTTTGAAGATAGTGCATGTTCAGAAGAAGAAGATTTGTATACATATGTACATTACTTTGTAAAAAGCTCACTTATACCTTTTGTATGGTCATGAGTTTGTACATATATAACTATATATACAAGTAAAAAGTTAGGGCAAATAAGAGAGAATATGAGATGAGATGAATTAGTAGTTAGAGTGGTCATTAGACACATGAGAAAGTGAGGAATAACTCTCTCTCATCCAGATGTAAAAGTTTTCTGAATAGAGGAAAAGTTGTGCCGGATATTTCTGAGTGTTCTCCTTCTATGCTTGATCAATTCAAGAATCATTTTTTCAAGTGTCTAATTCTTTAGCTAATGAGTCTATGGTTAAATTTTGAGAGCCTGTTAGTTTTGCAAGATATTTTGGGATCAAGTCTTTGGAAATTGGACGAAGGACAACTTCACGTGGATTTTGACGACAACGATTCAATCAATTACATCAATGTAAGTGATTGTTTTGTTTTCGATTGACATAGAGAGAGAGAGAAACATATACATATACATACACACTCACATATGTATAAACACACTCACATATACATACACACTCACATATACACACACACACTCACATATGTACAAATGCATATGCATATATGCATATATGCATATATGCATATGCATACACACATGCATATGCATACACATGCATATGCATACACATGCATATGCATACACATGCATATGCATACACATGCATATGCATACACATGCATATGCATACACATGCATATGCATACACATGCATATGCATACACACATGCATATGCATACACATGCATATGCATACAAACATACATATGCACACACATGCATATGCATGTGTATGCATACACACATGCATATGCATACACACATGCATATGCATACACACATGCACATGCATACACACATGCACATGCATACACACATGCATATGCATACAAACATGCATATGCATACACACATGCATATGCATGTGTGTATGCATACATACATGCATATGCATGTGTGTATGCATACATACATGCATATGCATACACACATGCATATGCATACACACATGCATATGCATACAAACATGCATTTCAACATCTCCACATTGGATTAGATGGGATCTCCACGTACACCTTGGGGAGCACATGACCTTGACGACTCCAAGATATATCACATACATAATGGATCGCCAGTCATGGATGCAGTCAGAAAGTCCATGTGTCAGTGCGTTCGACAATTTAGCTTCATAGAGTTTGGACATTCTGTAATGTTAAAATGGAGCGAGCAGGATAAGGATTCCAAAAATTATATCACACAATCGATATATCAAGAGAACCGGCCAGCACTTGGGTATCCTATTGTGAGTTCGGAATGGATTCAACATACGACATGTGAGGTGATGTCTCATGGATGGTCCGAAGCTCGCAATGCTTTGAGAGCAGGCTTACCAAAGCCTGTATGGTTAGATGTTGAAGAGTGGGAATCGATTCACGATGAGCAGCAGCATACTCCTCATCGATATCATCAACAGCGAGATGCGGCAGCCACACGTTTAGATACGGTTGGAACGTGGCATTTAGGTAGCGGCAGATACGAGAGTATGCACTACCAATTTGTAAGTATCACTTTAATTATTGAATTGTTTTGTGTTAATCACATCATGTATGTTCATCTATCATTTTGCATATTTAGTATAGGAGTTGGCAGTGGGTTATCCTCCAACGCGAACCGAAGAAGCTTATGGATATCCTCATGGATTGGCTGCACTATTGCAGGACTTAGAGGGACACAGTGCAATCATTTCATGGGAGAATCTATGATTAGGTAAACTTATAGCTTGGTTTCGTATTTTTAGTTGTTGTCTATAAATGTCATGTCAATTTGTCTAATTTTACACATATGCTTTGTTGCAAGATTATAGGTGTAAATGTTTTGATCCCCTTGCATATATGTATGGTGGTGCTTTGCCACAATTTTGTATTACACTCCTATGTGTCAATGATGTACCATAATTTTGTATTCGATTCATGTATGGAAGTGCTTTTTCACATTGCCACAATTTTATATTACACTATGTGGCAATGATGTACCATAATTTTGTATTTGATTCCTATATGGAAGTGTTTTGCCACACTCTTGTACATCCTTCCTTTATGGAATATAAAACATTTTGTATATGATTCATGGTTCATCTTTGCTCATATAAAATCCTGTTTTGGTTGCCATTAGAGTACATAACACATGTACTGGGTTTAGAGTTGGGCAGAGTGTATTGTCTTTTGCTAAACAACATCATGTTGTAGCAAAAGACTCCCGAAAATATTTGTGTAGATATGGTCATCGGTATTAGCGTTGGTACACCCAAAAGAGGCATCGATATGGGCGTCGATACAGCCAGAAGGGTCTTTGGTATGAGCGTCGATATAACCGTCAGTAAGATCGATGCTGATATCGGCACTCATACCGATGCCCATACCGATGACTATACTGACGACTATACCAGCGTTATGTTTCTGATGCGCGTACCGACTGCAACACCGACGTCACGGAAAAACTATGCCCGTTTATTTTCCTCAGTAACAGCCTCGGTATACCCTTGATATGTTGTAGAGTCAGGATCTCTGTAGAGTTTGACCAATGAGTGCTTTGATGCGCTTTTTTCCACATTGGCTAAATGAATTTCCTTTAAAATTTGTGAGCATGTAGATAACTTCGAGTTGATTCCAACAAGCTATCGATCATTGAAAATGGTGGAGAATTGACCGAGAAATGGGTAGTACAAGTTGACAGTCATGAATGACTATAAAAGAGAGATCATAGATGAACAATGTAGATGTATTCTATTGATGAACAACGTTGTACAATATCATAGGCTTGATAAGCATAGCCTGATGATGGAGAGTAGTGTAGGCTATAATTTAGACCTCACACTCTTACAAAATGGCAATGGAGAACTCACGAATTGATCACACTACCCTCAACTTTTTCAAGTCAACTTTTGAATTCAACTTTTGGCTCTCTCTAAAAGTAATCCACCAATCTAGGAATTATTCTCTCTAACATAAAGTCGTGATTTCTCAACTAATGAACTCCATGAGTTTGTTGAGAGTTACAAATATATGTCCAAGTTAAATCAACTTTTACGAATGCAAAAGATAAAATTCTTCTAGCTTCAATTGTTCATGAGCCTTCTAGCCAAATGTGTAGGCTTGCACTTTGCACCAACAGCTCCCCCTCAAGCCAAACATTTTGGCTTGTTCTTCATCTTTAATCCTCATGAATGTCCTGCAATTCAATCATTGATTTAAACCTGCAAAGTTTTGTACCATCTAAAGCTTTAGTCAATAAGTCTGCAAATTGCATATTTGTTGATACATATGCAAACTGAATATCCTTGCTCAAGAGCTTCTCTCTCACATATTGATAGTGGATCTGTATATGCTTGGTCCTAGCATGGTAAATGTGATTAGCTGCAAGATGTAGTGAGCTGGTATTGTCTCCAAAAATCATTGGAGATGTAGTATGCAAACCTAATTCTGTATACAACAATCTAATCCATATGGCCTCTTGAGTAGCATTGGCCAATCCTCTATACTCTGCCTCTGTAGAAGATAAAGCAATAGTAGGTTGCTTCTTTGAAGACCATGATATAGGATTTTCACCTGTAAAGGATAGATATCCTGAGGTACTCTTCCTATCATCTTTGCATCCTACCTGTTAAAATGCACTTTTACATTACAGGCATTTTAAGTTCTTCCGGGTTCTTGGGAGTGGTAGGGGTCTGATAAATCAAAGGCCCTGTAACTTGATTCCCAATTAACTTATCCAAACCGCAATACGTTAACATTCAACACTCTGTTTAATCCGAACTACTATCAAGACTCTGATTAGTCTTCTCACAGATTTACTGTGCATACTCAGGTTAATACTGTTCATAGTCCGTCACGTAGCAATTACTCATTACCGTTGCACAGATGAATATCGACAATAGAACCTTATGTGTTAATCATATATTAATGAAATTAAACAAAGGTAAGGATGACAATACTCAGACTTCACAAACACTGCACTACGGCTTCTCCACAAACCGCAATCGCCCAGACAGACAGTCTGGCGATCCCGCTTGTTGTTACCGGAGCGTCACCACAATGTCTTTTTATTAGAGTATAAGCTGATACATCTCTTCACACGACCTTTCGGTTCGTGCGGAATATGAAACCTTTCGGTTTGCGCGGGATAGGAAACTATAGGAATTATGAAAATACAAAATGCCAATCCGGTGGCTTACACTGGCACGCACGGTGGACTTGAACCCGCAATGGAACAAAAGTTAGGGCTCATGTACTTTACCTTGTATATGCATGGTTCTGGCTAACTTAAAAGTTCTGGAAATCTTCTGTTTCATCGAGTCCAACATCTTTTTTAGGATCTCCGGTTCTACGAGCTGAGCATCAGTTCTAACTGAACTTGCCGCAATTACTTGACTCATCAAAATTTCAGCCTGTGTCTGCAAAAAGGCCTCTTATAGGTAGAAATCATTTGCAAGGGCGGCGTCACGACTCAATTTCATGTCTTCAATCTGCTTGTCGATTCTGGATAATCTGTCAGCTTGAACACCTAATTGCTTTTCTCTTCTCTCCAGCTTGTGGGCTTGATACTGGATAGTCTGGTAATATGCATCTCATTCCTTTCTTACCCCTGCTATCTCCTTCTGTAGTTGATTAGTTGAGTTCATCTGAGCTTAAAGAGTAGAATTTGCCTCAAACAAATTGGCATTTGCTCTCTGGAGTTCTTCATTAGTACGCTTGGCTAAATCCGCCATCTCCTGTCCTTTCTGCACAACTTCATCTAGTTGTACACGCGTTTCTTCCAGTAAATTTCCAAGTGCCACGCAAGCATCCTCTTTATCCTGGACTAACTGTTTCAACTGTAGAATTTCTACATCACAAGCACTTAATAAATCATCTTTGGCTCTTAACTCAGCCAACGCAGCATCTCTTTGATTGATCAACGAATCCTGTTTGGCAAGTCTAGCCTGGAGCTGTTGAATCTGTACGTGCAAAGCATGGTTTTCAGTCCTCTTGCAATGGAGTAATATCCGCTTCTAATACATCAACTTTGTGTTGTAGTTCTTGTCTGAGATTGTCAGTAACCTCCTTCATTTACATTGGTAGTTGTTGTGACAATTGGATCAACATACGACCCATGGATGCTAACTCAGTAAACATGGGGACCGGAAGAGAAAGAGGAGGTAGTGGCTGGAATGACAAAGCTGACAAGAGGTGATGGGAAGAAGGTGGACAATAGTTAGGTGAAGAGGATGAAGTAGTAGTTTCTTCAGGAACAATCGGTTGAACAGGGATAATGGGTTGAATGGGGACAATGGGCTCGACCGGAGGCATTGGTGGAGGAGTGAGTATAAGAATGTTGGGCACCAACACTATTCTAGTAGGTTGCTGCGTAGTCATTTCAGTCCGGTCAATTACTGCATCGACCAAGGTAAGTACTTCATTTACCATCTCCGCAACAATAACTTGCACATCTTCTGGAATCGAGTGCTGAGAATCCGCCCAAGAAGAGTTCTCTTTGGAATCAGTAGTGGACACACTGTGTTCTTGTTGCCGGATGGGAGAAGATTGGGTAGACGAATCAAGGTGAATTGAGGTGGCAGTGTCGATGGAGGTTGCGTGGCTTGAATGGATGGGAACAGAAAGGTAAGGATATGTGGTAAACACGAACGCGGAAGCTCTCCCTTGTTAACATGCTTAATAACCGTAACACATTCACAGTGAATGCACCGGAAATAGAACGAGGCAAAATTAATAGGCTCACGGGAAGCCATGTCAATCATCGAATAAAGCGGGCGTGAAATCCCATAAGTACGTTTTTGTAAATTCAATATGGCAACTAAGAATTGTAATGCGGTTCGATCGGGATCAGGATGACACAAGATGGCATATTCGTTCGATGAGTGTCATTGGAATAATTCTACCATAGTCGCAATAGGAAGAAGAGGACCATTCTCCATGCCTTCTATGGGCAAATGGAATGCTGCAGCGAATGAATGGGTTCAAGAGGATTGCTAAAGGAGAAAAATCAGGTAGACTTTTCACTTTTGAGTTGGAAGATAAAAAGAATATTGCACTATACAGTTATAAAGATCAAACACTTTCAGAGCTTGAGATTTGGCACAAAAGGTTAGGGCACATAGGAGAAAGAACCTTGAAATAAATGTGCAGGGACCAATGTGTGCTTGGGATACCTAATGTATCCAAGCAACATATGATTTATAAGTGTGGTGCTTGTCAATTTGGGAAGTCTCACAGGTTACCCTTCTCAAAGAAAGGATACATGCATGAAGACTACCTAGAGCTTGTACACACAGATGTATGGGGACCAAGCAAAGACCCCTCACTCTCAGGATCAAGGTACTATGTGTCTTTCATTGATGATTATAGCAAATGGTTTGTATTATACTTCATGAAGCACAAGGATGAGGTATTTAATTGCTTTAAAAAATATCTTGCATTAGTTGAAAATAAGACAGAAAGAAATTTGAAGAGGCTAAGGTCAGATGGAGGAGGTGAGTACTTCTCCAATGAATTTGAAGACTTCTTGCACGATAGAGGCATCAAAAGAGAGATAACCACAAGGTATTCTCCTGAACAGAATGGGGTAGCTGAGAGAAGAAATAGATTAATTGTTGAGACAGCTAGATCTATGCTTAATGAGAAAAATTTACCTAACTATCTATGGGTAGAGAGTGTTTCTACTGCCACTTACCTCATAAACAGGTTACCATCTAAGTCTCTTGATGGCATGACACCATATGAAGCATGGCATGGTAAGAGACCTTCACTTGACAATTGCAAAATATTTGGATGTGTAGCATATGTACACATTCCTTCTCAGGTAAGAGGTAAGCTAGACCCAAAGGCTGAAAAATGCATCTTTATTGGGTATGATTTAAATAAAAAAGGTTACAGGTTTTATAATCCTATCAATAAGGGATTTATGGTAAGCAGAGATGTTGTCTTTGATGAAAAGGATTCTTGGTATGAGAATGAATGCAGGAAGGTCAAATTACCCTATGATTTGGAAGAGGAATTTCCAAGTCTTACAAAGGAGGAACCTATTCAGAATGAAGCATCAAGTTCAGATGATGAAGACACTATCAATCTTGAAGAATTCAAGGCATGGAAGTCCAAAGGCAAAATGAAGATGAAGAAGCTTGAAGACATACCTGAATCCTCAACTCAACCATTTAGAAGATCACAAAGAGAAAGCCATAAACCTATCAGATATGGGTATGATACATCTCTTGTTACTAAACATTCTGTTTATCTTGCCAAAGACTTGTCAAATAAAGAACCAGGATCATATGAAGAAGCAATAACCAAATCAGAATGTAAAGAAGCTATGGATGAGGAGATTGATGCTCTCAAAGAGAGTGACACATGGGAGTTAGTACCTAAGAAGGACTCAATGAAGGTAATAGGATCCAGATGGATCTATAAGCTTAAAAGAAATTCTGATGGCACAATCAATAGGTACAAAGCTAGATTGGTAGCCAAGGGTTTTGCACAAACCCAAGGCATTAACCATGAGGAGACATTCTCACTTGTGGCCAAGATGCCAACCATTAGAGTGTTGGTAAGTGTGGCTGCATCAAAAAATTGGAATATGTACTAATTGGATGTCAAGAATGCTTTCTTGAATGGATGGATTTTAGAGGAGGTATATATGTCACAACCTCCTGGCTATGAGGACCCCAAGAAGGTAACATATGTTTGCAAATTAAAAAAGGCTCTGTATGGATTGAACCAGGCACCTAGGGCATGGAATTACAGGTTAACTACATACCTCCAAGACCAAGGTTTTATCATGAGCAAGGCAGATACTTCTCTGTTCATTAAGAGAAGTAATTCAGAGGTAATATACCTTTGTGTTTATGTTGATGACATCATTATTACAGGTAATGATGTCAATGGAATCAGATATATCAAAAGTCAAATGATGAAGGAGTTCAAGATCAATGATCTTGGTCTATTGAAATATTTTTTGGGACTTGAATTAGTCTACACTAATTCAGGGATATATATCACTTAGAAAAAATATGTACAAGATATGTTAAAGAAGTTTCACTTGCAGGATTCTCGTCTACTTTGTTTTCAATTTGCTTAGGTTGAGTATGTCTATTTAGAGGTGGAGGGAATAAATTCTCACTACTCTTAGGTTCAGGAGATGTAATGGAAAATAAAGTTTAAAACCTAGATAAACAATGATTGTATGATAAGGAAATTAAAGATTCTTTAGTAATTTGGTCCTTGATGACTTCTTCTACTTCTACTTCTTCAGACTCAATTCTAGCTTCACTACTTTCAGACACAAATAAAGGCTCTGTGGACATCAGGAATATAGAAGAATGATAAATATCAAATGAATTAATGAATGTGACAAGAATAGGTATCAACAATAGTGCTACAAATGCTAAACCTTTCTAAGCCAAAAACTTTTCTAAAGTGATGTAGAATTCTAATGAAACCTATACAAAGATAATGTTGCAAATAGCTAGTTTAGAGGTAAGCTTCAATGGGTTTTGATAAGGTAGATGGAATAGTGCAACAACTCAATCTCTCAATCATGTAATTGTAAAAAATCTTCACTATTTGGAAATGCTCTTTTGATACTCTTTTCTTCAATGTCTGCAAAAGAAATTAGGATTCATGAGTATAACTTATAAAATCATTTACATTCATATATGCATGCTAACAGTGTTGGGAAAGCTAGATGGATGCTCCAAGAGATTGAGTAGGTACTGCGAAGTCTTGCTTTGTACCAGCCCTCTGATACTTTAGATTTGATAAGTATACCTCCTTAGCTCTCCAATGACACCATAAAATGGCCTATGTACTTTGGAGATGATGTGTGTAAAGATTGAGTCAAAACAAATAACTTAGGAGTTGAAGATCTCAAGAAAACCTTCTATTTTTGTCTTGACACCTGCTGGATCTTTTGCTCAGTATGACCAGCAAAATAGGAATTGGAAAAATTCCTTTTAGGGATATCTAATTAGCTTAGCAAGCTAACTATTCCAAGTGGAATGATATAAAAAGACTAACTTTGCCCTGAGACACCGCTCTAGCAAATTAAACTTTACCCCCAATTTTTTAGGACTATAGTACACATTGACCAGTGATCACCTCAACGCGCTTTTCCCTGAAATGGCTGAATAGAATCTCTTCAAATTTTGATAGCATGTAGATAACTTCAAGAGGGTTCCAACAAGCCTTAGATCTTTGAATTTGGCGGAGAAATGACTGAGATATGCTCTTCACACATTGACAGACTCTCAAGTAGTATAACAGAGAACAATGTGAATGTATGTATTAATGAACACTTGTATACAAATCCATTGGCATGAAAATCATTGCCTAATGATGTAGATAGGTGTGGGCTAGAGTGTAGGCCTCACACACACTCAGAATCAGTAATGAGAAGCTCGGAAATGATGAGTTCTACCCACGACTTTTCCATTAACATTTTTATAGAGAGTGAGTAAAAATTTGAATTCAAATTCAAACTTTTGGCTCCCTATGATTAAGTTCCTATATCCTAGGAGATATTCCTTCAATCAAGAGCTAAATTTTTCCACGAATCATTTTGGTAGGTGTTTACAAAAGATTCCAAGTCAATTTGACTTTTACAATGAGATAAAGTGGTAATTAACCACTAACATATGTTTCTATGCTTCTTCATGTATGTATGGACTTCAAGGCATCCATCAAGCCAAATGTGTAGGCTTGTGAATTACAACAACAGCTCCCCCTCAAGCCAAACATTTTGGCTTTGGTCTTCATCTTCAATCTTCATGTATATCCTGCAATCCAATCATTGCTTTGAACCTACAAAGTTTGGTTCCATCCAAAGCTTTAGTGATGCAACAGATCTGCACACTGCATATTGGTTGATACATAGGTTAGTTGAATATCCTTGCTTAACAATTTCTCTCTCACATAATGGTAATGGACCTCTATATGTTTGGTCCTAGCATGATAGATAGGACTAGCTGCAAGGTGAAGTGAACTTGTATTATCTCCAAAGACTATTGGTGCCCTAGTATACAAACCCAATTTTGTATACAAAAGCTTAATCCATATGGCTTCTTGTGTGGCATTAGCCAGTCCCATATACTCTGCTTTTGTGGAAGACAAAGCAACAGTAGGTTGCTTCTTTGAAGACCATGAAATTGGTTTATCACCTACAAATGAAATGTATCCTGAAGTGCTCCTCCTATCATCCTTGCATCCTGCCCAATCTGCATCTGAGTAGATCTTGATATCAATATCAGAAGTGTAAGAGAAATACAAACCATGATGTTGTGTACCCTTGAGATAATTTAATATCCTTTTTGCAGCCTCTAAGTGAGGTGCTCTTGGCTTATGCATGAATTGACTTAGTACACTAACTCCATATGCAATATCTATCCTTGTTAAGGTAGCATAGTTCAAGCTACCCACCATACTTTGATAACCTGTAATGTCATTAATTTCATCACCTTCATGGGCACTTAGTTTTAGGTTTACCTCCATTTCAGTACTTGCCACTTTGGCATCGTGCAAATGAAACTTCTTCAACATGTCCTGTATGTTTTTTTTTTTGAGTAATGTATATTCATGAGTTAGTATAGACTAATGCAAGCCCAAGAAAATACTTTAGTAGACCAAGATCATTAATCTTGAACTCCTTCATCATCTGGCTCTTGATTTTTCTGATTCCATTGACATCATTACTTGTAAGTATGATGTCATAAACATAAACACAAAGGTATATTACCTCTAAATTACTTCTCTTGATGAATAGGGAAGTGTTTGCCTTGCTCATGACAAAACCTTGGTCTTGGAGATATGTAGTTAACCTAAAATTCCATGCCCTAGATGCCTCCTTCAATCCATATAAAGCCTTTTTCAATTTGCAAACATATGTTACCTTCTTAGGGTCCTCAAAGCCAGGAGGTTGTGACATATATACTTCCTCTGAAATCCATCCATTCAAGAGAGCATTCTTGACATCCAATTGGTACATGTTCCAATTTTTTGATGCAGCCACACTTACCAATACTCTAATAGTTGGCATATTGGCCACAGGTGAGAATGTCTCTTCATAGTCAATGCCTTGGGTTTGTGCAAAAACCTTGGCTACTAATCTGGATTTATACCTATTAATTGACCCATCAGAATTTCTTTTGCGTTTATAGATCCATCTGGATCTTATTACCTTCATGGAGTCCTTCTTTGGTACTAGTTCCCATTTGTCATTTTCCTTGAGTGCTTGAATCTCCTCATCCATAGCTTCTTTCCATTCTGTCTTGGTTATGGCTTCTTCATATGATCCTGGTTCTTCAATTGACAAATCTTTGGCAAGATAAACAGAGTGTTTAGTAACAAGAGATGTATCATACCTATATCTGATAGGTTTTTTGCTTTCTCTTTGTGATCTTCTGATTGATTGAGTTGAAGATTCAGGTATATCATCAAGTTTCTTCATCTTCATTTTGCCTTTGGACTTCCATGCCTTGAACTCTTCAAGGTTGATAGTGTCTTCATCATCTGAAGTTGAGTCTTCATTCTGAGTAGGTTTCTCCTTTGCAAGTCTTGGGAACTCCTCTTCCAAGTCCTAGGGTGGTTTAACCTTCTTGCATTCATTCTCATACCAAGAATCATTTTCATCAAAGACAACATCTCTACTCACCGTGAATCCCTTATTGGAAGGGTTATAAAACCTGTATCCTTTTTTATTCAAATCATATCCAATAAAGATGCACTTCTCAGCCTTAGGGTCTAGCTTACCTCTTATCTGAGAAGGAATGTGTACATATGCTACACATCCAAATATCCTTCAATGGTCAATTGAGGGTCTCTTACCATGCCATGCTTCATAGGGTGTCATCCCATCAAGGGATTTAGATGGTAACCTGTTTATGAGGTAAGTGGCAGTAGAAACACTCTCTGCCCATAGATAGTTAGGTAACTTTTTTTCATTCAGCATAGACCTAGCTGTCTCAACAATGAATCTATTTCTTCTCTCAACTACCCCATTCTGTTCAGGAGAATACCTTGTGGTGATTTCTCTTTTAATACCTCTGTCCTACAAGAAATCTTCAAACTCATTGGAGAAGTACTCACCTCCTCCATCTGACCTTAGCCTCTTCAAGTTCTTCCCTGTCTGATTTTCAACTAGTGCAAGATATTTCTTAAAGCATTTAAATACCTTATCCTTGTGCTTCATGAAGTATAATACAATCCACCTACTATAATCATCAATAAAAGATACATAGTACCTTGATCTTGAGACTGAGGGGTCTTTGCTTGGTCCCCATACATCTGTGTGAACAAGTTCTAGGTAGTCTTCATGCATGTAGCCTTTCCTTGAGAAGGGTAACCTGTGAGACTTTCCAAATTGACAAGCACTACATTTATATATCATATGTTGTTTTGAAACATTGGGTATTCCAATTACACATTGATCCCTGCATATCTGCTTCAAAGTTCTTTCTCCTACATGCCCTAATCTTTTGTGCCAAATCTCAAGCTCTGAAAGTGTTTGATCCTTATAATTGTATAGTGCAATATTCTTTGTGTCTTCTAACTCAAAAGTGAAAAGTCTACCTGATTTTTCTTCTTTAGTAATCCTCTTGAACCCATGTCTTGGATCCTCTACAAATGCTCCATATTCGTTGAATCTAACCTACAAACCTTTCTCCACAATCTATCCAACACTCATCCAATTTTTGGTAATGGTTGGTACATAGAGTACCCTACTCAAGAAGTTCTGATTTCCATGACAAGTCTTAACATTTCCAACTTTAACTACTGAGTGCTTGGTGTCATCACCTGTTTGGACTTGATGCTTACCTTTTGGTTCCTCAAGATCAGAGAGTAGTGCTACATTGCCAGCCACATGATTTGAGCATCCTGAGTCAATGTAGAATAGGTGGTCATCATTTGTACCTGATTTTGAAGTCATGTTCATAATTAGAAGAGAATCATCCTGCTCTTCTATATAGTTGTTGTAGTCCTTTCTGGATTTGAATCCTCCTTGATAGTTGCCATTGTGATTGTTGTTGTAATTTTTGTTGTAGTTATTGTTGTAGCCTTGGTGATGGTTGAGTCTACCTCTTGACTGTGGGTATCCACCTCTTTGGTATCCTCTTCCTCTCTGATTTTTGTAATTCCTCAAACACTCATCTGTAGTGTGATTTGATAAACCACAAATGTTGCATGGTGAGGAGTTATAGGATCTCCCCCTTCCTTGCTTACCTCCTCTGCCCCTTCCTCTTGATGATCTACCTCTCCCTGCATAGTTGGCTTGGGAGGAAGAGCCTTCATCTTCCACCTTCGTGTTCTTGCATTTATCTTTAGACTTTTTATCTCTATATAGGGCAGAAGAGTTATTACCTTTGGATGTGTCTCCATTCTTGTTGAGCTTTGCTTCATGAGTGAACAATTGTCCCATGAGAGTTGTAAGATCTGGAATTTGCATGTCCATGTAAAGGTCCATGGCAGTGGTGAAGCATTCCCATTTGTCATTAGCTTTGATCCCATTGATCACTTGCCTCACAATCTGTTCTTCTTCAATCTCTTCGCGTATGCTTGCTAACTGATCTGCTACATCTTTAATCTTGGTCACAAACTCTGAAACAACTTGCTTAGGTTGCTTCCTTAATGTGGTAAATTCAATCCACAACTGATCTTTTCTAGCCCTTGTGTTGGAAGAAAAATAGGATGACAAAGTTTCCCAAGTCTCTTGGGATGTCTTATAGTTCCTAATGTGTGGCAAAAGAAAATCAGAGATGGAGTTGAGTAAATAAGACCTTGCTAATGCATCCTTGCACACCATGTGTTGAGCTTTTCATGTTCTTCCTTTGTTGGCAATCCTCTTGTTTTGAATGAGGGCAATTTCTCATCTCGTGAGATGTATCCATAGAGACTCCTTCCTTGTAGGTAGGTCTTCATCCTTAAAGACCATGCTTGATAGTTGTTCCTGTCCAATCTATCAATAAATGAAGGAAAACAATCTCCCATTTTACCTTAATATGCTCTGATACCACTGTTGGGAAAGATGGATGGATACTCCAAGAGATTGAGTAGGTACTGCCAAGTCCTGCTTTGTACCAGCCCTCTGGTATTTTAGATTTGATAAGTAGACCTCCTTAGCTCTCCAATGACACCATAAAATGGCCTATGTACTTTGGAGATGATGTGTGTAAAGATTGAGTCAAAACAGATAACTTCGGAATTGAAGATTTCAAGAAAACCTTCTATTTTTATCTTGACACCTACTGGATCTTTTGCTTAGTATGACCAGCACAGTAGGAATTGGAAAACTGCCTTTTAGGGATATCTAATTAGCTTAGCAAGCTAACTATTCCAAGTGGAATGATATAAAAAGACTAACTATGCTCAGAGAAATCACTCTAGCAAATTAAACTTTACCCCTGATTTTTTAGGACTGTAGCACACATTGACCAGGGATCACCTCGATGAGCTTTTCTGTGAAATGGCTGAATAGAATCTTTTCAAATTCTGAGAGCATGTAGAAACCTTCTAGCTGGTTCTAACAAGCCTTAGATCTTTGAATTTGGTGGAGAAATGACTGAGATATGCTCTTCACACGTTGACAGAAGGCTTATGTATATGCATCAACCATTAATATAAACATAAATTTTCATTATATAATTAATTAAATAAAAAACATTACTTATCTATTAATTAATTAATGATACATAGAATTGTTTTAAAGAAATTATATAACATATCTCTCTCTTTCTTTTTCTCTCCCTGTCTATCTCTCTTCCTTTATTTCTCTCTCTCTTATTAACATTGTCTCTATCTTTGGCATCTATAGATGCCATTTCTCTCTCTTCACACATCACAGTGGATCCTCAGAGCTGATGGAACTATAGACAAAGATGTCCAAAGTATTGGTTGCTCCGATGATGGATCAAGTCATCTGCCAACTCAATCGGCGCACATTGGGTGTTTGGAGCAAACTCAAGTAATTTAGGTATACTTAAAAAATAGGGTAAATGAAGTTTCAAATAACTCTAATTACTTAAGTTATGAAAGAAGTGATAAATATCTCAAATTAACTAATGTGGAGTTCTTATCAGTCTATGCATCTATTAACCGTATGGTTGAGCTGCTCTATACCTAGAAATAGCATCTTGATAAGATTGAAAAATTAATGATTCATCAGTTATATGTTCTTTAATAATCTCGTCTACTTCGTTTTTAGTTTTCTTAGGTTAACTTCTATTTAGAGGTGGAGGGAATAAATTCTCACTACGCTGAGGTTCAAGAGATGCAATGGAAAACAAAGTTAAAAACCTAGATAAAGAATAATCATATGATAAGGAAATTAAAGATTCTTTAGTAATTTGGCCTTAATGTCTTCTTCTACTTCTACTTCTTCATACTCAATTCTAGCTTCAATACTTTCAGATGCAACTAAAGGCTCTTTGGACATTTGGAATATAGATTGATGACAAATATCAAATGAATTCATGAATGTGACAAGATTAGTTATCAACAATAGTGTCGCAAATGCTAAACTTTTCTAAGTGAAAAACTTTGCTAAAGTGATGTAGAATTCTAATGAAACCTATACGAAGATAGTGTTGCGAATAGCGAGTTCAAAATTAAGCTTCAATGTGTTTTGATAAGGTAGATGGAATAGTGCATAAACAGCTCAATCTGTGATTCATGTAATTGTCAAAAGTCTTCACTCTTTGGCAATGCTTTTTTGATACTCTTCTCTTCAATGTCTGCAAAAGACATTAGGGAAAATTAGAGCACAATGCCCATATATATATATATATATATATATATATATATATATATATATATATATATATATATATATATATATATATATATATATATATATGGGCCTATCACTCTTTTAGTTTTGCGTTAATCTCTCATCCACACTTTAACACACTCTCACTCACCACATGTTTAATCTCCACTTTAACCACACAACTTACTCACATCACTCTTTCGTCTACTTTCCAGACATACCTCTCATTTAATTTCTCTTTAATCCACTTGAAATGCACCATTCACTCATACCACACTTTTAAATCACTTTAATTACACATCTTTTATGCACCTCTCATTAACATTGACTCAGATACACCACACATAATTTATCCTAGTTTAATTTTTCATTTTAATTTAATTGAGTTTTAATTTAATAATTCATTAATACTTTTGATTTAAGTTTATACTAAGGGTTTAATACCTTAATTATTATATAAACACATTACTAAAATAACTAATTAAAGCATATTATAAAAACCTAATTAGCTAATGTATAAAATATGAGAAATATCAATTAATTATAATCTTATAATGGATAAATTGAATGATCACACACATCAATTTAATACTTACACACACACACACACACACACACACACACACACATATATATATATATATATATATATAAGTAAGTACAAATTCATTAAAACCCTCATACATACTCACATAAGTACTTACATACGCATTTATTTAGCTAAACCTATAAGTTTCTAGCCATACCCCTACATTCTAGGGTACATTCACATTGAAATGGCTTTTAGGGTAGAACCCTAGCATGGACACATATCAGATTTAGTAATTTAAACTTACAGGCACTCCCAGTGAAAATAGTTCAACTCAAAGCAATTTAGCAACAATGTTATAGAGGGGTTTAGATATCACAAATCAAAATTATTTTTATTTCCCTCAATATAAACTTGAAGGTGGAAATCTTTTTGACATTCGCCCCCACCAAACCTGCACATCGTTATGATGGGCCAATCTGCAGATCGAGGGAAGCAGCATTTTGATGATCATCCTGAAAGCCAATCATATCACAACATCAATTCTTTTATAAAGTAATTGCAAATTTATCAAATATAACAATCTTTTATGCAAAATGCTCACGAATTTTATTTGAATTCAATCTGGAAATGAAAACATATCAAATTATAAAGTTAAGCTATCAACCGAGTTAGTCAACAAAACATTAATCTAAATTTCATTCATTTATAAACTTTGTAAAGATCATTATGAAACAAAAGTCCTCTTCATCCACGCAAAATCCAGTTTCATCATATACATGCACTTACATATACGCAATCAAACATGCCAAAAGAATCAACTAAATCTACTCATACAGACATCCACCTTGTTTGCCCAATTTTATTCACTAGATATGTTTGCCATATCTAGCTTTACTTCATCTTCAGTTTCATACAAGTATGATATAAAATCTTCATGTAGGCGAAACCTTTTTGGGGTGAAAGAAGGTATAACTTCCATTCATCATATATGTTTTTCTTTTCTTTTTTTTTTTCTATTTTTCTGGTTTTACATTCGCAAATTTTTTGTTTTGAAGGGGAAATGCTTAACCCCTTATTCCAAGCTAAGGTTCTAACTACATGTATAAGAAAGACCTAGGATCTCACAGACATGGATCATGCATCCATATGCTCCTATAATTACTTCCATTACTTCCTCACTCAATTCATAAACTTAAAAACCTAAATCATGTTTGTTTTCCTACTATGGCTAAATATATTCTCTTCATAATGTCATAATTCTTATCCCAGATTAATGATTATATTTGTTATTATGAATGCAAATGATATGCATCAAGCATAAAGAATTTTAAAACATAGAAAAATACAACCTAAAATTAACTTCTTCTTCAATCATCTCATCTGCAACTTTATCATACATTTTCCATAAACAATCTTTAATTTATTTGCGCAAAATCCTATTGATATATTTAGGTAGTGATGTGTGTGAACACTCTAGGACCGTTGGGGCACTTTTTTCCCTCTTTAGGAGGGTTTTTTTGCCCGGCTTGTATATACACCTATTGCCCTAATGGGCTACTTATCTTTGTACATTCTCTAGTAATAATTCAATATTGTGTGTTGTGGTGGAAAATCTGTCAACATGTAAAATGGGCACCCTCTGTTCTAATCGAGGGGGCGAATATATGTCTTCTGATTTTAATACATTTTTGGTTGAGCGTGGGATAAAACACTAGTGTACAGTGCTGTATACACCTCAATAGAATGGAGTTGCTGAACGAAAGAACAGGTCACTCAAGGAGATGGCGAGGTGTATGGTCAAGAGTCAGGCTTTACCACATAGTTTCTAGCTTGAGGTTGTATTGTGTGCAACATATGTACTGAACGCATGTCCCACTAAAGCACTGTAGTCTATCACTCCATATGAGGCTTGGAATGACCACAAGCCATCTGTTGCTCATCTGTGTGTTTTCGGTTGTTTGGCATATGCATTAGTGCCTGAACAACATCGTAGAAAATTGGATGATAAAGTAGTAAAATGTATTTTTGTTGGGTACAGCTCTGAAAGTAAAGGCTATCGTCTAAATCATCCACAAAGTAAACACATTCTGGTTAGCCATGATGTTGTTTTTGTGGAAGATGCTATTCACCCGTTGCTTTCATGTACTAAGGAGATATAAGTTAGCTCCAAAGACATGTATGATACTTTGCTGCCTCTTTTTACAGGTGGACAATCTAGTGCTGGTCCTAATGAGGTAACTTCTCAACCTTTGCAAGTTTCATGTGATGATGTAGATAATTCCATTTCTGATGCAGATGTACATGATGCACTTATTGATGAGAGAGGTGATATTGAGCAGGCAAGAACTATGCCAAAATGGCTGGTGCAGACCTTGCGTGACAGTAAACTAGATGCATCTCTCTCATATCCTACTCGATCAGTCCCTCATAGTGCCTCTTTTGCATAAAATTGTTATGCTATGGCTACATCTAGTCTTTGTTATGAGAATGAGCCTGGTTCCTTTGATGAAGCACAAAATTCAAAAAAATTGGATGGCTGCTATGCAATCTGAATCTGTGCAATAATGAAGAATGGTACTTGGTCTTTATGTGACTTGCCTCCTAGTAAGAAGGCCATTGGCACTAAGTGGGTATACAAGCTAAAGCGTAAGCCTGATGGTATAGTTGATAGGTATAAGGCTAGGCTTGTCGCAAAGGGTTATGCGCAGGAAAGAGGCATTGATTTTGATGAGACCTTTTTCGTATAACTACGGTTCGGAGCATTTGTGCACTTGCAGCCCATTATGGTTGGAATGTACATCAATTGGACATTAAACTGCATTTTTGAATGGTGACTTGCATGAAGAAGTGTATGCTTTTCAGCCGCGTGGCTTTCTGCAGAAAGGGCATGAAAACCACGTGTGCAGGTTAAAGAAGGCATTATATGGTTGAAAGCAAGCACCACGTGCTTGGTATGAGAAGATACATGCCTATCTGATTGCACATTGTTTTGAGAATAGTCCAATTGAAAGCAGCTTATATGTT
The DNA here is from genome assembly GCA_020310875.1 of Ceratopteris richardii. Lineage (NCBI taxonomy): Eukaryota > Viridiplantae > Streptophyta > Polypodiopsida > Polypodiales > Pteridaceae > Ceratopteris > Ceratopteris richardii. The sequence goes on along the minus strand of CM035432.1, from coordinate 36,416,265 downwards.
AAGCGTCCTAATGATTTGCTTCTGATCATTGTTGTCTATGTTGATGACATGCTGCTCACTGGTCCTATTGAGAAGCATATTGCTGATTTTAAGGTTGATTTGCATGCCTCATTTGAGATGTATGATTTGGGGCATTTGCATTACTATTTGGGCATTCAATTTATGCAAGTTGATGGTGGAATGGCATTATGTCAAACGAAATATATTGACACATTATTGTAGAATTTTGGCCTTGAAGACTGTAAGCCTATTGCCACTCCTATAGAGGCAGGTTTATGATTGAGTCTTCATGATGCTAGAGATGCATTTGATGTTGTCCTCTATCAACAGGCTCTTGGATGCCTGATTTACTTATGCATTACTAGGCCAGATATTCAGTTTGCTGTCTCACAGATGAGCAGGTTTATGCATTGCCCAGGTGTCAAGCATTGGTAGGCGGTTAAGCGCATCTTTTGCTACTTGAGTGGTACTTGACTACTTGGTTTTTTTTATCCCAAGGGGGGATCACTACCGCCAGATTTGCATGCTTTTTCTGACTTAGACTGGGCTAGCTGCTATGACACTCATGTGTCCACTAGTGACTTTTGCTTCATGCTTGGTAGCTCATGTATATCTTGGTTGAGCAAGAAGCAGCCTACTGTGGCCACTTCCAGTTGTGAGGTTGAGTATAGGGAAGCTTTCACAAGTACTATTGAGTGTGTGTGGCTCAGATGCCTTATGGATGATTTGGGTGTTGGTTAGTCTTCTGCCACCAGCATCTTCACTGACAGCCAGAGCGCATTCGCAGTTGCGAGGAACCCTGTGTTCCATGCTCCCACTAAGCACATTGAGGTGCATTATCATTTTGTCCGAGGTTCTCTGCTGGGGAGATCAGCTTAGCATATGTGCCCACACAGGAGAACATTGTAGACCTTTTCACGAAGGCTCTGCCTAGGGAGAAGTTTGAAGCTTTCTGCAAACTCATCATGGTTGGAATGTACATCAGTTGGACATTAAAACAACATTTCTGAATGGTGACTTGCATGAAGAAGTGTATGTTTTTCAACCCCATGGCTTTGTGTAGAAAGGACATGAAAACTAGGTGTGCAGGTTAAAGAAGGCATTTTATGGTTTAAAGCAAGCACCACATGCTTGTTATGAGAAGATACATGCCTATCTGATTGCACATGGTTTTGAGAACAGTCCAACTGAAAGCACCTTATATGTTAAGTGTGCTAATGATGTGCTTCTGATCATTGTTGTCTATGTTGATGACATGCTGCTCATTGGTCCTATGGAGAAGCATATTACTGATTTTAAGGCTGATTTGCATGCCTCATCTGAGATGTCTAATTTGGGGCATTTGCATCAGTATTTGGGCATTTAGTTTATGCAAGTTGATGGTGGAATGGCTTTGTGTCAAACGAAATATATTGACACATTATTGCACCGTTTTGGCCTTGAAGAATGTAAGCCTATTGCCACTCCTATGGAGAGAGAGGTTTGTGGTTGAGTCTTCATGATGTTGAAGATGCATTTGATGTTGTTCTCCATCAGTAGGCTGTTGGATGCTAGATTTACTTATGCATTACTTGGCCAGATATTAAGTTTGCTATCTCACAGATGAGCAGGTTTATGCATTGCCCAAGAGTCAAGCATTGACAGGCAGTTAAGCGCATCTTTCGCTATTTGAGTGGTACTCGGCTTTTTTTGACTCTGATTGGGCTGGTCGCTATGACACTCGTGTGTTCACTAGTGGTTTTTGTTGGGATAGATGGATGGATGCTCCAAGAGATTGAGTAGGTATTGCTAAACCTGCTTTGTACCAGCCCTCTTTTGCTTCAAAGTTGATAACTAGACCTCCTTAGCTTTCCAATGACACCATCCTATGTCCTTTGGAAATGATGTGTGAAATGAGTGAATCAAAACAAATAACTTTGGAAGTCACAAACTCAAGAAAACCTTCTATTTATGGCTTGACACCTGTTGATATTTTGCTCAGTATGACCAGCACAGTAGGAATTGGAAAAATTCCTTTTAGGGGTATCTAATTAGCTTAGTAAGCTACCTATACCAAGTGGAATTATGTAAAATGATAAACTATGCTAAGAGAAATCAATTTAGCAAGTTAAGCTATACCCCCGACTTTTTAGGATTGTAGCAGAAAATGACTAGAGCTCCCCTCGATGCAGATTTCTCCAAAATGGCTGAATAGAATGTCTTCAAATTTTGGCCGCGTGTAGACTACTTCACGCTGAATTCAACAAGCTTTGAATCCGTGAATTTGGTGAAGAATTGACCGAGATATGCCCTTGACAAGTTGACAGACTTTTGAGTAGACTAATAGAGAACTCAGAGATAGACAACATGAATGTATGTATTAATGAACATTTGTATACAACTCCAATGGCATGAATCTCATTGCCAAATGGTATAGAGAGGTGTGGGCTTGAGTGTAGACCTCACACACACTCAGAAAACAGTAATGCCAGGCCCGGGAGTGCTCTCACTTACCCGTAACTTTTCATGTCCACTTTTCATAAGAGATGACTAAAAAATTTGAATTCAAATTCAAACTTTTGGCTCCCTATGATCAAGCTCCTAAATGCTTGGAGATATTCTTTCAATCAATTGACTAATTTTCCACGAATCCTTTTGATAGGTGATTACAAGAGATTCCAAGTCAGTTTGACTTTTACAATGAGGTAAAGTGGTAATTAACCACTAGCATATGTTTATATGCTTCTTCATGTATGTATAGACTTCAATGCATCCTTTGAGCCAAATGTGTAGGCTTGTAATTTACACCAACAGCTCCCGCTCAAGCCAAACATTTTGGCTTAAGTCTTCATCTTCAATCTTCAAGTATATCCTGCAATCCAATCATGGATTTGAACCTACAAAGTTTGGTTCCATCCAAAGCTTTAGTCAACAAATCTGCACATTGCATGTTGGTTGATACATAGGTAAGTTGAATGTCCTTGCTAATCAATTTCTCTCTCACATAATGGTAATGGACCTCTATGTGTTTGGTCCTAGCATGGTAAATAGGATTAGCTGCAAGGTGAAGAGAACTTGTATTATCTCCAAAGATTATTGGAGACCTAGTAAACAAACCCAATTCTGTATACAAAAGCTTAATCCAAATTGCTTCTTGTGTGGCATTAGCTAGTCCTCTATACTCTGCCTTTGTGGAAGACAAAGCAACAGTAGGTTGCTTCTTTGAAGACCATGAAATTGGTTTGTCACCTGCAAAAGAGATATATCCAGAAGTGCTCCTCCTATCATCCTTGCATCTTGCCCAATCTGCATCTGAATAAATTTTGATATCAATATGTGAAGTGTAAGGGAAATACAAACCATGGTTCTGTGTACCCTTGAGATACTTCAAGATTCTCTTGGCAGCCTCTAAGTGAGGTATCCTTGGCTTGTGCATAAATTGACTTAGCACACTAACTCCATATGCAATATCTATCCTTGTTAAGGTAGCATAGTTCAAGCTACCCACTATACTTTGATAACCTGTAATGTCCTTGACTTCATCACCTTCATGGGCACTTAGCTTTAGATTTAAGTGTACTGGTCATACTGAGCATAACTCTGAGCAAGTATCAATACCAAAATAGCAAGTTTTCTTGGATTTGTGAAGTATCAAGTAGTGTGTTTTGATTTGATCACTACACACATCATTTGCAAAGTACATATATGATCTCTTGGTATCATTTGGAAGCTAAGGGTGTCTACTAATCATATCTGGAGTCACTGAGGGCTGGTGCAAAGCAGGATTAGCAGCACCAACTCAATCTTCTGGAGGATCCATCCATCTTTCCTAACAGTGGTATCAGAGCAAACAAGGTAACATGGGAGATGGTTTTCCTTCATTCATTGACAAATTGGACATGAACAATTATCAAGCTTGGTCTTTGAGGATGAAGACCTATCTACAAGGAAGAAGTCTATTTGGATTCATCTCAGGAGATGAGGAATTGCCCTCATTCAAAGCAAGGGGTCTACCCACCAAGGAAGAACAAGAAAGGCTTAATACATGGTGTGCAAAAGATGCATTGGCAAGGTCTTATCTTCTTAACTCTATATTTGATTTCCTTTTACCTCACATCAGGAATTGTAAGACTTCCCAAGAAACTTGGGAAACCTTGTCATCATATTTTTCATCTAATACAAGGGCCAGGAAGAATCAATTGTGGATTGAATTCACAACCCTTAGGAAGCAACCAAAGCAATCAGTCTCAGAATTTGTGACCAAGATCAAGGATGTGGCAGACCAATTACCAAGCATAGGAGAGGAGATTGAAGAGGAACAAATACTAAGACAAGTAACCAATGGACTAAAGGCAGATGATAAGTGGGAAAGCTTCACCACTGCAATGGATCTCTACATGGATATGCATACCCCAGATCTCACAACTCTGATGGGTCAACTATTCACACATGAAGCAAAGTTCACAAAGGTTGGAGATACATCTAAAGGTAACACTCCTTCTGCCCTATATACTGATAAAAAGATTAAAGACAAAGGTAAAGGTAAAAAGCAAGAGGATGAAGGTTCTACCTCTCAAGCCAACTATGGAGGGAGAGGTAGATCTTCAAGAGGCAGGGGCAGAGGAGGTAAGCAAGGTAGGGGGAGACCCTACAATTCATCACCATGCAATATTTGTGGACTGTCTAACCACACCACAGATGAGTGCTACAAAAACTACAAAAATCAGAGAGGAAGAGGCTATCAAAGAGGTGGATACTCTCAAGGTAGAGGAAGGTTCAACCAACACCAAGGCTACAATGGCTACAACAATAACTACAACAACAATTACAACAACAACCATAATGGTAACTACCAAGGAGGATTCAGAAATAGGAAAGACTACAACAACTACACAGAGGAGCAAGATGACTCCCTATTGATCATGAATATGACTTCCAAGTCAGGTATTAATGATGATCATCTGTTTTATATTGATTCAGGGTGTTCTAATCATGTAGCTGGCAATGTGGCATTACTCTCTGATCTTGAGGAACCCAAGGACAAACATCAAGTACAGACAGGTGATGATACTAAGCACTCTGTAGTAAAGATTGGAAATGTAAAAACTTGTGATGGTAACCAGAACCTATTGAGCAGGGTACTCTATGTACCAACCATTACCAAAAACTTAATGAGTGTTGGTCAGATTGTGGAGAAAGGTTTGCAGGTCAGGTTCACTCAACATGGAGCATATGTGGAGGACCCAAGACATGGATTCAAAAGGATAGCCAAGGGAGAAAAATCAGGTAGATTATTTACTTTTGAATTAGAAGACACAAAGAATATTGCTTTGTATAACTACAGGGACCAGACACTTTCAGAACTTGAAATGTGGCACAAGAGACTAGGGCACATAGGTGAAAGGACCTTGAAGCAAATGAGTAGAGATCAATGTGTGCTTGGGATACCCAATGTATCCAAGCAACACATGATTTACAAGTGTGGTGCTTGTCAATGTGGTAAGTCTCACAGGTCACCTTATACAAGGAAAGGTTTTATGCATGAAGACTACCTAGACTTGGTGCACACAGATGTTTGGGGACCTAGCAAGGATCCCTCCATTTCAGGATCAAGGTACTATGTGTCTTTCATTGATGATTATAGCAGATGGACTGTGTTATACTTTATGAAACACAAGGATGAAGTGTTTAATTGTTTCAAAAGATATCTTGCACTAGTTGAAAATCAAACAGGAAGGAACTTGAAGAAGCTAAGGTCAGATGGAGGAGGTGAATACTTCTCAAATGAGTTTGAGGATTTCTTGCAGGAAAGAGGAATCAAAAGGGAGATAACAACAAGGTAATCACCTGAACAAAATGGGGTAGCTGAAAGAAGGAATAGACTTATAGTTGAAACAGCCAGGTCCATGCTTAATGAAAAGAAGTTGCCAAATTATCTTTGGGCAGAGAGTGTATCTACTGCCACCTATCTCATAAACAGATTTCCATCAAAGTCACTTGATGGAATGACACCTTATGAAGCTTGGCATGGTAAGAGACCATCATTGGATCATTGCAAAATTTTTGGTTGTGTAGCATATGTGCATATTCCCTCACAGGTAAGGGGAAAGCTAGACCCTAAAGCTGAAAAATGTTTTTTCATTGGTTATGACTTAAAAAAAAAGGGTACAGATTCTACAACCCGACCAATAAAGGGTTCAAGGTAAGCAGAGATGTCATCTTTGATGAGAATGACTCATGGTATGAGAATGAATGCAGGAAGGTTAGTCTACCCTATGATTTGGAAGAGGAGTTTCCAAAACTCTCAATGAAAGAACCAATCCAGAAGGAAGACTCAAGTTCAGAAGATGATGACACAATCAATCTTGAAGAATTCAAGGCATGGAAGTCCAAAGGCAAGTTAAAGATGAAGAAGCTTGAGGATATACCAGAATCTTCAACTCAAGCAATGAGGAGATCTCAGAGAGAAAGTAAGAAGCCTATCAGATATGGGTGTGATACATCCCTTGTAACTAAGCATTCAATTTATCTTGCAAAGTACTTGTTAAATGAAGAACCAAGTTCATATGAAGAGGCAATCACCAAACCAGAATGGAAAGGAGCTATGGATGAAGAAATAGAAGCTCTCAAGGAGAGTGACACATGGGACTTGGTACCCAAGAAGGACTCTATGAAGGTGATAGGATCCAGATGGATCTACAAACTAAAGAGGAACTCTGATGGTACAATCAACAGGTAGAAAGCTAGGTTGGTAGCCAAGGGTTTCGCACAAACCCAAGGCATTGATTATGAGGAGACATTTTCTCCTGTGGCTAAGATGCCAACAATCAGAGTATTGGTGAGTGTAGCTGCATCCAAGAATTGGAACATGTACCAATTAGATGTCAAGAATGCTTTCTTGAATGGTTGGATATCTGAAGAAGTCTACATGTCACAACCACCTGGCTATGAAGATCCCAAGAAGGTAAATTATGTTTGTAAATTGAAGAAGGCTTTATATGGATTGAAGCAAGCACCTAGAGCATGGAATTATAGACTGACAACATACCTCCAAGACCAAGGGTTAACTATGAGCAAGGCAGATACTTCATTGTTTATCAAAAGGAGCAATTCAGAGGTAATCTATCTCTGTGTTTATGTTGATGAGATCATCATTACAGGTAATGATGTTCAAGGAATCAGAAGCATAAAAAATCAGATGATGAAGGAGTTCAAGATCAATGATCTTGGATTATTGAAATACTTTCTAGGACTTGAATTGGTTTATACTAATTCAGGTATATATATCACTCAGAAGAAGTATGTGCAGGACATGTTAAAGAAATTTGGCTTGCAAGATGCTAAAGTATCTAGTACTCCAATGGAAGTCAACCTAAAACCAAGTGCTCATGATGGAGATGAAGTCCAAGACATTACAGGATATCAAAGTATGGTAGGTAGTTTGAATTATGCTACCTTGACTAGAATTGACATAGCATATGGATTTAGTGTGCTAAGTCAACTCATGCATAAACCAAGAGTACCTCACCTTGAGGCTGCAAAGAAAATCTTGAAGTATCTAAAGGGAACTCAGAACCATGGTTTGTACTTTCCTTATACATCAGACATTGACATTAAAGTGTATTCAGATGCAGATTGGGCAAGATGCAAGGATGATAGGAGGCACACATCAGGATACTTATCTTTTGCAAGTGATAAACCTATTTCTTGGTCAGCCAAGAAACAACCCACAGTGGCATTGTCATCCACTGAAGTAGAGTATAGAGGGCTAGCCAATGCCACTCAAGAAGCTATTTGGTTAAAGCTTTTGTATACAGAACTAGGCCTATACACTAGGCCCCCAATTATCTTTGGAGACAACACAAGCTCTCTTCACCTTGCAGCTAATCCAATATATCATGCTAGGACAAAACACATAGAGGTTCATTACCACTATGTGAGAGAGAAGTTGCTTAGCAAGGACATTCAGTTGACCTATGTGTCTACTAATATGCAATGTGCAGATTTACTCACTAAAGCTTTGGATGGAAACAAATTATGCAGATTCAAATCCATGATTGGATTGCAGGATGTGATTGAAGATTGAAGATGAAGACTTAAGCCAAAGTGTTTGGCTTGAGGGGGAGCTGTTGGTGTAATTTGCAAGCTCACACACTTGGCTTGGATTTGTTCTTGAAAACTCACCATGTGAGAAGAACCATAGGAACTTATGCCTGTAATTTATTACCACTTTACCCATGTAAAAGTCTAAATGACTTGGAATCTTATGGATACACCTACTTGATAGATTCGTGGAATTAGATGGTATGAGTTGAGAGAATATCTCCCTACTTTTAGAGGAGTGATTATAGGAAGTCTTAGATTTGAATTTGAAATTCAAATCAACCTCCAACTCATATAAAAAGTGAGAAGAAAACTCGCGGGTCAAGGTGTGTGTACATCCGAGATTCATTTACTCTATCATTGAGTGTGTGTGAGTGCTACACCATAGCCCACAACACTCAAACTCATTAGGCTACACTTATGATGCCAATGAGGTTGTACATCATTGTGAATTAATACAAGTCTATACATTCATCAACTCTGTGTTCTCTGAGTATACTACTTCAAGTCTGTCAACTTCAAAGAGGCATATCTCAGTACCTACTCCACCAAATTAAGTGATTCAAAGCATGGTAGATTCAACTCAAACCATAATACAAGCATACAAAGTTTGAAGAAACTTGTTTCAGCCAATCTCGAGAAATCGCGATCGAAGTGCTCACTGGTATTTGTCTGCAAACTTCCTAAAAAGTCGGGGATGTCCATAATTTTGCTAAAGTGATTTCTCTGAGTATAGTTTATCATTTTATCTCATTCCACTTGCAAATGGTAGCTTACTAAGCTAATAGAATACCTCTAGAAGGAATTTTGCCAATTGTAAGTGTACTGGTCATACTGAGCATAACTCTGAGCAAGTGTCAATACCAAAATAGCAAGTTTTCTTGGATTTGTGAAGTATCAAGTAGTGTGTTTTGATTTGATCACTACACACATCATTTGCAAAGTACATATATGATCTCTTGGTATCAATTAGAAGCTAAGGGTGTCTACTAATCATATCTGGAGTCACTGAGGGCTGGTGCAAAGCAGGATTAGCAGCACCAACTCAATCTTCTGGAGGATCCATCCATCTTTCCCAACAGTTAGTACATAGAGTACCCTGTTCAACAAATTCTGATTTCCATCACAAGTCTTAACATTTCCAACTTTAACTACAAAATGCTTTGTGTCATCACCTGTTTGGAATTGATGCTTACCTTTGGGTTCCTCAAGATTAGAGAGTAATGCTACATTGCCAGCCACATGATTTGAGCATCCTGAGTCAATGTAGAATAGGTGGTCATCATTTGTACCTGATTTTGATGTCATGTTCATGATTAGAAGAGAGTCATCTTGCTCCTCTATATAGTTGTTGTAATCCTTCCTGGACTTGAATCCTCCTTGGTAGTTGCCATTGTAATTATTGTTGTAGTTGTTGTTGTAATTATTGTTGTAACCTTGGTGATGGTTGAATCTACCTCTTGACTGTGAGTAGCCACCTCTTTGGTATCCTCTTCCTCTCTGATTTTTGTAATTCCTGAAACACTCATCTATAGTATGATTTGATAAACCACAAATGTTGCATGTTGAGGAGATATAAGATCTCCCCCTACCTGGCTTACCTCCTCTGCCCCTTCCTCTTGATAATCTACCTCTCCCTGCAGAGTTGGCTTGAGAGGTTGATCCTTCATCTTCCACCTTCTTGCTCTTGCCTTTATCTTTAGACTTCTTATCAGTGTATAGGGCAGAAGAGTTATTACCTTTGGATGTGTCTCCATTTTTATTGAGATTTGCTTCATGATTAAACAATTGTCCCATGAGGGTTGTAAGATCTGGAGTGTGCATGTCCATGTAGAGATCCATGGCAGTGGTAAAGCTTTCCCATTTGTCATCAGCCTTGATCCCATTGATCACTTGCCTTACAGTCTGTTCTTCTTCAATGTCTTCTCCTATGCTTGCTAACTGATCTGCTACATCTTTAATCTTGGTCACAAATTCTGAAATAGCTTGCTTAGGTTGCTTCCTTAGTGTTGTGAATTCAATCCACAACTGGTTTTTCCTAGCCCTTTTGTTGGAGGAAAAATATGATGACAAGGTTTCCCAAGTCTCTTGGGATGTCTTACAATTTCTAATATGTGGCAAAAGAAAATCAGATATAGAGTTGAGTAAATAAGACCTTGCCAATGCATCCTTAGCACACCATGTGTTGAGCTTTTCATGTTTTTCCTTGGTTGGTAATCCTCTTGGTTTGAATGAGGGCAATTCCTCATCTCCTGAGATGTACCCATAGAGACTCCTTCCTTGTAAGTAGGTCTTCATCCTTAGAGACCATGCTTGATAGTTGTTCCTGTCCAATTTTTCAATAAATGAAGGAAAACCATCTCCCATTTTACCTTAGTTTGCTCTGATACCACTGTTGGGATAGATGGATGGATGCTCCAAGAGACTGAGTAGGTACTGCTAAACCTGCTTTGTACCAGCCATCTTTTGCTTCAGAGTTGATAACTAGACCTCCTTACCTTTCCAATGACACCATAAAATGTCCTATGTCCTTTGGAAATGATGTGTGCAATGATTGAATCAAAATAGATAACTTTGGAAGTCACAAACTCAAGAAAACCTTCTATTTATGGCTTGACACCTGCTGAGTATTTTGCTCAATATGACCTGCACATTAGCAATTGGAAAAATTCCTTTTAGGGGTATCTAACTAGCGTAGTAAGCTACCTATACCAAGTGGAATGATGTAAACTGATAAACTATTCTAAGAGAAATCAATTTAGCAAGTTAAGCTATACCCCCGACTTTTTAGGACTCTAGCAGAAAATGACTAGAGTGCACCTCGACGCAGATTTCTCCACAATGGCTGAATAGAATGTCTTGAAATTTTGGCAACATGTAGACTACTTCACGCTGAATCCAACAAGCTTTGAATCACTGCGTCCACTTTTTATAAGAGATGACTAAAAAAATTGAATTCAAATTCAAACTTTTGGCTCCCTATAATCAAGCTCCTAAATGCTTGGAGATATTCTTTCAATCAATCAACTAATGTTCCATGAATCCTTTTGGTAGGTGATTACAAGAGATTCCAAGTCAGTTTTACTTTTACAATGAGGTAAAGACTAGCATATGTTTCTATGCTTCTTCATGTATGTATAGACTTCAATGCATCCTTTGAGCCAAATGTGTAGGCTTGTAATTTACACCAACAGTTTTTGCTTCATGCTTGGTAGCTCATGTATATCTTGGTTGAGCAAGAAGCAGCCTACTGTGGCCACTTACAATTGTGAGACTGAGTATAGGGTAGCTTTCACAGCGATTGTTGAGTGTGTGTGGCTCAGACGCCTTATGGCTGATTTGGGTGTTGGTCACTCTTCTTCCACCACCATCTTCACTCACAGTAAGAGCGCATTGGCAACTGTGAGGAACCCTGTGTTCCATGCTCGCACTAAGCACATTGAGGTGCATTATCACTATGTCAGGGAGAGGTTATCTGCTGGGGAGATCAGCTTGGCATATGTGCCCACACAGGAGAACATTGCAGACCTTTTCATGAAGGCTCTGCCTAGGGAGAAATTTGAAGCTTTCCACAAAGCTTTGCGCTTACTTCCTTTTGTGGAGTGATCTTCACATAGCTTGGCACTTCCTTATACATGAGTGCCAGCTCCTTGTTCACCGCATCACTAGGACTGCAAGGGGGGATTTGTTGATATATTTAGGTAGTAATGTGTGTGAACACACTAGGACTACCCGGGCACTTTTTTCCCTCTTTAGGAGGTTTTTTTCCTCGGCTTGTATATACGCCTATTGCCTTAATGGGGATTTGTTGACATATTTAGGTAGTGATGTGTGTGAAAACACTAGGACTATCGGAGCACTTTTTTCCCTCTTTAGGAGGTTTTTTTCCCCGGCTTGTATATATGCCTATTGCCTTAATGGGCTACTTATCTTTGTACATTCTCTAGTAATACATTCAGTATTGTGTGTTGTGCTCCAAGCTTCTTCTTCTTCCTTGTGCTATTCACGTGCTTCCATAGACGTTTAACTCCAACAAACTTTCCGAGAATTCCGAAATTGAATGAAGAAAAAATATTTGGATACATTCAAATGCATGTGCCACTATAGAAAGAGATCAGCACCTCATGTGGATTGAGTGTGTTTGCAAATGCAGTAAGGTTCTTGGAAAGAAGGTTTTACAATCCTGAGTTAAATTGTCAGACTATCGAGATGCATGGGTCATCTTGATTAGGGAGAGAACAATAAATGCCATTATGAAACATGCAATATGCCCTTATGATCCAAACTCACCTCCACCACCAACACTAGATAAAAACAAGTCTGAAGAAAAGAAGAAAGGGTTTCTTGTTCACTTCCCATTGAAGCATGGGCCAAAGAATAAGAGTAAAGGTGAGGGCTCCCAAAAGAGCCACAAGTAGCATAGAGTTCAGGGCTCCAAAAAGGATAGAAAAGAAGGGTGAAACATTATATTTTGTGAATGTAAGATTGTAATCTAATGTGTAACCAACAAATGTTGGAAGATTTATTTATGTACAAATTGTATTTAATTATGCCAGTCTTCATTTGGAAGATGGTCATTGTAACTATATTTAATATGCCTTGAATAATATAATGTTGAAATGATCCTCTTGAGAACTAAGCAAAAGTGACTTCATTGCATGGTTCAAGCATCATCAAAATATCTACTTTGTGTTTTTTCTTTATTCTTGTTGAAAACTTAAATGTGAGGAGGATCGAGAAGGTTTTATGACACGACCGATACATGCGATATGGGCAATCAGAGAATTTTGGATGGCTCGTATTGCTTATATCATTCGTGTCATTTTCCATTTTTTCATACCATCTTGTCAAGGCAACTATGCATAACATGAGTTCACATGGAAACTAGTATTGCTCATCAGTCAAAGCTTAATGCAAAATTCATGTTTGAAGCATTTTTTCGTAGTTTCTATCACACGACCAGATCAAGCGATAAGGACGATCCGAGAAGCTCGGACTCCCCTAGTCTCTTGAATCCGTCATCTTATCTAATCTCAACTACACTGTAATATGAACAAACTTCATGCTCTAGATATTTTGAATATCACTTGACTTGGAATTTGCACTAGGTTCTCCACCCTCTTTAACATTCCTATTTATGTCACCATGGAGACTTTCTCATGCATACCTTGAGGCTAGGTTGTTGGAACATCAAGCTTACACTATGCTTGAGGTTTGATCTACATCAAAGGCTATCGTGTTGAAAGAATATCCGTTGGAGAGTTCTTTTATTTATGCTCACTTATTGTACTTAAAAAAAAAAAAGATTTTTCATGGATATTTTACCATTGGAAAAGCTTTGAGCTTTACACATGTAAAAGTAGAAAGATAGATCTCACATTCCACGAATTTGTGGTGGTTGAGTTGCATTCAATCAAGCAATCAATCATCTAAAAGTAGATCAAACTAAATCTTCACTTTTCCTAGATTGTAGGAAAGTAAATTGATTCCCTCCAACAACCATTCCCACCTTCATTTGAATTCAAAATCCACTTGTAGAAGTTTTGGAGCACTTCTAGAGTCTATATAAAGACTTGAAATCACTTTTACAATACAAGGAAGCAATATACATACACTTGTGACCATCATTGTCTTGCTCCTTCAATTTTCTACATGATCTTCTTCACCAATAGTAATCTTGTAGAGGCTGCTACTCTCTCGCCAGAGCTCCAAGTTGAGATCAAGGTGGCTCATTGGAAAGCTATTAGTGTCTAGTTTATGATTGTAGATTTTCATAGCATTTGACATGTTGGTGCAGCATATATTGCGGAATTCGCTTACACCACAAGAACTAAGCTAAAGTGATGTTAGAACACCTCTATAATCATCAGTAGCTTAGCAAACTTTCTGAAACTGAAAACTTTATAACTGTATTAGTGAAAAACTGAAAATTCACTTTACAGAAAGCTTCACGTTTCCTTCAAGCTTCAGTTTTGAACTGATTTACTTCAGACTTTACACTACTATATTTGCTTATAGTTAAATAATCTTTCCGCTACTTAAATGTGCCAAAACTGTGTTTTTAACTCACCAAAATTCCACCGAAACTTCATCCGACTGTCACCGTAATCTCACCAAAATTATACCGGAATACTACCGGAATCAACTCCAATTCTGTTTGTAGTTACTTCAAATGTGTATACATGAAGTAAGGAAATGATACCTGAACTTCCTTCACTAAATGAACTCTATCTAAAGTTTAAAGAAAAACTTCACTAGTTCTGGATGCCTTTTTCTGGTCAGACTTAGTACTGTGTGTACATGTCCATTTCACCGAAATCTTTGATCAACTTATAGTTGAGACTATTGGCTTCAAGATGAGCTATCTCTCATGAAAAACTTTACACTATGTTACGAGATCTAACTTGTAGATGTACCAAAAACTGTTTACTGAGAAAACTATAACTGTTAACTAACTTTCACAGTAACATGAAATCTCTCAGATATCTTCACATACTAAGAATGCGCTCAAACTTCCACATGAACATGTGTTTTCTGTTAGAGAAGATGTGTACAAAAATATCTTGGCCTCACTTTGCTCATAGCTATGGAAAACTCTCCTACTCTGAGTAGTTATTCCTTACCATCTCTCTCAGATGAATACCCAACATTTCAGGTTCTATTATTCATCTCTACATACGCAATCTCTGGCGTCTTCTATATCACTATCCTCATATATCCTTCTTTTCTTTTATACCTGCCATTTCTTTGAATCTGCTTGTCTTTACTCCATCTAAGCTCTTTGTCAGAATATCTGCAATCTAATCTTTTGTAGGAGTGAATACTAATTCAATCTCCTTCTCCATTACCTTTTCCCTCAGGAAATGATATTGAATCTCTATGTGTTTTGTTCTTTGCATGAAATACTGGATTTGCTGCAAGATACAACGAACTCATATTATCTTAATGTATGATAGGTATACCTTTATCAATACCCATGCTTTTGCACAAGGTCTGCATCCATATCACTTCTTTAGCTGCTTCCACAAGTCCTTTATATTCTGCTTCTGTTGACGATAAAGCCACTGTGTGCTGCTTCTTTGAACACCAGCTTACAAGCTTATTTCCTAGGTATATCATATACCCATGAGTTGACCTTCTGTCATCTTGACTTCCTGCCCAGTCTGAGTCACTGTATGCTCTCAGCTTTATATCTGACGTATAAGGATAATAAAATCCTTCCTTATAGTTCTTTTGATATATCTAAGAACTCTTTGTCCTGCAACCCAATGTTGATCCTTCGGACAATGCATGAACTGTGAGAGAACTCCCACTGCATAACTGAGATCTGGTCTTGTTAGCGTAGCATAAATTAAGCTTCCCACTAACGACTGATACTTTCTCATATCTTTAAACTCTGCACCACCATATTTGTTGAGTTTATGATTGACTTCAAGCGGTGTTGAATCTTCTCTGCAATTCTCCATGTTAAACTTCTTCAATAATTTTAGGAGATACCTTTCTTGCGAAACATATATACCATGATCTATATATGTAACTTCCATTCCAAGAAAATATGATAATTTTTCTAGATCACTGATCTTGAACTCTTTTTCAAACAGTCTCTTTACCTCTTTGATTCCTTCATCTGAGGTACCTGTGATTATAATGTCATCTACATAAATACAAATAAAGATCATACCTTCATCTGTTCTCTTGATGAGTAGACTTGCATCTGTCTTTGAACTTTGGTATCCAAGGTCACTGATCACAAGTCTGTAATTCCAAGATCTTCTTAATCTGCAAACATGATTTGGGTAACTAGAACTTACAAACCCTTCAGGTTGTTCCATGTAGACTTCATCTGATATATAGAAATGCATTCTTTATATCTAGCTGACCTAACTTCCATCCTTTTGATGTTGTTATAGCAATCAATGTCTATATGGTTGACATCTTTGCCACCGGACTACACGTCTCATCATAATCTATGCCATATGTCTGAGCATAGCCTTTGACAACCAGTCTAGCTTTGTATCTGGCTATCCTTCCATCTGCAAGCTTCTTGACTTTGTAAACCCATTTATTTCCAATCACTTTCTTACCATTTGGTTTTGGAACAAGTTCCCAAGTCATGTTCTCTTCCAGCGCATTGAACTCCTCCTTCATTGCTTCTTCCCATTGTTTCTTACCTTTTGCTTCATTATAACTCTGAGGTTCTTCATCTTCCTTTACTAAGTAATCATAGTTTTTCTGAGTCAAATACGAAGTATCATAGGAATACCTTGTTGGTTGTTTTCTTATTGTATTTGACCTTCTTGGTTCAAATTCTTCATGTGTATCTGAATACACATCTTCATCAAATCTTGATCCGTCTTCGTTTCTCATACCTGATCCGATCCTAGACGTACTTGCCTGCATATGATCTTCATCTCCATTCACCTGCATATGTGATTTACCTTTTTCATTCCTTCTTATCTCTTCTTCAAGTGTTTCAACACTACACTCTTTATCTGTATGCTAGCTCTTTCCTTCATCAAATGTCACATCTCTGAAAACAATAACTGTTTGGTTAGAGGACTCCATAACCTATAACCCATCTGTTTTTCATCATACCCAATGAACACCTATTTTTCTGCTTTTGGTTCAAGCTTATGTCTCAATTGTGACGGTACATAAGCATAAGCCACTGATCCAAACACTTTGCAATGATCAAGTGTTGGTTTTTTACCCCTCCAAGCTTCATAAGGAGTCATCCCATTTAAAGTTGTACATGGTAATCTGTTTACCAGATATGTAGCTGTATTTACAGCCTCAGCCCAAAGATAATTTGGACAATTCTTCTCCTTTAGCATTTCTCTTGCAAACTCAACTAGAGTTCGATTTCTTCTTTTTGCTACTCCATTTTGTTGCAGTGTATACCTGCAAGTTATTTCTCTTTTGATACCTGCATTCCACAGATAATCATTGAACTCTGGAGAAAAATATTCTCCTCTTCCATCAAACCTTAGTCTTTTGAGTTTCTATCCTGTAAGTCTTCCAACATATGCATGAAAATGTCTGAAAGCTCCAAACACTTCTGATTTCTCTTTCAAAACATAAAGAGTTATCCATCTTGTTGCATCATCAATGAAAAGAACATAATACCTTGAGCCACTGATAGATCCTTCTTTCGTTGGCCCCCATACGTCTGTATGTATGAGTTCTAGCACACCATCATGTTTGTAACCATTTTTCTGAAATGGTAACCTGTGTGCTTTTCCCATCTGACAGGCTTCACATTTGTGAATCATATGTTGGTTCTTCATATTTGGTAATCCTCTCACGGATTGTTTCTCCACCATAGTTTTGATTCTTGTTTCATTAAACTGTCCTAACCACTTATGCCAGAAGTCTAGTTTTGTAAATACCTCATCACCATGTGTGATCAAGGCTTGACCAACATTCCCTTGTACTTTCAGAGTAAAAAGTCTACCTTCCTTTTTACCATGGACAATTTGTTTGTATCCTTTCTCTGGATCTTCAACAAATACTCCTTCATTTGTAAACCTGACTTGAAAACCTTTTTCTACTATTTGACCCACACTGATCAGATTCTTCGAACTTGTTGGAACATACAAAACATTTGTTAGTAGGTGAGCTCCATTCTTACACTTTACCTTTCCAATTGACCTTACATTATGTTTTGTGTTATCACCTGTTTGTATAGTATGATTTGAAATGCCTCCTTCAAGTTCTGATAATAATTCTATATTTCTTGACAAATGATTTGAACAACCAGATTCAATATAGAATACCTTGAGGTCTTCATTCTCTGACACACTTATTGAGTTCATCATCAACGTTGTATGACCATCATTCTGCGTATCATTTGCATAGTTGTAGTAGGTAGTGTTGTGAGACTGATTCTGTCCCCAACTTCTTGCTCCACCTCTACCATATCCACCTCTTTGGCTTTGTCTTCCTCTTTGATATCTTCCGCTTCTGCCTTTGCTATTCTTATTCTGATTCTGACTTGATCCTTGAGAATTATGCCAGCATTCATGAGCCAAGTGATTGCTTAATCCACAGATCCAGCAAGCTTTCTTGTTACCTCTTCCTTTTGTATTACTTCTACTTTTATTTCTGACATTACCTTGTCCTCTTGCAAAATTTGCTTGAGTTGTCATCTCTTCTTCATCTTTTTCTTTACCTTTATCACCTTTCTTCTTATTCTTTGCGTACATAGCCGAACTATGTCCTTTTTCTCCATCTGTCTTCAAATCTTGCTCAGACGTTAGCATTAGTCCAAGCAACTGATTTAAATCTGGTACAAAATGATTTAAGAAAATTTCAGTTGAGAGTACAAAAGGTTTCCACCTTTCATCGCCTCTCAAACCTGCAAGCACTTGCGCTATTAACGTGTGGTCTTCGATGTCTTCATTAATTGATCCAAGACTATCTGCCAAGTCCTTCATCTTAGTGACATAATCACTAATGCTTTGAATTTGCTTTTTCTTGAACGTTATAAACTCTGACCATAAGCTAGCCTTCCTAGCTTTCGTTGTATTTTGGAAATGATCTTCCAATGCACTCCATATGTCTTTCGCTTTCTCCAGACCTCTATGTGCGGTAGTAAATGATCTGTAATGAATGGTATTATAGATATAAGCTCTTGCCGTTGCATCTTTCTTCTGCCACAGCTTCAAGGCTTCTAATTCTTCTTTCTTCAGTTGACTATCATCTTTGAAAGTCGGATTCTTTTCTTCTCCTGTCACATATATCATTAAGTCCTTACTCATAAGTAAGGCTTCCATGCGCATTACCCATGCCGGATAATTATCTCTGTCCAATTTGACAATAGAAATTTGATCTGCCATGATCTTCTTGTTTTTGTTACTTGCAGTGAGTGTAACGTTAAATAATTTTACCTTTTGTAAACCTTTACCTTGAGAATGACTTAAGAATACTTCTTGATGCCGTTTGCTATTGATCTCTTCAACATTCACCTTTCTTTATGAGAACTCTTCAAATTCTCTTCCCGTTTCTTCTTCTAAGAAACCTTTTCTGCTCTTCAGAACCTTTTCTTGTTCTGGTACCACCTATTGATCTTACTGCTATGATACCACTTCTTGTGGATCTTTCATGCTTCTAATACCACTTGTGGATCTTACTGCTCTAATACCACTTGTTGGTGCAGCATATATTGCGAAATTCGCTTACACCATAAGAACTAAGCTAAAGTGATGTTAGAACACCTCTATAATCATTAGTAGCTTAGCAAACTTTCTGAAACTAAAAACTTTATAACTATATTAGTGAAAAACTAAAAATTCACTTTACACAAAGCTTCATGTTTCCTTCAAGCTTCAGTTTTGAACTGATTTACTTCAGACTTTACACGACTGTATTTGCTTATAGTTAAATAATCTTTCCACTACTTAATTGTGCCAAAACTGTGTTTTTAACTCACCAAAATTCCACCAGAACTTCACCGGACTGTCACCGTAATCTCACCGTAATTATACTGGAATACTACCGGAATCAACTGCAATTCTGTTTGTAGTTACTTCAAATGTGTATACATGAAGTAAGGAATTGATACCTAAACTTCCTTCACTGAATGAACTCTATTTGAAGTTTAAAGGAAAACTTCATTAGTTCTAGATGCCTTTTTCCTGTCAGACTTAGTACTGTGTGTACATGTCCATTTCACCGAAATCTTTGATCAACTTATAGTTGAGACTACTGGCTTCAAGATGAGCTATCTCTGATGAAAAACTTTTCACTATGTTACGAGATCTAACTTGTAGATGTACCAAAAAATGTTTACTGAGAAAATTGTAACTGTTCACTAACTTTCACAATAACATGAAATCTCTCAGATTTCTTCACATACTAAGAATGCGCTCAAACTTCCACATGAACATGTGTTTTCTATTAGAGAAGATGTGTACAAAAATAGCTTGGCCTCACTTTTCTCATAGCTATCGAAAACTCTCCTACTCTGAGTAGTTATTCCTTACCATCTCTCTCAGATGAATACCTGACATTTCAGGTTCTATTATTCATCCCTACATACGCAATCTCTAGTGTCTTCTATATCACTATCCTCAGTTTCTATATGAGCTCTTCTACTATCTCTCTCTTTCAGGTTCTATACACTCTCTTATATACATTTTGATCCGGGTTTCAAAAAACTCAAAATTCTGGAAGTTTGTTTG
Source organism: Ceratopteris richardii (assembly GCA_020310875.1). Lineage (NCBI taxonomy): Eukaryota > Viridiplantae > Streptophyta > Polypodiopsida > Polypodiales > Pteridaceae > Ceratopteris > Ceratopteris richardii. Next base: position 36,396,001 of record CM035432.1, on the reverse strand, counting down.
TTGTGTATTACAGGCGTGAATTTGTCCCTTCACTAAGACTTTGATTTTCTGACTGCTTTATTTCTGCTTCTCTTTGTCTTTATGTCGTTATGCCTAATTTGTGAGTGAATCTCCAACATGGCACAGTAGATTGGGAGAAATCACAGTTTTTATGTCTCTGGGTCAATATCTACATATTCGTGAAAAATAAGAGGTACCACCATTGAGTGTTTGATTCATTCCTATAGCATATTTTGCGTATTCTTTATAATTTTGTGCATTATATACACTCAAACCTATGTGTATCACTCCCATAAAAGGATTTTGTCTAATTCTAATCATGGGTCACTATGGGCATTTGAAGTTCATTGTGTCTTCCGTAGATAGTAAGTTTTTTGAGCTAGTCGATGTGCAAACCTATCTGTTTTGTATGGACTCATTCTCCTTGATGCTGCAAAGTACATAGTGCATTTATTTGCACTTATCGCATGCCTATAAGGTCTATTTGAGTCTCCATAAGCTCAAGGGCTGGTCTTGATCCGGTTGGCTAGACAAAACTTCATCACTTTGAAACGCACTTTTCTACCTACTACAAGCTTCTCCAAGTTTGTTTCACAGACAAGTCTAGAGAATTTCTAAGGTGCACCTTGGATAAAATCAAATATGTAAATTGAAACTAGTTATTGGAAAGCAAAACTATTATTTATCTAGAATTTACTCATATGCAAGTTCCTGTATAATCATTGCACCATTGAAACATCATCCGAATGTTGAAATTAAACCAAAAAATTCCAGTATGAATATAGTCCATAAAAACCCATAATTGAAGTGATGTAATGAGTCACATTCTTAGTTACCATCCTGCAAAGAAAAATCAATGGAAGTATGGAAAGAGGTTCTAAAAAGGCAGATATATGATGTAAGAATTTCTTGGTTTATATTCTTGAGTCACATAGAATTTACTTATGCAAGTTCGTGTATAATCATTGCACAATAGAAACCTCATCAGAATCTTGAAATTAAACAAAAAAATGCCAATATGAATATAGTCCACAAAAAGACATAATTGAAGTGATATAATCAGTCACATTTTTAGTCACCATCCTGCAAAGAAAAATCAATGGAAGTATGGAAAAAAGCTTCTTAAAGAAGGAGATATATTATGTAAGAATGTCTTGGTTTCTATTCAATCAACTTTTTCTCGACTTCTTACAATCTTATGGGTTGGAACTTGATCATCTAGGGTGGCAGGCAAGTTATGCAAGATAATGTTTTCTCTTATCTAATGTTAACTATTGCATCATCAATTGAGAATCTGAACTGCGATGATACCTCATCAAGGTATTCTAGGAGCTCCCTTACATTTCTAAGTTTCCAATTTGCAGTGACAATTATTTTCCTAGATTGAAAATCTAGAAGAATGAGTACTTCTAACTCAAATTCTAGACAGCTCTCCTGTGAGTCCAAGGCTATCCAGAGTCCAAGATTTCTTTTCCACCCTCTGTAGTCATATCCTAAAACTAGAGATTGTCAAGACATCTGATAAGAGATTGAAAGAAAACTTGGACTAACTTTACATAAAATGATGTCACCTAGCTTTTGAACTTCTTTGCTATCCCATTCCCTACCTAAAACATCATCAATCTCTAAAATAGAGACTCTCCTATTCAACCACATTCATTTTGTTGTAATAACATGTTTTAAATCATGCTACAAAAACATGAATAGGCAAAAACCATTGAATCTTTATCCTTCTCAAAATTCCGCTTGCTGACATTGCCTTTTGGATGTCCAATTTCATTTTGCATAGAAAAATTAAAACTCTTGGATGATGAGGAGCATCGCAATCTAATGAAGAGATGCAAGGAGCAGGCAAATGTACAAGATTTCCATAAGAGCTCCTCCCTGATGGCACCTGATAATCTGCAAAATGGACAAATAACTATATGCTATTGAAAAATAGAACAAATTTGTCTTCATACATAAGTACTGCATATTCCTTATGAAGAACTCGGAATGTTCCTATTAAACATTCAACAGGTTGTCACTCCACAATATTGGAAGGAAAAATATATGCAATACAAAAACATACATGTTGTTATACAAAAACATATATGTTGTTATACAAAAACATATATGTTGTTATAAAAAAACAACTGAAATGATAGAGAAGATTGTAAAACTTTACTTACAGTACGAAGGGAATTGCGGATGATTTTCTAGAACAAGATCCTTAGCATTGTACACATGTTGTAGTCTTGCTAACCAATTGCATCTCTTCAATTTGAAACTGAGAATACGTCCCCTCCAACGGTTTCTTGTGTCGGCTCTTTAGCATGCTTGACTTTATGGGCACCTTTGTAGCTAGGAAGCATAGTTAGCCATTCATTTACACAAAAAGAGGTTTCCACAAAAATCCTCTCTTTTGTTCTAAACCTCACATGAGGTTACACGATTGGATGGATGACAAGAAGAAGAAGCCATTTGAATTGAGAAGAAGAAGAATGCTCAAAGTGAGAAACCAACATTCACAAACTTTGCCAGTATTTATAGATAAAAAGGCTTTGTACAGGTGGAAAATTTTGATTTGATGTAAACCCTATCGCCGAATGACCATGGAATTTTGTGAACCCAAAAGTATTTTGTATCTTCAAAAATCATTTCCTTCTTGGAGCTTTAAAAATATGCATTGTGTGGTGTGCAAAAATATCTTGTTTTGCATCAAACCGAAAAATTGTACACTGAATACAAGAATCTTCATCACTTTCGTGGCGCTTTTAGAACATATTGTCTTAAAAAACAATTTCTTCATACGGTTAAAGGAGACAGCAATGTTATATTCTTGTACACATGGAAAGACTCTATTTTTCAATTTCCTTAATCCTTCATTAGCAAACAGCCCCTTTTCAGCCATTTTTTGCCCTAAGGCTACAATGATCTTCAAACCAAGATTTATTCTCATCAAAAACTACATCTCCAGTCTCTACAAATCCTTTTACACTAGGGTTATATAGCATATATCCCTTTTTATTTAGTTTGTAGCCTATAAAAATGCATTTATTTGCCTTAAGATCATGTTTAGCTCTCATTTGAGATTCTATATGTGCATATGGAATGTGTCCAAGTATCCACCAATGATCCAAGCTTGGTATCCTTCCATTCAAGGCTCATAAGGAGTCATACCATCCAAATACTTTGGAGGAAACCTCTTATATCTTGGAATCCAAAAGGTGAACACTCTAACTATTTTATCTGCTTTGGATATTTTCTTGAAACCTTGGTATGGATCCTCGTTATAGGCTCCATGCTTTGTGAAACTTACATGCAAACGTTTCTCCACAATTTCTCCACTCATCAAGTTTTAGTAATGCTAGGTACATAGAGAACTATGCTCACGAATTCATATTACTATTGGAAGTCTTTGCGTTCCTTATCTTCTCCACATGGTGTCTTCTATCATCTCTTGTTTGGACTTCATGCTTATTTTCAAGTCTAAAAGCAATGCTACGTTCCTTGAAACATTATTTGAGCATCTAGAGTCGACATAGAATAGATGTGCATCTAATTTACATGCGTTTGTTTTTATGTTAATGAGAAAAAGTGAATCCTATTGGGAGTGCGCATCAATGTCCCTTTTGTAGTTTTTTCATCCTTTTTACCTTCCTTGATGGTTATTGTTGTAGTTTTTGTTATTTTGTATCCATATTAGTTTTAGTATTTGCCTCTAGGACCTCCATATCCACCTTTATTGTATCCTCTTATTCTTCGGCTCCTTGGGTTCTTGAAATAATGCTCTTTTATGTAACTTGTTTATCTACATATGTCATAAGGTGAGGAGATTTGAGATCTCCCCCTACCTTGTCTACTACATCTACCTCTTCCTCTCGAGCTTCTACCTACACCTCGAAAGTTAGCTTGGGAGGTACTTCCTTCTTCATTAGAATTTTTGCCTCTTCCTTTGGTATATTTACTTTGATGTGTAAATGGTTGAGGATTGAATACATTTTGTATTCACACCATTATTAATATGTTTAGTCTCATGATTGAAGAGTTTCCCAATTAGTGTGTTCAAGTATGGCACCCGCATATCCATGTGCAAATCCATGGCAGTGGTGAATGCCTCCCACTTGTGAGTAGGCTTGATTCCATTGATGACTTGCCTCACGATTTGTTCCTAATCTATATCTCTCCAATGCTTCCCAGTGAATCTACAATGTCCTCCATTTTGTTAACAAATTTGCGTACACTTTGTTTGGGTTTCATCTCGAGTGATATGAATTCCATCCATAGTTGCTTCTTCCTAGCTTTTAGGCTTGATGAGAAGGCTTCTTCCAAAGCATTCCATGCCTATTCTGATGTCTTCAAACTCCTAATATGAGGAAGTAAGAAATTAGAGATAGAGTTTATAATGTTTAACCTTTCCAAATCATCTATTTCACAACATGTGTTTAACCTTTCTAGCTCCTCTTGTTTTTTTTTGTCCCTTGGTTCTAAGTATAGGTGTTAGTTCATCTCCAAAAATGTATCTATAAATATTTCTCACTTCAAAGTAGGCCTCCATCCTTGGAGACCATGCTGAGTAGTTGATTCAATCCATTTTGTCAATTTAAATGGGGAATCCATCACCCATAATTTTAAAGGTTTGATAATACCCTCATGCCCTTGTGAGAAGTGATGGCTATTTGTAGAGTTCAGAGGGTGTTTGCAAAAACATGCTCTAGAAATACCTATCTTTCACTTGGACTCTCATAGAATTCCTAAGCTTGCAATATCTGCATTAATATTCCTATAGTACGTTGAAGAATTGATCTCAAAATTGTATGTCAAAACATATACCTTCTCAATAATGCACATGTAGGGAAAATCTTCTATTTATGGACGAAGGCACTCAAAGAATCACTCAGACCTCACAACCTTGTAGCAATTCATGAGAATCTATGTGTAGAGCTTTAAATCAAGTGATGAGCGATTTCACACAATCTAGTTCATGAAATTATAGAGATCCTAATGTGATAAAGATGTATAAGAAGTCAACGGGATGATCCTGACATTTCACAAATATGATGATGCACATAAACAGTCAGAGAGATATGATCACATCTAAGCCGAAATTCCAATAACCAAAAAAATTTGTAGGAGCACTTAGAAGAGTGTTAGCTTCATGCTTAATTAGATAACCAAGACAATGAGACCATATGTTCACTCCAATAACTCAAAGAAGATGACAAACGCAAAGACATACATTGTAGCAATGAACAAATAGTATAGTTAATGATCAAAGATGAGGTATATTTATTAATATGTGAATTATAGTACATGGATGTGATGTAGGACTCCAAAATATTCAAGCAAAACGTAATGGAAACTCCAATGTGTGTGATATAAAGGATGATATCCCTCAACCACGTAGATAATGTATACATACACTTTTTTCAAAAGTTAATATCTGCTAGATCTACCTAATATCTTTCCAAGTTCGAATTTTGAATTGAAATAAAATCATGGGATTTGGTTCCCAATACATCCATGATATTCTCTCTTAAGTTATCCTTTTACTTTTGGAGAATGTAACATCATCCTTTAATATTAGAAGCAATCATATAATGCATGTGTATACATATGGCTTTAGCTCATATTTCATTAAAGCCCAATACTTATGTACAAGCGCATAGGCTTTCGATATGCATAAACAGCCTCTTCATATGTCAATGATGCTATGCAAATAGATAAGTATATGTATGCAAGTGAACAAATTTAAATGAAGGATATTATGAATCCAAATGTTTATTGTACCAAAGAATGCATACACAATTTTTCTCAATATGTCAAGTGCATCCCTACATGATGAATTTGAAAGGGTCATGTAAAAAAATTCGTTGCTTTTGATATTTTCATCGTAGCTTCAAAAATTTTATATGAAAAATAGACACAAGTTGATGCCTATAAGAAAGAATAGGAAAATCAAATGGATAAGTTGCTTATTTTACTTGTCATAAAAGTTTTATATGATGAATGCATTGCAAATGTGGCTCACCTAAATCCTGGCTTCTTTGATGAGCAATTATTAGTGGAGATCCTCTTCAAGGATAAAGGTATCACTAAAGAACCAACAACATTCTAAAAATAAATCTTCTACATACAAATGTATACATCGTAAGTTTTTTTCTCTAGTCTCAAGAAAAAGTTATAAAGAAAAAATAAATAATGGAAGATGAATACCTAGCATCGGAGCATTGAAGATGATCAATATGCAGGATTGCAATCAATGTTTTGAATGCTAGTCACGTTTAATGTTTTTTTTTTTTTGCAATTCTTTTCTTCTTGAAACATATGTTAATGTGCATCAAATTATGCATGTGATTGACATGTTAAGTACTTTATGAACCTAAAACAATCATATAGAAGTAAGAATCTAATTACTATGTTTATATGAGATACATGAATATCCAAAGTGTTTATATAAATTGATCTAGCTATTGGAATAACCATTTTATTAGTGAAGACCTGAGGAGGGGAAGGTTGTGTGTGACCAAATATGTTTATATACTAGTGTACATAAATCTAGTAGAAAAGTAAATCCTCCGTTGTTGTTGTTGGTCTCTTGCTAGATCTTGCACTCTAAATCAGGTCATGGCTGAACCTTCCCATTACATCACCATCCTCTATACATCTAGCCAACCATAAAGAAAAAGGAAAAATAAATAAATTAAAAAGAGAATTAAGTAAACTAAAAAATGAAAAACATCACTATGTGTGCATTGGAAGAGCATATTTGGTTTTGATTTCAAGTGATTTAGATCCACCTATGATTTCTCGATACTTGTCTCTATTCGTCACCTTTGTGATATTTTCAATATGTATGTGTGTATGTGTGCCAAGGTGTGCAAGTATGTATGTGCATTTATGTCTTTGAGTGTACATGCATATGCAATGTATTTATATGTGCCTGAATATGAATACAGGCATGTGATGGTATATATTTTTGCTTTCATAATTATTCATGGGCCTTCAATGTCTCTGAATCACTAGTTGTACAGACATAACCATCGGGCATCTTGTTTATCCTATCTACCTTGATAATTCATAAGACGTTTAAGTTGGTACATGTGCCTCCAAAGTCCTTGCCTCCAAGCTTCTTTATTTTCTGATGCTTTTGTGAGAGGTGCAATATGTATCCATCTCCAAAGAGTATTCCTCATCTGCTGGCCATATATCCTCATGTGTGCTTTGTAGTTGAATGATGTTCTCAATTTGTTCAAGTGATGTGTATAATCATTTATTGTAGAGACATTGTTGCTTGTCCTATTTGTTTTCAGAACTCTTCTATCCCACTAAACTTCAGTAGAGCATGCTACAATAAAATGGGTGACTTTAACTTTTCTTCTAACTTACCCATGTTCAAACACAAAGGATCACCACAAGGTTATATCTGCAATTCGTATAGCAAGGCTTTTGATCCTCCTAAATTAATTGCTTAAATTTAAAATTCATCACACTTATTGATGTTTTGTTGTTGCATATGCCTTAGTTTAACCTTTTCACCTCAAGCTTCCAATTTTTAACCCTCTGGAATCCAAGGTGACATCCATAAGGACAGTGTTCTTTATCTACAATGTTCTAAATTGTTGTTGTGCCTAGGGAAATCATTCTCCCAAGTCCTCCTCTTGATAACTTTCCTTCCTCAGCCTAATCATAGTTTTGGGTAATTTTCTAAGCGCTTTCCTTCAATTATCCTCCAATCGTATCCATGGTTCCTCTAAGAGAGTTCACATGCACATCAGAGTATGCACCTCTTTTATAGAGCTTAACACAGTTCCCATGCCCTTGGATGCACTATGGATTGCCCTTGGATTCATGAAGAAGCAAGGGGCCTAAAATCCTTTCATCTATCAAAGATGATGTGCATGACATTAGCTATATTATCTCTCACTATGCATCTTCCATTTGTGTCCCACAAGTGTAAGGCACTTACAGTGCACTAAAGGTAACATCAAAGACATGCTTCCACAAAAAAGGGAATTGAAGGTAAGGATACATTAACAACAAGACGTAGGAGGACCCTACCAAAGACCCCATCAATGTATCCAAAGGATGATGCATAACAAACAAGGTCTTCATCAAACCAAAATGAAATGAAGAAAAATGAAAATACAAGAACTACGTAACCCTTGTTGTAAAGCATTCTATATGTCTAGGGATCCTAGATCCGAAGGATGCCATATGTTAGATGACCATGGATCCCACATGTACATGAAACCAAAAATCACATGGATGCCATATGTCTATGAAAACCAAGGGATGCCATAAGTCCGAATCTCATATGTCCAAGTTATGTCTACGGATCACATATTCGTTAGATCTTAAGACCCTAGTGAACTCAGAGATCCGCAATATCAATACTTCCCTACACTAGAAACAAAAGGGTCATCACATGGGGGAGGGGGTCTTGAGAGTTCAATGCTCCACCTGTTTGTCCAACTCTACATTCGTTCTCATACATGTCCATTTACCCCACATGCAAAGAGATTTCCCTTCAACTCCATATAAGGAGGGCATCACTTCACTTCCAAAATCCACTCTCTCACATTCTTGGCAAGAGTGTTTACACTGCCTCGTGGAGTCTCCATGCTCATAGAGAAACTTGTGTAAGCCATTTCTATTTTACCCCATTCATCATGTTTTGTTATCTTTTTTTCATTCCTCCATAGCTTGTTAGTTGTGAATATGTAATTTGAATAGGGTTAGTTCTTTGTCATTTTAAGAGTGATCGTTATTGATCAATGGATGTGGCAAAATAGGATTAACCAAGACTTTATCTATCGTCAAGAGGAAAAAATTGACGGAGATGATCCTTTCAAAAAACTTCATAACTTTTTTGGCCTTCATTATTGGATTTCAACCAACCACCTAAGGGGAAGTGGTGGCATAGTGATTGTACTCAAATCCATTTGGTTTTTTACTCTCCTAGGCCCCACTATGGACCCACACCATGGATGGAGTGTGCTATCCTTTGCTGGATTGACTCTATTTTTTATCACTTCACTTTACACTCCTAACCAAGACACTAAGGGAATTTGCAATTGGAAGTCGTTTGATTTCCTCTCCTTGTATAGTAATCTTGTAGAGATTCTAAGATGGTGGAAAAGTTCTCATGGAGAGTTCAGTCCAGAGAGGCTATGTTATTGTTGGGGAGGATAAAATTCATTGGCACATGCTAAACCTTCTTCATCATCTAATGGAGGTGAATGAACTTTAGACCTTTTTTGGTCAAAACTTTAGTTGGTTTTTGAAATTGGAAAACCTAGACTCGACAAAGGATATGTTTCATAGACCATCACTACCCAAATTCGTTAAACCTTTAAGCCTTTCATGAAGAAAATGAATGCTCCCTACTTCCATGTCAATCAATTGATCTTTTACATGCCTTAGATTCAACACAAAATCTCTATTGTACACTCTCATCACTGATGGGGGATGACTCTAACACCCCAATGCAACAATGGAAGATGGCTAGCCTCCAATATGTCCATAAGCAATGATATGCTCTTATTGTTCTGAACGTTTCTCTACATCTGTACAAAGACTTAATATGAAACTTTGTGTACTTATAGAAGACTATAGGATCTATCCAACAAGATTTAAAGCATTGCAAATTAATATTCCATTTTGGAGAACCCTCCACTACAAAACAAGCTATTGTTTGCAACACTCTCTGCCTGTGCAGAGATATAGCTTCACAAACTTAGCAATTTCTCACAACCCACTCAAGAAAGAAAATCAAAACTTTAGCACAATTTGGGAGACTACATGAAAGAGCAAAAAAAGCTTGAAAGTAATGAAAATACGTACACTGAAAAGGCAAAAAATGCTATGCAATCTAGTACAATCAAATTTGGAAAATCCTAACTGCACCTCTAGATAATGAGCAACAAAAATCATGATAAATTGAGCTATGCAAGCAAGGGGGCTTCTTGTTGGAGTTTATGACTTCACTAATGTAAGTGGGAAATTCGTGGAATGCATACAATGCAAGAAACAAAGGTGAAATGGTGCTTATATAGAGTTTTACATTTCCTAAAATCTAGTTAACCACCCACCAATTAGTGTAGGTGCACTTTTTGGTGAGTGATTGATGAGATTTGAATTTGATTTAGTTTGGTGAACCTTCTAACTTGCTTCCATAACTTTGGGTCCTTCTTTTTTTTGGTCCACTTGCAAAACTCATGGATGAGTCCTTTTGCATAGTTTAGACTTGATTTTCAACACTCACTCTCAAGTCTCAATGTGTAGGTCCTTCATTCCAATGCATGCCTTCAAGTGTTGTAGTTTTACTCCATCAAAAACTTTGGTGAAAATATCTACATGTTAACCCTTTTTATAGAAATGCTCCATCTTGAAATCCTTTCATGATCTTCTCTCTAGTAAAGTGGTAATGCACTTCTATATGCTTCTACCTTGCATGCAGCCCTGGATTTTGAGCCAAGCATATGCTGCTTATATTGTCAAAAAAATAGGTACTTGATTAATTTGTAAGTCAAGATCAACAAACAACATCTCGAGCCACATAAGCTCACATGAGAATTCTTCCAAGCCTCTATACTCAGCTTTGGTTAAGGAGAGATGAACTCTTGGTTGTTTCTTTTACATCCATGAGATGCTCTTCTTGCCTATCATGATAACACATCCACTAGTGCTCCTCCTATCATTTTTGGAGCCTACCCAATCAACACCGCATTAAGCTTGTAGATTTAATTAATAATCAACTGGATAATATAGCCATTCATTCATTGAGTGTTTGAGTTACCTAAGTACCCTATTGTCTCCAACAAGATGAGGTACTCTTGGTGCCTACAAAAATTGAGATAACACTCCAACTATATGTGCAATATCTAGTCTTGTCATAGTAGCATACAAGAGAGAACCAATTATTGGCCTATACATGGTCACATCCTTCACTTCTTCACCTGCATAAGCACTTCATTTAACATTAACGTCTAATGGATTTGAAATGGGCTTGCAATCACACAAGCCATATATATATATATATATATATATATATATATATATATATATATATATATATATATGTGTGTGTGTGTGTATGTGTGTGTGTGTGTGTCTGTATATGTATTTATCCATGTGTGTAAACCCCTAAAACACTAATCCTAAAACATGTATGTGTGCATGTGTGTATGTACATGTGACATATGTGTGTGCATGTGTGCATATGTGTGTATCCATGTTTGCATGTATGTAAAACCATAAAACCCTCATCCTAAAACCCTAACCCTAAAATATGTATATGTGTGTATGTATATGTGACATTTGTGTATGTGACTTTATGTGTGCGTATGTGTATACTTATGTATGTATATATGTGTGTATGTCTATACATGTATACATTCCAATAAAACCCTAAAACCCTAACCCTAGAAAATGTATATGTGTGCATGTGTGTATGTATATGTGTGTGCATGTCTGTATGTATATGTCTATGCAGGTGTGTATGTATTTAAAAACATGAAACCCTAATCCTAAGACCCTAACCCTTAAACATGTATATGTGTGTATGTATATGTGACATGTGTGTATGTGTATGTTACTTTATGTGTGTATATGTGTATGTGTATGTGACTTTATGTGTGTGTAGGTGTATGTGTGTACATGTGTGTGTATGTGTATATGTGTGTATGTATGTGTGCATGTGAGTGTGTGTGTGTATATGTGTGTGTCTATGTGTGTATGAATATATGTGTGTATGTGTAAGAAATTGTGTGTATGAATATATGTGTCTGTGTGTCTATATGTACATGTAACATGTGTATAGATGTGTATGTGCATGTATGAATGTGTATATATATGTCTATGTGTATATGTGTACATGCGCATATGTGTGTGTATGCATGCGTGTATGTAGAACCCAAAAACCCTAATCCTAAAACCATAACCCTAAAATATGTATATATGTGTATGTGTGTGTATATATGATGCGTGTGTATGTGTATGTGTGTGTATGCATGTTTATGCATATGTTTAAGGATCAGATCTTGTGTGCTTCCTTTGGAAGGGGTTGAAAAATATGAGACCATGTGTAGCATCAATTATGATGGTAATTGGGTTTCTATCATCAGAAAACATGATGGTTCCAAGTTTTTGGTATCATGAAAATGGAATCTGAGAACCTCTAGAGAGCTAAGAGGCTCTCAAAAAAGGTTTTCCATATGTGGAAGCATCTTTGGAAACAAAATAAAGAAATTGGATTAGATTTGATGAACTAATCATAGAGTTGACTTTGAAGACTGGTGCCTTTTAAAGGCATTGAATCAATGGTTGGGATTACTCAAAGGTTCACATCTTGCTTGGCTAGGAAAACCCTTGCTTGAAAAGCTCGAAGGTGGAAAAATGGAAACATGAGTGAAGTATTCTAAGAATCAAAAACATTATTTAGTATCATCACTCACATACAAGAAGTAATGTTTGAGTTGGCTTTGTATTAGATGGGAGTTAAAGTTCAAGGACCTATGGCATCAACTTATCAAGAAAACGAAAGGGGTCTTTATGTGGAAGATTATCCATAAAAGAATTACGAATAATTTCAAAATCTGTAAAATCTACAACACTCCCCATAGTGTAAGGGATCCTCTAGTCATATGGAAGGCTTTGGGCATGCTTTGTTTTCTTTCCTAAGAGCATCCTCACGTGAAAAGGCCTCAATAAGCTCCTTTTCTTACCACATCATGTTAACTCAAAGAAATATCTACTAAGTGAATCCATTGGCTGATCATTTTCTATATGAAATGCCATTAGGAATGAATCCATCTAAAAGATTTGACGGAAAGATACGCGGTCAACTTTGACAAGCCTCCAAAGGAGTAGATGTTGGAGGAGATGGTGGATAATCTTCAAGGATGAAGTGGTGTTTCTTAATCCTGCTTCACACCAGCCAAGAAAAATTACTGGAGAGTGTAGTAGGCCTCTTTAGCTTGATAATGATCATAAACAATAACCTATTTTGTTTGGAGCATGATCCACTAATCAATGGATCAAAACAGATAGGTAGGAAATTGAACCAAGGTCATAGACTTGCTATTTTTAGTCTCTACACCTATTCAATATAATGAATAGTGCTTGGAGAATAGTAGCAATTAGCCTAATTCCTTTTGGTGGTTTCTAATAAACTTAGAAAAATACCAAACATGAGTGATTTCAATAAAAATGATGAACTACACACTGAGTATGATGTTTAGCAAATCATAGGAGTGCCCTGACATTTTCAGGATGCATCAGAGTATAGACCAGAGAGTAAGGATATGATAATATCTCACAACTGAGACAACTAATGATAATGAGATTTTGTATCTATATAGTAGGTAGTATACTGAATCTATGAAGCTTTAAACCATGAAAAAGCATTAGTCATACACAGAGAACAAGCTCTAAGAAGATCACTCTACTATTGTAGTCATGGCAAAGAAGTGAAGTAATGATGTAATGAAAATGTATGTATTAGATCACATAAAAGTACAATGTCATTGGCAATAGTCTATTGCACAATGTGAGGGGAGTGATTGAGCTATGAGGTGAGCTCTCAAATCACATAGGATCCCTCTCAATGTTTTTCCAAAAGTCGGGACATCATGTGAGTCATTTGATCCTCTTTTATACTTGAGTTTGGAGCCAATCTTTTGAATTCGAATTCAAAAGTCCACCTAAAAGTAAATCCTAAACTATAGGATATATTCTCCCATCCATCAACTACCAAATAAATCAAGATTTTATGCTTCCTAACTCCACGTGGAAGTAGGGCTCTTTTACAAAGGTAAATGTATTTGATTTTACAAGGGATTGATCATATAAGGCTCAATGAGAAATATGGTAATTCTCCAAGTATGTGGGCTTGGATTCTCTTGCACCAACACCTCCCCCTCAAGCCTAACATGCTTGGTCTTCATTCCTCCTTGATTTCTTGTAAACCAATCATCAATTTTAACGTGTTCATCTTGCTTCCATTCAAAGACATTGTCAGTATCTCTGCACATTGCAAATGAGTTGATACATAGGACAATTGAATGTTCTTGCTAAGACATTTCTCCCTTACAATATAGTGCACTTCAATGTGCTTAGTCCTTGCATGATATACACGATTAGTAGCCAAATGAAATGAGCCAGTGTTGTCCCCAAAAATTATTGGAGTGTAAGAGTGTAACCCCAAATCAGTGTAGAGTTGCTTGAGCCACATAGCCTCTTGAGTTGCATTTGATAGGCCTTTATACTCTACTGCTGTAGATGACAATGCCATAGTTGGTTGCTTCTTATATGACCATGATATAATCTTTGAACCTGAAAAAGACAAGTATCGTGTGGTGCTCCTCCTATCATCCGTGGAGCCAACCCAATCTGCATCAGAATACATCTTTATGTCCAAGTCAGAAGTGAAAGGGTAAAACAACCCTTCATTTATGGTACCCTTTAGATACTTTAGCACCCTCTTGGCAGCTTCCATGTGAGGCTTTCTTGGTGCATCCATAAATTGGCTTAATATACTTACTCCATAAGCAATGTCGACTTTTGTCAGGGTTGCATAGTTGAGACTCACAACAAGTTTTTGGTAACTTGTTACATCCTCAAGAAGTTCTCCTTCATGAGAACTAAGATTTTGATTGCGTTCCATGGGTGTTCCTACAATTTTGGTGTTCTCCATCTTGAATTTTACTAACATATCATGGATATACTTTCTCTAATTAATAAACACACCATAATCTGTATACAAATGTCTAGACTAAGAAAGAATGTTAGCAAACCAAGATCACTGATTTTAAATTCTTTCATTAGTTGAGCTTTAACTTTCTTGATGCCATTAGCATCATTTCATATAGTGATAATGTCATCCACATAGACACATAAGTAGATAACTTCTGAGTTGGTCTTCTTTATAAATAAAGAAGAATTTGCTTTGCTAACCACTAAACTTTGATCCTGCAAATAATTAACAAGCCTATGGTTCCAAGCTCTAGGAGCTTGCTTTAAGCCATAGAGTGCCTTCCTTAGCTTGCATACAGAACCTGGTTTATCCTTATCTTCATACCCTTGTGGTTGAGCCATGTACACTTCTTCTGAGATCCATCCATTTAGGAATGCATTCTTAACATCTAACTGATATAGATTTCAATTCTTGGAAGTAGCAACACGTACCAAAACCCTAATTGTTGGTATCTTAGCCACAGGTGAAAAGGTTTCTTCATAGTCTACTCCATGGGTTTGAACAAACCCTTTTGCCACTAACCTTGCCTTGTACCTATTTATAGAACCATCTGATTTTTTCTTAATTTTATATATCCATCTGGCTCCTATTGCCTGCATGCTTGGCTTCTTGAGAACCAAATGCCAAGTATTGTTTTCCAGAAGTGCTTCAACTTCTTCCTGCATGGCTTCTCTCCATTGTTTCTTCTTATTGGCCTCTTCAAATGAAGAACGTTCTTTTGTCATAGAGTCTTTAGTGATATACACAGAATGCTTGGTGACTAATGATGTGTCATAGCCATACCTTATGGGATTTTTACTCTCTCTTTGAGATCTCCTGAGTGCTTGATTCAAGGACTCTAGAATGTCTTCCAATCGCTTGAACTTAGTCTTGTCTCTTGACTTCCAAGCCTTGAAGTCAATCTACTCTCCATCCTTTGAATTGGTATCTTCTGGTGATTGTTGATCTTCTTGATTGAGAGTTGGAAAGTCATTTTCCAAATCATAAGGTAACTTGAACTTCTTGCAATCATCTTCAAACCATGAATTATTTTCATCAAACACTACATCTCTACTAACTATAAATCCTTTGTTAGTGGGATTATATAGCCGATAACCCTTCTGGTCTTGGTCATAGCCAATAAATATACACTTTTCAGCTTTCTTATTGGCCTCTTCAAATGAAGAACGTTCTTTTGTCATAGAGTCTTTAGTGATATACACAGAATGCTTGGTGACTAATGATGTGTCATAGCCATACCTTATGGGATTTTTACTCTCTCTTTGAGATCTCCTGAGTGCTTGATTCAAGGACTCTAGAATGTCTTCCAATCGCTTGAACTTAGTCTTGTCTCTTGACTTCCAAGCCTTGAAGTCAATCTGCTCTCCATCCTTTGAATTGGTATCTTCTGGTGATTGTTGATCTTCTTGATTGAGAGTTGGAAAGTCATTTTCCAAATCATAAGGTAACTTGAACTTCTTGCAATCATCGTCAAACCATGAATTATTTTCATCAAACACTACATCTCTACTAACTATAAATCCTTTGTTAGTGGGATTATATAGCCGATAACCCTTCTGGTCTTGGTCATAGCCAATAAATATACACTTTTCATCTTTAGGGTCAAGCTTCCCTCTAATCTGTGAGGGTATATGTGAAAAAGCAATGCACCCAAAGATTTGGCAATGGTCCAATGAGAGTATCCTTCCATTCCATGTTTCATAGGGTGTCATTCCATCCAAGGATTTGGATGGGCGCCTATTAATCAAGTATGTAGCCGTGGAAACATCCTCTGCGCATAGGTAGTTGGGTAGTTTCTTCTCATTCAACATTGATCTTACAGCTTCTACTATCAACGTGTTCCTTCTCTCTGCCACTCCATTTAGTTCAGGAGTATATCTTGTTGTGACTTCTCTTTTTATGCCTCTATCTTGTAAGAACGAATCAAATTCATGTGAGAAATGCTCACCACCTCCATAAGATATAATCCTCTTCAAGCTTCTCCCTGTTTTGTTCTCAACCAATGTCAAATACTTTTTGAAACATATAAATACTTCATCCTTATGCTTCATGAAGTAAAGAATGTCCATCTACTATGATCATCTATAAATGAAACATAGTACCTTGAACACGAGATTGATGGATCTTTGCTAGCACCCCCATATCACTGTGCACAAGCTCCAAGTAATCTTCATGCATGTAACCCTTTCTATTGAATGGTTGCCTGTGAGATTTGCCAAATTGACATGCTCCACACTTGTATATCATGTGTTGCTTGGACACATTTGGAATGCCAAGCACACTTTGATCCCTGCATATTTGCTTTGACATTCTTTCTCCTATATGACCTAGCCATTTGTGCCATATCTCTAGTTCAGATAGAGTTTGATCTTTGTAATTGAAGAGTGCTATGTTTCTTGTGTCGGCCATCTCAAATGTAAAGAGTCACCAGATTTCTCACCTTTTGCAATCCTCTTGAAGCCTTGTTGAGGGTCTTCCACATATGCTCCATGCCTTGTGAATCTGACCTATAAGCCTTTCTCAACAGTTTCTCCAACATTGATTAGGTTTTTTGTTATGGTTGGTACATATAAGACCTTTCTTAAAAGGTTCATATTACCATCAAAAGCTTTAACATCTCCAATTTTCTTGACAAAGTGTTTAGTGTCATCACCTGTCTGTACTTTATGCTTCCCTTTGAGTTCTTCAAGATCAGATAGCAATGCTACATTTCCAGCCACATGATTGGAACAACTAGAATCAATATTGAAAAGCTTCATCATCTTTACCTTTATTGGATATTATGTTCATTATGAGTGGAGAATCCATTGGTCTTCTGTGTAGTTGTTATAGTATCTTCTACCTCTGAAACCTCCTTGCTAATTGTTGTTGTTGTAGCCTTGGTTGCAGTTGTGATTGTAATTGCTTCCTCCATTGTTGTATCTACTTTTGGATTTTCCCATAGCTCCCTCTATGGAAGCCTCTTTCCCTTTGATTCCTTGAAGCATTCTTCTGTGATGTGGTTTGTAAGGCCATAGATGGTGCAAGGTGGAGTATGGTAGGATCTCCCCCTGCCTTGCTTTTCTCCTCTACCCCTTCCTCTAGTACCTCTTCCTCTGCCTATGTAGTTACCTTGAGAGGTACAAACCTCTTCATCATTCTTTTTACCTTTACCCTTATCCTTACTTTTATTCTTATCTGTATAAAGGGTAGATGATTGGTTACCTCTAGAGGTCTCCGTTGGAACATCAAGATTACACTATGCTTGAGGTGGATTTGATCTACGTCAAAGGCTATCGTGTCAAAAGAATATCCATTGGAGAGTTCTTCTTCTATCACCTAAAAGTAGATCAAACTAGATCTTCACTTTTCCTATATTGTAGGAAAGTGAATTGATTCCCTCCAACAACCATTCCCACCTTCATTTGAGTTCAAATTCCACCTGTAGAAGCCGTGGAACACTCTTAGATTCTATATGAAGACTTGAAATCACTTGTACAATACATGGAAGCAATATACATACACTTGTGACCATCATTGTCTTGCTCCAATTTTTTGCATCATCTTCTTCGCCAATAGTATCTTGCAGAGGGTACTCCGCTCTCTACAGAGCTCCAATTTGAGTGCAACATGGCTCATTGGAAAGGTATTAGTGTCTAGTTTATGCTTGTAAAGGTTCATATCATTTAGTATAGTAGATTTGGAGAAATCTTAGTTTGTCTATATCAGGTTCAATCTCTATGTATTCCTAAAAAATAGGAGGTACCACCGTTGAGTGTCTAATTCATTCCTATATTTTGCCTATTCCTTATAATTTTGTGCATTATATACACTCAACCCTATGTGTATCACTCCCATAAAATGAGTTTTTCTATTTGTAATCACACTGGTCGCTATGGGCATTCGAAGTTCATTATCTCTTCCATAGATAGTAAGTTTTTTGAGCTAGACGACCTGCAGACCTATGTGTTTTGTATCGACTTCTTCTCCTTGATGATCCAAAGTACATAGTGCATTTCTTTGCACTTATCACATGCCTATAAGGTCTATTTGAGCCTCCATAAGCTCAAGGGCTGGTCTTGTTCCGGTTGGCTGGACCAAACTGCGTCGCTTCGAAACACACTTTTCTACCTCCTACAAGCTCCTCCAAGTTCCTTCAGTGGTATCAGAGCTAGATCAAGATGGGTGACATCTTTCCATCAATGGTGGGGAAGCTTGATCGACATAACTATGCAGATTGGCAAATCAGAATGGAGGTCTATTTGCAAGGTAGAGTTTTTTATGGAATTGTAGCAGGTGATGAAGCTATGCCTATTCCAAGATCCAAAGGAGGACCTATAAAAGAGGAGACAAATAAGCTCACACTTTGGTGCCCAAGGGATGCTCAAGAAAGGTCGTACATGCTAAACTCTATCACCGACTTTCTATTACCACATATTAGAGGATGCAAGACATCTCAAGACACTTGGAATACCCTCGAGACTTTCTTTTTTGCTAGTACCAAAGCAAGAAAGAATCATCGTTGGAACGAGTTCAACAAAATGAAGAAGACACCTAAACAAACCATCACAGAGATTGTTACCAAGGTCAAGGAGGTTGCAGATCAGTTAGCATCCATTGGAGAGCTAATTGAAGAAGAGGCTATCATGAGTCAAATTCTCAACGGCATTCGAAGTGATAAGCAATGACAATCCTTCACCATGGCTTATGATCTCATCATGGATGTGCAAACTCCAAACTTCAACATCTTTCTTGGACAACTCTTCAACCAAGACCCGAACAATAGCATAAATGAAGGTAACTCCTATCATCGTAATTGAAATAGTGCTCTATATGCAAATAAGAAGGATAAGAAGCAAAAAGGCAAGAAGAAGGAAGAAGATGAAGAGATTTCCCAAGCCAACTTCGCAATCGAAAGCAAGTGGAAAGGGAAGAAGAAAGGAACAAAGCAAGAAAAAGCCAAAGGTCAAAATGTTCAACCTTGTGCCATATGCGATAAGACCAACCACACCACTCAGAATTGCTAGTTCAATGGGAAGACCGACAAAGGAAGTGGAAAAGGTGGATATGGCAGCAATAGAGCCAGAGGTGGACAAAACTTCAACAATAACAATAGAGGCTATGATAGAATGCTTCTTATGAGCCTAAGCCACAAAGAAGGTAAAGAAGATGATCATTTGTTCTACATAGATTCAGGATGTTCAAATCATGTTGCAGGCAACATTGCTCTTCTATCTGATTTGGAAAGTCCAAAGCATAGACATGAAGTACAAACAAGGGATGACACAAACCACAATGTGAAGAAGATTGGTAATGGAAAAGCTTCCAATGGTAGGACAAACATGCTAAGTAATGTTCTCTATGTACCCACTATCACTAAAAACCTAATAAGTGTAGGCCAAATAGTTGAAAAAGGCTTGCAAGTTAGGTTCCCCCAACATGGAGCTTTTGTGGAAGATCCATGTCAAGGCTTCAAAAAGATAGCCAGACGTGAGAAGCATGGTAGGCTCTTTACTTTTGAAGTAGGAGAAACCAGGAACATAGCTCTATTCACTTTTGGGTCTCCAACCCTAAGTGAGCTTGAAGTGTGGCATAAGAGACTTGCTCATGTGAATGAAAGAACCTTGAAGGATATATGTAGGGATCAAAGTGTTCTAGGCACAAGATTATTCTTTCATTGAATTTAGAGAAACGCGCAAAAATCATAATGGTTATCTATTTTTACAGACCTTGTGGAGGCTAGTAACCCTCCAATGTTGCATTGGTATATCATGACCATCCCACATCAATGGTATCAGAGCTT
This sequence comes from Ceratopteris richardii, assembly GCA_020310875.1. Taxonomy (NCBI): domain Eukaryota; kingdom Viridiplantae; phylum Streptophyta; class Polypodiopsida; order Polypodiales; family Pteridaceae; genus Ceratopteris; species Ceratopteris richardii. The sequence goes on along the minus strand of CM035432.1, from coordinate 36,375,479 downwards.
CTCAAAGATTGAAGACACCACATGACATCCTCAAAACGATTTCAAGTTATCAAAATAACTAAGGATTTTATATGTAGAAGATTTAGGCATCAATGAAGAAGAGAAATATAGACAAGTGGACATTAGACTAAAATAGTAATAGGAAATCAAGAGGGATAAAGGAAGTGTAGGTATGCCTTAAACGGCCTTTTAGGGTAGTGAGCTCTAATTAACTGCATTTCAATTCCAAGAAGGCTTTTTCTTCATCTATCATACATTGGAAGTTGGTACCTTTTCTAATGAGTCCTGACAAGTGAGCTCTAATTAACTGCATTTCAATTCCAAGAAGGCTTTTTCTTCATCTATCATACATTGGAAGTTGGTACCTTTTCTAATGAGTCCTGACAAGAGCTTGGCAATGTCCAACACATTCTCATGAAGTATTTGCCATGTGCAATGTGACCTCAGGATCCTTGAATGTCCTTTTTAGAGATAGGCTAGGGCATCATAATAATAGGTATGGAAGATGATTGATATGGTGCGATTGAAGGTTGTTGGAATGTTCATCATTTGTAAAACTATATATGTGTAGTCACCCTATATATCTGTAATACTATACAAATATATAGAATGACTATAGATAGATAGTTTTATAGGGCACTCTATATATCTGTAAAACTATACACCACATTCCTAGCTGCATCCTCAACCACTTGTTCTAAGAATGGCATGAAGAAACCTTCTAGGACTGTGACCTTTTTAAGATTTCCAAAATCAATGCATACTCTAATCTTGCTAGACTATTTTTTTGGTGCAATGACCATCAATGATAACCACTTGAAATGCTCCACTAGGACCATAATGTGAGCTATCTCCATTTTGTGGATTTTTTTTTGGACTAACTCTATGTATCTGTGGTTGATCTTATAAATTCTTCCCCTTACTAGTTTGACCTTTCGAACTAGAGGAAGAGTGTGAAGTCTGAAGTCCATGAGGATGCCTGGTAGATCTGCATAACTCTAGGGAAAGATATCTTTAAAATTAATAAAAAATGTTACTACCTTGCTCAATGGCATGGGTTCTTGCTACAACAATGTAACTACCAAGATAGGCTTAGCTCTATCGCGACCCCCCACATCGGCTTCTTTTACCAAATTCACTCAATCTTCACTTTTGGCTTCTTCAATGTTATTGTTTTATTCCTTGAGCAATATAGAAGGGTATGTATGGGTCCCCCTCACGTATGCAATACTTGTTTTGTTATGTACCCACCATGGAGGTATCCCTTCTATTAGTAGTTCGTCTAAAGGGTTTGCATCCTTATATTTCAACAACATCCTCCATTCTTTACTTCCTTGATAAACCCCTTCAAACAAGGGGTTTCTCTCCTTGTACTCACTCCTTCAAGGCTCTACCAATGTAGGTGCCTCCATATTGTGGACTTCCTCCCCCTTTGTTCCTTTGTACTATAGGTGGTAGTGTAACAAGGAGAAGGTTCTAGACCCATCCACTTTAGTAGGTCATCCATCTAATATGTTTCATTCAATCATGGTGAATCTAGCTCTATTTCTTCTTCTAGCGAGATTGATTTGGTTGTGCTTACCATGGTGTGACATTGTCCAAGCTCGATTTTTACTTGTTTTAGCACCTCGTTCTCTTTCATCCACATGGATTTTTGTTCCCACTCATGGATCACCTTGGCATGATGGAGATAGGGCCACCCAAGAAGCAAGGGAAAACCTCCCAATCTATGAGAGAGCTAGAGTACCATAAAGTCTAGCATGAACTTTGACCCCTACACTATTGGAGAAACACTTTCAACTACCTTTACTAGCCTTACCTTGTTGTCATCTAGCATAGCCACTATGAGCTACCCTTCATTGTAGTGGTAGAGCCCTAGGTTCAGCATACTGGCTTCTCGCATGAGGTCAACCCTACACTCCCCCTTGATGATGACTCTAGGAAACTCGTGATTAAAACTATTCATAGTTATTTGTAGATAATGGTAATACCTTAAGGGAGCTTATGCTATGAAAGGGTTGCCATGAACACCACTAATGGAGGTTGGGAAACTCAAAGAGTCCATGAGTCTCAAGATTTCTTATCAAAACCTACAATCCAAGCACAAGAGATCAAGATTCTCACTTTTTTGTAAGTATTTTTTATAGTTACCCTATTAAGAAGAGAGGTTTGGGTAGAGCAATTGTTAGTTCAGTTGTGTCGTCTTCAAGTTCTTGTTGGTTGGCTTGGTAGATATCCTCTACACTTCTACTTAGGTGATGATCTTTGCTTTTCTCTTTAATCCTATTGATGGCATGCTCATGGCCTTCAGGTGTAGATATCATATAGAACCCTTTTGGTCATACTTGTTCCGGAATCTTGGGTGCCATGGAGCCTTTCTCCTTCTCCAAGACTCATTGGGTCATCATGTGCTCTCCTTGTTGTAACTTGTCCAACTAGAGTGTAGAGCATCTAGAAATGGTATGTGTGTGCATTGGGCTACCATTCGGTCTACCAAGATGTGGAAGACATTATTCGGTTGGAATCGTGTTTTTTGCTTCATGGACTCTTTCATGTAATGATCATGATGGTTCAAGCAATTCATGTAGGGCGGTGAAGCTTTAAGTAAAGAGAACTTAATTTGGAGATTTTGAGTCTCACCAAATCAATAGCACATGATAGGTTGCCTAGTGTAGATGAGGTAATGGGATATTCAACTTTGGCAAAGTGCCAAACTGCAACGGAAACTATTGATGCACACATCCAGTCTGTGTGCTTTTAGCAATAGAATGCAAAGATCAATCAAGAAAATGGTGTTGGATAATGCCTCTTCAAGGAAAAAGATGTCCTCATTGAGTGCTATAAACTTGCTTTTATAGACTCCAAGAGGCCAGATGGGGCATTGTCAAATCCCAACATGTAGTGAATAAATGCCAAGTGGTTGGCAAAAAATGGAGTGGGCTAATTATGGCTCTGGCAACCAACTCAAATTAGATCTTCAAACATGGTTTCTGACACCGCCAAGGCTTGGCAAATATATTCACTACGTCAATTCCCACTTTGAAATTTAATGATAAAAATTTGCTCACTTTATGATGATTCCACTTTTCCATCCCTCTTGCATCTTCAAAGATGTGACTGTTAGCTCCTAGAAGTAGCAATTTAAACCATCAGTAATTTCTCCAAACTTTATTTTGTACATACTTCAGATAGTCCTACACTTCATAGTTCCCAAAACCTTCACTACTTGCACCAATTGATCTATATTATCATCCTCACAAAAGAAAGCCTCCATCCAGATGATCATCTTGATAAGCATGTAGCTTGTGCTCCACATCGTTAATGAAGAGTCATATTGTTGTAAGTTATGGGCCTTTGAAGTATCTTGACGCTATTCGAGCATTCTAGTCACTCTTTGTGTGATAAATTTTGAGAGTCCCCAATCAATCAACTGTAAGTTTCCTTGTTCATGACACTATGAGGTTCAATACCAAAATGCCTAATCCATTGAGAATGGAGGGCCTTTAGAAGCTGAAAGATGTTATAACGGATGTCAAAGTCCATCAATGTGGGGAAAGAGAGAGAGAGAGAGAGAGAGAAAGAGAGAGAGAGAGAAAGAGAGAGAGAGAGCGCGAGAGAGAGAGAGAGATAGAGAGAGATAGAGAGAGATAGAGAGATGCAACACTATGGACTTGAAGCATATGGGGAAAAACAAAAAGATGGTGAAATGTAGGGAAAGAGAAATAGAGAGAGAGAGAGAGATGCAACACTACGGACTTGAAGCATTATGGGGTAGAACAAAAAGATGGTGACATGTAGGGAGAGAGAGAGAGAGAGAGAGAGAGAGAGAGAGAGGGAAGAGATTGGAAAAGACCTCGGGACGTGCAAGATGGAACTAAGGGATTGTGGGTGTTCGGGTAGAGATGGAGAGAGAGAGAGAGAGAGAGAGAGAGAGAGAGAGACAGAGACAGAGCAAAATGCATGGGAGTTGATGAATGGTGGGATGGTGGAGGTGAGGGGTTGCATGGAAGGATGGTGGATGGAGGTAGGTGCATGGAGGGATGGTGGAGAGTGGAGGCTAGGGGGTGCATGGAAGGATGGTGGAGGGTGGAGGTAGGGGGCAACAGATGGAGGAGGGTGGAGGTGAGGGGGTGCATGGAGGGATGGTGAAGGGTGGAGATGAAGGGCATGCGGGATGGAGGGATGGTGGATGGTGGATGGTGGAGTTGAGTGTTAGAACAAGTCCATGGCAAGTCTAAGTGGTGGCTTGAGTCATCAAAAGACATAGAAATTTGAAGGCAATGTCTAGTCTTTGTAGAGTTCACTTGTGAACTCACCCTTGTAATTCTTGAGTTTCTAGTTGACGTAAAAGTGAAAGAATCTAAGTGATTGAGTCCACTTGATGAGTAGGAAGGAGAAAGCCACGAATTCATGATTAAACGAGTTGGAGAATCAATCACTAAAAATTTGGAGATTGATTTTGATGAGATTCAAATTCAAATTTAGGCTCCAAATATCATTATATATACATGGCTTTTAGTCGTGGTTTTTGTACCTCCATGAGCAATGCTTCATGCCATATCACAGTATAGTCTCAAGGCACATACTAGTAAGTCCATTTTACTTTACAATCAATATACATTTATTTTCATGATCATTTGTGTCCATATCTTCATTCCTATGTGAGTGTACTATTCACTACCATATCTCTCATTTTGTTTAGTACGTTTGCATGGATATTTCTATGCACATGATCCATCATTTTTAGTGATTTAACTTGCTAAATTTGGCACATTAAGTCTACTATATACTCTTAAAATTTTGTTGCATTTGGATTTCTCAATCCTGAGATATATTCATTAGAAGTCGACTATATCTATGCAAAGTTTACTTCTCTGTTCATATTCCATCAGAATAGTGATTTTCTCAAAGCTTTTTCTCAGTGTGTAGTTGGTCATTTGCCATGATTTAAATCAATTTAGATTCATCATACTATATATTATATGCTTACAACGTTTTATTAGAGTTTCCTCTTGGAATCGTGCGATATAAATGTCTCTTTGCTCACTTGTCTGAAGACTATTGCAGCCCCTAAAAGTTAGGATGATGCTATGACTTGCTAAACTTCTTTCTCTTCATGTAGTCCATCATTTTTTATGAAATCACCCATGCTTGTTAGCTTTCTAAGTTAATTGGAGTTCCCCAAAAGGAATTAATACAATTGCTGTTGTGCCTAGAGAATTGTTCAAAACTGAACAGGTGTATGAACCAAAATAGCAAGTTTTTTACCCTTGGTTCAACTTCTACCTATCTCTTTTGATTCATCTGTTTGAGAGTGATCTTCCAAGGTACATAGGGTGTATAATACATCCTTTGGAAAGCTAAAAGGGCCCACTACATATCCCTTGAGTTCATTTGGTTGGTGTACATCAAAGTTTCTGCAGCACCACTCTAACTAGAAACCCATCTCTTCATAGTGGTATCAGAGCAAGGTTAGACAACATGGCAGATGGATTTCCTTCATCAATTGAAAAATTGTATAGAGGTAACTACTCAGCTTGGTCATTAAGGATGGAAGCTTATCTTCAAGGGAGGAATTTATATGGTTATATAGCTAGAGATGAAGTTATCCCAACTTTCAGGAACAAAGGTCAACCTACAAAAGAAGAGCAAGAAAGATTGAGCACATGGTGCTCCAAGGATGCACTTCCAAGGTCTTATCCCCTCAACTCTATCTCAGATTTTTTATTGCCTCACATTAGAAGTTTTAAAACATCTCACGAAGTGTGGAATGTGCTTGAAGCCTTCTTCTCTTCAAGTACAAAGGCCTTGAAGCATCAACTATGGTTGGACTTTACAACTCTCAAGAAAGCTCCCAAACAAAATGTGACTGATTTTGTCACAAAGCTCAAAGACATAGCACATCAGTTGGGAAGCATTGGAGAGGTAATAGAGGAAGAGAAAACTATAAGGCAAGTCATCAATGGCTTGAAGGGAGATGACAAGTGGGACGCATTCACGACAACTATGGATCTATACATGGATATGCAATACCAGTTTTCAATACACTCATAGGACAACTACTTACTCAAGAGGCCAAGCTTATCAAGAATGGAGAAGGCCCCAAAGGTAATCAATATTCTACCTTGTATACTGATAAAAGCAATTCCAAAGAGAACAAAGGAAGAGGAAAGAAAGTGGATGATGAAGTAGGTACACATCAAGCTAACTATGCAGATAGAGGAAGACATGATAGAGGTAGAGGCAGAGGAGGAAGGCACAGAAGGAGGGAGATTGCAAGACTCTAATTCATGCTATATTTGTGGATTTACTAATCATACAATTGAAAATTGCTTGAAGAACTTCAGCAGTCAAAGAGGGACAACATACAATAGAGGAAGTTATGGCTATTCTAGAGGAGGAAAGAATAACTTCAATGGCTACCACAGCACTTACAACCATTCAAACTATCAAGGAACCAATAGGGGAAGAAGAGACTTCAATAACTACATAGAAGAATCAAATCAAGAGGACTCATTGATAATTATGAATATGGCCATGCCACAAGGTAAATCTAATGAGCATTTCTTCTACATAAATTCAGGTTCTTCCGATCATGTGGCAGCAAATGTGGCGCTCCTATCAGATTTAGAAAATCCAAAGAATAAGCATGAAGTGCATACAGGTGATGATACAAGGCATTTGGTGGAAAAGATAGGAAATGTAAAAGCACCTGATGGAAACATTAACCTACTTAGCAAGGTGCTCTATGTCCCTACCATCACACAGAATTTGATAAGTGTAGGATAGATTATGGAGAAAGGCCTACATGTTAGTTTCACAAAAGCAAGAGCATTTGTGGAAGAACCAAGTCAAGGATTCAAGAGAATTGCAAAGGGTGAAAAGATAGGTAGAGTGCTCACATTTCAATTACAAGACACCAGGAATATTTCTCTCTTTAATTATCGTAGTCAGACACTCACAGAATTGGAAGGATGGCACAAAAGGTTAGCAGATATTGGTGAAAGATCATTAAAGCAAATTTGCAGGGACCAAAGTGTACTTGGACTCCTTAACTTGTCAAAACACCACATGATTTATAAATGTAGTGCATGTCAATTTGGAAAGTCTCACATGTTACCATTCATGAAGAAAGGATATATGCATCGAGATCTCTTGGATCTGGCTCATACAGATGTATGGGGACCTAGTAAGGATGCTTCATTATCTGGATCAAGGTATTATGTCTCCTTCACTGATGATTGCAATAGATGGACTATATTATACTTTATGAAACACAAAGATGAAGTCTTTTCATGCTTTGAAATATATTTTTCTCTTGTGGAGAATCAAACAGGTAAAACATTAAAAAGGGTAAGGTCACATGGAGGGGGAGAGTAGTTCTCCCATGAATTGGACTCCTTTCTTCAAGAGAGGGGAATCAAAAGAGAGATTACTACAAAGTACACTCTTGAGCAAAATGGAGTGGTAGAGAGAAGAAATAGGACATTTGTTGAAGCTGCGAGGTATATGCTAAATGAGAAGCACTTACCTAATTACTTATGGGCTGACGCTATATCCACACCCAGTTATTTGATTAATAGGTTACCTTCAAAATCACTTGATGGCATGACACCCTATGAGGCTTGGAATAGAAGAAGACCAAGCTTGGATCATTGTAAGATTTTTGGATGTACTGCTTATGCTCATGTTCCTTCACAGGTTAGAGGGAAGATGGACCCAAAAGCAGAAAGGTGTGTATTCATTGGATATGAAAACAATCAAAAGGGCAACAAATTATACAACCCAACAAGGAAAGGATTCTTGCTGAGTAGAGATGTAGTATTTGATGAGAATAGTTCTTGGAATGAAGATTCATGTAGAAAGGTCAACTTACCTTATGATCTTGAAGAAGATTTCACAAAGCTTGTTAAGGATAATCCTTCTAAAGTTGAAGACCAGGATACCTTAGAAGATGATGAAGCAACTCAGTATGAAAAACTCAAAATGGGAAAGTCTAAAGGTAAAGAAAAAATGTAAGAACTAGGACAAGAGACAGAATCATCACATCATGGCCTAAGGAGGTCCATGAGGGAGAAAAGAAAACCAAGAAGGTATGGGTTTGATACTTCTCTAGTCACTAAACATTCAATTTATCTAGCACAGGAAATAAATCAAGAGGAACCTTCAATATTTGAGGAAGTAAAGAAGAAATTAGAATGGAGGCATGCAATGGAAGAAGAGAGTGAAGCTCTTGAAGAAAATAACACTTGGGAGTTGGTTCCAAAGTCTCCATCAATGAAAGTGATAGATTCAAGGTGGATTTACAAATTAAAGAAGAACTCAGATGACTCCATTAACATGTATAAGGCAACGCTTGTGGCACAAGGATTTGCACAAACTTAGGGAATTGATCATGAGGAGACATTGTCTCCTATGGCAAAGCTGCCTACAATTAGGGTTCTGCTTAGTATTGCTTCTTCAGATAACTGGAAGATAGTTCAATTGGATGTAAAAAATGCATTTCTTGATGGATGGATAAGAGGTGTACATGGCACAACCACCTCGTTTTGAGAACCACATATATCATGACTATGTGTGTAAAATTAATAAAGTTTATATGGACAAACAAGGGCCAAGGGCTTGGAATCACAAGCTTGTCTCATTCTTGCAGCACATAGGATTTCAACCTCGCAATGCAGATCCATCATTCTTCATCAAAAAGAGTAATTCTGAAGTAATCTATTTGTGTGTGGATGAGGATGATATTATACTAATAGTAAATGATGCAAATGGAATAAAGAAAGTCAAGGAGTAGATGAAAGAAGAATTTAAGATAAGTGACCTAGGGTCACTTAAATACTTCCTAGGATTGGAAGTGGTATACAAAGGTCATGGTATATTCCTTACTCAAAGGAAGTACATTAAAGACTTATTGACAAAGTTCAAAATGCAAGATTGCAGGATTGTAGGTACTCCAATGGAGGCAAATCATAAATTGAGCTCACATGAAGGTGAACTCATAGAATATGTCACAAGTTATCAAAGCCTTGTGGGTAGTTTGAACTATGCCACATTGACAAGGGTAGATATATGTTATAATGTGAGTGTGCTAAGTCAATTTATGCACACACCCAAGAAACCTCACATGGAGCCTACCAAGACGATACTCAGATATCTCAAAGGGACCATGAATGAAGGTTTATACTTTTTGGTGCAAATGTACAAGCGTACACATTTGGCTTAGCATGGAAGAAATTGTGTGCAAGCACTTGATAAGCAATGTGAACTATAGCTTGTGACTACTTGATCATTTACCATTGTAAATCATTAAATCCTTGGAGAATCTTTTAAAAGCTTATATCTCATGAGGTAAGGAGGAATATTAGCTATGAATTACAGATGAGGGAATGTCTCCTAAATCAGAGGACTTACTTTTTGATAGGAGCCAAGTTTGAATTCAAAATTCAAACTTAAAAGAAAAAACTTATAAAAGGGTCTTGTAAAACTCGCGGGGTGAGTGCCTCATTTTTTTAACTCTCTCCTCATCATTTCTAGAACTTGCATAGCTCACACCATAACACACTTATTTCATCATCATTGAGCATCATTATAATGCCAATGACTCTGTACAATCATGTGTTATAATACATATAGCTCATTGAACATTTCTGTCTACTGTGCTATGACTACTCATAATAGTCAAATTCTTCTGGTCATATCTCTGTCAATACTCAACCATTTTACATAATCATTATAGTCTAATTTGTTCTATCAAAATTTCAAGGCATTTGGTTCAAGCATCCGAGAGCAATCGTCTTCGATGTTCTCACTGGTCATCTACTAGTTAGTCCCTAAAAAGTGGGGGGTAAGAGTTGATTTGCTAAAATGATTTCTCAAAGCATAGTTGATCATTTTGATTGGTTTCACTTGCAATCATTAGCTATCTAAGCTAATTGAATTCCCCCAAAATGAATTTTGTCAACTGTTACTATACTATGAGCTCTCAGTAAAAAAGCAAGTAGGTGTATGGACTACAATAGCAAGTTTTCTACACTAGCTAATTTTGAGCTAGTCCGTTTTGGATTAATTGTTTCAAGCATCAACTCCAAAGTACATAGGTACTTTCTTGGTGTTATTTGCAAGCTAAAAGGGCCTACTTTATAACTCTGAAGTGCATCAGGGATGGTACAACACAAGTTTTAGCACTACCACCTCACGTCCTTGAGGTATCCATCCGTGTCTTCCAAAGGTGGTATAAGAGCAAGTTGAGGTAAAATGGGAGATGGTTGCCCTTCTTTCATTGAAAAATTGGACAAGAAGAATTATCCTGCATGGTCCTTGAGGATGAAGACCTATCTACAAGGAAGAAGTCTCTATGGGTACATATCAGGAGATGAGGAGATGCCCACATTTAGAATCAAAGATCAACCTACAAGAGAGGAGCAAGAAAGACTCAACCCATGGTGTGCCAAAGATGCTTTAGCCAGGTCATATCTACTTAACTCTTTGTCTGACTTCCTTCTTCCTCATATTAAGAATTGCAAAACTTCCCAAGAGACTTGGTGTTGGAAGCAGCCAGAGGCACAGACGCCACGGAAGCATGTAAAGACGGAGCAGGGAGCCAGTCGGATCAATTTTTCAAACAAATATATTTCTTATCAATTCTCCAAACATTCAACAGTGATTGTTATCACTAATTGTAACATATGTATCATAGAAGACCCCATTTTGTAATCCATAGCTCCATTTTGTGCAAGCCGAGGAGTCCTCGAGCTTGAGGAGCTTAGGTAGAATGCTCGTACCAATTTTCGTTATTTTTAGACATCGTTTACCCTTCCAAATAGCATCTAGGACCTATTTTTTAACTAGGCCGGTCACTAGATGTGAAACCGGTCAAAACTAGTCTAGAAACTATAAAAAGAGCTAGAGAGCTCATTTTTGAGGTTGGTTCATTTTGATTAGTGTGAGCATAGAGCTAGTTTGAGCTTGTAAGAGTATTCTTGAGCAATAGAACTAATTTCGTACCTTCCATTGTGCCTTGCTTGTCTCTTCATTGTGTGTGTGTATGTGTGTGTGCATTTTCGTGCTTCTCACCTTCACTCTCACATCATCTCACGTTCACGATCTTCATATCACTCCTACCTCTCCCTCGGATTGACATTAAGGAGGTGGAGCTTCTTAACGTGGTTCTCACCATTGTGCTAGAGCAACACCAAATTTGGCGCCGTTGCCGGGGATCGAGTCTAGGACGAATGTGTGATGGTAAGAGTATAGCAAGAAGAGGCGTTGGAAGGTAAAAATTTCAGTTTTTGTTGTTGTTTTTACTTAGTTTTTAGTGTTTTTCACCTTCCCCATACTCCATCTTCATCATCGCATCATCATCTCCATCTCCAAAAAAATCAAAAAATTCACCATATCCCCCCATTCACCTCATTTCCCCTCATTTGTGCATGCGAGAGAGCAAGAGAGAGTTTTTGCGCTTGTATGCACTTGTGTTTTCTTGAGTTTTCTTGCAGGTACAGAGCTTCAGAGCATCAGGAGAGCTTCCAAAAGGTAAAACATGTACTTTCTGTCAGAAATTTCCGAGCAGGGCGGACCATCGCGATGGTCTGCAATTTTCGGTTTTTGAGGTAGGCGACCACACCACTAGATAGGCGATACTTGCGCATTCACGGAACCACAATTACATTTTGAAAATTCATTATTTGGTGGACCATCGCGATTGGCTCAGGACCATCGCGATTGTGTCGCACCATCGCGATAGGCTCACGCCATCGCGACGGCTCGGCCGGACCATCACGACGGTTCGCTTTTTCGGACCATCGCGACGGTTCACTTGAGCCATCGCGACGGTCCACTTGGACCATCGCGACTGTCTAGTTGACCCCGCACCATCGCGATTGGCCCACGCCATCGCCACGACAGTGCCACGTGTCACGATAGACCATCGCGACGGTTCAACTTTTGGACCATCGCGACAGCCCAAAATCGGACCATCGCGATTGGCTCAAGCCATCGCATCGCGGACCATCGCGACGGTTCACTTCGGACCATCGCGATTGTCCACCTGATCACGCCATCGCGACGGTTCATTTTTCGGACCATCGCGACGGTCCATTTCCACGCCATCGCGATTGTTCACTTCGGGCCATCGCGACGGTTCGCCTTTTCGCGCCATCGCGATTGTCCAAATCCCACGCCATTGCGACGGTTCGCTTGGACCATCGCGACGGTCCCAGGCCATCGCGATTGCCCACCCCCATCGCAAATTTTGGACTCCAATTTTTGACCAATTTTGAGGGTATTTTTGAAAAATTTTTGGACCATTAGACTCATAGGAGACCCCTTAGCTCATATTTGAAGGAAAATTTGATCGTCAGTTTTTACCCCCCAGGGCCTGAACGCGTATAACTTTTTCATCCGAAGTCCGTTTTTTGAGCTTAATAGCTCGTTAGAAAGCTCGTGACGAGTACTACGTGACCTCAACTGTTTTTTTCATAAAGGATACATCTATTTTTAGATAAGCTATTTTGAGGTTCACCCAGTTTGGGACTAGGAAGCCAGGGGGCACACATTGAAAATTTTGGGCAAAAAGGGAAGGGATTTAGAAAGGTGTATATGCTCAAGTGTTTAATCATCTTGTGAATTGGTCTAACATTGGAATTTTCCAGGTCTAGCAAGGACAAGCAAGCAAGGCAGTGAAGACAGCAGAGCTTGGGAAGCACGGCTTCTTGGGCAACAGGGCATCAGAGCAACCAGACAAGCCGACTGGAGGTTGGAAGATTACTCAACCCCCTCAGTCAATTTTTAGCTTAGGCTAAACGGTAGTTGTGGATTAACGACGATAGGAACGCCTCAAGTTCAAGACACTTAATTCTTTCAAGTTTAAGACTTAAAGTAAAGGTGTGTGGGATGAAAACCTAAAGAAAAGAACATAAGTCTGACGGAACGAGAACTCAAAACTATAACGGAAAGTCGAATTCCTGACGCATAAATTAAGACAAGAATCCAGAGAAAATTAAAAGAATCAAGAAGGACCATTGACGATCTAAGGGTGTAATTGAGCGTGCAAGGAAGAAAATTAATGAACCTTAGATCAGGAAGGCACATAGGTAAGTCGGATCGACGAAGCCTTAGATCATCAGAGGCAAGTGTAAGAACCACTGCACGATCTTGGGCTCAGCAATTGAATAATAGTTATCCCTACGAGAGCTCAGAAACTAGCGAATCAGAAATGGCATTTAGCACAGACAGACCAGAAGGAGGATCTCATGTAGCATACTTAGAAAAACCAGAAGGACCCTATAGAACGCAGCTAGAGTTTCTCCGAACCAACCGATTAGGTGCTCGCATCTATGAGGATGGTTTGCAAAGGCAGGTGGTGCAACTGCACAACCCTGATCAACCCATTGGATTGGAAAGACCAGTGGTGAAGTTTGAGAGAGACGCTTACATAGACAAAGAAGGAACCATGTACGTTCTAAGTACGCAACCAAACGATACTAATGAGTTTGGCACAATTCAATTAGAGACAGAAGCGAAATTTCAAGGGAAAGAACCGTTAGAAGAACCTAGGACACCTAGAGGGAAATCCGTATTAACAAGAGTACTCATCCCAGAGTGGATCCCTCAAGATAACAGGAGCACCGAGTTGTTCGTAAATAAAGAAACAGACGAAGCCTTTTGGAGGTACAGAAGGGAAAACCCCAGTGAGGTAGGCATCATTACAATTTATGAATTCAAGGACCCAGATACACCTGGAAAGGTGGTATACCTGGATGAGACTTCAGAAAGAGTCTTTGTGGTGCCTGAGCGTGCTAAAAGCACATACACATGGAGAGGTGAATTGATATTCCCTCCATCTCGAACAAACATGAATGCACATCAACAAGGGGCAGGAACATCCTCAGCCCATGGGAATCAAAGAGAAGGAAATCACGAGAGACCGGAAGTAAGCTTCAATCACCCCATAGGGAGAGATAGAACAACCACGAACACTAATAGAACGGATAGACAAAGAGAACATGGAATACCAGGTGGTAGAGATGATTTTCCTCTACCTAGACCACGTGAACACGCAAGAGTATTGAGACCCACACAGTTGGTAAAATCAATGAAAAATTATTTTGATGGGACAGGAGATCCCTATGACCATGTCGCAGAATTCAAGCAAGTACTAAGAGCAGAACAAGTTGAAGACATGTTCACGCAGTACAACGCATTTGGGCTAACGTTAAAGAATACCGCTTTAACTTGGTTCCAACCACTGCAACAAAGGCAATTTAGAGACATCCATCACTTTTTAGAGTCATTCATCACTGAATTCTCTAAAAGTGGGATTAGACATGACACGTCTTCATTGATTCATAGCTTTAAACAGACCCCTCAGGAAACAGTTAGATTGGCAGGACGTAGGTTCAGACAATATGTCGAACGATGTCCAATGCAAGAGCTACCCTCACAAGCTAAACAAGTATCACTGTTCTTAGATGGCTTGTTGAGTGCTAAACTACGCTCCTATGTGTACCTAAAGGAACCCAGAACGCTAGAGGAGTGTGTAAGAATATGTATAGACATTGAGGACAACCTAGGAGATGAATTAGAACTCTCAAAGGTCTACAAGGACTCAGATTGTTCTTCTCTAGCATCCACAAAATTGTCTACTTCGATAGAGGACCTAGCAGAAAAAGTGGCCCAAAGACTAGGAGTTTCTAGTAAACAGGTGCCCAAGCTACCAACTAACGTACGTTGTTACACTTGTGGTGGAAATCATTTGGCAAACGTGTGCCCCAATGCACCTCAACCTCACGTCAACCCTAGTGGCCAATATTGCACAATTGAGAGAAGATACACGAATCATACGGCTCAGGACTGCCCATACAACAAACAAACTGTGAGACAGAACTACCCGCAAGCATATCAGCAGCCAGGTAGGTATCAAGGCCAATACAATGCTCAGCCTTATTACTATAGGCCTCCTCAGAACTACCCATACCAGGCTCAACAGAGACCTCAACCCGTCTTAGCTCAGCAGCCACCCCCACCAGCGAATGTCATCTCAGTCAATTACGCTGCTGCAGAAGAGAACCTAAGTAGGGCCTTAGTGCCTTCTTCACCCTTGATCACCGAAAGCGACCCGAACTCAAACAGTTTTGACTCTACTCATGTAACTAGTCCACCCGCTTATTACACGGAGTCACCAGAACATGTGGAGACATATCATTATGATAGTCCTCCAATGGAACCTAGTTGGGAGCCAGATTATACTCATGTGATGTACGCAAACCCAAACCCACGGCCCCAATTGAGACAACAGAGACCACAGGGCCCTAGAGGACCATGCTTTAGGTGCCAAGGAGATCACTTCATAAAGGATTGTCCACATCCCCCAATAGCAAGGCAATCACAGTACTATAGCATCCAAGGCTTTTGTGCCGATTGTGGCAAAGAGCACATAATCAAAGATTGTCCTAAGAACCCAGTTAACTCTTCAAATGTGACACCGATCAACGTGATAGGTATTGTAAACAACGCAGATGGATCCAACCCTACATACGTGCCTATCCAAGCTATAAGCAGAGCCCAGGCACTTTTACAAAACCAACAGCTTAATCATGAGAAAATAGCCAAAACTAGTGAAGTTGCAGAATCGAGTAGTAAAAAGACGAAATCTTGGAAAGATTCTAGGGAAAGAATAAAGAGAAAATGGAGTAAAAAGATAAGTGAGTTGGAAGGAAGTCTAAGGGAATCTAGAGCCAAAATACAAGAATTGACCTCACAAGAATTAAACCAAGAAATTCCAGCTCAAGAATCAGGATCAGTTTTAGCGGAACCCATACCGGAAGATCTAGACATGATGTTTCGTGCATATGAGGCTAGAATAAAAGAGGGACCTCAAGTCACGGAAATGAGTAAAAACTACCCTCGAGCTGATCTAGAAATTGAGAGAACTAAACTGTGCATGAAGATGGTAGAACTAGCACAAGCCTTGTTCGAAGCCTCTAGATATCTTAATTGGAATAACATGGCAAAACCGGAATTACACTTCCAAGGACTAATGGAGAGGCTAGAGCACTTGATAGAAAGCAAAGAGAAAAAGGATCAGTCTAGGAACCCTACTGTTCCAGAGACACAGGAAAGGAATGCACCATCCCTGTCTCAAGTACCCAATACAGAAAGTCAAGATAACCTATCTTCCATACATAGGTACTCACATGAATTTTTGAGAGAAATACAAGAAGAGAAATGGAGAAAAGAACAAGGAACTCATCCTCCTATTCGAGAAATAGATGACTTGCAGGAACAATTTCCCCAAGACATCCCCTCTATATATGATGATGTAGAGGTGGAGCAACTGAGTGAACCCACAGGATTTGAATCTAATTCTCTACAAGAATTACCTCAGTTCACAGGACCTTGGGAAGCTAAGTCTATTAGTATGAGAGCACCCACGATAATAGTAAGGAATGAAGAATCAGTGATCCCTAGGAACACGGAAGTGATCAAGAATACGAAAGTACAGTGTAATCTCACGCTGGAAGAATTGTTAAAGGTGAAACCAGAATTGTGGAAGCATGTAGCAAATCAATTCCCTGAGCTAGCTACCACACCCTCTCAGAGAGGATCACATAAGAAGGTACCAGAGATACCCGTGGAAAAGATTGGAGACGTAAGCGAAGGAGAGGAAGGTAACACATATCTTCCAATAACCCATCAAGGCTACACCACGAAAGCCATCTTAGATTCAGGAGCCGGGGTAGCCATTGCTACCACCGCTTTATGGAAACGTTGGGGTAAGCCAGCACTCAGACCCACCAGGATGAAACTACAAATGGCTGATGGACACATAGAGAAACCATTAGGCTTACTAGAAGGCATATCTCTCACCACTTGTGGTGTAGAATTTGAGCATACTTTTGCCATTTGTGACTTTGCGAAAAACCGTGCGTATGAGATGATATTGGGACGACCATTCATGCGTCAATTGCAAATTGTACAAGATTGGGGAACTAATTCTTTGTATTTGCAACACTTAGGAGTGACTACCAAAGTCAATCTTAAAGACTATTCACATAGAGATGTACCCCCAATACAATGGAATACCATCCATAAGACTCCAGTAGAGACGGAATCCGTGCACTCATTAGAATCAGATCCTTCTTGGTTGCATGAGGATACCCATTTATGGATGTGTAAAGTAGCCAAACAAGAGGAAGAACGATTAGAAGCCAGGACCTTAGGTGCAGAACAACATCCACGAACCCTTCAAGATCCAGCATATGCACCTATAGTATTCCCAGACGAGGAATTTGAACCCCATGGTTGGGCAGAGATTCTAGCAACCATGGATGTAGCCATCAATGAAGAACAATGGACACCCCACTGTGACGAGGATGGCTATGACATTTCAGTTTTTACGATAGAGCCAATCATGGGCGATGCAATTTTAGAAGAGTGTGAACCAGACACTGATGCATTTGAGGATGCAAGCGATTTTGATTTAGAATCAATTATCATGGACCCACCCTTTGCATCAGAGGAAGAATATTTCTACGAAGTAGAGACTCATACTCAGAGACACGAGGAAATTACAAACGAGGTAAGGTTAGCCACTCAAGTGACTGATAAGAGTGAAGGCAAGAAAAGAAAGAAGAAAGAAGCCATGACAGAAAAAGGAGAATCTTTGTTTGAAGTACCCGAGAATTTCAAGAAATATGAAATCGACGATAGAAGAATCATGGTACGGATGCCTAATAGAAAGGTAAATGATGGACAAGTATATGATAACCGAGAGAAAACCAAGAAAATAATAGTTGCCATAGAAGGAGAAGACGAAAAATGTACATACATAGGGCATGATTTGACGACTGAAGAAGAAGAAGAGTTAGTTGCCCTATTGCGCGAATATAGAGATGTTTTTGCCTGGAGTTACAAAGATTTGAAAGGAGTAGATCCAGATATATGTTCTCATAGAATCCCTATGACTCCAGATGCAAAACCGACAAAACAAAAACCTTACACGTTTAATGATAACTACGCTGCGAAGATTAAAGAGGAGATAGATCGCTTGATAGAAGCAGGATTTATCTACGAAATTGAGCATACCGAATGGGTGTCCCCCATTGTGGTTGTGCCCAAGAAGAATGGAAAATTGCGTGTGTGTATTAACCTTAAAAAAGTTAATGCCGCCACGATTAGAGATAGCTATCCTCTTCCTATTACGGAACATCTATTGGAAAGAGTTGCGGGCAAGGAAGTTTACAGCTTTCTTGATGGATTCTCAGGCTATAACCAAGTAGCCATTGCTCCAGAAGACCAACACAAGACGGCTTTTGCCACAGAATGGGGCATATTTGCATTTCGTGTGATGCCATTTGGCTTAACAAATGCACCCGCCACTTTCCAGCGACTTATGTGTCATGTTTTTAAGGAATTTTTACGCAAGAGCTTGGAAGTTTATGTCGATGACCTATGTGCGCATTCAAATGTAAGACAGACACATATCCCCGAGTTAAGACGAATATTTGACAAATGTCGAGAATATCAGGTTTGTTTGAACCCAGAAAAATGCGTTTTCATGGTCAGACAAGGCAAAATTCTAGGACACATTGTGTCAAAAAATGGAATCTCTACGGACGAGGAAAAGGTGAAGGTAATTGCATAATTACCTAGACCAACTAATGTGAAAGAGGTACAAGCATTTATGGGCCATTGCGGTTATTATAGGAGATTCATACATATGTATGCAATCATAGCCAAGCCTCTGTACTCTCTTTTAACCAATTTTGAATGGACAGAAGAATGCGAAAATTCATTCAATGAACTTAAACGACGCTTGTGCTCAGCACCTATATTGACTACCCCAAATTGGAGTAAGCCATTCCATGTACATGTGGATGCATCAAATTACGCCATAGGATGTGTGTTAGCACAAACCACGAATGAAGGTAACATAGATCTCCCCATAGCCTACGCGAGCAGACAATTGAACGCAGCAGAAAGAAATTATACCACGACGGAACGAGAAGGATTAGGGATGATCTACGCAGTAAAGAAGTTTAGGCACTACTTGTTGGCCAACAAATTCAAGTTCTTTACAGATCATCAAGCCCTATTATATTTAGTCAACAAACCATGTAACACAGGACGACTGATACGTTGGTTTCTATCACTCATGGAGTATGATTTTGAAGTGGTAGTCAGGAAAGGAAAGACGCATCTTAGAGCCGACCACCTTTCAAGATTAACCTCAGGAGAAGCCCCTCAAGGAGTCGCGGATGAATTACCAGATGCATACTTGTTTAACCTTGAGATAGCACCAGAATGGGCTAAGCCTATAGTCCCCATTCTCACCTATGGACCCAAGAATCCTAGGATAAAGATCAAAGAAGGAGAGATTACCAAGTCTCAGAGATACCAAATAATGGCAGGAAGCATATATAAACAGGATAATCAAAAGATTCTTGCTTGTTGTGTAGATGAATCAGAACATGCGAATTGGTTGCAATTAGCACACATAGGTGCACTAAAGCAACATCATTCAAAACATCAAACACTACAGACTCTGCATAGATTAGGAGTATATTGGCCTACGATGGAAGCAGATGTCTACAAGTTGTGTAAGGAATGCCATGTTTGTTGTGAAAGACCACCAGTAGAGCATGCTACACTATATCACGTGTCTCTAACACCAGACTGGAGTGAACCATTAGTGACATACTTGAGGACGAACACATTCCCTCAAGGAATGACCTTAGCTCGACAACGCAGTCTAGAGCAGGAAGCTCAAGACTATTCACTTATTGGCGATAATTTATACAAAAGAGGACGAGATGGATATCTAAGACAATGTGTTCATGAAAGCGATTATCTGAGCATACTAGAGACTGCACACCAAGGTGTTGCAGGAGGTCATTTTGGACCAGATAGGATAATCAAAGCCATTCTCTTTGCAGGATTATGGTGGCCCACTCTTCACATGGATGCACATACCTATGTAAAGAGATGTGACGTGTGCCAAAGAACTCAGTTTCCTACTCGCAGAGATGAAATGCCATTGAAACCCATGATGGGCGGACGTGCATTTTCTAAGTGGGGTATAGACTTTGTAGGACCCATTAACCCCCCTGCAAAAGGTACACATGCGGAATACATTATTGTTGCCACAGATTATCTTACGAAATGGGTAGAGGCAAAAGCCACAAAAAAGAATGATGCTCACACGACTGCAAAATTCTTATTTGAAAATGTCTTTACAAGATATGGATTGCCTATAGAGATAGTGAGCGATCGAGGCACTCACTTTCTAAACCAAGTCATTGAATATTTGTTACAGGATTTTATGGTGATTCACAAGAAATCTGCACCATATCATCCTCAGGCCAATGGTCAGGCTGAAAGCACTAACAAGATACTTTGTAATGTACTGACGAAACTCGTGAACAACAAACGTTCAGATTGGGACAAACAGCTACACCATGCTGTTTGGGCATATCGAGTGGCTTACAAGACCGTACTCAATGCAACTCCCTTTCAGATGGTTTTTGGTCAGAATGCAGTGCTTCCTTTGGACTTCTTGATACCGACACTTAAGGTAGCACAGGAACATCAGTGGACCGGCCATGAATTATCAGCGAGAATAATGGACTTGGAACGATTAGGAGAAACAAGGCTGAGGGCAGCAGCAGGAATATACGTAGCAAAGAAGCGACAGAAAGCATATTTCGATGCACATGTGAAAGATAAAGGCCTAAAAGAAGGAGATTTAGTTCTAGTGTATACGCTGAAACAGCACGCACGGAAGTTAGAAAAGCGAGGTTATGGACCTATGATCATTAACAGACTTTCGACTAGTGGAGCAGTACAGTTAGCCACCTTAGAAGGAGATATAATGCCTAATTACATTAGTGGCTGTAGAGTCAAGCTATATCAGGAACCTCTTACTGAAGATATGCTTAGACGACTCACGTTGGCAAAGAAGCGTAAGGAGGAAGAAAATAGAATACGAGCGGAAGCTCAGGCAGAAGCCATAGAACGCATTAAGCGCATGAAGCTAAGAAGACGAGGACTAGGGAGAGAACATTATAACCATCTGGAAACATCACCCAGATATCCCTTGGCCATGTGTCAAGTAAAGTCAACCACTCATCCTAGCATAGTGGACAGGAGACCATTCATTACGGTTAGGCTAGAGCACGGCAACCCTTGCCAAAAACTCAGGGCTTTAATTGACTCAGGTGCTGCTACTAGTGCGATTAGATGGTCCCACTATAAGGATTCAGGAATAGAAATGCGGCCAATTGAGGCATACCTCATAGGCCTAGGAGGCATGGAAACCCCTTGCATGGGTGAGGTGGACCTTCCTATCCTCATTAAGGATGTGACCATGACAGCAAAGCTACTAGTGTGCCATGATGACGACCTGATAGAACCCCTAATCCTTGGCCAAGATTGGCTATACGATCACTCAGTGGACCTAAATCTTAGACAAGGATCCTTACAGATTGGAACCTTAGAGCAGAAGCGAGTGATACCGCTTGACTTCCCTCACGGCATTCCGCCTGACGGTTGTGACCCTAGACCCTATGAAATGCATGCGACGGAAGACCGGAAGATCTTTGATCAGACCAGTCACGTTACGTCTACACCAACCCACTCGGGCTTGGCTATAGACAGTTGTCAATCAGAAGGACGACAGGAGATCTTCCCTGGGACTTCCTGCAAACTAGAAGAGACAGTTACCCAACCGCAAGGGCAGAAGGGCACAATCAGAGGTCAGGTGGGTTGCATCAGCGGACAAATGAGCACGACACCCTGCGGTGCTCATCCTTCCAAACTTGTTGCGGACTGGCCTAGATTAAAGTTAAATAAGGCATCACTTCCTAATGGGTAGGTCACGCAAGTGTTGGATCTCCCTTCTTTTCCAAAGCAGAGTGTCCATCCGACCTCTCAACCTCAACAACAACTGAGTCAATCACGACGAAGGAACCCAGACCGACGACAGTATCAGAGGAAACAACATGGAAAGCAGTTTAGGCCACCCAAAGGAAGCGGCACCAGACAAATATGGGTGCCAAAAGGGCAAAAAGCATCGAAGATCTCCAACCAAGCAGAGATCGACAAGAAAAAGGCAGAACAGAAACAGAATCAGTATCCACCATCCCCTCGACCTTCTTCTACAGGTCCGAGCATTCGACAAATGTGGATCGCCAAGAAGTACCTCACCCATAGACCCACGCCCACGCAGATTTGGGTACCCAAACCATGTATCATAGCTCAACCAATAAGCCATGTAATATATAACCCCCACAACTCATTTCATCCCTCGATACCACCACACCCGACACCACCTTTTGCCCCTCAGCAGAAACCCACCACCCACTCAAAGACTCTTAGGAAATGGATACCGAAACGTGTCCAACCGTCTTCCCCTAACCCATTGTCTAACTACCCCCCGACTAACATACAACCTTGTACTCAATTACTAACCTTTAAACCTTGTAATAATTCACCCACCATCATCCCACATCATTCATAATCTCATCTCATCAAGAAATGTATGCATGATCTGAAACATGTAGGAGTCTAGAGACCTGCACTAGTGCTGCAAGAAACATTGCATCCATCACATCACAGCACTTGGCTACACGGGTTACGCATCAGTTATGGAAAGGGATTGCGATCTCACTTTAATGGGATCATAATTAATTTCCATGCTAATGTGTTAATCTTTTGTAGCAGATCTTTCTCACTAGCGCATCAGCCACCATGCAAACCGACGAAGGAACATCAGGAGCAGGCCCCAGTGTAGTGGCTGTGCCCCTCAACGTGCTACGAGCAGAGTCCCACCCGACTGCTCCACCGCCGGAATTTCAGGGATTTCCAGGGCCCATGCCTATTGACAACCCACCCATGGGCTACACCGAAAAGATACACAGGAATTCTCATTGGTTTCAGGGCCTTGCAGGACCCCTTGCGGACGCGGACTTTATATTTGAATCCTCTCTGACATTTGATGACCGCACGTGGGGAAAGTACCAGTTTTTCTCCAGAGAGTTCGAAGCCTTACAAAGCACCCAGGATTTAACTCATGTTTGGGCCAGAGCAGGCTTCACAGAGTATTTCAGTGATCCTCTGCCCAAACCGGATTTTTACAGGTGCTATTATCTAATCACTACATTGCTGGCATCAGAGAATAAGGACATCCCAGGAACCTTCATATTGCCTTCTTTAGTGGATGATCCACCTTATAAAAGGTTCTACCTCTCCAAGGATTTAATCAGAGCAGCCATCAAGATTCATGGAACCCACACACCCACAGATCGAGAGAGATTAATTCCAGAACCGATGAAACGTGGGGATGTCACTAAGTGGGAGGAGATTTCGGCCATTACACCTGAGCTGTCAAAGCCACTAAGGATATGCATGCAACATTTCGCATTTCCAGCTCAGGACAGATTTACCATGCCCCATAAACGAATCTGGTTTGGATTGTATTTGGCATGTACGGGACCTCAAACAGTTGATCTGGCAAGCTGGATCATAGATCAAATGTATCTGGCACAGCACAGATGGGAGCGCAAGAAGGTGCTTAACGGATGTTGTGCGCTCACTAGAATTGTGTATATGTGTTTGGCTTATGACTTGCCCATCGAGCGTGCATTAACAGGAGAGGAATTGAAGGCATTCAAGGGCACAACGAAGAAAGCCAGGAAGCCCAGTAGGACACGGGCAGGTAAGCGCATGCGAGGCACCATCCCTTGCCTTCAAGTGCCAGAGTCGCCATCACCACAACCCTCTCCAGAGCGACCAGAGACAGAAGCTGCTCCCACTGTACAACCTATTCGCATAAGGTTGTCCAGACCAGTGGTTACGGACGACACCACTAGTACTGCTGCACCTCAGGCAGCCGCCACCTCAGAACCCACCACCACAACAGCAGAAGCTCCCACCACTATTGGTGCGGAAGCGTTTTCTTTCCCGATACCACATACGGAGGCCGACCCAATAAACACGACATTTGATTTTGAGATGCCCGATGCATTCTCAAACGAATTCCAGTATTCAAAAGCGCAACTGTTCTCCCAGGAATATGAACGCCCCAGCTACCCTACCACGCCGCGAGATTTGCCACAGGGACAAACTGTGTCGAGCTCTGCAGAAGAGAGAACCGAAACAGATGACGAGGAAGGCGACGAGGAAGCCAGCCAGGGCTCACATGACGAACAGACAGAGGGCCAAGGCCAACAAACTGACGCACACGGCGACACCAGCACATATGAAGATGAGACTTTCGAAGCCGCAGCGTACACGCTGGCCATAAAAAAATTATATCGTACCATGGAGAAAGTCTGGGCACGAAAGAAGTTAACTGAAGAGGAGAGCCAGGCATTAATTGAACAGGAACTCATCTCCGGAGGATTCGAAGACGCATACATCAGAGGGTTCAGGGAGTTAGTCAAATCAGTAGGCTCCCATGAAGCACTCAGGTTTTTACAAAGAAAGCAATTACCACAGTTCGATCCCCGCCGAGTGCGACTACTTTCAAAGCCCGGAGAGTATATTCGTGTACCAACAGGAGCTCAATCTTCAGCACAAGCCAGGGAGGCACGCCTCGTCCCCGAAAGTTCATTGACCGCAGAACCCATCCTTGTAGATTCCCCACCCCGTACTACCCTTGTACAGACCACTACTATCCTCAAAATAACATCCACCCCTTCTACTCCTCTCTCACCTCATCTTTCACCAACCCATCCTGTATCCCCCGCACACCCACCTGCTTCCCCCACATCCACACCTGTACAAAGCAACATAGCCACAACCTTTTCCTTACCCATTCATACCACCATGCCCACACCCAACCCTCCGCATCCATATGTTAACCCCTTCATCCCTTCATCCTTCCCAGCGTTTCCCCCACCTCTAAGACCCCCATTCCCCTTCCTAACCCCACTAACCTTCTCACCAGTCTCACCTCCCCAACCTACCATAACCCCTATTTCCCCGTTTCACCAAGCTGCTCCAACCATTCCCCCTGTAAACTACACTACATTTGTAAATCCTGTATTCACACCTACACAACCACCCACAATCACACCACTTTTCACAGTCACAACACTAAACACGTCCAATGGCATGGACATATCACCATCCACCTCACCACCACCCACTCCACTCACAGCACCCTCATATTTAGGCACGTCACAATTTTCCACAATCACCACTGCATCCACTGTCCCAACCCCATTTCCCATTCCCACTGCATCTACTCCCACTGCATCCTCATTTAGCACTTCACTACTACTATCGCCCACCATAGACACCGCATTTCAACACATGTTCACATGCATGACGCAAGTCCGTGATGAGTTTGCATCACTCGGCACCAGTTATCAACAGCTGCAGAAGACGACGAATGAACTACAAACGCAGCTTAATTCGTTATCAATTGAGAACGCCTCACTGAACAGCCGATACCAAGATTTACGAGAGGCCTATCACAAATTAGAACTAGACAGTGAGGAGAAAACCAAAGAGGCCACCGCGGATTTGGATAACCTACTTCGAGCCCAGACCGTCCGCAATGCAACGCTCACTAGAAATATGGGCTTACTAAGAAGACACTTAGCCGCAGCAAAAGAGGAGAACCAGAGACTCCAAGAGCAGAATAGAGAGAACTTGGAAGCGGCTTTGGACCATCCAGACCAACCCTTAAGTCCGAGCAAATTCAAGGCAATC
Source organism: Ceratopteris richardii (assembly GCA_020310875.1). NCBI lineage: Eukaryota > Viridiplantae > Streptophyta > Polypodiopsida > Polypodiales > Pteridaceae > Ceratopteris > Ceratopteris richardii. The sequence continues at coordinate 36,349,760 of CM035432.1, read as the reverse complement.
CCATCTGAATCGATGCGGATGTTGCTAGATGATCATGTGCGATTGCTCGAGGACTATGATCGTATGAATGAAGAGCATCAAAAGTTAAAGGAAGATCACAAACTGCTACAGCTCAGAGAACTAGCAACACAGCAAGTACAAGTAGCAGCAGAATTACCAGCGCCTCCGGACCCTGCCCCTGAAATTTTAGAGGAACTCAACGCACTCCGGGCCCAGGTAACAAATCTTGAATCTAGAATTGCAGTCTATGAAGCACCACCAAGGCCAGACTCCCCACCTGAGCTACCAGCTGAGGAAGAAACCGTCACTATCCCGGTGGAGGAGACATTTGAAGAGGCATACGAACCGATACCCATCCCAGGCGGACGTGTCACGGCCGAAGGCCAGATGACCTATGAATTACCTACCCCCGCGTGGATGAAGACAGTGGAAGAACTCGGAACGACACACTCGGCCAGAGTAGAGGCACAGCTACATGCCATGGCCATAATTGAAGAGAAAATTTTACAGTCACCATTCTTTGCTCAATTGGCCCCGCGACGATACATATCTGGGCATGAGCTCCAATATAAACCGTACTTCATGTTAATGGCCGAATACCAGTTAGCCATAGAGAAAGAAACAGGTATGAAACCAACGCATGCCACTCAATTCGAGCCAGAGGACTTGCCACCAAGGGCGCAGAGAGGTGAAATCCTTCAACCAGACTGGCGCAGAGATTTATTGCAAAACTATCCCGAGATGATGAGCACATGGGTAAAAGCACCGCTGCACTTAAAATTTAATCCATGTTGGGGACCAGTACCACGACGCCGCTCTTGGACTGCCTTCGCTATTAAGCTACAGAACAATAAGCAGTGCCAAGACTGGCTGAACTATCCCTATTTCAGGCCACCAATCGAGTTACCCACAGTAGGCTACATGATGGCGACGATCCGCCACTGGCTCCCTAGGTTAAAGCATATGGATGATATTGCCGCGCACATGACTGTCAAAATCTTTGACATGATGCAGATGGTCTTTAAAGTCTTCCGCCGCATCAAGGCTCCCCATGTAAACACCCCGGGCTTTGAGCATGGCAACTTTGATTTAGTCTATGATATGAGCACAACGCCATCGCTACGGGTGTGTTACGCCTGGCACTGCAGGATCAAGTATCTACCGGCATGTTACAAGCAGACATTCGAAGAAATGTTCACCACCGGCTTTTGGGAGTACCATTCAGAGGTATTTATAAGCAGGCCCACACACTTATTGCAATTATTCGCCTGTGAACGAATGGTGTACTCCACACATTATCAGCTTCCACCACCAGACGAGCCACAACCTATCGACTGGGAGAAACTCGAGGCTGATCTAGCCCGAGGCATTCGTATATCAGAGCACACCCTAGCTCAGGACCTCCTACAGAACTACATCCGGCAGACCTCACAACAAGGTTCTGTCAGGGACGACAGAAGCGAGAGGGAGGGGGGTGTTGGAAGCAGCCAGAGGCACAGACGCCACGGAAGCATGTAAAGACGGAGCAGGGAGCCAGTCGGATCAATTTTTCAAACAAATATATTTCTTATCAATTCTCCAAACATTCAACAGTGATTGTTATCACTAATTGTAACATATGTATCATAGAAGACCCCATTTTGTAATCCATAGCTCCATTTTGTGCAAGCCGAGGAGTCCTCGAGCTTGAGGAGCTTAGGTAGAATGCTGGTACCAATTTTCGTTATTTTTAGACATCGTTTACCCTTCCAAATAGCATCTAGGACCTATTTTTTAACTAGGCCGGTCACTAGATGTGAAACCGGTCAAAACTAGTCTAGAAACTATAAAAAGAGCTAGAGAGCTCATTTTTGAGGTTGGTTCATTTTGATTAGTGTGAGCATAGAGCTAGTTTGAGCTTGTAAGAGTATTCTTGAGCAATAGAACTAATTTCCTACCTTCCATTGTGCCTTGCTTGTCTCTTCATTGTGTGTGTGTATGTGTGTGTGCATTTTCGTGCTTCTCACCTTCACTCTCACATCATCTCACGTTCACGATCTTCATATCACTCCTACCTCTCCCTCGGATTGACATTAAGGAGGTGGAGCTTCTTAACGTGGTTCTCACCATTGTGCTAGAGCAACACTTGGGATACTCTATCTTCATACTTTTCTTCCAATACGAGAGCTAGGAAAAATCAATTATGGATAGAATTTACTACTCAAAAGAAGCAACCTAAGCACAATATTTCAAAGTATGTGACCAAGGTGAAGGATGTGGCTGATCAGTTGGCAAGCATAGGAGAAGAGATTTAAGAGGAGCAAATAGTGAGATAGATAATCAATGGCATCAAGGCAGATGATAAATGGGAATCCTTCATAATTGCAATGGATCTTTATATGGATATGCAAATCCCTGATCTAACCACTCTCATGGGGCAACTCCTCACCCATGAGGCCAAGCTCAACAAAAATGGTGAACCGTCAAGAGTTAACAACTCTTCTGCTCTCTATACACATAAAGGAAAGTCTAAGGATAAAGGAAAGACTAAAAAGTTTGAAGATGAAGGTGCTACTTCTCAAGCTAACTATGTAGGGAGAGGTAGGAATTCAAGAGGAAGGGGCATAGGAGGTAAGCAAGGCAGAGGGAGACCTTTCAACTCCTCCCCATGAGATATATGTGGACTATCTAATCACACAACAGATGAGTGCTATATGAACTTCAAGAACCAAAGAGGAAGAGGATTTCAAAGAAGTGGATACTCACAATCAAGAGGAAGATTCAACCATAATCAAGGTTACAACCATGGCAAAAACAACAATTGCAATAACAATTATCAAGGAGGATACAAATCAAGAAAAGACTTCAACAACTATACAGAGGATCAAGAGGATTCTCTTCTTGTTATGAACATGACTTCAAAAAAAGGTATGAATGATGAGCACCTCTTCTATATTGACTCAAGTTGTTCAAACCATGTAGCAGGCAATATAGCTCTCCTTTTTTATCTTGAAGAGCCCAAGGGAAAGCACCAAGTGCGGACTGGTGATGATACCAAGCATTCAGTTGTCAAGGTAGGAAATGTTAAAACTTCTAATGGGAATAAAAATTTGTTGAGTAGAGTTCTTTATGTACCTACTATCACAAAATATTTGATGAGTGTTGGACAGATAGTGGAAAAGGGTTTGCAGGTTAGGTTCAATAAATTTAAAGCCTTTGTGGAGGACCCCCAACATGGATTCAGGAGAATTGCAAAGGGAGAGAAACAGGTAGATTGTTTACATTAGAGCTTGAGGACACTAGAAACATTGCACTTTATAATTATAAGGATCAAACCTTATCTGAGATAGAGATATGGCACAAAAGATTAGGACACATTGGTGAGATAACATTAAAGTAGATATGTAGAAATCAATGTGTACTTGGGATACCTAATGCATCCAAGAAACATAGGATCTATAAATGTGGTGCATATCTATTTGGTAAATCACACAGGTTACCCTTTACAAGGCCGGCACAGATGTGTGGGGACCAAGCAAGGACCCTTTAGTTTTAGGCTCACGGTACTACGTGTCATTTATTGATGGTTTCAATAGGTGGACTATCTTGTATTTCATGAAACATAAGCATGAAGTGTTCAATTGTTTCAAAAAGTATCTTGTAACTTGTGGAAAATCAAATAGGGAAGAGTTTAAAGAGGATAAGGTCAGATGGAGGAGGTGAGTACTTCTCTAGTGAGTTTGATGCATTTTTCCAATATAGAGGTATCACATCTTGAGCAAAACGAAGTAGTAGAGAGGAGGAACAGATCGATTGTGGAAGCAGCTAGATCTATGTTAAATGAAAAGAAGTTTCCAAATTATTTGTGGGCATAGGCTGTGTCGACTACCACTTATCTTATTAACAGGTTGCCCTCTAAGTCCCTTGATGGGATGACCCCCTATGAGGCATGGAATAGTAGCAGACCATCACTTGAACATTATTGAACATTTGGATGTGTTGCTTATGTGCATGTTCCATCTCAAATCAGAGGTAAGCTAGATCGTAAGGCAGAGAAATGCATTTTCATAGGGTATGATATAAATCAAAAGGGATACAGGCTTTATAATCCATCCAACAAAGGATTTATGGTCAGTACAGATGTGTTTGATGAGAATGACTCTTGCTTTGAAAGTGAATGTAGGAAGGTCAAATTGCTATATGACTTGGAAGCAGAATTTCCAAGCCTCACCAAGGAGAAGCTAAGCAGAATTGAAGACGTCAAATCAAATGATGAGGACACCGTCAATTTTGAATCGTTTAGAGCATGGAAATCAAAAGGCAAGCTCAAGATGAAGAGGTTGGAGGACATACCTGAGTCATCCAACCAAGCCTTAAGGAGATCACAAAGAGAGAGTAAGAAGCCAATTAGATATGGGTATGATACTTAACTAGTCACTAAGCATTCTATTTATCATGCTAAGGATTCATTACTTGAAGAAACTTCTTCATATGAAGAAGCAAGTACCAAAGCAAAATGAAAGGAGGCTGTGGATGAAAAGAAGAAGCACTCCAAGAGAATGACACTTGGGAGCTAGTACCCAAGAAAGCATCAATGAAAGTAATTGGTTCTAGGTGGATTTACAAAATCAAAAGGAATTTAGATGGATCCATAAATAGGTACAAAGCTAGGCTTATGGCTAAGGGTTTTGCACAAACCCATGGAATAGACTATGAAGAAACTTTTTCACCCGTGGCTAAGCCCAACCATCAGAGTATTGGTAAGTGTAGCTGCATCTAGAAATTGGAATATGTATCAACTAGATGTGAAAAATGCTTTTCTCAATGGGTGGATTTCAGAGGGGGTTTACATGGCTCAACCTTCTGGCTATGAAGATCCAAGAAAGGTAAATTATGTATGCAAATTAAAGAAAGATCTTTATGGTTTGAAGCACGCACTTAGGGCATGGAACCATAGGTTAACAACCTATCTTCAAGACAAAGGATTCATGATGAGCAAGGTAGATTCTTCTCTGTTTATCAAGAGGAGTAATTCAGAAATGATATATTTATGTGTATATGTGGATGAAATAATTCTTATAGGTAGTGATGCCAATGGCAACAAACAAATAAAAAACCAGATGATGCTGGAGTTTAAGATCAATGACCTAGGGTTTTTGAAATATTTTCTTAGACTTGAGTTGGTATACACTAACTCTGCAATCTACATCACTCAAAGGAAATATGTGCAAGACATGTTGAAGAAGTTCCACTTCGAGAATGCAAAAGTAGCTAGCACCCCTATGGAGGATAATCATAAATTAAGTGCTCATGAAGGTGGTTTGTGTTGGAACATCAAGCGTACACTATGCTTGAGGTGAATTTGATCTACATCAAAGGCTGTCGCGTCGAAAGAATATCCATTGGAGAGTTCTTTTTCATATGCTCATTTATTGTATTTTTTTGAGAGATTTTGATGGTTCATTTACCGTTGTAAAAGCCTTGAGCTGTACACATGTAAAGGTAGAAAGATAGAGCCCAAATCCCACGAATTTTTGGTGGTTGAATTTGCATTCAATCAAGCAATCAATCACCTAAAAGTAGATCAAAGTAGATCTTCACTTTTCCTAGATTATAGGAAAGTGAATTGATTCCCTCCAACAATCATTCCCTCCTTCATTTGAAGTCAGAGTCAACTTGTAAAAGTCGTGGAACACTCTTAGAGTCCATATAAAGACTTAGAATCACTTGTACATTACATGGAAGCAATATACATACACTTGTGACCATCATTGTCTTGCTCCTTCAATTCTCTGCATCATCTTCTTTGCCAACAGTAATCTTGTAGAGGTTGCTGCTCTCTCTCCAGAGCTCAAAATTGAGTGCAAGAAGACGCATTGGAAAGGTATAAGTGTCTAGTTTATGTCTATACATTTTCATAGCATTTGGTTCAGTATATTGTGCGAAATCTGTATTGTTCTGTCTCGGGGTCAATCTCTACGTATTCCTGAAAAATAGGAAGTAATACCGGTGAATGTCCCATTCATTCCTATAGCATATTTTGCTTATTCCTTATAATTTTGTGCATTCCATACACTCAACCCTATTTGTATCACTCCCATAAAAGGAGTTTTTCTACTTGTAATCACGCTCATCGCTATGGGCATTTGAAGTTCATTGTCTCTTCCATAGATAGTAAGTTTTTTGAGCTAGTCGACCCGCGAACCTATCTGTTTTGTATCGACTCATTCTCCTTGATGCTCCAAAGTACATAGTGTATTTCTTTTCACTTATTACATACTTATAAGGTTTATTTGAGTCTCCATAAGCTCAAGGGCTGATCTTGTGCCGGTTGGCTTGACCAAACTTTGTCGCATCGAAACACACTTTTCTACCTTCTACAAGCTTCTCCAAGTTCTTTGAGTGGTATCAGAGCTAAATCAAGATGGGTGACGGCTTTCCCTCAATGATTGAGAAGCTTGATCGACACAAATATGTGGCTTGGCAAATCAGAATGGAGGGCTATTTGCAAGGTAGAAATCTTTATGGAATTGTAGCAGGTGATGAACCTATGCCTATTCCAACATCCATAGGAGGACCTACACAAGAGGAGACAGATAAGCTCACACTTTGGTGCGCAAGGGATGCTCAAGCAAGGTCGTACATACTTAAATCTATCTTTGACTTTCTATTACCACATATTAGAGGATGCAAGACATCTCAAGAGACTTGGGATGCCCTCGAGACTTTCTTTTTTGCTAGTACTAAAGCAAGAAAGAATCATCTTTGGAACGAGTTCAACCAAATGAAGAAGACACCTAAACAAACCATCACAGATTTTGTTACCAAGGTCAAAGAGGTTGCAGATTAGATAGCATCCATTGGAGAGCTAATTGAAGAAGAGGTCATCATGAGGTAAATTCTCAACGGCATTCGAAGTGATAAGCAATGGCAATCCTTCACAACAGCTTATGATCTCATCATCGATGTGCAAACTCCAGACTTCAACATCTTTCTTGGACAACTGTTCAATCAAGAAGCCAACAATAGCATAAACGAAGGTAGCTCTTATCATGGTAATTCAACTAGTGCTCTATATACAGATAAGAAGGATAAGAAGCAAAAAGGCAAGAAGAAGGAAGAAGAAGAAGAAGAGACTTCTCAAGCCAACTTTGCAAGCAAGATCAAGTGGAAAGGGAAGAAGAAAGGACCAAAGCAAGACAAAGCCAAAGGGCAGAATGTTCAACCTTGTGCCATATGCGATAAGACCAACCACACCACTCAGAATTGTTGGTTCAATGGGAAGACCCAGAAAGGAAGTGGAAGAGGTGGATATCGCAGCAATAGAGGCAGAGGTGGACACAACTTCAACAATAACAATAGAAGCTATAATAGAAGGGACTACAACAATTGTTCAGAAGATCAACCACATGAAGACTCATTGCTTCTTATGAATCTAAGCCACAAAGAAGGTAAAGAAGATGATCATTTGTTCCACATAGATTCAGGATGTTCAAATTATGTTGCAGGCAACATTGCTCTTCTATCTGACTTGGAAAGTCCAAAGCATAGACATGAAGTGCAAACAAGGGATGACACAAAGCACAATGTGGAGAAGATTGGTAATGTCAAAGCTTCCAATGTCAGGACAAACATTCTGAGTAAGGTTCTCTATGTACCCACTATCACTAAAAACCTAATAAGTGTAGGCCAAATAGTTGAAAAAGGCTTGCAAGTTAGGTTCACCCAACATGGAGCTTTTGTGGAAGATCCATGTCAAGGCTTCAAGAAGATAGCCCGAGGTGAGAAGCATGGTAGGCTCTTTACTTTTGAAGTAGGAGAAACCAGGAACATAGGTCTATTCAACTTTTGGTCTCAAACCCTAAGTGATCTTGAAGTGTGGCATAAGAGACTTGCTCATGTGAATGAAAGAACCTTGAAGGATATATGCAGGGATCAAAGTGTTCTAGGACTGCCGAACGTATCAAAGCAACACATGATCAACAGGTGTGATGCATGTCAGATTGGCAAGGCACAAAGACAACCATTCAACCACAACGGCTACATCCACAACAACTTATTGGGCTTAGTACATACAGATGTATGGGGACCAAGTCAAGAACCTTCATTGGCAGGATCAAGGTATTATGTCTCATTTATTGACGACCATAGTAGATGGACTGTTCTATACTTTATCAAGCGTAAGAATGAAGTGTTTGATTGCTTCAAGAAGTATCTTGCACATGTGAAGAATCATACAGGTAGAGCACTAAAGAAGCTCAGATCTGATGGAGGGGGATAATACTTCTCCAAAGAGTTTGATGAGTTCTTGCAGGAAAAAGGTATCAAAAGGGAAGTGACTACTAAGTACTCTCCTCAACTAAATGGAATTGCAGAGAGGAGAAACAAGACATTGGTTGGATCAGCCCGAACAATGCTTGAAGAGAAGAAGTTGCCACATTATCTATGGTCAGAAGCTATTTCAACTGCTGTGTACCTTGTCAATCGACTACCATCCAAATCACTTCAAGGTATGACTCCTTATGAAGCATGGCATGGAAGAAAACCTAGTCTTGGACATTGCAAGGTTTTTGGTTGTTTAGCTTATGTTGATGTACCATCACAAATAAGAGGTAAGCTACATATAACACAACAAAGGCAGTGTTTATTGGATATGATTCAACTCAGATGGGTTACAGGTTCTTCAATCCTTCAACAAAGCAATTCAGTACAAGTAGAGATGTTGTTTTTGAAGAACATAGGTCTTGGTATGATGAAGACAAACAAAAGGTAACACGACCATATGATCTTGATTCTGACTCTCATCAATTAGGAAGGAAGCATGATACACAGCTCCAGGATCCAAGAAGCGATACAGACGATGACTAAGATGAAAGAGAAAGGGATTACAAGCTATGGAAGTCAAGAGGCAAAGCAAAGATGCAAGAGGTTGGAGAATGCTCCAAACAAGCACCTAGAAGATCAGCAAGAGAGAAGAAACAACCAGAAAGGTATGGATACGATTCCACATTCGTTACGAAGCTTTCAATCTACTTGGCAAAAGACTCTATTTCAGAGGAACCCTCTGTTAGTGCAAGTCAAGCCTTCACATTTGGCTTGGAACTTTGGGAACTTGGCTTTGAAACCTTGGAAGCTTAATTCAATTGAAGGAAGGACCATGTGAACTTATGCTTATAAGTTCCTACTTTTTTTTACTCTTTGTAAAAGTCTAAAATGACTTGGCATATTATGTAATCACACCTAATTGATTGAAAGTCGTGGAAAAAGGTTGTTGATTGATTGAGGGAATATCTCAATCAACTTTTAGGTGAAAGATTTTAGGAGATTGACTTGAATTCAAAATTCAAATTCTCACTCAACTCCTATAAAAGCTACAAGTCAAAAGTCGCGGGTGTTCTTCACTCATCCCGAGGCATTTCTGTATCAATCATTGAGTGTGTGAGGTCTACTTCATAGCCTACACCTCTGAGTACCATTTGGCTATGTGTATCATGCCAATGGGAATGTACATTTACATGATCTAATACAAATACTTACATTTATCTATTCTGTGATTCTCTGAGTCATCATCTCCAAGTCTGTCAACTTCCAAGAGGCATATCTCAGGATCTACTCAACCAAATCAAGTGATTCAAGGCTTGTTGAAACAAGCTCAAAGTATTCTACAAGACTACAAAGTTTGAAGAAGTTTGGTTCAACCATTTTCGAGAAATCGCCTTCAAAGCAGTCTCTAGTATTTGTCTGCAGTGTTCCTAAAAAGTCGGGGGTACATATATTTTTGCTAAACTCATTTCTCAAAGTATAGTTCATCATTTCTTCTCATTCCACTTACAAATGGTAGCTTGTAAAGCTAATTTAATATGTCCAAAAGGAATTTGATCAATTGTAAGTGTGCTGGTCATACTGAGTGAAAGACTGAGCAGGTGTCAATACTAAAATAGCAAGTTTTCTTGGATATGTGAAGTGCAAAGTTATGTGTTTTGATTTGATCATTACACATATTATTTTCAAAGTACATATATGCTTTCTTGGTATCAATTGGAAGCTAATCAAGTCTACTAAGCATATCTGGAATCAAAGGAGGGCTGGTGTGAAGCAGGTATAGCAGCATCAACTCAATCTTCTGAGTGTATCCAACCATTTCTCCCAACAGTGGTATCAGAGCAAATAAGGTAACATGGGAGATGGTTTTCCCTCTTTCATTGACAAATTGGACAGGAACAATTACCAAGCTTGGTCTCTAAGGATGAAGACCTATCTACAAGGAAGAAGCTTATTTGGATTCATATCAGGAGATGAGGAATTGCCCTCATTCAAAGCTAGAGGCCTACCCACCAAGGATGAACAAGAGAGGCTCAACACATGGTGTGCAAAAGATGCATTGGCAAGGTCATATCTTCTTAACTCTATATCTGATTTCCTTTTACCTCACATAAGGAATTGCAAGACTTCCCAAGAGACTTGGGAAACCTTGTCAACATATTTTTCATCAAGTACAAGGGCCAGAAAGAATCAACTATGGATTGAATTCACTACTCTTAGGAAGCAATCAAAGCAATCAGTCTCAGATTTTGTCACTAGGGTCAAAGACATTGCAGACCAGCTTGCAAGTATTGGAGAGGAGATTGAAGAGGAACAAATAGTAAGGCAGGTAATCAATGGACTAAAAGCTGATGACAAATGGGAGAGCTTTACCACAACAATGGACCTATACATGGACATACATGCTCCAGATTTAACAACTCTGATTGGTCAACTCTTCACACATGAAGCAAAGCTTACAAGGAATGGATAGCAATCAAAAGGTAACAACCCCTCTGCTTTATATACTGATAAGAAGGTTAAGGATAAAGGTAAAGGGAAGAAGCAAGAAGAAGAAGGCTCTACCTCCCAAGCAAACTATGCAGGGAGAGGTAGATCTTCAAGAGGTAGAGGCAGAGGAGGTAAGCAAGGTAGGGGGAGACCCTACAACTCATCACCATGCAACATTTGTGGATTGTCTAATCATACCACAGATGAGTGCTACAGAAATTATAAGAATCAGAGAGGAAGAGGCTATCAAAGAGGTGGATACTCTCAAGGTAGAGGTAGATTCAACCAACACCAAGGCTACAATGGATACAACAATCAGTACAACAACAATTACAACCACAACCACAATGGTAACTTCCAAGGTGGATACAGAAATAGGAAGGACTACAACAACTACACAAAGGAGCAAGATGACTCCCTATTGATCATGAATATGACTTCTAAGTCAGGTATTAATGATGATCACTTATTCTATATTGATTCAGGATGTTCTAATCATGTAGCTGGTAATGTGGCACTACTTTCTGATTTGGAAGAACCCAAGGGCAAACATCAGGTACAGACAGGTGATGATACTAAGCAATCTGTTGTAAAGGTTGGTAATGTAAAGACTAGTGATGGTAATCAGAACTTATTGAGCAGAGTACTTTATGTCCCAACTATCACCAAGAACTTAATGAGTGTAGGTCAGATTGTGGAAAAAGGTTTACAGGTCAGGTTCAATCAACATGGAGCATATGTGGAGGATTCAAGACATGGATTCAGAAGGATAGCCAAGGGAGAAAAATCAGGTAGATTATTTACTTTTGAGCTAGAAGACACCAAAAATATTGCTTTATACAATTACAAGGATCAAACACTTTCAGAATTGGAAATTTGGCACAAGAGGTTAGGTCACATAGGTGAAAGAACCCTAAAGCAAATGTGCAAGGATCAATGTGTGCTTGGGATACCCAATGTATCCAAGCAACACATGATTTACAAGTGTGGTGCTTGTCAATTTGGTAAGTCACACAGATTACCTTATTCAAGGAAAGGTTTTATGCATGAAGACTACCTAGACTTGGTGCACACAGATGTTTGGGGACCTAGCAAGGATCCCTCCATTTCAGGATCAAGGTATTATGTGTCCTTCATTGATGATTATAGCAGATGGACTGTGTTATACTTTATGAAGCATAAGGATGAAGTATTTAATTGTTTCAAAAGATATCTTGCACTAGTTGAAAATCAAACAGGTAGAAACTTGAAGAGGCTAAGGTCAGATGGAGGAGGTGAATACTTCTCCAATGAATTTGAAGACTTCTTGAAAGAAAGAGGCATCAAGAGGGAGATAACCACAAGGTACTCACCTGAACAAAATGGGGTAGCTGAAAGAAGAAATAGACTCATTGTTGAAACAGCTAGGTCTATGCTTAATGAAAAGAAGTTGCCAAATTATCTTTGGGCAGAGAGTGTATCTACTGCCACATATCTCATTAATAGTTTGCCATCAAAGTCACTTGATGGAATGACACCATATGAAGTTTGGCATGGTAAGAGACCATCATTGGATCATTGCAAAATCTTTGGTTGTGTTGCATATGTGCATATTCCCTCACAGGTAAGGGGGAAGCTAGACCCTAAAGCTGAAAAATGTATCTTCATTGGTTATGACTTGAACCAGAAAGGGTACAGATTCTACAACCCCTCAAACAAAGGATTCAAGGTAAGCAGAGATGTCATCTTTGATGAGAATGACTCATGGTATGAGAATGAATGCAGGAAGGTTAGTCTACCTTATGACATGGAAGAAGACTTTCCAAAGCTCACCAAGGAGGAACCAATCCAGAAAGAAGACTCAAGCTTAGATGATGATGACACAATTAATCTTGAGGAATTCAAGGCATGGAAGTCCAAAGGGAAGATGAAAATGAAGAAGCTAGAGGATATACCAGAATCCTCAACTCAAGCTATGAGGAGATCTCAGAGAGAAAGTAAGAAGCCTATCAGATATGGGTATGACACTTGTCTTGTAACTAAGCATTCTGTATATCTTGCAAAGGATCTATTGAATGAAGAACCACGTTCATTTGAGGAGGCAATCACAAAACCAGAATGGAAAGAAGCTATGGAGGAAGAAATAGAGGCTCTCAAGGAGAGTGACACATGGGACTTGGTACCCAAGAAGGACTCTATGAAGGTGATAGGATCTAGATGGATCTACAAACTCAAGAGGAACTCTGATGGTACAATCAACAGATATAAAGCTAGGTTGGTAGCCAAGGGTTTTGCACAAACCCAAGGCATTGATTATGAGGAGACATTTGCTCCTGTGGCCAAGATGCCAACAATCAGAATTTTGGTGAGTGTAGCTGCATCCAAGAATTGGAACATGTACCAATTAGATGTCAAGAATGCTTTCCTGAATGGATGGATATCTGAAGAAGTCTACATGTCACAACCACCTGGCTATGAAGATCCCAAGAAGGTAAACTATGTTTGTAAATTGAAGAAGGCTCTATATGGTTTGAAGCAGGCACCTAGAGCATGGAATTACAGGTTGACAACATATCTCCAAGACGAAGGATTTGTGATGAGTAAACTAGACACATCTCTATTCATAAAGAGGAGTAGTACAGAGGTAATCTACTTATGTGTTTATGTTGATGACATCGTCATTACAGGCAATGATGTCAATGGGATTAGAAGCATCAAAGGACAGATGATGAAGGAGTTCAAGATCAATGATCTTGGATTATTGAAATACTTCTTAGGTCTTGAGTTAGTCTACACTAATTCAGGTATATATATTACTCAAAAGAAGTATGTACAGGATATGGTCAAGAAGTTTAACTTGCAGGATGCTAAAATCTCAAGTACTCCTATGGAGGTCAACCTAAAGCTTAGTGCTCATGAAGGTGATGAAGTCCAAGACATCACAGGATACCAAAGTATGGTAGGTAGTTTGAATTATGCTACCTTAACCAGAATTGACATAGCATATGGAGTTAGTGTGCTAAGCCAATTCATGCACAAACCAAGGGTACCTCATCTAGAGGCAGCAAAGAAGATCTTGAAATATCTAAAGGGAACTCAGAACCATGGTTTGTACTTCCCTTATACATCAGATATTGACATTAAAGTATATTCAGATGCAGATTGGGCAGGTTGTAAGGATGATAGGAGGAGCACATCAGGATACATATGTTTTGCAGGTGATAAACCTATTTCTTGGTCAGCCAAGAAACAACCTACAGTAGCTTTGTCATCTACTGAAGTAGAGTATAGAGGGCTAGCCAATGCCACTCAAGAAGCTATCTGGTTAAAGCTTTTGTATACAGAGTTAGGTCTATATACTAGACCTCCAATCATCTTTGGAGATAACACAAGCTCTCTTCACCTTGCAGCTAATCCAATATCTCATGCTAGGACAAAACACATAGAGGTTCATTACCACTATTTATGCAGATTCAAATCCATGATTGGATTGCAGGATGTGGTTGAAGATTGAAGATGAAGACTTAAGCCAAAGTGTTTGGCTTGAGGGGGAGCTGTTAGTGCAAGTCAAGCCTTCACATTTGGCTTGGAACTTTGGAAACTTGGCTTTGAAACCTTGGAAGCTTAATTCAATTGAAGGAAGGACCATGTGAACTTAGGCTTATAAGTTCCTACTTTTTTTTACTCTTTGTAAAAGTCTAAAATGACTTGGCATATTATGTAATCACACCTAATTGATTGAAAGTCATGGAAAACGTTTGTTGATTGATTGAGGGAATATCTCAATCAACTTTTAGGTGAAAGATTTTAGGAGATTGACTTGAATTCAAAATTCAAATTCTCACTCAACTCCTATAAAAGCTACTAGTCAAAAGTCGCGGGTGTTCTTCACTCATCCCGAGGCATTTCTGTATCAATCATTGAGTGTGTGAGGTCTACTTCATAGCCTACACCTCTGAGTACCATTTGGCTATGTGTATCATGCCAATGGGAATGTACATTTACATGATCTTATACAAATACTTACATTTATCTATTCTGTGATTCTCTGAGTCATCATCTCCAAGTCTGTCAACTTCCAAGAGGCATATCTCAGGATCTACTCAACCAAATCAAGTGATTCAAGGCTTGTTGAAACCAGCTCAAAGTATTCTACAAGACTACAAAGTTTGAAGAAGTTTGGTTCAACAATTTTCGAGAAATCGCCTTCGAAGCAGTCTCTGGTATTTGTCTGCAATGTTCCTAAAAAGTCGGGGGTACATATATTTTTGCTAAACTCATTTCTCAGAGTATAGTTCATCATTTCTTCTCATTCCACTTGCAAATGGTAGCTTGTAAAGCTATTTTAATATGTCCAAAAGGAATTTGATCAATTGTAAGTGTGCTGGACATACTGAGTGAAAGACTGAGCAGGTGTCAATACTAAAATAGCAAGTTTTCTTGGATATGTGAAGTGCAAAGTTATCTGTTTTGATTTGATCATTACACATATCATTTGCAAAGTACATATATGCTTTCTTGGTATCAATTGGAAGCTAATCAAGTCTACTAAGCATATCTGGAATCAAAGGAGGGCTGGTGTGAAGCAGGTATAGCAGCATCAACTCAATCTTCTGAGTGTATCCAACCATTTCTCCCAACACCCTCAACCTATGAAGAGGCAAAGGGAAACCCTAATTGGGAAAAGGCCATGAACGAAGAGATAGATGCATTGAAGGAGATGGACACTTGGGATTTGGTTCCAATGTCGCCGAATCAAAAGGTAATTGGTTTCAGATGGTTATATAAAGTTAAAAGAAGTTTAGATGGATCAGTTTGCAGGTACAAGACAAGATTAGTTGCCAAAGGATGCTCACAAACTCATGGTATAGACTATGAGGAAACATTCTCACCAGTTGCAAAGATGACTACAATCAGGACATTGATAAGTGTAGCTGCTGCAAGGAATTAGAGACTCCTCCAACTTGATGTGAAAAATGCATTCTTAAATGGTTGGATAAGTGAAGAGGTATACATGTCACAACCACCAAGTTTTGAAAACCCTAATCATCCATCTTCTGTTTGCAGACTTAAGAAAGCATTGTATGGATTGAAACAAGCTCCAAGAGATTGGAATTACAGGTTGGTTACATATCTTCAAGACCAAGGGTTCAAAGCTAGCAGCTTAGATCCTTCTCTATTCATCAAAAGGGATCACAATGAGGTTATCTATCTATGTGTATATGTGGATGATATTATTGTGATAGGTGATGATCTAAATGGCATTCAAAGGATCAAGAGACACATGCAAGAGGAGTTCAAAATCAATGACCTGGGTGAGCTCACATATTTCCTAGGTATGCAAGTGATATATACAGATGAAGGAATGTATTTGACTCAAAGAAGATACATTCAGGATCTTCTTCTCAAGTTCAAAATGGAGAACAATAAACCTGCAGGTACACCTTTGGAGATGAATCATAAACGAAGTGTTTATAAAGGTGAAAAAATTGAAGACATTAAAGAGTATCAAATCTTGGTAGGTAGCTTGATATATGCTACTCATACAAGGGCAGACATCTCATATAGTGTGGGAGTTCTTAGTCAGTTCATGCACTCACCAAGAAGACCACACATGGATGAGGCTAAGAGAATACTTAAGTATCTCAAAGGTACAATCAACGAAGGTATATTCTATCCTTACTCTTCAAATTTGGTTATCAAAATCTACTCAGATGCAGATTGGGCAGGAGCTAAGGATGATAGAAAAAGTACATCTAGTTACTTAGCATTTGCAGGTTCAAAGCTAGTGTCATGGAGTTCCAAGAAGCAACCAGCAGTTGCTTTATCCTCAACTGAAGCAGAGTACAGAGGCTTGACATAGCAACTCAAGAGGCAATATGGTTCAAAGCATTGTATACAGATTTGGGACTTGTGAGTTCCAGACCTCACATATTTGGAGATAATGTAAGTTCCATGCATCTAGCAGCAAATCCTATTTTCCATGCGAGAACCAAGCACATAGAAGTCCATTACCACTTCATCAGGGAGAAGCTCATGGCAAAGGAGATTGACATTTCTTTTGTTCCTACTGAAAAGCAAGTAGCAGATATGATGACGAAGGCACTTGATGGAATAAAGCTTTGTAGATTCAAAGCTATGGCAGGTATTCAACCTATCAGAGAATGAAGACTCAAGCATACTTTAGCTTGAGAGGGAGCTGTTGGAACATCAAGCTTACACTATGCTTGAGGTGGATTTGATCTACATCAAAGGCTATCGCGTCGAAAGAATATCCGTTGGAGAGTTCTTTTTCATATGCTCATTTATTGTATTTTTTTGAGAGATTTTGATGGTTCATTTACCGTTGTAAAAGCCTTGACCTTTACACATGTAAAGGTAGAAAGATAGAGCCCAAATACCACGAATTTGAGGTGGTTGAAGTTGCATTCAATCAAGCAATCAATCACCTAAAAGTAGATCAAAGTAGATCTTCCCTTTTCCTAGATTATAGGAAAGTGATTTGATTCCCTCCAACACCCATTCCCTCCTTCATTTGAATTCAAATTCAACTTGTAAAAGTTGTGGAACACTCTTAGAGTCAATATAAAGACTTGGAATCACTTGTACATTACATGGAAGCAATATACATACACTTGTGACCATCATTGTCTTGCTTCTTCAATTCTCTACATCATCTTCTTTGCCAACAGTAATCTTGTAGAGGCTACTGCTGTCTCCTCAGAGCTCCAAATTGAGTGCGCGATGACTCATTGGAAAGATATGAGTGTCTAGTTTATGCCTATAAATGTTCATAGCATTTGGTTCAGTAGATTGGGCGCAATCTGCATTGTTCTATCTCGGGGTCAATCTCTCTGTATTCCTGAAAAATAGGAAGTACCACCGATGAATGTCGCATTCATTCCTATAGCATATTTTGCTTATTCCTTATACTTTTGTGCATTCCATACACGCAACCCTATGTGTATCACTCCCATAAAAGAGTTTTTCTAATTGTAATCACGCTGGTCGCTATGGGCATTTGAAGTTCATTGTCTCTTCCATAGATAGTAAGTTTTTTGAGCTAGTCGACCCGCGAACCTATCTGTTTTGTATCGACTCATTCTCCTTGATGCTCCAAAGTACATAGTGTATTTCTTTGCACTTATTACATGCTTATAAGGTCTATTTGAGTCTCCATAAGCTCAAGGGCTGGTCTTGTGCCAATTGGCTTGAACAAACTTCATCGCTTCAAAACGCACTTTTCTACCTTCTACAAGCTTCTCCAAGTTCTTTCAGTTTGCTTGAAGACATTGAAGGTTATCAAAGCATAGTTGGAATTCTAAACTATGCAACATTAACAAGGATTGACATATGTTATGAAGTAAATGTTCTAAGCCAATTCATGCAAAAACCTAGAGCACCTCACTTGGAAGCTGCTAAAAGAATTTTGAAGTATCTCAAAGGTACTCAAAATCAAGGTCCTTACTTCCCATACACATCACATTTGGACAAAGAGTTGTACTCAGATGTAGATTAGGTAGGATGTAAGGATGATAGAAGAAGTACTTCTAGCTAATTATCTTTTGCAGGTGATAAGCCCATCTCACAGTCTTCTAAGAAGCAACCAACTATTGTTTTATCTTTAACAGAGGCTGAATACATGGGGTTAGCAAATGCTACACAAGAAGCTATTTGGATTAGATTGCTCTACTCAGATTTTGGACTTCACACTCATTCACCAATGATCTTTGGTGATAATACTAGTTATTTGCATCTTTCAGCCAACCCCATTTATCATGCAAGAACTAAGCATATAGAAGTGCACTATCACTATGTTAGAGAGAAACTTTTGAACGAAGAGATTCAACTAGCATATGTATCTACAAATATGCAGTGTGCTGATTTGTTAACCAAAGCACTTGATGGTAGTAAACTTTGCAGGTTTTAAACTATGACTGGATTACAAGATATTGAAGACAATTGATGAAGCAATGGAAACCAAGATGTTTGGCTTGAGGGGGAGCTGTTGGTGCAAATGTACAAGCCTATACATTTGGCTTAGCATGGAAGAAATCATGTGGAAGCACTTGATAAGTCATGTGAACTATAGCTTGTAACTACTTGATCATTTACCATCGTAAACCATTAAATTTCTTGGAGAATATTGTAAAAGCTTATAACTCATTGCATAAAGAGGAATATTAGAAAAGTTCACGATGAGGGAATGTCAATGACTCTGTATAATCATGTGTTATAATACATATAGCTCATTAAACATCTCTATCTACTTCTCTACTATGACTACTCAGAATAGTCAACTTCCTCTAGTCATATCTCAGTGCGTACTCAACCATTTTGCATAACCATTGGCTTCTTGGAGCTAACATAAAGTCTACTTTGTGTTGCCAGACTTTCACGGCATTTGAATTAGGCATCTAAGAGAAATCATCGTCGAAGTGATCACTTATCATCTACTAGTTAGTCCCTTAAAAAGTCGGGGGTAAGAGTTGATTTGCTAAAATGATTTTTCAGAGCATAGTTGATCATTTTAATTGATTTGCAATCATAAGCTATCTAAGCTAATTGAATTCCCCCAAAAGGAATTTTGCGAATTGTTACTGTAGTGTGAGCTCTCAGTAAAAAAGCCAACAGGTGTATGGACTAAAATAGCAAGTTTTCCTACACTAGCTATTCTTGAAGTACTCTGTTTTGGATTAATTGTTTCAAGCATCAACTCCAAAATACATAGGTATTTTCTTGGTGTTATTTGAAAGCTAAAAGTGCCTACTTTATAACTCTAAAGTGCATTAGGGCTGGTACAAAGCAGGTTTTAGCAGTACCACCTCACTTCCCTGAGGTATCCAACCATCTCTTCTAACAATACTACCCTTATGTATCTGATTTAAGTTCGAAATTGTTCTTTCATGTAGATTGCACTAGCTCGAAGGAAGATAGAAGGAGTACCTTAGGATATCTTACCTTTGCAAGTTCAAAACTTGTCCCATGGTCATCCAAGAAACAACCCATCGTTGCACTCTCTTCTATTAAAGCTGAATAGAGAGGACTTGCAATAACTACTCAAGAAGAAATGTGGATGAAAACACTATTTACGGATCTAGGATTGGAGATTGGAAATCCAAGTAATTTTGGTGACAACATGAGTACCATTCACTTGGCTGCCAACCCAATGTTTCATGCAAGGACTAAACATATTGGACTACATTACCACTATGTAAGAGAGAATATGGTGAGCAAAGAAATCCAACTATCTTATGTGTCAACCCATCAACAATGTGCAACCATTTTAACCAAGGCACTAGATGGAACCAAACTCAGAAAATTCAAAGGTATGATTGGCTTGGAGGTAATCTTGCAAGATTGAAGACCTCAAGATCACTTGACTTGAGGGGGAGCTATTGGAAAAAGTCCATCCCAAGTCTAAGTGGCGGCTTGAGTCATCAAAAGACATAAATTTGAAGGAAATGTCTAGTCTTTGTAGAGTTCACTTGTGAACTCACTCTTGTAATTCTTGAGTTTCTACTTGATGTAAAAAGTGAAAGAATCTAAGTGATTGATTCCACTTGATGATTAGGAAGGAGAAAGCCACGAATTCATGATTAAATGAGTTGGAGAATCAATCACTAAAAAATTAGGGATTGATTTTAGGTGAGATTCAAATTCAAATTTGCGCTCCAAACATCATTATATATACATGGCTTTTAATTGTGGTTTTTGTACCTCCATGCGTAGGGCCTCATGCCACATTAGAGTATAGTTTCAAGGCACACATATGTACCAGTAAGTCCATTGTAATTTACAATCAATATACATTTATTTTCATGATCATTTATGTCCACATCTTCATGGCTATGGAGTGTATTGTTCACTGCCATATCTCTCAGTTCGTTCAGTGGGTTTGTAGAGATGATTTCTCTGAGCATGATCCATCATTTTCAATGATCCATCATTTTCAATGATCCATCATTTTTTATGAAATCAATCATGATTGTTAGCTTACTAAGTTAATTAGAGTTCCCCAAAAGGAATTAAGCCAATTTTTGCTATGCCTAGAGAATTGTTCAAAACATTCAACATGTGTATGAATCAAAATAGCAAGTTGTTTACCCTTGGTTCAACTTCTACCTATCTGTTTTGATTCATCTGTTTGAGAGTGATCTTCCAAGGTACATAGGGTGTCTAATACATCCTTTGGCAAGCTAAAATGACCCACTACATATCCCTGGAGTTTATTTGGCTAGTGTAGATTCCAGTTTCTTTAGGACCACTCTATCTTGATTAACCACAAATCCATCTATTCACATTGAGGGGGTGCATGGAGGGATGGTGGATGGAGGAGGTAAGCGGGTGCATGAAGGGATGGTGGAGGGTGGAGGTGAAGGGGTGCATGGAGAGATGGTGGAGGGTGGAGGTTAGGGGGTGCATGGAGGGATAGTGGAGGGTGGAGGTGAGGGGGTGGATGTAGGGATGGTGGAGGGTGGAGGTGAGGGGTTGCATGGAGGGTGGAGGTGAGGGGGTGCATAGAGGGATGGTGGAGGGTGGAGATAAGCAGGTGTAAGGAGGGATGGTGCAAGGTGGAGGTAAGGGTGTGCATGGAGGGATGGTGAAGGGTGGAGATGAGGGGGTGCAAGAAGGGATGGTGGTGGGTGGAGGTGAGGGGGTGCATAAAGGGATGGTGGTGGGTGGAGCCACCAACTAATTTTGTTCTAGAAATTCCAACCACATCACTATGAATCAACTCTAGAGGTCTCTTTTTATGCATTTCTCTTCTTGGAAACTTCATACGTTGATGTTTTCCAAATGCACATGCTTCACAAATTCTCTCAAAATTTAAATGACCAAATCTTGGCAGACCACGTACTAACGTTTCCTTTTTCATATACTTTAATTTCCTCAAGTTGATATGATCAATTCTTTTATGCCGAAATTCAGCTATGTTTGAGTGCTCATTGTTATTGGTATACATATTCTCATCAAGAGGTGTGTCCATGTCAAACATGAACGATCTACCCATTTTCTTTCCACGACCAAGCAATTTCCCTCTTTTTCCATACTTGAAATCATGTATGAGACAGTCATGCTTATTGAAGATTACTTCCATATCTTGATCTGGAAATTGACCAACCTAAACCAAGCTTTTTGTAATGCTAGGCACATGTAAAACGTCACTCATAGTGTTTTGGACACCATTCTTTTGTACTAGTGGTACATTTCCTACATCGTTTATCAAGTGTAAAGCATCATCACTAGTTGGCACATACTCTTTAGTCTTCAAAGGCTCCTTAGACTCAAACCACTATCCTATGCTTGTCATCTGATTTGTGCAACCAAAGTCTATGTACCAGTTTGTTTCATTTCCAGGATTAGACATACTATTTAACACATGCTTTGTTGCAAACATATTATCTCTACCATAATCTCTATATGAACTTGCATTAGAGAAGTTTTCATGTGATGCATAATGGCCTCTACTTCTTCCTCTTTGGCTATTCTTCTTATGATAGCAATCTTTCTCAAAATGACCATATTTACTATAATGGTAACAATTCCCAAGTGTCTATGATCTTCCTCTACCTCTTAAGTTTGTTCTACCTCTACCTCTTGGTATATCCATTGTGTTTACATTTCTAGAGGTTGAACAACCATGGCTAGAACCTCTTCCTCTATGCTGAAAGAATGCATGATCTCTTGATTTCCTACTTCCTCATGCATTCAAACTGAGATTCACTTATTTTTTCATACAAAATGCCACTACCTCATCGAAGTCAGACATAGTACCTCTTACTGAGATAAAAGTGTCTAAGCTCTTATATTGCGGTCCTAAACCATTGAGCATAACTAATACCATATCGTTATCTTCCATCTTGCAATTTGTGGAAGCTAAATCATTAGTGATCTTTCTAATTTTAGCCACACAATCCATTATGGAAATATTGTCATGCCATACACTATGCAATTTTTGCTTTAAGTGAATTTTTCTGGCCTCCATTGATGTACCATATATTTTATGAAATATGCCCCAAGCTTCTTTCAGTGTGCTAGCCTTCATAATATGTGGGATGAGGCTCTCTAAAATACATACCAAAATCCAATGGAGAACCTTTCTAGAATTCTCTATCCATGTTTTATATTCCTTTTGTTGATCTACGTTGGGGTTATCTAGCAATTAAGGACACTCCTCCTCTCCATTCACTTATCCGTAGAGTCCTTTTTCCATAAGGAAATTTTCCATCCTATACGACCATATGTGGTAATTGTCTTTGTTAAGCCTATCACCCACTATTTGTGCAATGGTATCACTTATTCTTGCGATTTAAACACTTCTCTATGCTATGGCAATCTTATCGCAAGGCCTAGAAAAAAGTCGACCGCATTTCGACTTTATTCTTGATATATGCACCAAAAAACTGAATGTTTGCAAGTAATCTTATTGTTTCCCTCTTGTTCTTTGCACTTTCTACATCTCTATTCACTTATATGCTCATTTATGATCTCTTCAAAAAAAATTTCGGAGAGTCTCCTTTGTCCAATGTGTATATGAGTCAAATCAAGTATATTAAATCCACTCCGAAACCCAAACTCTGGGTGAAAGCATGAATAACAACATGTGACGTAAGCAAATTCTCTATGACGGGAGGCCATGATTTCTTAAATCCATCCCATGATCAATACACGAGGTCTTTAAACTATATTGTCTTTGGTCTTCCACCTATATCACCAAGGTATCTCCATGAGATGAGAATACCGTATTTAAAAACCTCACCATGTTCCTCTGTTTTTGTACAATTCAAGATTTTCAAGAGGGTAAATGTAACCTCACAAGATGCATGAGTTGTCCAAATTAAGGTCCCACAATCGCATACATTTGTTTCATGGCATGTGAGTAATATCTATTTGAAAACCCATAAGAGTGTACATACATCGCTTGCCACATGCAGTCAAAATGAAAAACTGAAATCAAATGTATACTTGAGAGAGAATGCTTACACTTTTATATATCAAGTTTCCAATAAAATTTGTTCGTTCACCTCAATAGAATAAGGTAGACACCACTGGTAAGGAGGCCGATTCAGCCTACGATTCACCAACTATTCTCCTATCGTGGATTTCAGTCTAAACACAACTCTCAGGTTGGCTACGGAGAGAGAAAGAGAGAGATTTGATTTAGCAAGTGTGCCTATGCTTAAGGGTCCGGCGGATTCTCTCCTCACGCTGTAGTACTGCCATTCTGAAACCTTGTTTTAAACTCTTTCTAACTGAATTGATATCATCACCAACGAAGCTGCTCTTTAGTTCGCAAGAGGTTGCTTCAATAGTCTATTGTGTGATGGTCTTCGATTCATATGGTGCAGTTCCTTAAGCTCTAATACCACTCTGTGGGAGAGCGCGCAAGTATGACACAGACCAGAGGAGAGAGAGAAAGAGAGAGAGAGTGAGTACATTCTAAGAAAGTGTTTACTCTGCACGAAGATCAAATATTTCCACAAGGATTTCGGCAGATTTCCTTGAATTCAGGTTGATTCCTGTAGTGCATTGGAAAATCAAAAGGGTGTAGGTGATTTGCACAAGAAAAATTTATTTAATAATGTTTATAGTTGTGCTCGTAAGTCAAAGGGGAGGTACATGATCAGTTTTGGATATCAAAGGGGAGGTACATGATCAGTTCACGCTCACATCCATGATCCTATGACTACTTGAATAAATTCCTTGATGATAAAAGTCATTGGAAAGCATGGCGCTTTTCTTCTTCTTCTTTCTCCCATTCGTCTTTCCATTTTTTTTTAAAATAAAGGAAGTTCAGCATTAACCTACTCTGTCGGACTTGAATTAAATAAAGAAAAGTACAAGAGAAGGGGACTAGTGCCCACGGGACCCCCCAAATCCCACAAAGCGGGGGAAGCTTTTACATAGCTTAGATGGCATTACAAAGAACGTTAATCACCCTCTCATCAGCCTCATGTGGGGCCCACTTGGCTTTGAGCTTGTTATTGATCAAAAGGAGTACTTGATGATGCCTGAAGGGGGGGCATTTCTTACAGTTAACGATCCTTTCGCCAAGGAGGAACAACGATTTCTCAATTGACCACTCTTTGGGGGAGTCCCCGAAGTTAAAAGCACATCTTTCCCACCAGATTTTCCATAGGACCTCCCCTCAGATGGCGTTCCAGAGAGTGGCGGAGCAGCCAATCGCTTCTCCCAGCAAGGCTTGCTTCCAACTGAGATGTTTCCATTTTTGAAGCCTTTGTTCCATAGCTTCTTGGCATTTTGAATGTTCCAAGATTCCACACTTCTGATGCCATGAATCAGAAACCAGATAGAGTCATCTTGTTTGATACAGGCTGCCCACTTCCAGTCTTGACTTATTCTTGTGTAGCTTTTGACTTTATTCCAACTCTTCCATAGGGAGCACACAAGGTTTGAGCCTTTTGGGAAGACGGGGATCAGGAAAAACAGCAAGGTCAAGATTCTTCCGATTTGGGAAACCCATGAGAGCCAACTCATTCTTGTTTCTGAAGATCAACTTGGCCCATGAGGCCTCCCCATTGCACCAAGCCTTAATAATCCATTTTTCCGCCAGTTTGTTAGCCATGCACCCAATGTCCAGAATACCAAGGCCCCCACTATCTCTATGGCTCGTGCAGATGGACCACTTGATTTAGGCACCCCTTTCCTATTGTGGTCGCCCGTTCAAAGGAAGTTTCTACATATACTATCCAGTTTGGATAGATCTTGCTCTTTCGGTCTCCAACAAGAAAGGAAATAAATGGTGGATGATAAGAGGAACGTGTTGATAACCATAGCATGACCAACGAGATTGATTTGCATACATCTCCATTAGTTTAGCTTTTTTTCGAGTTTGGCCAGCACCGAGTTCCACCGCTATTCCATCAAGACACCAAACCCCAAGGGAATCCCAAGAAGCCGAAAACTTTGGCCTTGCATAATGATTTGATAGCCATGATCAACGAGAAGGTCGAGCTGTGACCCAACAATAGCTTTGAAGACGGTCTTAGATGATGGAGAATGTTAATCTCCAAAAGAAGAAGTTATCCTTCACTTTAGATCACCTCTATATCAAGAATAGCTTCAAACTCCACTTAATTTAAAAGAACAATCACCAACTTATCAAGAATTTGATCAACTGTAGAAAAATCACTTCTCAAAAAAGTCTGCTGCAGATTAATCACTCATTGACTAATCATTCATGTAAAAAATTGAGTATACTGTGAGAAATGATTCAGACACTTTACCTATGTCTAAAACTGCTTCTCTGTAATGACGACTTTGACACCTGTAACTTCTAAGCTATGGTTCTCCCAAACTATAGCCCGTTTAATCAAATGCTTTTAGCCATAGATGGCTTACCTCTCAACTTAAATTTTGAGTCCTCATTTGTGTAAAACTTTACACTGTGCACTGAGCACTGTCCATTTCTTTGATCACGAAATCTGTGCCTGTTTCATAAGACACTCAGAACTTTTCACATACAAATGTTCCTGTTCAAAATTCTCTCAGCCTGTTTGCAATTGGACTCTCAAACTTTAGCCATAGATTGATTAACTATGGACTTAGACATGTACAAAAGGATTTCACATAAACTTAAACACAGAAGGAGAATTAGAGAAAAGATCGACGCGCAATTCTCTGCAACATTTTTCTTCTCATAGATTTTCATATTTTTGGTGGATGATACATACAATGTTCATCTTCTACTCATCTATTGACTTCTCTATATCATCTATATCTCTCCCCCTCTTACGAATACGTATCTATAGATATATATACGAGTCCAACTCCTCATCCTTTTTTTTTTAATATATTGAAATATTTACAAGTATAAATTACAAAGGAAAAGTTTCTGATTCTATCCTTTTTCTTTGAAACTAATCTTCAATCTTCCACCTATCTTTCCACTTCTGGTCTTCATGTTATCACTTATTGTTGATTGCTCTGCTCCAACAGCTCCCCCTCAATCATCAACTGTGATTACCTGCATCTTCTTTATTCCTGCCATATCTTTAAACCTTTGCAACTTTGGTCCATCCAAACGTTTTGTCATCATATCTGCAAGTTATCTTTTGTGGGAGTATGCATGACTTCAATTTCTTTATCAATGACCTTCTCTCTCAAAAAATGATACTGTATTTCGATATGTTTATTTCTAGCATGAAACACAGGATTTGCTGCCAAATATAAAGAACTCATATTGTCTCCACAAATGATAGGAGTACTCTGAATCACATCAAAACTCTTCATAAGTGTTTTTAGCCATATTACTTCCTTTGCAGCTTCCACAATGCCTTTGTATTTTGCTTCTGTAGATGATAAAGCAACTGTATGTTGCTTCTTAGAAAACCATGATATTAGTTTGTCTCCCACATAACACAAATATCCATGTGTTGATCTTCTATCATCCATATTACCTGCCCAATCTGCATCACTATATATTTTGACTTTTGTATCTGAAGTAAACCCATAGTACAACCCTTCTCTGAGTGTACCCTTGATGTACCTAAGTACTCTTTGTCCTGCAACCCAATGTTCCTTTCTAGGGCAATGCATAAATTGAGATAGAACTCCAATTGCATATGACAAATTTGGTCTTGTTAATGTAGCATAAATCAGGCTACCCACCAAACTCTGATAAAGCTTCATATCTTTGAATTCTTCTCCTCCATATTTAGTCAATCTATGATTAACTTCCATTGGAGTTGGTGCTATCCTGCAATCTTCCATTTTAAATTTGGTTAGAAAAGTTTTAAGATACCTTTCTTGAGTTACATATACTCCATGTTGAGTATATGAAATCTCCATTCCCAAGAAGAATGACAAATTTCCTAAGTCACTGATTTTGAATTCTTTCTCCCTCTGTTTCTTAATCATTTGTATACCTTTGTCATCTGTTCCTGTAAGTATTATCTCATCAACATAAATGCAAACATAAATAAATCCATCTTCACTTGCTTTGACTAGCAAGCTACTATCTGCCTTTGATGCTTGAAAACCAAGTTCCTTCAAGAACTTTACAAGCCTATAATTCCATGCCCTTGGGGCCTGCTTCAAGCCATATAAAGCTCTCTTGAGCTTACACACATAATTTGGATACACTTGATCCTTGAACCCTTCTGGTTGCTCCATGTAAACTTCATCTGAAATGTAGCCATTCAAAAAAGCATTTTTAACATCTAATTGAGATAATTTCCAACCTTTACAAGCAGCAATTGCTATGAGTGTTCTGATGGTTGTCATTTTTGCCACAGGACTATAAGTCTCATCATAGTCCACTCCATATGTCTGTGTATATCCTTTCACACCAATTCTGGCTTTGTACCTAGACACACTTCCATCTGCAAACCTTTTTGTTTTGTAAACCCACTTACATCCAATGATTTTCTGGCTATTAGGTTTAGGAACCAAATCCCATGTTTGATTTTCCATCAATGCATCATACTCCTCTTGCATAGCTTCTTCCCATTTTTTCTTTCCTTTGGCTTCATCATATGTAGATGGGTCTTCATCTGCTTTTATCATGTAAGCATAATCTTTAGTAGTCAAGAATGAAGTATCATAGCTATACCTTGTAGGTTGCCATTTATGCCTTGTAGACCTCCTGAGTTCTCCACTTCTTGAGGTTTCTGGTTCATCACATTCTGGATCAAACCTTGGTACCTCTTCACCTCCAACCTGTATTTCATTTTTCTCTTCTTTATCAAATATCTGAACCTTTGATTTTCCTTTCTTCTGATTCATAATTTCTTCAACTTCTGCATACACATTAGATGTACCTGCATACCAAGTACTTTGCTCATCAAATGTAACATCCTTGGACACAAGGAATTGTTTTGTGGATGGACTCCACAACCTATAACCCATCTGCTTGTCATCATAACCAATGAATACATATTTCTCTGCTTTAGGCTCCAACTTATGTCTCAATTGAGATGGCACATATGCATATGCCAAGCAACCAAATATTTTACAATGATCCAAGGTAGGTCTCTTACCCCACCAAGCTTCATATGGTGTCATACCCTGCACAGCTTTACAAGGCAATCTATTAACCAAATATGTGGCTGTGTTTACAGCCTTAGCCCACAAATAATTTGGGCAATTCTTCTCTTTCATCATAGATCTTGCAAATTCAACAAGTGTCCTGTTTCTTCTTTCTGCTACCCCATTTTGTTGAGGAGAGTACCTGCAAGTAACTTCTCTCTTTATACCTGCATTCCACAAGTAATCACTGAACTCATTAGAGAAATACTCTCCCCCTCCATCTGACCTTAGTCTCTTCAACTTATGGCCTGTAATTCTTTCTGCATATGCATGATAGTGTTTAAATGTATTAAACACTTCTGATTTATCTTTTATCACATAGATTGTGATCCACCTGGTAGCATCATCAACATATATGACATATATCTTGAACCATTTATACTAAAGTCCTTTGAAGGACCCCACACATCTGTATGTACCAATTCAAGCTTTTCTGAATACATAAAGCCATGCTTATTGTATGATTGCTTATGAGCCTTACCTAACTGACATGCTTCACATTTCTATGTCATGTGTTGACCTGCAATGTTAGGCAATCCAAGTACTGAACCATTATTTATCATTTCTTTGATACCTCTCTCATTGAAGTGTCCAAGTCTTTTGTGCCAAAGATCCAATTCAGATACCTTTTGCTCTCCATATGTAAACATAGCATGTCCAATATTCCCTTGTACCTTTAATGTGAAGAGTCTTCCTTCCTTTTTTCCTATAACAATCTGTTTATACCCTTGACTAGGGTCTTCAACATAAACTCCATCATTAGTAAACCTTACCTCATATCCTTTCTCCACAATTTGACCTACACTGATCAAATTCTTTGGAATTGTAGGAACATATAGAACCTTGCTCAAAAGAGTGCTCCCATCTTTGGCTTTGACTGAACCAATTGACTTTACCTTATGCTTTGTATTATCACCTGTTTGAACTGTATGATTAATTGCATTATGATCTAGATCAGTCATCAAAGTAATGTTTCCACTCAGATGATTGCTACATCCTGAGTCAATATAAAACACTCTCATGTCTTCATGTGAGGCTTCACATGTTGCATTCATAATAAGAGTCGAATCTTCTTTCTGATCTGATGCATAATTGTAGTAGGTGTTATTATAGGATTGATTTTGGAAGCTTCTTCCTCCACCTCTTCCAAAAGAATTCCTACCACCTCTACCTCTGAAATCTACCACCTCTTGCTCTTTGATTAAAATTCTGATTAAAATTACCATTGCTTTGATTATTATGCCAACAATCATGAGATAGATGATTGGTCTTACCACATATCCAACAAGCTCTGACAGTATCTTTGTTATTTCTGCCTCTTCCTCTACTTCTACCATTTCCTTTTCCTCTTAGGAAGTTTGCTTGGCCTGAAGTGCCTTCTTCTTCACCTAATTGTTGCTTACCTTTTTTAGCTTTCTTCTTGTCTTTAGAGTACATTGCATGACCTGCACTCTTATCAACATCTCCTTTGATATCATTCTCAAAAGTTAGCATATGTCCTAACAATTGATTCAAATCAGGAGTGAAATGATCTAATTAAAGTTCTGTAGACAAAATAAAAAGGCTTCCACTTCTCATCTCCTCTTAGCCCTGTGAGAATTTGTCTTCTTCAATATCCTCATCCACTGCACCTAAAGAATCTGCAATGTCCTTCATCTTTGTCACATAATCAGATATTGATTGTGAAGCCTTCTTCTTGAAAGTAGTAAACTCTGCCCATAATGAAGCCTTCCTTGATTTAGTTGTGTTCTGAAAATGCTCTTCCAAAGCATTCCAAATGTCACTTGCACTTTCAAGACCTCTAATGTGAGGTAGCAAGTAGTCATTGACTGCCATATAGATAATGCTCCTGGCTTGAGCATCTCTCTTCATCCAATTCTTCAAATCTGACAATTCCTCCCTAGTTGGAACACTAGGATCTTTGAATTGAGGCTTTTCTTCTTCTCCTGTAATGTAAGCTATCAAGTCTTTGCTCAAAGATGAGCTTCCATCCTCATTGACCATGCAGGATAGTTCTCTCTATCCAATTTCTCAATTTGGAGACTATCTCCCATCCTTTCTTCACCTGTACTATTAATCTTTAATCCTTATGAGAAATGAATGTACCTTGGCTTCGAATGTTACTCCTTCTGATCCTTTTGACAACTTCTATGTGTCTTCCTTCAATCTTTCTTCACACTTTATCCTTTTGACCCTTCGAGATGTAAAGTTTGTATGTCTGCAGCAGTCGGAGTCTCCCTTTCCTCAATTCTGATACAACCTGCTCTGATACCACTGATGGAGAATGTTAATCTCCAAAAGAAGAAGTTATCCTTGACTTTAGATCACCTCTATATCAAGAATAGCTTCAGACTCCACTTTATTTAAAAGAACAATCACCAACTTATCAAGAATTTGATCAACTGTAGAAAAATCACTTCTCAGAAAAGTCTGTTGCAGATTAATCACTCATTGACTAATCATTCATGTAAAGTTTTCGACAAAACTTTGTAGAGTGTGTCGCCTTGAGGTTGCGCACCTTCTCCAAGTTAAATCTCCTCAAATGATTGAGTATACTGTGAGAAATGATTCAGACACTTTACCTATGTCTAAAACTGCTTCTCTGTAATGATGACTTTGACACCTGTAACTTCTAAGCTATGGTTCTCCCAAACTATAGCCCGTTTAATCAAATGCTTTTAGCCATAGATGGCTTACCTCTCAACTTAAATTTTGAGTCCTCATTTATGTAAAACTTTACACTGTGCACTGAGCACTATCCATTTCTTTGATCACAAAATCTGTGCCTGTTTCAGAAGACACTCAGAACTTTTCACATACAAATGTTCCTGTTCAAAATTTTCTCAGCCTGTTTGCAATTGGACTCTCAAACTTTAGCCATAGATTGATTAACTATGAACTTAGACATGTACAAAAGGATTTCACATAAACTTAAACACAGAAGGAGAATCAGAGAAAAGATCGACGTGCAATTCTCTGCAACATTTTTCTTCTCATAGATTTTCATATTTTTGGTGGATGATACATACAATGTTCATCTTCTACTCATCTATTGACTTCTCTATATCATCTATATCTCTCCCCCTCTTATGAGTACGTATCTATAGATATATATACGAGTCTAACTTGTCATCCTTGTTTTTTTAAATATATTGAAATATTTACAAGTATAAATTACAAAGGAAAAGTTTCTGATTCTATCCTTTTTCTTTGAAACTAATCTTCAATCTTCCACCTATCTTTCCACTTCTGGTCTTCATGTAATCACTTATTGTTGATTGCTCTGCTCCAGCATTAGAGTGGTTGATTGTGGATCCAGAGGATTCACAAAAACTATCTAGACACCTCCAGAATGTCTCCAGGCTGGTACTATGATTGTGAACAAACGCGTTCATATCATCGGCAAAAACTCTCATGGTGATCTGGCTGTGGTCATGAGGCAAACGGAGGTAGTCTTTCCATTTTTTATCCCTCTTGACTTCTCTTTATTAAATTTTTGAGCAACATGGATGAAATATAGTGCTGGCATAGCTTGAAGGAAGGCCCCAACATTATGTTAAAAAAATATCGCATGGATAATCCACAAAAAACTCATGGAAAATCAATCGAGAGTCGTTTACCGGTTTGCAGCTTCAATGGATGTGCAGTTTCCCTGGTTTCAATGCACGTGCAGGCTTTTGTCATGGATTTGGCGACCTTCTCGTTTGTGAGAAGTAACATGGCCCCTCCTCCGGGGGAGACCGATAACCTAGCCTCTCTGTTGGAGGGGGGATATTGTGTCGCCCGTGGGGCCTCTGAGAGTGCTGAACCCTCCTTGGTCTCCCTCAGAAGATCCGCAATTCTGTCAACTCAGGAGGAGCTCAAGAAAGTTTGCCTCGTCGGCCAAATGTTTGGCCCTAGGCCCCCGCTCAAAATTGTGCGACATTGGCTTCGCAACGAGTGGTTCCCCCGTGGGCTAATTGTTTATAAATGTCAGTTCTTATCGGCAAGCCACATGTTGCTAGTCTTTGAAAATGAAGATATGGCGTTTCGAGCCCTAGGTGTCGGAAATACCCGCTCTGGATTGAGCTCCCTAACCCACCATACTTCTTGTACAACTTCTTGTGGGATATTGTTTCTCCTATTGGCAAGCAGTTGGCCTCACGCGAGGACATTGGTGGTCTCATTTATGAAGGTGCAAGACACTCGTTCAACGCTCGGTGGCACCCTCAAATCTGTGTCGAGGCTGACCTCAGCATGCCACTTCCATCGAAGATCAAAGTGGACTTGGGCGAAGGGGATGTATGGGAGCAAGACATCAATTACAAAAACCTTCCCAACGCGTGCTTTTGTTGTGGCCAACAAGGTCAGAGGATTAAAGATTGCCCTCTGAGACAAAAAAGCAAGCGAAATCAAGAAGCCCCTAGAAATGCTCAAGACAGCAAAGGGGCATTGACTCACTCGACAAAGGAAGAGGAAGTCAAGGGCCCCCTTAATCCTGAAGAAGATGCAAACGGGTTCATCGAAGTCAGAAGAAGAAGGAAAAGAAGCCCTAGGGCGACTTCTGAGCGAAACAACATGTCAGTTACCCCCTCGAGCAACTTGTATTGTGTTGGCAGCAGTCAGGGAACCGAAGGAGCCACAAGCAAAGAGGGTCGGAACGAAGAGATAGCACAAGCAGACACGGTAGCCAAAGAAGATTTGGCAAGTAGGCCATCTAAATTTTTGAGACATCAAGGAGTTGAGCACACAAGAAGAAAGAGCAAGTAGGGAGCTCAAAGAGGTGTATGACAAATCAACAGAGAAAATCCCTACACAAATAGTGATTTTAATCACTAAACACCATTGTAAATACCATTTCGTATTTTTGTAGCTCCATTTTGTGCAAGCCAAGGAGTCCTTGAGCTTGAGGAGCTTTAGAAGTATCTACCTGCCAATTTTCGTATTTTTTAGATCTCGTTTGAGCCCTCAAATAAGCCCTGGAACCTAATTTTGAACTAGGCCGGACACTAGGTCTGGACAGGGCCAAAGCTAGTCAAAAACTATAAAAGGAGCTAGAGAGCTCATTTTTAGAGGTTAGCTTGTAATAGTTTTGAGCTTGTATGAGCTTTTGAAAGTAATCTAAGAACTCCATTGATTCTCACTCTTTGTCTTACTGTGTGTGCGTGTGTTCGTGCATGTGTGTGCATGTTAGTGTGCTTCTCACTCACGCACTTGTGCCTTCACTTGCTCGAGGTCTTCATACCATCCTCACGTCTTCCCGGATTGACATTAAAGGAGGTGCTACTCATCACTGAGCTACACCAAATTTTGGCGCCGTTGCCGGGGATCGAGCTTTGAGGACGAGCGTGTGATGGTAAGGCGTAGAGTTGAAGCGTTGGAGTTATAGGTATTTTCTTCACTTTTATCCATTTCCTTTTGTTTTCTTCATCACCATCATCACCATCACCACCTCCCACCTCCATCTCCATCATCGCAAAAATTTCAGTTTTTTGACTATATCTCCTTCCTCCCTTCATTTCCCTCATTTCACTTGTGAGAGAGAGCGAGAGAGCAATATTGTGTGTGCTGTTTTTGCATGTTTTTTGAGCTGTCTTGCAGGTACATGTTGCATCATCTTCTCCAGCACTCCGCGTAGGTACGGAAATCTTGGCAACTGTCTCTACGTCGCCGATCTCTGTCAATCGCGACTGACAGAAAAAATGCTCCATTTGCCAAACAAAGTACAAAACCATGATCTACAGGCCTAGAGCTTCCCAAAACTGTGTTTAGATTTTTGAAATTCATCAGATTTCTGTCAATCGCGATCGCTCTGTCAATCGCGATCGCTCTGTCAATCGCGATCGACAAACCACGACGGACCGACCTGTCAATCGCGATCGACCCATCAATCGCGACTGACAGCCCACAACGGCTCTGTCAATCGCGACTGACAGAGTCAACGACCAATTGACCACGACTGACGGATCATACGCGTGACACGTGTCAATCGAGATCGAGTCATCAATCGCGATTGACTCATCAATCGCGACTGACAGGCCACGACGGCTCTGTCAATCGCGACCGACACAGTCAACGATTGTTTGACCACGACGGACAGACCCTCGCGACCCACCTGTCAATCGCGATCGACCCATCAATCGCGACTGACAGAGTCAACGACCCTTTGACCACGATTGATTGACTTTTCGAGCCACGTGTCAATCGCGATTGACTCATCAATCGCGGCTGACAGCCACGACAGACCTGTCAATCGCGATTGACACATCAATTGCGATTGACCTGTCAATCGCGACTGACAGAACTTGCGAACACATTAGAAGGACAAATTTGGCCAATTTTCTAGGGCAAAGAATAGGGGGCTAATTTGGTCAATTTGTGGGAAAAACACTCGAGGTTAGCATTGCATGTTGAGGCCGCAACCCAAGTAATTCAAGAATTTCTGCCTGCTTGATTAAACTGTTTTGAACCCTGTTTTAATCCTTGAAGCCTGAACTGATATAACTTCCTCATACGAAATCCATTTGCTGTGATTCTTGTTTTGTTGGAAAGCTCGTGTGAAAATTAAGATCAGGATTATTAGATAGGGTTTTTTGAAGTTAACCATACCCCGAGGTAGGAAGCCTGAGGGGTCCTTGGGATTGTTTCTCATAAAGGCAAGGGATAATTTGGTATGTGAGTTACATGCATGAAAGTGGTCTAGTCTGTCATTTGAATTTAAGTCTGGAGCTAATCTTGGAACTAATGCAGGTCTATTGAGAAGCAATTGAGAG
Source organism: Ceratopteris richardii (assembly GCA_020310875.1). Taxonomy (NCBI): domain Eukaryota; kingdom Viridiplantae; phylum Streptophyta; class Polypodiopsida; order Polypodiales; family Pteridaceae; genus Ceratopteris; species Ceratopteris richardii. Next base: position 36,314,184 of record CM035432.1, on the reverse strand, counting down.
CATCCAAGCAAGGGCTTTGTGCAAGCTTGAGAATCAACTTCTCAAGCACTAAGGAACACGGATCAGCACGAAAGGTCGGCATATTCTCAACTCCCCTTCGTCAATTCCTAGCTTAGGCTAAGAACGACTAGAGGTAGGAGTAAGTCAGGGCGACGATAGGCAATTACCAAGTTGAAGAATACCTAAACTTTAAGTTCAAGCTAAGGACATAATCTTTGTACTGTCGAGAACTTTAAAGGAAAAGAACTTAACGTGGAACGATCAACTTTAAGTGCGGAACTACACTCAAGTATTCCTGACGACGTGATATCAGACAAGAATGTTAACACGGTAATCAACTAAAAAGAATCAAGTAACTGATACAAAAGGACTCCGCAACAAGGTTGTACTTGGGCAAATTTGGGTTATTCAATTAGGCTTATGAACCTTAGATCAGGACGACATCTAGGGAGAGATAGACAAAGCCTTAGGTCTTCAGAGGCCAGTGTCAACCACACTGCTAGGTCTTGGGCCCAGCAGTTGAGCCACCACTCATACTACCCTAGCTCTGAGACCAGTGAATTAGAGATGTCTCAAGGCATGGACCGACCAATGGGAAGTTCAGGAGTGCCATACTTGCACAGAGTGGAAGGCCCTTACAAAATGCAGTTGGAATACCTTAGGACCAACCGATTAGGTGCTAGCATCTATGAGGACGGCCTAGGAAGATCCGTGGTCCAGATTAAAAACGCTGACCAGTCTATTGGACTAGAGCACCCAGCTGTCAAGTTTGCAAACGGGGCATACTTGGACAAAGAAGGAACCATATACGTAGTCACCAGTCATCCAGAAAGGACGGATGAATTTGGGAATGTAGTCCCAGAAACGGACTTAGGTGACCTAGAGCAGGGAAACATGGGTGTAGAACCTAGGGCCCCCCGAGGCAAATCTGTTCTCACTAGGATTATCACACCAGAATGGGTTCCCCAGGACAACAAGAGCATAGATCTGCTTCTAAACCGAGAAACGGACGAAGCCTTTTGGAGGTATAAATCTGAGCAACCAATCGATATAGGAACAATCATGATCTGTGAGTTTAAAGACCCAGATAGCCCAGGCAGAGTGACCTACTTAGATCACGCTTCAGAAAGGATCTTTGTGGTTACAGAAAATGATAGGCATGCTTACACTTGGAAAGGTGAATTCATTTTCCCCCAACCAAGATCAAACGTGTCCTTTGGTCACCTAGGAGCTGGAACCTCCCACACTCACGGAACTCAAAGAGACAGACATAGAGAAAGACCGGAGGTAAGCTTTGCCAACCCAGGGGGTAGAGAAAGAACGAGGACGGAAACAAATAGAGTAGAGCCTGAGGTACTTAGAGCTCACAGGAATCAAAGAAATGCGGATGCGTTCCCTCTACCACGACCTAGAGAGCACACAAGGACTTTGAGACCAACTCAACTAGTTAAGTCCATGAAGAATTACTTCGATGGCACCGGAGATCCATACGATCATGTGGCCGAGTTCAAGCAAGTCTTGAGAGCCGAACAAGTGGAGGATTTATTCATGCAATATAATGCCTTTGGTCTAACCCTTAGGAACACAGCACTTACGTGGTTTCAACCATTGAATGAGAGACAGTTCAGGAGCATAGACCAACTCCTAGAGGCTTTCATTATTGAATTCTCTAAGAGTGGCATAAGACATAACACCTCCTCGTTGATTCACAGCTTCAAGCAAACCCCTCAAGAAATCGTGAGACTTGCAGGAAGAAGATTTAGGCAATACTTAGAAAGATGCCCTGTTTCGGAGCTACCCACACCAGCTAAGCAAGTGGCTTTATTCTTGGATGGATTGCTAAGTACAAAATTAAGATCCTATGTGTACTTGAAGGACCCTAGGACCATAGAAGAGTGTGTACGTATGTGCATCGACATTGAGGATAACCTAGGGGAGGAGTTAGAACTTTCCAAGATTTACAAAGATTCAGATAGTGCCTCTAGCCTCTCGTCCACGCAATCCACATCAATTGAGGAACTTGCAAAGAAAGTAGCTCAGAAATTAGGTGTCACTAGCAAACAGATCCCAAGGTTTGCCCGTGTGAAAAGATGCTATACTTGTGGGGGTGACCACATGGCAAATGTATGTCCCATTATGGCTCAACCCCAAGTAAATCCTAGTAGCCAGTACTGCACCATAGAACGAAGGTACACCAATCACACCGCACAAGATTGCCCCTACAATAAGCAAGCCGTTAGGCAACCCTACCCTCAGCCATACCCTCAGCAGGGAAGATACCAGAACCAGTACCCTCCACAGCCATATGGCAGGCCACAACAACCTTATCAGCAACCCTACCAAAACCAACAATGGCCTCAGCCTGTGTTAGCACAACAACCCCCTGCCCCAGCTAATGTCATCCCAGTAAAATATGCAGCTGCAGAAGAAAACCTGAATAGAGCTATAGTCCCTGTAACACCATTGCTTTCTGAAAGTGACCCCAGTGACCATAGCTTTGATTCTACACATGTCGATAGTCCCCATGCTTACCACATGCAGTCTCGTGAACATGGTGAGTCCTACTATAGTGAAGAGCCAAATGAACCTAGTTGGGAGTCAGATTACACACATGTCATGTATGCAAACCCCAACCCTAGACCTCAACCTAGGCAAGTAAGACCTCCATTCCCTAGAGGACCATGCTACAGATGTCAAGGAGATCACCTCATTCGTGATTGTCCCTTACCTCCACCTACACAACCCCAGTCAGTGACAATTCAGGGCTTTTGCCAAGAATGTGGAAAGGAGCATCTCTTACGAGACTGCCCTAAGAATCCTAATAATATGCCAAAAATCACTCCTATTAACGTTATAGGGTTAGTGGTGGATTCCACAGGGAGTGTGACTTCCACCGCACCAGTACAGGTAGTGACTAGAGCTCAGGCATTGCAGCAAAACCAAGGGGTAGGCTAGGAAAAGAGCCCAGAGGCTAGTGAAACTGAGAGCATAACCAAGAAAAGGACTAGAGCTTGGCGAGATAGTCGCAAAAGAATGAAAAGACAATGGGCAAAAAAGATCAGTGAACTCGAGGAAAGCCTCAGAGAAACAAAGGCCAGGATAACTGAACTCACATCTCAAACTCCCTCTCACACTACCCCACCTCCACCATTCCCAACTCCATCCGACCCGCCACTTTCCAACCCGCCTCAACTAATACCACCACCCCCTAGAGTAGGATCAGTCCTAGCAGATCCAACTCCCGAGGACCTAAACATGATGCTTAGAGCATATCAGGCTAGAATCCAAGAAGGACCAACCATAACTGATCATGAAAAATGTTACCCTAGAGCAAAACTAGAGCTAGAACGAACCAAAATTTGTGCTAAGATGGTGGAATTGGCTCAGACCATGTTTGAAGCCATTCGCCTATTTAACATCTCTAGTTCAGCCAAGACACAGTTACACTTTGATGGACTATTAGAAAGAATAGAGAAGCTAATTGCACAATCAGAAAAGGAACCCGCGTCCCAACCTAAGGACAAGGCAAGTGAAAGAGCAGGTCTTTCTGCCCAGAAAGCATATGTGCCTGAAGCTTATGTGCCTAAGTCTACGAAGCCAAACACATCATCTTCTATGAATCAATTCACACCAGAATTCCTACGAGAGATTCAAGAAGACAAATGGGCTAAAGAAAGTGAAGTCCCTCCTCCCATTGAACTTGTGGATGATGCACACGACCAATTCCCACAAGACATCCCATCCATTTATGAGGAGCAGGAGAGCACCCAATCTCAGGAAAGATTAGACTTTGAGTCTAATTCTCTACAAGAATTACCCCACTTCACAGGCCCATGGGAAACTAAGTCTACTTGTATGAGAGCACCCACGGTCATGGTACAAAATGAGGACTCAGTCATACCTAGGAACACAGAGGTAGTGAAAAACACTAAAGTACAATGCAACCTCACCTTAGAAGAGCTACTCAAAGTAAGGCCAGAGCTATGGAAACATGTAGCCAAACAAGTACCAGAGATAGCAAAACCTCATTCCCAGGTAGGATCTCAGAGAACAGTGCCAGAAATACCCTTGGACAAGATAGGAGAGATGAGTGAAGGTGAAGAGGGAAACACTTATCTTCCCATTACACATCAAGGATACACAACCAAGGCAATTCTCGACTCAGGTGCAGGAGTTGCAATTGCGACCACTTCCCTGTGGAAGCGTTGGGGCAAGCCAGCACTCAGGCCCACGAGGATGAAATTGCAGATGGCCGATGGTCACATAGAAAGACCCTTAGGCTTGCTAGAAGGAATAACCCTCACCACATGTGGTGTTGAGTTCGAGCATACATTCGCTATATGTGACTTTAGCAAGAATCATGCCTATGAGATGATTTTGGGAAGACCATTTATGCGACAGTTGCAAGTGGTACAGGATTGGGGAACCAACTCCTTGTATTTGCAACACCTAGGTGTTACGACCAAAGTGAATCTTAAAGATTACTCTCATAGAGATGTCCCTCCTATCCAATGGAATCCCATCCATAGAGCCAAAGATGATACGGAATCGGTGCATTCCATAGGATCAGGATCCTCATGGATGCATGAAGATACCCAGTTGTGGATGTGCAAAGTAGTAGTAGAAGAAGAGAAGAGAGAGAAAGCCAGAGAGGTAGGTGCTCAAGAAACACATAGATCAATTCAAGACCCAGCCTATGCACCTGTAGTCTTTCCTGATGAAGAATTTGAACCCTACGGCTGGGCATAAATCCTAGCAACAATGGATGTAGCCATCAATGAAGAACAATGGACACCTCACTGTGATGAAGATGTCTATGACATTTCAGTCTTCTCCATAGAGCCAATCATGGGAGAGGCAGTGTTAGAAGAGTGCGAACCTAGCCCTGATGCATTTGAGGATGCAAGTGACTCCGATCTAGAGTCAATCATCATGGACCCACCTTTTGCATCAGATGAAGAATACTTCCATGAAGTAGAATTTCAACCCCAGAGGTATGGAGAACTTACAAATGATGTAAGGCTAGCCACACATGTGGCCCTGAAGGAAGAAGGAAAGAAAAGAAAGAAGAGAGAAGTCACACCAGAAGAGGAAGAATCTTTGTTTGAGGTCCCAAAAAATTTTAAGAAGTATGAGATAGATGACAGGAGAGTCATGATCAGAATGCCTAAACGGGAGGCTCAATCAGGGGAGGCCTATGATAACAAAGAAACCACCAAGAAGATAGTTGTGGCCTTAGAAGAAGGAGAAGAGAGATGCACGTACATAGGCCATGACCTAACAGAGGAAGAAGAGCATGCGTTGATAGCCTTACTAAGAGAATACAGAGATGTATTCGCTTGGAGTTACAAGGATTTGAAGGGTGTTGACCCAGACATATGCTCACACACCATCCCCATGACCTCAGATGCCAAACCCTCTAAGCAAAAGCCATATACATATAACGATAATTACGCTGCTAAGATCAAAGAGGAGATAGATAGACTGGTTGAAGCTGGATTCATCTATGAAATTGAGCACACTGAGTGGGTATCCCCCATCGTAGTGGTGCTCAAGAAAAATGGAAAGCTGCGTGTATGCATTAACTTAAAGAAGGTCAATGCAGCCACAATTCGAGATAACTATCCGCTTCCGATCACAGAGCATCTCTTAGAAAGAGTAGCGGGCAAGGAAGTGTACAGCTTCCTTGATGGGTTTTCGAGCTACAATCAAGTAGCCATAGCTCCAGAAGATCAGCATAAGACGGCTTTTGCCACTGAATGGGGCATATTTGCCTTTAGGGTAATGCCATTTGGGCTTACCAATGCACCAGCAACCTTCCAAAGGCTGATGTGCCATGTATTTAAAGAGTTCCTGAGGAAGAACTTAGAAGTCTATGTTGATGATCTTTGTGCTCATTCCAACATTAGGCACACCCATATTCCTGAACTTAGACAAATCTTTGACAAATGTAGAGAATATCAAGTCTGCCTGAACCCAGAAAAGTGCGTCTTTATGGTCAGGCAAGGCAAGATTCTAGGACACATAGTGTCAAAGAATGGCATATCCACTGATGAAGAGAAAGTGAGAGCCATAACCGAGTTATCGAGACCAAAGAATGTCAAGGAAGTACAAGCTTTCATGGGGCATTGTGGTTATTACTGCCGGTTCATTCATATGTACGCTGTCATTGCAAAGCCCATGTATGGACTCTTGACTAACTTTGAGTGGACTTACGAATGTGAGAATTCCTTCCAAGAGCTTAAACGAAGATTATGTTCAGCACCAATCTTGACCACACCAGATTGGAACAAGCCATTCCATGTTCATGTGGATGCTTCCAATTATGCTATCGGATGTGTACTTGCACAACCTACTGGTGAAGGTAATATGGATCTTCCAATTGCCTATGCTAGTAGACAATTAAATGCAGCTGAACGAAATTACACCACGACTGAGAGAGAAGGCTTAGGCATGGTATATGCGGTTAAAAAGTTTAGACATTATTTACTTGCAAATAAGTTTAAATTTTTTACTGATCATCAGGCATTGTTGTACTTGGTAAACAAACCTTGCAATATAGGTAGATTAGTAAGATGGTTTCTCTTACTAATGGAATACGACTTTGAGGTAGTGGTGAGGAAAGGGAAGACTCACTTGAGAGCAGACCATCTCTCTAGGCTCACATCTGGGGAAGCCCCACAAGGAGTGTTAGATGACCTTCCTGATGCTTACTTGTTTAATTTGGAAGTGGTGCCACAATGGGCTAAACCATTAGTGCCAATATTGACATACGGGCCTAACCACCCAGTAATAAACACACAGGATAGAGAGGTAGTAAAAGCCCAAAAATATCACATCATGGCAGGTTGTATGTACAAGCACACAGATCAAGGGATCTTGGCTTGTTGTGTGGAAGAGGATGAGTACGCTAAATGGTTGCAATTAGCACATGTAGGTGCATTAGAGCAACACCATTCAAAGCAACGAACCCTACAGACACTAAGGAGACTTGGAGTGCATTGGCCGACGATGGAAGCTGATGTCCAAAAGCTGTGCAAGGAATGCCCAATCTGTTGCACTAAACCACCTGTGGAACATGCCACTCTTTATCGAGTGTCCATAGTGCCAGATTGGAGTGAACCACTAGTATCCTTCCTGAGGACGAAAACATTCCCTCCGGACATGACCCTGGTTAGGAAAAGGAGTTTAGAACAAGAAGCCCAGGATTACTCACTCATTGGTGATAATCTATACAAGCGTGGTAAAGATGGTTACCTGAGACTATGTGTCCATGAGAGTGAATATCTTAAGATCTTGGAAACTGCTCACCAAGGTGTAGCAAGAGGACACTTTGGACCGGATCGGGTGATCAAGGCAATACTATTTGCGGGCTTTTGGTGGCCAACCCTTCACATGGATGCACATACTTATGTGAAACGATGTGATGTTTGTCAGAGAACTCAGTATCCTATACGTAAAGATGAGATGCCACTGAAACCTATGATGGGTGGATGTGCATTCTCTAAGTGGGGAATAGACTTCGTAGGTCCTATTAATCCCCCAGCTAAGGGTTCCCATGCAGAATATATCATTGTTGTGATAGACTATCTAACAAAGTGGGTAGAGGTAAAAGCCACGACGAAGAACGATGCTCAAACAACTGCTAAATTCTTGTTTGAAAATGTATTCACAAGATACGGGCTACCTATAGAGTTAGTAAGTGATAGAGGCACTCACTTCTTGAATGAAGTAATTGAAAATCTACTCCAAGAATTCTTGGTAGTACATAAAAAGTCTGCCCCCTACCACCCACAAGCTAATGGGCAAGCTGAAAGCACAAACAAGATTCTGTGCAATGTATTGACCAAGTTAGTGAATAATAAACGCTCTGATTGGGACAAATAGCTACACCATGTTGTTTGGGCATACCGAGTCGCCTACAAAACGGTACTCCAAGCCACCCCCTTTCAGATGGTATTTGTTCAAAATGCAGTGCTATCGTTGGACTTCTTAATACCTACATTGAAAGTGGCACAAGAGCATGAATGGACGGGTCACGAACTCTCCTCAAGACTTTTTGACCTTGAACGATTAGGAGAAACAAGACTGAGGGCGGCTGCAGGGATATATGCAGCCAAGAAATGACAGAAGGCATACTTTGATGCCCACATTAAGGATAAAGGTTTGAAGACAGGCGACCTAGTACTAGTATACACGTTGAAACAACATGCGAGGAAACTAGAGAAGAGAGGCTACAGACCCATGATCATTAATAGAATCTCAACAAGTGGAGCAGTGCAGCTAGCCACATTAGAAGGCGATGTTCTTCCAAGTTACATTAGTGGATGCAGAGTCAAGTTGTATCAAGAACCTCTCACAGAGGAAATGCTAAGTCGACTCAACACTGCTAAGAAACGCAAAGAAGAAGAAAAGCGAATTCGAGAAGAAGCTCAAGCAGAAGCTTTAGAGCGCATACGGAGAATGAAATTAAGAAGAGAAGGTAGAGAGCAACCTAGGCCAGGTGCGTATGCAGATCAAGGATATCACGTGGCTATGTGTGAAGTTTCAGGTATCATCTCTCATAGGATAATAGATCGACGTCCTTTTATAACCTTAGATATAGGACAAGGAAAAAATGCAAGGACTGTAAGAGCCTTGATTGACTCAGGTGCAGCCACTAGTGCTGTTAAATTGACTTACTATCAAGAGTTGAAATTAACTGTCAATCCTATAGAAGCATATCTCATAGGATCGGGAGGTGTGGAAACCCCTTGCATGGGCGAGGTGGAACTTCCCCTCTATATTCATGACGAGGCAATGACAGTCAAAGTACTAGTGTGTCAAGATGAGGACCTCACCGAACCTCTTGTCTTGGGTCAAGACTGGATTTATGACCAAGCAGTCAACTTAAACCTAAGAAGTGGACTTCTTTAGGTATGGGTGAATCAGAGTAGAATTACAGTCGAGTTAGATAATGGAGCACTTCCGGAACTAGGAAAGGCACAAACTCCTGGTCCCTCCAGGGGTACACATGAAGTTGACCATGCTGTTCTTGTCCAAAGCTATGTGATGCAGAGGAATGGAGATCTCAATCGAAGAGTCAAGGTGTTGGCAGAAATCCCTTATTTTCCAAAGGCCAGAAGGAGGCAGCAACTAAGAGCAGATCAAGTACTGACGACTATCTATGCGAGAGATCAAAAGACCGCGCGAAGCCGAACAACTCAGCCAGTGAAATGAATGTGGGTGCAAAAAGACGAGCTGCCAACTGTAGCCAAGTCGCAACAACTGTCTCAACTACCTATTAGTAATCAACTAAGTACTAATAAGAGGACTCCTAAAACCTCTGTTGAGAAAGTGAAATCTATCTGGGTGCCCAGGAAGTCGATGAAGGCTGACCCACAATCAAGAGAAATTTGGGTGCCTAAGGCTTGCTTGCGGGCTCAACTAGTCCCACACAATTCACATTATACATGACAGGGTTCACTTGCTCAAGCAGCCGCCGCCCACTCTTATCTGATACACTCGAACACGCTGCCACCTAGAAGCACGCACACACTCACTCGTAAATGGGTCCCCAAGACACAACAACTCCCAGCAGAATTACTCATGCAACCCTCCCGAGTCTCCACAAAACTAAGACCAAAAGCCATCCATGGTGTTTGGCAACCTAAGACTTGTAATAAACCCCCCGACCCCAAATTGTAAATTCATCTCCACTTACTAACTGCATTAGTCAGACACTGCACCTTTCCATCTAGCTCCTAGGACTATCCAATCATTAACTACACACACTGTCATCGTGCACTCACTGACCACTAACCCATTACTCACCTCACGATAATATTGTAACGGGGGCAAAACGTGTTCTATCTTGTCCATTACAATATTAACGCATGCTCTATATTCTCGACAGAACCAGTAACAAGTGATAACTATGGCAGAAGCTGGAGGCACCAGTTCCCAGGCAGGGTCCAGCGCACAAATTGTGGACATCGAAACCATTCTTCTGGAACCGCCACTCACCGAAGGGCCTCAAGAACTTCAAGCAGTGCATGTCCTTCCTATCCAGGACCCGCCTCAGGGACACACTTCTCAAGTGGGGAAACATGCTCATTGGTTTAGTGACGTGGTCGGGCCCCTAGGTGACGACACCTACTTCTGGGAAGCAGAAATTGAATTTAATGGCAAATGGGGGTGCTACCACTTTTTCACTCGGGAATTCGAGAACTATCAGAATGCAGAGGTTATGCGATCAGTTTGGACCAAGGCAGGACTGGATAGATATTTCAGGGCACACTTGCCTAAACTTGATTTTCTACGCTGCTCCTACTTCATAAGTACCATAACTCCTAGCAGGGTCAAGGGAGGCGATAGCACCTTTGTACTACCATCATTGTTGCCAGGACACGAACTCAAAAGATTCAAACTGACTCTCAATCTGGTACGGGAGGCATTGAACATGCAAGGTATGCACATTCCCACCGAGAAAGAAACAATGGTCCCGGGACGGATGAAGCATAAGGATCTCAATAAATTGAAGGACATGGTGGCAATGATGCCTACCATTGCTCTCCACTTACGAACTGTTATGCAACATTTTGCTTTTCCCGCACAGGAACGATTCACTATGCCCCCTAAGAAAATTTGGTTCAGCTTATACTTGGCAGAAACAGAAAACCTCACCCTCAACATACCGCACTAGGTCATCGACCAAATACACCTAGCCCATCAGCGTTGGAATAAGAAGCAGAAAAATGTACTTCATGGATGTTGTGCCCTAACAAGAATAATTTACAGGTGCCTAGCATATGACGTGCCAATTCAAAGAGCACTAGTGTGGTCCAGGGCCCAAGAATTCCAAAGGCGACTATCAAGAGCGGGTCCTCCATCGAAGAAGATGAGGGGGGGCGTCCAATTACCATGTGCTCAACCAAGAGGTGCTACTACCACACCTGAGGTGACCCCTCCTCAAACTAGGCGTGTTCGGCCATTCACCATTCGTCTTCCTAGACCAAGTACAGAAGGGCCCAACTTGGTGTTTCCCTCTATTCCATCAGATTTGGAATTTCCACAGGGATTTACTCTTAATGACCTCACGGATGAAGAAGTTGCCAGGCTGATATATGAATCTAATCTTGAAACAGAAGCAGACCAGACCCAGGAACCACATCCCACCACAACAACACCAGCCCCGACACAACCAGTTGTCGTAGACGTCGAAGGAGATGAACAAGAGGCAGGAGGAGAAGAAGAAGAAGCTGACAAAGAACAACATCAAGAATATGATGAACTCTCAGAGCTAGCAAGTGCCCCAGCATATTCGGCACAAATAAAAAGATTGTACCAAACCATGAAGCGAGTTCAGGAACAACACAAAATGTCACTTGAATCAGGCAAGGTGCTCATGAGCCAACTATTGGCAGAGGAAGGCGTGGACGATATGTTTATCGAATCCATGAACCTACACGCAGAGGCGGTCGGCTTAGATGAAGCCATACATGCAGCCATGACATACATTAATCGATTCGAGAAACGGGTGCCTGCCCGACCCATGCGGTCTGGAAAACAAATACACATCAATGTGTCAGAACCGGGAGGCCGCACACCAACTGAAGAACATCAGGAGGAACAACTCTCCCCACCCAACTCACCTATCACTACACACTTCACCTCACCAACCGACATGACCACACCCTTTTCTACCGCTACCACAGTCGTCATGGGAATTCCTCTCTCTCCCGACATTCAATTCGGAGGAGTTTCCATGCCCACTTTCACGACACTCTTCACCAATATCACTTCCACCCCACCCACGGTCTCCCTCTTTACTGTCACACCCACATTTGACACGATGGAGACATCACCCGCCACAGTACCACCCCCACACAACCTCAATCTCCCATACCCCCTCCACCAACTTCACCACTTGATTCCGCAGCATTCACAACTCCCTTCCCCATCCCCATTCCCCCTGCATCTTCTTCTTTACCTGCATCTTTTAATGTAAATAGTATATTCCTGTCATTACATCATTTTGTATATCAACTTCAGCGTGAGTACAGGGATCTCGAAGGCCGCCATCAACAGTTGACAACAAATCATCAGAACCTACAGAGGCAACTCACAACGCTAGCAGAAGAAAATGCGGAACTCAACCAGCGCTATACAACTCTCGAGCAAGCCCATCAAACACTCCTGGAGACACCCCAACCATCAGCAGAACCCGGTGTCAAAAAACTCGAAGCCTTGCTGGAGGTGTACCAATCAGATAACCTGAGAGTCCGGCGCAATTTAACTCTACTTCGGAAGCATATGGCTACAGCACTTGAAGAAAATAAACGGTTGCAGAAACAAAATGAAGAAAATCTGGAAGCAGCCATGGAAGGTTCCCCTCATGAGATCGATCCAGAACAGTTCAAAGCGGTTCCCACAGAAACAATGAAAACCATCTTGGAAGTATGCGGATTTATTAGAGGCACATGACGACTTGGAAAGGGAACGAGATGAGTTGCGTAGCCAGCTCAGAGAACAGGAGGCTCCACCCAAGGTAATAGAAACGGCCTCGACTTCCGCGGAAGTAAAGGCATTGACAGAGCAGGTGGCAGAGCTCCAGAAAAAGTTACTAGAATATGAAAGGCAGCCCTCCCCAGTTGCAGAACCAGAACCGGAGGATTTAGTACCCATTGAGGTGGATGAAACATATGAGGAACCATACGTTCCTATGCCGATGCCAGGTGGTGCACAAACCTCAGAAGGAATGGACACATTAAAAGTTGAAGTACCTGAATGGCTCCAAGCACAAGAGAAGACAACAACAACCCATGAAGATAGAGTGGCCATTCAAATCCAATCTATGGCAAAGTTAGAAGACACCATCATCAAGTCTGAATACTTTCGAAGCATGTCTCATCATAGATGGATCGGCACAAACGATGATCAATATGTGCCATATTGTGTGCTCCTTGCGGATTACAACGCAGAGATTCAACGCAAATGTGGCAAACCCCCAACGTTTGCCACACAATTTGGGCCGGAGGATATCCCAGAAAGTGCGAAGAAAGGCTCCATTCATCAACCAACCTGGAGAATCTATCTTCTTGAAACCTACCCGGAAATGGTTCGTACCTGGACTAACATGCCCCTTTTTATTAAATACAATCCTTGTTATGTTCCAGTATTCCGCCGGCGCACTTGGCCAGAGTTTACAATTACTGTCAAGAACATCAAGGGTTGCGCAAAGTGGTTAAATTATGTTTATCTAGCACCACCACAAGGCCCTTCCACTGTAAATTACATGATTTCTACCATCAGACACTGGAGCACTCGACTACGGAATACCCCCGACGTGATGGCACAAATGTGTATGAAAATCTTTGAACTAATGCTAATCACCTTCAGGACGTTCAAGAATATTAAAGACCCCCACTTCTCAGGTGTCCAATTTCTTACAGGAAACCAAGATCTGGTATACGACATGAGCACAACCCCATCCATCGAGGTAATATATGATTGGCACGCCAGAATAAAGTACCTCCCAACTTGTTTTAAGCAGACATTCGAAGAGATGTTCATAACGGGATTCTGGGAATATCACTCAGAAATATTTGTACCCAGGCCCTCACATCTCCTCCACCTATTCGCTGTGGAGAGAACCATCCATTCAGAACAACTGCGGGTGCCACATCCGGATGTACCAGGACTAGTGAATTGGGATGCATTACTAACAGATCTAGCACGGGGGCTCAGATTAGAAGAACATCACCTTGCTTCCGACGTTGTCCAATATTACGTTCAACGAACATCTAGACAAGGGTCTGTCAGGGGCGACAGACGCGTGAGTGGGGGGGGGGTGTTGGTAGCAGTCAGGGAACCGAAGGAGCCACAAGACAAAGAGGGTCGGAACAAAGAGATAGCACAAGCAGACACGGTAGCCAAAGAAGATCTGGCAAGTAGGCCATCTAAATTTTTCAGACATCAAGGAGTTGAGCACACAAGAAGAAAGAGCAAGTAGGGAGCTCAAAGAGGTGTATGACAAATCAACAGAGAAAATCCCTACACAAATAATGATTTTAATCACTAAACACCATTGTAAATACCGTTTCGTATTTTTGTAGCTCCATTTTGTGCAAGCCAAGGAGTCCTTGAGCTTGAGGAGCTTTAGAAGTATCTACCTGCCAATTTTCGTATTCTTTAGATCTCGTTTGAGCCCTCAAATAAGCCCTGGAACCTAATTTTTAACTAGGCCGGACACTAGGTCTGGACAGGGCCAAAGCTAGTCAAAAACTATAAAAGGAGCTAGAGAGCTCATTTTTAGAGGTTAGCTTGTAATAGTTTTGAACTTGTATGAGCTTTTGAAAGTAATCTAAGAACTCCATTGATTCTCACTCTTTGTCTTACTGTGTGTGCGCGTGTGCGTGCATGTGTGTGCATGTTAGTGTGCTTCTCACTCACGCACTTGTGCCTTCACTTGCTCGAGGTCTTCATACCATCCTCACGTTTTCCCGGATTGACATTAAAGGAGGTGCTACTCATCACTGAGCTACATATTGCAATCTGGAAAAGGAGATCAATGAGTTTGACTACCCAGGTGGGAACCAATTTGAGGTGGACACCAACGACAAAGCCCTAGAGATCTCTAACAATAAAGAAACCTCCCAAGAGGGTTACACTACAAGCAAAGAAGACGGCTTTACTACTAGTAACGAAGATAACATGGATAGTGAAAGTTCCATCATCAGATCGACTATTCCGAAAACGGTGTCGAAAACGGTGCCTAGTTCTTCACAGCAGGAGGCATCCTGCAAAGGAAAACAACCTATGGAGATACCCTAGAAAAGCCCCCACAAGAACCTATTGCTAATTCGGGATCCGATCCCAACAAAAAAGAAAGATGAATCCAAGAAAAGAAAGGACAAAGCTCCCTCCCGCAAAGAGGGTTCACTACGACAATGATCATCATCTCGTTAAATGCTAGAGGGCTAACGGACCCCTCAAGAGCGACCATCATTGGTCAATGGCTTCGCGACATTAGCCTAAACCCAGAATTTATTTGTATTCAAGAGATTAAAATTGATGGAGAAGACCTCCATAAACGGCTTAGACATGTCTCCTCGACCCATGTTTGGATTTCAACGACGTACCGGTGGGGGTCTGGTGGAACGGTAATCGGTATTAATCAATTTTGGTTTGAAAAGCTTGAGAACTCCATTGAAGATGAATGCCATCGATGAATTGTTGTTTCTTTTGGTGCTCCTTTTTGTTTTACTTTAGTTTCTTTATATGCCCCTAATGGGGAGTTAGAGAGACTGAACACTTGGGCCTCCTTGGACTCGCTCCCCCACAACGTGCTTATTTGTGGTGACTTCAACATGGTGGAGGACCCTACGGACAGATGAATGGGCAAGGGCAGGGACATTGATAGTCGGGAGAAAGAAACATGGGGCATAACCAAACTACACTTGGATTTGGTCGAATTCAAAGATTCGAATGGCTTTTCTTGGTCAAATCTCCAAGCGGCGAGGACCTGAGGAAATCTAGACTTGATAGATGCTACATTTCTCAGAGTTTTACTCATCAGTGGGGCCACCCTTCCCTCTCACAACGCACCGATCTCACCATCTCTGATCACTACCCGATCCTTATCACTTTCCAACCTCCCAGCAAGATCTGTAATGCTCCTTGGTTCCATGCCAGTGTGCCCTCCTTCTCTCTCCCCTCCATCCATCAAGAAATTGCTGATGTGTGGAAGGAGGCGTTCTCCTCCCAGCCAAGTGCTCGAGAAGAGCGGTCGATAAGTCACGACAGATCATGATTAGATCTAGGAAGATGCTCGAGACTGTGCGGTGGGCTCGTAGAGAAGCCCTATCTCATAGACTCTGGAGGCTCTAGGAGGAAGTGAACAAAGGAAAATCTCAAGCCCAGAAAGGTCTTATAAAAATCAAAGCGCTGCTGTAATACGAGGAACAAATACAAAGGAAAAATTTGCAAATGTTCTTCAAGGAGTGGTGGGCTGGCAAAGCCGACAAACCCATCAAAGAGAAGCCCTTTTTTCCTCACATACATATTCTGATAAAGAGGTATGCGCTACCTATTTTCTTTCCATGACCAAGAAATTTCCCTCTTTTTCTATACTCAAAATCATGTATGAAAGATCCATGCTTATTGAAAGGTCACTTACATATCTTGATCCACAGGTTGACCAACTGAAACTAAGTTTTTTGTAATGCTAGGCACATGTAAAACATCAATCAATGTGTTTCGTACACCATTCTTTTGTACTAGTGGTACATTTTCAACATTATTAATCACATGTAAAGTATCATCACCAGGTACACATACTCTTTAGTTTTCAAAGGCTCTTTAGACGCAAACCAATCTCCTACTATAGCTTATCATATATAGGCAAACTCTATCTTGGCGAAGAGAATGACTTAAGAAAATTCTTTTGTATTATCCATTCCCTCACAAACTGATGTTGTGGCAAACTTTATGTAAAAACAACAAAACATTAGAAAATATGTGCGGCTAGCCTCCGCCTCACTGCACGGGGCATTATCCAAAAGAGTCTCCTTTATCTATGTATCTTCTTCTCCACCTGCGTGTACAACTCATCTTTCCCAATGCTATAGAGTCGGACTAGCTATCTCAACAATAGCTCTCGACCTCATCGAAACTACTCGGAACATTATCGAGCTAAGTTGAATGAGACTTGTGCATTATTTCATATCCCTCTTGTTGGTGCAATTACTCGAAGCCTATATGCTTAATCACTTATACTAAAGATCTTATGTTCATTCATGTATTAGCACATGAATGATCTCCTGAAAAAGATTGATTTTTTACTCCTTGTAATAGTGCATATATGAAAGCACTTGCAATCTTGAGTTCTTAGGAGAATCTTTTCATGAATTATTTGGTGAGGATTCGTAGAAAATCAAGTCCTAAGACTTTGGAACACTTTCACATAAATATTCAAATTCAAACTTGAATCTTGCCTCCAACAAAAGGCTATAGAAAGGGGACTATCTAGTCGCATGAAATGCAGCCAGATTTAGTAGAGATTTCAGAGGGATTTGTGTCGCATATTGAGCTCACATTATAAATCTTCTATTGTCCTCAAAGTGCAATCATTCATTGCCAATATCAATGTAATTTATGTGCATTAATACATATAGTTTTCTCATATCTCATATCTTATACTTTGTCATGTACCACTTAGAACAGTGAGCTTCTGTGATCTCTTTCTCAGCTTGTACTTGAGCATTTGTAGTGATTTTAGTTATTATAGATTCATTAGACTGCCTAGTTTCTTGATACAAAGTCTCATTTTAATTGGCTAAGTCATTCTCGAGTTATGAGCAAGACATTGCTCACTCGTCTACATATTGTTAGCACCCAAAAATGTCGAGATTCTTCTCTGATTTGCTAAGCATCATTCTCTTAGCATAGTTTACCATTTCAAGTGAGATAACTTGCAAAGGTTAGCTACACACGATAGTTAGATATGACCAAAAGGAGCTTGTTTAACTATTAGTTGAGAACAAGTACTATTTAGCTCTCTAAGCAGGTGTAGTGACCAAAATAACAAGGTTTTGGTTCACAATGAAACTCCAACTTATCTGTTTTGATCCAATGATTTGAGAACCATCTTCCGAAGTACTTGGGTGATTATTTGAGCTCCTTGGAAAGCTCATGAGGCCTACTTTGCACTCCTCAACTCAATCTTCGCTGGCACAAAACAGGAATTTGTAGCACCATCACATCTCTAGAAGGTGTCCACCATCTCCTCCAATAGTGGTATCAGAGCAATATCAAGGTAAAATGGGAGATCGATTTCCATCATTCATTAACAAATTGGACAGGTGTAATTATACAGATTGGTCCCTAAGGATGAAGGCTTACCACCAAGGAAGAAGCTTGTATGGATACATATCTGAAAATGAAGACATGCCAACCTTTAGATACAAAAACCAACCTACAAGAGAGGAGCAAGAGAGACTAGTTGCATTTCGTGCAAAGGATGATCTAGCCAGGTCTTACATACTCAATACAATATCTAATTTTTTGTTACCTCATATAAGGAATTTTAAGACTTCCCAAGAGACTTGGGAAGTACTATCTTCATACTTCTCATCAAATACAAGGGCCAGAATGAACCACATTTGGATCGAGTTCACAACCTTGAAAAAGCAACTAAAACAAAGTGTAGCTCACTATGTGACCAAGATGAAGGATGTAGTTGATCAATTTGGGAGTATTGGGCAAGAAATAGAAGAGGAGAAGATAGTAAGGCAGATCATAAATGGCATCAATGCTGATGACAAATGGGAGTCTTTTACAACAACAATGGACCTATATATGGACAAATAGATACCTAATCTCAATACATTGATGGGGAAACTCTTCACACATGAGACAAAGCTCAACAAGAATGAGAAACTTCTAGAGGTAATCAATCTTCTGCCCTTTACACAGAGAAGAATAAGAGTAAAGATAAAGGCAAAGGTAAGAAAAGTGAAGAAGATGCAAATATCTCTCAAGTGAATTTCATAGGTAGAGGAAGAGGTACTAGAGGAAGAGGCAAAAGAGGAAAGCAAGGTAGGGGGAGACCATACAATTCTTCACCTTCCAACATTTGTGGCTTGACCAATCATAGCACAGATGAGTGCTTTAGGAACACAAAGAATTAGAGAGGAAGAGGCTTCCACAGAGGAGGCTATGGACAATCAAGAGGAAGGTTCAATAATGGAGGAAACAACTACCATCATAATTACAACCAAGGTTAAACAACAGCTATCAAGGAGGCTTTAGAGGGAGGAGAGACTACAAAACTATACAAATGATTAATAGGATTCCCTATTACTCATGAATATGATAGCCAAGCAGCGTAAAGATGATGAATACCTATTTTATATTGATTCTCGTTTCTCCAATCATGTAGCAGGCAATGTAGAAATATTTTTTGACCTTGAAGAACCCAAAGGAAAGCATGAAGTTTAGACAGGTGATGACATTAGGCACTCAATAAAGAAGATTGGAAATGTTAAAGCATCTGATGGTAACATGAATCTTCTAAGTAGGGTATTATATGTGCCAACAATAACCAAGAATCTAATAAGTGTTGGACATATTGTTGAGAAGGGTTTATAGGTTAGATTCACAAGGCATGGAGCATATGTGTAGGACCCTCAACAAGGCTTTAAGAGGATTGCAAAAGGTGAGAAATATCATAGAACTTTAACTTTGAAGTTGAAGATACAAGAAATATTTCTCTTCAATTATAAGGACCAAACCTTATCTGAATCGGAGATATGGCATAAGAGACTAGGTCATATAGGTGAAAAGACATTGAAGCAAATATGTAGGGATCAGAGTGTGTTTGGCATCCCAAATATGTCCAAGCAACAAATGATTTACAAGTGTGGAGCATGCGAATTTGGCAAGTCACATAGGCAACCATTTAACAAAAGAGGATACATGTATGAAGACTACTAGGAGCTTGTACACACAGATGTGTGGGATCCTAGCAAAAAGCCATCAATTTTAGGATCAAGGTATTATGTTTCATTCATAGATGACTATAGTAGGTGGACAATACTTTATTTTCTGAAGTATAAAGATGAAGTCTTCACTTGTTTTGAGAAGTATTTGGCAATGTTTGAGAATCAAATAGGTAGAAGTTTGAAGAGGCTCAGATCTAATGTTAGTGGTGATTATTTCTCACACGACTTTGACTCCCTATAGGATAGAGGCATAAAGAGAGAGACTACAACAAGGTACACTCCTGAACAGAATGGAGTGGCAAAGAGAAGAAATAGATTAGTAGTAGAGGCTGCATGAACAATGTTGAATGAGAAAAATCTCCCTAGCTATCTATTGACAGAGGATGTTTCCATAGCCACTTACCTAATCAATAGGATTCCATCCAAGTCTCTAGATGGGATCACACCTTATGAGGCATGTAATGGCAAGAGAACTTCTTTGGATCATTGTAGGATATTTGAGTGCATTGCTTATGCACACATACCCTCACAAATTAGAGGAAGGCTTCATCCAAAAGCTGAAAGATGCATATTTATTGGCTATGATCAAAATCAGAAAGGATATAGCATTAGGGAAAAAAATGAACCCTACATGGGCCTTTTAGATTAAGGAGTGATTAGGAATGGACCAATGAGAGGAGAGTGGTGGACACAGTCTAGTCCCTTAATCACCTAAGCTAGGCATAGGCTCCCCTTGTCTTTATGGGGTCAAACATGGACAAATCAGGTAGAACTAGTGGGTTTTCCTTTGAGAGTGGTTTTGAAAAGCTTGAATTTTATTTAGAGCCCTTGGATTTCCCTCAAGATCCAAACGCTTAGATGAAAGGGCCAAAGTCAAGACAACAATGATCCTTGAACCTTGGATTCGATTTAAAACAATGGCTCAGATCATATATGCATGTGTATGTGCGTGTATATGTTTCTATGTTTATGTATATGAGTGTGTACTAATATGTATGTGCATGTGTATTTGTAAGTGTATGTGTGTATGTGTGTGTATGTGCATGAGTATGTGTATGTGTGTATATATGTATGTATGTGCATGTGTATGTGTAAGTGTATGTATGTATGTGTGTGTATGTCCATGTGTATGTGTGAGTATATTTATGTATGTGCATGTCTATGTGTAAGTGTATGTGCATATGTGTGTGTACATATGCGCATGTGTATGTTTATGTGTATATGTATATATATATATATATATATATATATATATATATATATATATATATATATATATATATATATATATATATATATATATATATATATATATATATATATATATATATATATGCATGTGTATAATTAGTATGCATTAATGTGTGTATGTGTAAGTGTGTGTGCATGTATGTGCATGTGCATGTGCATGTGTATATGTGTGTGTTTGTGTATGTGCATATGTATGTGTGTGTATATGTGTGAGCCTGCATGTTCATGTATATGTGTTTAAGTGCATATGAATAAGTGTGAGTATGCTAATTAATGAAAATAAAACAATTTAAATGATATACAAACAATGAAAATTGTACTTACTATAATTAGCCATATTTTATGCTTGGTGACCTTCTTCAATAACCCAAGGAAAAAAAAGACAACCCCAACAAGAAAAAAGACAAGGCCTCTCTTGTGTTTGAGGAAAACAGATGAACCCAAGAAGAAAAAAGATAAGCCCCCTCTCCCCAAAGAGGGTAACCATCAACAATGATCATCTTATCATTTAACACCAAGACTCAAGAGCGGCTATTATTGGACAGTGGTTTTGTGGTAATAGCCTATATCCAAATTTCATATGTATTCAAGAGATTCAGATTGATGGAGAGGACCTCCAGAAATGACTCATGTGCATCTCTTCGACCCATGTCTGGGTTTCCACTTCTCACCCACGGGGCGTTGGTGCCACAACCATAAGAATAAATAACTTATGGTTTGGTAAATTAGTCAACCCTTGTGAGGATCAAAAACACCAGTGGATTGCTACCTCTTTCGGAGGTCCCTTCAACTTCACTATGGTCTCCATATATGGCCCAAACAGGGAGTTAGAGCGGATTGACACTTGGGTCTCTTTGGACTCGCTTTCCAACAACGTGATCCTTTGTAGGGACTTCAACATGGAGGAAGACCCTTTAGATAAGAGGGACAGTAGGGGGCATATCATTGATGGTCTAGAGGAAGATATCTGAGAAAAAATCATGATTCACCTGGATGTGGTGGAGTTTAAAGATAAGAATGGCTTCTCTTTGTCAAACCTCCAATGGGGGGAGGATTTGAGGAAAGATAGACTAGATAGAATCTACATTGCACAAAACATTATCCATCAGTGGGGCCATCTCTACATCTCACAACATGTTGACCTCACCTAATCAAACCACTACCCCATTATTCTCACTTTCAAGTTGATCGCGAAATTCAGAAAAGCACCCTAGTTTCATGCTTGCTCCATGTCGTTCTCCCTTCACTCTGTCCATCACTAAATCACCTTGGCTTGGAGCTCAGCCTTTGCCAATGGCACCTCCCCAGCCAAATGTTAGAGGGCTTCAGTCAAGAAGACCTATCAAATTCTTGTCACAACCCACAAGATGCTTCATGTTTTCCAACATAGGCAGAGAGAGAAGCTCTATCAAAGGCTATGGCACCTTGAGGAGGAAGTCAACAATGGAAACTACCAATACGAGATGTGACATTGGAAAATTAGAGGCACGTTTGGATACGACGAAGAAATTCAAAGGAAAAACTTGCAAGTATACTTCAAAGGTGGGTGGGTGGGCAAGTTTGACAAACGAACTAAAGCAATGTGTGGCAGCCTCAAGAGAAAGCAAGCTAGAGACTCTTTCCCCTTCCTAATATATTGCGACGGGATCGAGTGCAAAATGGACTAAGAAAACAATGAAATTATTGTTGCCCATTTTATTCAGCTACTGGGGTTTCGACACCTCTTTCTCCCCACAGAAGGGATTGCATGGTGAACATCTCGAGAGCCTCTCCCTCAAGAATACTGCATCATGTGAAGACTCTCCTTCAGGTACCCATTTTTGATAATGAGATTCTCGAAGTTATCGATATGCTTCATAATGCGAAAAGCCCGGGTCGTGATAGCCTCACAAATGAATTTTTTAAGGCTTTTAGACAGGTGGCCACCCCATTGCACTTAGTTTGGCAAGAGGCTTTAGCATTTGGTGCCCTTCGTGAATGCCTAGACAATGGAGTCATCAAGCTTATCCATAAAAAAGGTACCAAAAATATGATTGAAAACTGGCACCCAATCACGATGCTTCAAATAGGGTACAAGATTCTTGCGACAGTAATCGCTAATAGACTCTCTTAGCATTTAAGATGTGGCTTAGCAAGGTTCTAAAAGGATTCTTCAAGGGTAGATCAATACTTGAAGCTGTTATTGATATTTGGGAAGGTTTGGATTTTGTTGAAGAGTCTCAACAAGACATAGTATGCCTTGAAATCGACTTTGACAAAGCATACGATAGACTGGAATGGGACTTTGTTCTCCAATCCCTTAAAGACCTTGGCTATAGTCAGAGATTCACTAAGATGATCACTAATCTGTTGAGGAATGAATAAATGCAAATAAATATCAAAGGCGAATAGATTAAAATGATCTATTAGTTAAGGATGCCCATTGGCCCTTCTTCTCTTTGCTATTTCCACGGAAGGTCTCAACCGTCTCGTGCAACATCACATGGAATAGAGCCATATTAAAGGCATTTCGCTTCCTCTCAACCATGGTCAGATGATTATGAGAGTCTTTGCAGATGACATGAATGCATTTGTTCATAAAGATCTGACTAGCATTGAGGCCTTTTGGGGATGCCTTGACACCTTCTATGTGGTGTGTGGTTCCAGAATCAATCGCTCCAAAACATCTTTCTCGGCCATCATCGGACCCCCACCCCAAATGCGCATTGACCATGGTTGCCAAATTATCCCCAGGGGCAGGTCTTTCGTCTTCTTGGCATTGTGCTAGGCTTTAGTGTCTCGATGGAGCAGTCGTGGAATTGGGTCTCAAGGTTTGGCTAGCAAGATGGCAACTAAATGGATCATTAAGGCTTGGTGTGACAGTGAGGCCTCTTGAGCCAAGCTCATTTTTAGGAACAAGAACATGATTACATTGGTAGGCCTCCTTGGTTAGAACGACCTAGACCTCCTTACCCTATTCTTCTCCCTAATTCTAGTTTCCCTAAAGGCTCAAATCTTGTGTGCTCCCTGTGGAAGAGTTCCGACAAGTTCAAACAATTTGTTAGGGTGAGAGATGATTGGAAATGCACCACAAGCATCAGACAAAATGACTCAATATGGTTTCGGATCTCGAGCATCAAGGGTGTGGCTTCCTCAAACCTCCATGATGATAGGAGTCTTTGGAACAACAGTTTCAGATAGTGGAAACACCTATGGAAACAAGAAACTAGCCACTTGATCATAGTCGAGGACATAGACCCTGAAATAAGGGTGAACAACAAATAATGGACTCTCCTTGAGAGAAGATGCACTACTTGGGAATGTTTAGAAACCTAACTCCTCATTAGGGAGGACCCTTTGTGCCATAAGGGTCTTATGTGGCACAATGGCAATCACCTATCCAAGATTCCTAGAATCAAGGTGAACACGAACTATCATATCACGCTTAACAAGAAGTGGTGCCTAACTTGGACAAGGTTGTGTTGGGATTTGAAGTTCATGTCTATTTGGCATCCCATTATTGAGATCAAAAAATCGGTTCTCATGTGGAAAATTCTCCACCGTGGTATCTGGAAAAACCTAAAGGCTAATAAAATTTGTGGGGCTCCACAATGGTGCAAACATTGTTGCCATAGCGTTGAGGACCTAGGCCACATCTTCTTTGCTTGCCTCTAGTCTCGCCTACTTTGGCTGAACCTTGGGAACATTTTGAAACTGTAGACACAAATCAACTAGAGGCAAGCACTGCTTGGTGAAGTGATCGACTTCTTAGCAGCATCGTGGAATGCTATAACAGGGGAAACCCTCTTGAAGATTTGGAGGGAGTAGTGTGTGAACAATTTTGGACATCCTCCTAAAGAGTGTTTGATCAAGAAGTCTCTATTCCTCCTTGGAAAAAAGAATCTCCAACTATAAGAGGTTCCCACCTTTAGGCATCAAAAAGTTTTTCTCATCAAGAACAACAAGCTTAAAGCCAAGTGGGTCCCACTCTAGGGGGAGGAGAGGGTTGTTAGACTCACCTGTAATGCTCTCTAGACCCCCAAGTTGTGCCCATGCTTTGTGGGATTTAGGGTGTCCCAAGGGCACTAGTCCCATTCACTTGTAACTCGTTCTTTCCTTTTATTTAAATAAAGTATGGGCGAGTAGGCCAAGGCAGAACTCCTTTTTAAAAAAAAATTCTTACGATAACCTACAATAGAGGGAGAGAGAGATAAATTGAAAGAGAAAGAGGTAGAACAAAGGGGGGAGAGAGAGAGAGATTAAGAAAGAGATATTAGAAAAGAGAGAGATTTAGAAAGAGATTCCTAGACCTCATAAGCGCAATGTAGATCTAAATGTTGGAGAGCTCTTTTATCACTTGCACATGAAATGATGATGGAAGAGTGATCCAATGTTTTTTTTACTTTAATAAAACTTTACCATCACATAAGCTATGTAAAAGCATTGTATATGCAATCATTCATATATGAAATGCAAAATAGTGTTGCATATGTGATGGATCTCTTTAGGAGATTTAGGTTTAGGTAACTTTAATATGGAAAGAATTTTGTCAGGATCTGGGGCCATACCTTTAGCCGACACCACATGTCCTAAAAGGGTTCCTTCTGTCACAAGGAAATGACATTTATTTGGATTGAGCTTTAACTTAGTTTCTCTGCATCTTTGGAAAATATTCTGCAGCTGCCTCAAGTGCTGGTCCAAACAATCTAGAGGAGTTTCCTTGTGAGATCCTGAAAACCAAGAAGAGTCATCCATGAAGATTCTAAGTGATTCCAGCAATAGGGGGCCAAAAATGAGATTGACCGTTCTGTTAAAGGTGGTTGGAGCATTTCTGAGCCCAAATGGCATTTTTACATACACATATGTTCCCCAAGGTGTGATAAAAGCAGTCTTTTCCCGATCCTCTGGATGTATTGATATTTGATTATAGCCACTGAATCCATCCATAAAACTATATAAGGCATGTCCAACCACTTCTTCAATGACCTGTTCTGCAAAAGGCATAGGGAACCCATCTGGAATGGTCACCTTGTTGAGAGCTCTAAAGTCAACACAAATTCTGATTTTATTAGTATTCTTCTTCGGTACTATAACCATAGGTGAGAGCCACTCTGAGTGTTCCACAGGAATGATGATTCCTGCATCCTCCATCTTTTGGATTTCCACATAGACGGCTTCGGCATACTTTGGATTAAGTCTATAACTCCTTCCTCTGATGGGTCTGGCTCCATCAACCAGAGGGATTATGTGCTCTCCATAAGATGCAGGCACTCCTTCTAAGTCTTTATAATGCCAGGCAAAAACATCTGCATACTGGGTCAAGAATGATTTTACCTTTTCCAGGAGCTCTGGGTGGCTCCACAACCAAGTGACCACCAGAACTGGTCGATTATTGTTTTGAGTGCCTAAGTATATTTCTTGGACCGGATTTCTTGTTACCATATTATCTCCCTGTGCATCTGCTTCCTTGTCTTCTTCTACTAGCTTTTCGTGCATTGCTTCATAAGCAGGTGTATTTTGGACTACGATGTGTTCCTCCTTGTCCTGCATCCATCCTGCAGGGATTTCTTGAATCGGGAAAGAACATTTAGAATTTTTTACCTTGTTTTTAGCTTTAGAAACTTCGTTATCCGTTGTTGACACATCCTCCTCCAATTTGTCTTTGAGGGGTATCTTCCTGCCTCTTCTGTGGTCAGTGATGGGCTCTCCTAATCCATCAACCTGGACCTTTTCCTTGTCTTCATCATAATCTTCAGTCGTGCCAGGATTATCAAGAAAAATTCCAAAACAAGAAGAAGAGTTGCCTGCATGGAGCCAACTTAGAATATCCTCTTCTTCCTCAAAATCTATTTGGGGTTGATCCTCTGCTTCTGTTTCCATGCAAATGCTCACTGTTTGCATCATACTAGTGTTTCCTTGATTGTCTGGGCCTTCTTCTAAATGAATTTGTGTCAGCTCCTGCCCTTTCTTTTGTACCCACATAGTGTCCTTACCCCAATCATGAATGACACTGGCATGCCTCAGCCAAGGTCTTCCAATTAAGAGAGGAAATCCTCCTTCAACCTGGGGCAATCTTAAAACCACAAAATCCAGAATGAATAGATTACCTTGTACTTCAAGTGGAACTTTTGGGATTACCCCCAAGGGCCTTACTTTGCTCTGATCTGCCAAAGTAATCGTGAAATTTGCAGGTCTTGAAGGGTGGAGCCCAATCCTTTTCATGGTATGTTCAGGCATCAAGTTAATGCAAGAACCACCATCTACAATAACACCTTGAAATTCATGACCCTTGATTGATATTGTAAGCCGAGGACTTTTATAATCTGTAAGGGGTGCTTCCCCCCTAGTTATCCCTTTATGTAAAATAGCAGTCTTGGCCACTGAGCTTGTAGTAGAAGCCTCATCAATTATCTGCAATAATTCTGACCTGAATTTCCCATCCATCCTTAGTAAATCAAAAATACTAACCTCCTTCTTCATTGACTTGAGTAATTTTGAAGCCTCTGACTCTTTAAGAGAGTGAGCTTCATTTGCTTTGCCAAACTCTTCTTGAGCCCTGTTGAAGGCATGCCCAATGGCATCGCTGGTGCCTATGAGACATTCATTGTGGTTTGTGTCTGCACTTGTAGTATCTTTGTCTTCAATTGCAACTCTGTCTTTGTTCAATTCCTTAGTTATCAATTCTTGATTTTCTACCACTTTTGCCGTTCCCTTGCTTTTTGTCTGTACTGCAAAAGATTCGAGTTCTTCTAATTGTACCATTCTAGTAGATGGTGAAGCTTCATTCACCTCAGGGAGTGTTTCCTCCTTGAATACAGAGATCAATTGGAGATGGGGTCGGGAAGTAGAGGCTTGATTCTTAGGACAACAGTTTGTATAGTGATCCCTGGCCTCTGGACAGTTCCTGCAAGGAGGTGCATTTTCTGGGAGGGTGCACCTAGATTGGTAGTGCCCACATTCTCCACATCTGAGGCAAATAATTGGCCTTCTAGGCCCATTTGCAAAGTTAGTTCTCGGTCTAGGATTATAGTTATTACCTTGGTTTGCTGCTGCTGCCATTACATTTGCTGGTGGCAAGAGTCCTCCTTGTGTCCAGTATGTCGTTGTCGGTATTCCCCTTACTTGGCATTCATGGGCCTCATGCCCAATCTTCCTACATAATTGACAAGTTACATTTAGCAAAGGACATTCACTTACTATGTGCCCTTGCTTGCTGCACATGGAGCACCAGAGTCCGTTCTTAATGCCGCCTCCTTTTAGTTCTTGCAACTCCTGCCTCAGCTGAGCTAGTTCTTCTGCTTGGGCTTCCTCTTCCTTTTGGAGCTTGAGGGCTTCAATCTCTTTTCTCAGCTGAGCTACAGTAGTCTCCTCCTCTGTGTAGGGGTTATTCCTTTTCAAGCCCTCCAGTTCTCTTCTTAACTGGCTCACTAGGTCCTCCAATTCTGTACCATATGATGGTTGGGAAGAAGTTGCACCGTATTGGTGCCTTATCTGTTCCAAGCGTGTGGCCGTATTGATGAACTCCTCAAAAAAGGCAGTAGGTAGCACTAACTCTTTTATTTTGCATTGGGTGACCACAGGTAGAGGTTTGGCTAACCATTTCTTGACAAAGAAGTCGTGTGGTGGATCCGGTAATTTAGCCATTAGTGCTTTGGCCCTGGTCACGAACTCTGGGAACTTTTCTCCTGGACCCAATTTCAAGTTTTCCAATTCTTGTATAATGATCTCAGCCGTGTTGCCATGCTGAAATTGATTTTTAAAAGCCTCTTTCATCAAATCCCAAGAGGTAAAGTGATTTTCAGCAAACTGGCTAAACCACTTGTCTGCCAGACCTTCCAATGTGGCGGGGAAGAGTATCAAGAAAGCATCTTCCCTACCCATTAGCCCTCTAGTCTTACATAATGCAAGAAATCTTCGAATGTGCTCATCTGGGTCCTCATGGGCTAAACCTCTGAAGGAGGGAAATTTTATGTTTAATCTGGAGAGCAAGATTTCTAGGTCCACTTGTCCTGCCATGCTTCCTACGGATGAAGTCGATGAAAGTGGACTCGATGATCTTCTGTTCGTCTTTCTTCTTGTCTGCTTGCACTTGATCCTCAAGGTTTGTGACCGGGTCGCGGTCATGAGCTATTCATAGTCCACTTAAAATGAGACACTTGATAAAAATATGTACCTTTTGGCCCACTGGAGTAGTGTTGTCGACACTGGAATATTGCTCTCCAATGGCAATATATAGTCTCCTATGCTCAAATCTCCTTGGAAGTCCCACCATGCGTGCCAAATTTGTTGGGGATTTGGGGAACAAGAAGGAGTTTGAGGGTTTGTAGGAGAAAAAAGAGATGATGAAAATGGAATAACAGTGAGAACTTCTGCAAAGGAATACTCTTGAAAACCTTGAATATTGATTATCTTTCAACAATTACAATGACTGCACACAGTCTAATCAATGACTAAATACAACTTCAGAGAATATCAATTACTGAAGACCAATTATCTCAAGTCCTCTGACGGTGGCCTCTCCTGCACCAATCCTTCACTTACTTCACGCTTCCCTTGTGCACACCTTGCGCTAAGCTTCCACCAAGCTAAGGAATTGGTCTCTCGGCGCACACACACAATAGACCTTGGGACTCTTGGAATCCAACCCGCCTTCTCTGCACACCTTCCTCTTGACACATCTTGCACTCTTGAGTGTCGTCGCACACTGGTGGCTCTTCTTGCTTCCTCTGAGCCCTCTCTTGCTCCCTCTCTCAATGTGTTTTAGAATAGCCTTTGTCCTTCTCTTGAATCCGCCGGTCCCGTGACTTCTAACTGCCATAGACTCTTGGGCTTCCTTTGATGTCCCAAGATTCTCTTGTTAGTTGGCGGCCAACGAATTGCCCTTTGTCCTGTAGTGACTTAAGTGTAAAACCAAAAATTTTAATGGGGGTCATACTTTTACTTGTGCATACACTTTTCCGCTTCACATGCCTTCACATTACCTTTTAATTCTTCCTTTGTGTACTGCAGGGGGTTCACCTAAACCTTCCCAATTACTTTAAAACACATTCTGATCCTTAGGAAAATTAATTTACCCTTTGCGGGACAATTAATTGTCACTTAGGCACTTTGACTTTGCACTTGTTGGCTTGACCTTGACCTTGTTGACTTTGACCGGTTGGCTTTGACTAACATGACTTTTATGGGCTCAACACCTGTCTCAAGTACCCAACACAGAAGGTGAAGACAACCTGTCTTCCATACATAGGTATTCACATGAATTTCTGAGAGAAATCCAGGAAGAGAAATGGAGAAGAGAACAAGGAACCCATCCTCCTATTCAAGAAATAGATGACTTGCAGGAGCAATTTCCCCAAGACATCCCCTCTATTTACGAAGATGTAGAGGAAGAACAACTGAGTGAACACATAGGTTTTGAATCTAATTCTTTGCAAGAATTACCTCAGTTCACAGGACCTTGGGAAGCAAAGTCTATTAGTATGAGAGCACCCACGATAATAGTGAGGAATGAAGAATCAGTAATCCCTAGAAACACGGAAGTGATCAAGAACACTAAAGTACAATGTAATCTCACTCTAGAGGAATTGTTGAAGGTTTAACCAGAACTGTGGAAACATGTAGCAAATCAATTCACTGAGCTTGCTACTAATCCCTCACAGATAGGAACACACAAGAAGGTACAAGAAATACCCATAGAAAAGATCGGAGATGTACGCGAAGGAGAGGAAGGTAACACTTATCACCCATAAGGGTTACACCACGAAAGCCATCTTAGATTCAGGAGCCGGAGTAGCCATCGCTACCACTGCCTTATGGAAACGTTGGGGTAAGCCAGCATTGAGACCTACCAGGATGAAGCTACAAATGGCTGATGGACACATAGAGAAACCATTAGGCTTACTAGAAGGCATATCTGTCACCACTTGTGGTGTGGAGTTTGAGCATACCTTTGCCATTTGTGATTTTGCGAAAAATCAGGCTTACGAGATGATTTTAGGACGACCATTTATGCGTCAGTTACAAATTGTACAAGATTGGGGAACTAATTCTTTGTACTTGCAACATTTAGGAGTGGCTACTAAAGTCAATCTTAAAGACTATTCACATCGAGATGTACCCCCAATACAATGGAATACCATCCATAAGACACCAGAAGAAACGGAATCTATACATTCATTAGAGTCAGACCGCTCATGGTTGCATGAGCTCATTTATGGATGTGTAAAGTAGCAAAACAAGAGGAAGAACGGTTAGAAGCCAGGACCTTAGGTTCAGAACAACATCCACGAGCCCTTCAAGACCTAGCTTACGCACTTGTAGTATTTCCAGACGAAGAATTCGAGCCTCATGGTTGGGCAAAAATCCTAGCAACCATGGATGTAGCCATCAATGAACAACAATGTACACCCCATTGTGACGAGGATGGCTATGACATTTCAGTTTTCATGATAGAGCCAATCATGTGTGATTCGATTATTGAAGAATGTGAGCCTAGCACTGATGCATTTGAGGATGGGAGTGATTTTGACTTAGAGTCAATTATTATGGATCCACCCTTTGCATCAGATGAAGAATATTTCTATGAAGTAGAAACTTACCCTCCAAGGCACGAAGAACTTATGAATGAGGTGAGGTTAGCCACACAAGTGACTACCAAGAGTGAAGGTAAGAAACAAAAGAAGAAAGAAACCATGTCAGCAAAAGAAGAATCTTTGTTTGAGGTTCCTGAGAACTTCAAGAAGTATGAAATAGAAGATAGACGAATCATGGTATGAATGTCCAACATAAAAGCTAACGTTGGAGAAGTATATGATAACTGTGAGAAAACCAAAAAAATCATAGTAGCCATAGAAGGAGAAGAAGAGAAATGTACCTACATAGGGCATGATTTGACAACTGAAGAAGAAGAAGAATTAGTTGCCCTATTGTGGGAATATAGAGATGTGTTTGCTTGGAGTTACAAAGATTTGAAAGGAGTAGATCCGGATATATGTTCTGATAAAATCCCTATGACTCCAGAAGCAAAACCGACGAAACAGAAACCATACACGTACAATGATAACTACACTGCAAAAGATTAAACAAGAAATAGATCGTTTGATAGAAGCGGGATTTATTTACAAAATTGAGCAAACTGAATGGGTATCCCCCATTGTGGTAGTGCCCAAGAAGAATGGAAATTTGCATGTGTGTATTAACCTTAAGGAAGTTAATGCCGCCACGATTAGAGACAGTTATCCTCTTCCTATCACGGAACACTTATTGGAAAGAGTTGCGGGCAAGGAAGTTTATAGCTTTCTTGATGGTTTCTCAGGCTATAATCAAGTAGCCGTTGCTCCAAAAGATCAACACAAGACGACCTTTTCCACAAAATGGGGCATATTTGCATTTCGTGTGATGCCATTTGGCTTAACAAATGCACCCGCCACTTTCCAGCGACTCATGTGTCATGTTTTTAAGGAATTCTTGTGCAAGAATTTGGAAGTTTATGTTGATGACCCATGTGCTCATTCGAATGTAAGGCAAACACATATCCCCGAGTTAAGACAAGTATTTGACAAATGTCGAGAATATCAGGTTTGTCTAAACCCAGAAAAGTGCGTTTTCATGGTCAGACAAGGCAAAATTCTAGGACACATTGTGTCAAAGAATGGAATTTCTACAGATGAAGAAAAAGTGAAGGTAATTTCTGATCTACCTAGGCCAACTAACATAAAGGAAGTACATGCATTTATGGGTCATTGTGGTTATTACAGACGATTCATATACATGTATGCAATCATAGCCAAGCCTTTGTACTCTCTTTTGACCAATTTTGAATGGACAGATGAGTGTGAGAACTCATTCAATGAACTTAAAAGACATTTGTGCTCAGCACCTATATTGACAACCCCGGATTGGAGTAAGCCATTCCATGTGGATGTGGATGCATCCAACTATGCCATAGGATGTGTGTTAGCACAACCCACGAATGAAGGTAATATAGATCTCCCCATAGCTTATGCAAGCAGATAGTTGAACGTAGCAGAAAGAAATTACACCACTACGGAACGAGAAGGATCATGAATGATCTATGCGGTGAAGAAATTCAGACATTATTTGTTGGCAAACAAGTTCCAATTCTTCACGGATCATCAAGCATTATTGTACTTAGTCAATAAGCCATGTAACACAAGACGATTGATATGTTGGTTTCTATTACTCATGGAGTATGATTTTGAAGTAGTAGTCAGGAAAAGAAAGACACATCTTAGAGATGACCACCTCTCGAGATTAACCACAAGAGAAGCTCCTCAAGGAATAGCAGATGATTTACCAGATGCATATTTGTTTAACCTTGAGATAGCACCAGAATGGGCTAAGCCGACTGTCCCTATTCTCACATATGAGCCCAAGAATCCTAGGATAAGGATCAAGGAAGGAGAGATTACCAAGTCTCAGAGATATCAAATAATAGTAGGAAGTATCTAAAAACAAGATAATCAAAAGATTCTTGCTTGTTGTGTAGATGAGTCAGAACATGAATATTGGTTGCAATTAGCACACATAGGTGCATTAAAGCAACATCACTTGAAACATTGTACATTGCAGACTCTGCACAGATTAGGAGTATATTGGCCTTCTATAGAAGCAGATGTCTACAAATTGTGTAAAGAATGCCATGTTTTTTGTGAACGACCACCTGTAGAACATGCTACATCAAGGAATGACCTTAGCACGACAACGCAGTCTAGAGCAGGAAGCTCAAGACTATTCACTTATTGGCGATAATCTATACAAACGAGGACGAGACGGATACCTAAGACAATGTGTTCATGAAAGAGATTATTTGAGCGTACTAAAGACTGCACACCAAGGTGTTGCAGGAGGTCATTTTGGACCCGATAGGATAATCAAAGCCATCCTCTTTGCAGGCTTATGGTGGCCCACTCTTCACATGGATGCACATACCTATGCTAAGAGATGTGATGTGTGCCAAAGAACTCAGTTTCCTACTCGCAGAGATGAAATGCCATTGAAACCCATGATGGGAGGACGTGCATTTTCTAAGTGGGGTATAGACTTTGTAGGACCCATTAACCCCCCTGCAAAAGGAACACATGTTGAATACATTATTATTGCGACAGATTATCTTACCAAATGGGTAGAGGCAAAAGCCACAAAAAAGAATGATGCACACACGACTGCAAAATTCTTATTTCAAAATGTCTTTACGAGATATGGATTGCCTATAGAGTTAGTGAGCGATCGAGGAACTCACTTTCTAAACCAAGTCATTGAATATTTGTTATAGGATTTTATGGTGATTCACAAGAAATCCGCACCATATCATCGTCAGGCCAATGGTCAAGCAGAAAGCACTAACAAGATCCTTTGTAACGTACTGACAAAACTCATGAACAACAAACGTTTCGATTGGGACAAATAGTTACACCATGCTGTTTGGGCATATCGAGTGGCCTACAAGACCGTACTCAATGCAACTCCCTTTTAGATGGTTTTTGGTCAGAATGATGTGCTTCCTTTGGACTTCTTGATACCGACCCTTAAGGTTGCACAAGAATATCAGCGGACTGGCCATGAATTATCAGCAAGAATAATGGACTTGGAACGATTAGGAGAAACCAGGCTGAAAGTAGCAGCAGGAATATACACGGCAAAGAAACGACAGAAAGCCTATTTCGATGCGCATGTGAAAGATAAAGGCTTAAAAGAAGGATATTTAGTTCTAGTATATACGTTGAAACAACACGCACGGAAGTTAGAAAAGCGAGGTTATGGACCTATGATCATTAATAGAGTCTCGACAAGTGGAGGAGTAGAATTAGCCACCTTAGAAGGAGACATAATGCCTAATTACATTAGTGGCTATAGAGTCAAGCTTTATCAGGAACCTCTTACTAAGGATATGCTTAGACAACTCACGTTGGCAAAGAAGCCTAAGGAGGAAGAAAATAGAATACGCGCTGAAGCTATAGAACACATTAAGCGCATGAAGCTAAGAAGACAAGGACTAGGGAGAGAACATTATAACTATCTGGAAACAACACCCAGATACCCAATGGCCATGTGTCAAGCAAAGTCAAGTACTCATCCAAGCATAGTGGATAGGAGACCATCCAAGCTCAGGCAGAAGCTATAGAACACATTAAGCGCATGAAGCTAAGAAGACAAGGACTAGGGAGAGAACATTATAACTATCTGGAAACAACACCC
Organism: Ceratopteris richardii; assembly: GCA_020310875.1. Taxonomy (NCBI): domain Eukaryota; kingdom Viridiplantae; phylum Streptophyta; class Polypodiopsida; order Polypodiales; family Pteridaceae; genus Ceratopteris; species Ceratopteris richardii. The sequence goes on along the minus strand of CM035432.1, from coordinate 36,279,253 downwards.
AGATACCCAATGGCCATGTGTCAAGCAAAGTCAAGTACTCATCCAAGCATAGTGGATAGGAGACCATTCATTATAGTCAGGCTAGAGCACGGCAACCCTTGCCAAGAGCTCAGGGCTTTAATTGATTCAGGTGTTGCAACTAGTGCGATTAGATGGTCCCACTATAAGGACTCAGGAATAGAAATGCGGCCAATATAGGCATACCTCATAGGGCTAAGAGGCATGGAAACCCCTTGCATGGGTGAGATGGACCTTCCTATCCTCATAAACGAAGTGACCTTGACAGTGAAGCTACTAGTGTGCCATGATGATGACCTGATAGAACTCCTAATTCTTGGCCAAGATTGGCTGTACGATCACTCAGTGGACCTAAATCTTAGACAAGGCTCCTTACAGATTGGAACCTTAGATCTGAAGCGAGTGATACTGCTTGACTTCCCTAACAGCAATCCGCCTCAAGTTTGCAACCCTAAACCCTATGAAATGCATGCGACTGAAGACCGGAAGATTTTTGGGCAGATAAGTCATGTTACGTCTCTGGGCTTCCTTTGCAAATTAGAAGGGGTAACCACCCAACCGCTTGGTCAAATGGACACAATCAGCGGTCAGGTGGGTTACATCAGCGAACAAATGGGGATAATCAGCGGTCAGGTGGACTGCATCAACAACCACATGGGAAAAACACCCTGCAGTGCCCATCCTTCCACACTTACTGCGGACTGGCCTAGATCTGTGGTACAGAATGCCTCACTTCCTAATGGGCAGGTTTCACAAGTGTTGGACCTCCCTTCTTTTCCAAACCAGAGTGTCCATCCGACCTCTCAACCTTAACCACAAAGGAGTCAATCACAACAGAGGAACCCAGTCCAACGACAATATCAGGTGATGCAAGGAAGAAAGCAGCAGTATCAGTATCACAAAGCAAGAGGCACAACAGAAATATGGGTGCCAAAAAGACAAAAACCATCGACGGTTTGCAACAATGTAGACAGAGATAAGATGAAGTTACAACAGAATCAGAAGCAGTACCCAAAGCCTTTTTTATCTTCGTCTACAAGTACGAACATTCCACAAATTTGGATCGCCAAGAAGTACCTTATGAATCGACCCACACCCATGCAGATTTGGGTACCCAAGCAGTGTATTATAGCTCAACCCTCAAGCCATGTAATATATACCCCTCAGAAATCTCTTCACCCTTCAAAACCACCACATTTGATATCACCTTTTTTCTCTCAGCAGCAACATGTCAACCGCTCAGATACTCTTAGGAAGTGGATACCGAAACATATCCAGCCGTCTTTTCCGACCCCCTTATCTAACATTACTCCCACCCTGACTAATCTACAACCTTGTAATAACTCATTCACGATTGAACCTTGTACAAATCCACACACTATAACCCAACATCACTTGTAATAACATCTCATCAAGAAATGTATGCATTATCTGAAGCATGTAGGTGTCTAGAGACCTGCATTAGTTTGCAAGAAATCATTCTATAAAAGATATCACAACACTCGGCTACACGGGTTACACATCAGTTATGGAAAGGGATTGCGGTCTCACTTTAATGCGATCATGATTATTTTCCATACTAATGTGCTAATCTTTTGTAGCAGATCTGCTATGCACTCGCATCATTCATCATGCAAGCAGAAGGACCATTAGAAGCTGGCACCAGTGTACCCATGGCAAATATTGGTGAACTACTCGCGGAACCACATCCTACGGCTCAACCACCAGAATTCCAAGGATTTCCAGGACCTATGCCAATTGACAACCCTCCTAGGGGATATAGTGAGAAGATTCATCGCAACTCTCATTGGTTTCAATGGCCAGCAGGACCGTTGGCAGACGTAGATTTTATTTTTGAGGCCAACTTGACTTTTGATACGCGTACTTGGGGCTACAGAACATAGAAGACTTAACGCATGCTTGGGCAAGAGCAAGCTTCACAGAATATTTCAATGATCCTTTGCCTAAACAAGACTTCTATAGATGCTATTACTTAATCACCACTTTGATAGCTTTAGAGAACAAAGATTTGCGAGGAACCTTTATTTTGCCATCTTTGGTAAATGATCCACCATATAAGAAGTTTTATCCGTCTAAAGATTTGATTAGAGCTGCTATTAAGATACATGGAATGCATACGCTGACAGAACGAGAAAGACTAATTCCAGAGCCTATGTGTTGGCATACAAAGCAATAAAGGAGTCATGCACAATACGGCAACAAGGCCAGATCATTTTTTCCCATAGATTATGTACAACCCAAGTGATTTTAATCACTACACAAACATTGTAAATCCCGTTTTTGGTAGATTAGACTCCATTTTGTGCAAGCCGAGGAGTCCTCGAGCTTGAGGAGTATTAGAAGTACCATCGTACCAAATTTCATAATTTTTAGACTTCGTTTGAGCCCTCAAATAAGCCCTGGAACCTAATTTTTAACTAGGCCGGACACTAGGTCTGGACAGGGCCAAAAGCTAGTCAAAAACTATAAAAAGAGCTAGAGAGCTCATTTTTGAGGTTAGATTGTAATTGAAACGAACTTGTAAGAGCATTTTGAAAGTAATCTAAAAGCTCCATTGATTCTCGCTCTTTGTCTTGCCGTGTGTGCGCGTGTGTGTGTATGTGTGTGCATGCTAGTGTGCTTCTCACTCACGCACTTGTGCCGCCACTTGCTCGAGGTCTTCATACCATCCTCACGTCTTCCCGGATTGACATTAAAGGAGGTGCTACTCATCATTGAGCTACACCAAATTTTGGCGCCGTTGCCGGGGATCGAGCTTTGAGGACGAGCGTGTGATGGTAAGACGTAGAGTTGACGCGTTGGAGTGGTAGGTAATTTCTTCACTCTCATCGAATTTCTTTTACTTTCTTCACCATCTTCATCACCATCATCATCATTCCCATCTCCCACCTCCATCTCCATCATCGCAAAAATTTCAGTTTTTGACTATATCCCCATCTCCACCTCATTTCCCTCATTTCACTTGTGAGAGAGAGCGAGAGAGCGAATTTGCATGCGCTGTTTTTGCATGTTTCTTGAGCTATTTTGCAGGTTTTTTGCTGTACCATCATCCCCAGCAGTGTGCGCAGGTACGACAGGCTCTGCACAGTTCCCGAGACGACGATCTCTGTCTATCGCGACAGACAGAAAATCTTAACATTTTGTGAATGCATGAGTAGCACTGTAACCTACACCTTGAGGGCATTCTAGATCACTAGAAGTTTTTCAAAAATTTGCGTTTTTTCTGCCTATCGCGACAGACACCGTCTATCGCGACAGACACCGTCTATCGCGACAGACAGAAATCCACGATAGATAGCGTCTATCGCGACAGACACCGTCTATCGCGACAGACACCGTCTATCGCGACAGACACCGTCTATCGCGACAGACAGAAATCCGCGACAGATACCGTCTATCGCGACAGATACCGTCTATCACGACAGACAGAAATCCACGATAGATAGCGTCTATCGCGACAGACACCGTCTATCGCGACAGACAGAAATCCGCGACAGACACCGTCTATCGCGACAGACACCGTCTATCGCGACAGACACCGTCTATCGCGACAGACAGAAATCCGCGACAGATACCGTCTATCGCGACAGACACCGTCTATCGCGACAGACAGAAATCCGCGACAGATACCGTCTATCGCGACAGACACCGTCTATCGCGACAGACAGAAATCCGCGACAGATACCGTCTATCGCGACAGACACCGTCTATCGCGACAGACCGAATTTCACGACAGACAGCGTCTATCGCGACAGACACCGTCTATCGCGACAGACAGAAATCCGCGACAGACACCGTCTATCGCGACAGACATCGTCTATCGCGACAGACAGCCCCCACGATAGATTGTGTCTATCGCGACAGACACCGTCTATCGCGATAGACAGGCATTTTCGGCAAAAAATTAAGGAGTGAATTTTGGAAATTTAGGCTAAATTTTGGGCATATTTGCACTTTCATGTACTCATCTACTTACAAAGGCCTTAGAAAATGCATTAAAACCCCCGAAAGGTTCTGTTTGTCTAGTTAACCCCCTAAACCCTGAACGGTCATAACTTTTTCATACGAAATCCATTTTCTGAGCTCTAGGGCTTGTCGGAAAGCTGAGGGGTAGGAACACCAAGGGTATTTGGAAGCTGACACACTGAGGGGTAGGAACACCAAGGGAGCTCTAGAGTAAATTTCTAACAATGCAAAAGGGGGAACAAGGGTCATTAAAAAAGTGTCTGAAGTAAATTGTCTGTCAATTGAAAGGTCTACTTGGAGCTAATCTTGGGATTTATGCAGGCCTATTGAGAAGCAACTGAGAGTATCCAAGCAACGGTGTGGCACACGCTTGAGAATCAACTTCTCGAGCACTAAAGAGCAAGGTTCGGCAAGAAAGGTCGGAATATTCTCAACTCCTCTTCGTCAATTCCTAGCCTAGGCTAAGAGCGATTAGAAGTAGGAGTAAGTCAGGGCGACGATAGGCCACTATCAAGTTGAAAACTACCTAAAACTCAAGTTCAAGCTAAAAACTTAATCTCTGTACTGTCGACAACATAAAGGAAAGAACCTAAAGTGGAACGATCAACCTGAAAGTACGAAGAACATTCAAGTATTCCGGACGACGTTACAGCAGATAAGACTTTAAACACGAGGAATAACTAAAAAGAATCAAGTGACTGGTACCAATTGATCGGCAACGAGGTTGTACTCTGAAAAAAATTTGGGCTAATCCGTTAGGCATATGAACCTTAGATCAGGACGACACCTAGTAAGAGAGAGACAAAGCCTTAGGTCTTCAGAGGCTAGTGTCAATCACACTGCAAGGTCTTGGGCCCAACAGTTGAGTCGCCACTCTCATTACCCTAGCTTGGAGACCAGTGAGTCAGAGATGTCTCAAGGTATGGACAGACCTACGGGAAGTTCAGGTGTGCCTTACTTGTACAGGGTAGAAGGCCCTTACAAAACACAGTTGGAGTACCTGAGGACCAACCGATTAGGTGCTAGCATCTATGAGGACGGCTTAGGAAGATCTGTGGTCCAGATTAAAAACCCTGATCAATCCATTGGACTAGAACACCCAGCTGTCAAGTTTGAAAATGGTGCATACCTGGACAAAGAAGGAACTATATATGTAGTCACTAGTCATCCTGATAGGACAGATGACTTTGGGAATGTAATCTCAGAAGCGGACTTAGGTGACCTGGAACAAGGGAACATGGGTGCGGAACCTAGAACCCCTCGAGGTAAATCAGTTCTCACTAGGATTATCACGCCTGAGTGGATCCCCCAAGATAACAAGTGCATAGATTTGCTTCTCAATCGAGAAACGGACGAAGCCTTCTGGAGGTATAAACCGGATCACCCAACTGACATAGGAACAATCATGATCTATGAGTTTAAGGATCCAGATAGCCCAGGTAGAGTGACCTACTTAGACCACACGTCAGAGAGGATTTTTGTGGTGACAGAAAATGATAGGCATGCTTACACTTGGAAGGGCGAATTCATTTTCCCCCAACCAAGATCAAATGTAGCCTATGGTCACCCTGGAGCTGGAACATCCCAGGCTCATGGTATGCAAAGAGACAGAAGTAAAGATAGACCAGAGGTAAGTTTTGCCAATCCAGTGGGCAGAGAAAGAACGAGAACGGAGACGAATAGGGTAGAACCTGAGATGCATAGAGCCCACAGGAACCAAAGAAATGTAGATGGATTCCCTCTGCCGAGGCCTAGAGAGCACACAAGAACTTTGAGACCCACCCAGCTAGTTAAGTCCATGAAGAATTACTTTGACGGCACAGGAGATCCCTATGATCATGTGGCAGAGTTCAAGCAAGTCTTGAGAGCTGAACAAGTGGAGGATCTGTTCACGCAGTACAATGCCTTCGGTCTAACCCTTAGGAACACAGCACTTACGTGGTTTCAGCCATTAGATGAACGCCAGTTCAGGAGCATAGATCAACTCCTAGAGGCATTCATTATAGAGTTCTCTAAGAGCGGCATAAGGCACAACACCTCCTCACTGATTCACAGCTTCAAGCAAACCCCTCAAGAGACTGTGAGACTTGCAGGAAGAAGATTTAGACAATATCTTGAAAGGTGCCCTATTTCGGAGCTACCCACATCTGCTAAACAAGTAGCCTTATTCCTTGATGGACTACTGAGTCCAAAATTGAGATCCTACGTGTATCTGAAAGACCCTAGGACCATAGAAGAGTGTGTACGTATATGCATTGACATTGAAGATAACCTAGGAGAAGAGCTAGAGCTGTCCAAAATTTACAAAGATTCAGACAGTGCATCTAGTCACTCTTCCATGCAATCCACATCAATTGAGGAACTCGCAGAGAAAGTGGCCCAGAAATTAGGAGTAACTAGCAAACAAATCCCAAGGTTTGCCCCAGTGAAAAGATGCTATACATGCGGTGGTGACCACATGGCGAATGGCTGTCCCATTATGGCTCAACCCCAAGTAAACCCTAGTAGCCAGTACTACACCATAGAACGGAGATACACCAACCACACCGCACAAGATTGCCCATACAACAAGCAGGCGGTTAGGCAACCCTACCCTCAGCCCTACCAACAAGGCAGATACCAGAACCAGTACCCTCCACAACCATATGGCAGGCCACAACAAAATTTCCAACCTCAATATCAAAACCAACAAAGGCCTCAGCCTGTGCTAGCACAACAACCCCCAGCCCCAGCTAATGTGATCCCGGTAAAGTATACTGCTGCAGAAGAGAACCTGAATAGAGCTATAGTCCCAGTAACACCCTTGATCTCTGAAAATGACCCAAGTGATCATAGCTTTGATTCTACCCATGTTGATAGCCCCCAGGCCTACTACATGCAGTCTCCTGAGCATGGTGAGTCCTACTATGGTGAAGAGCCAAACGAACCTAGTTGGGAGTCAGATTACACGAACGTCATGTATGCAAACCCCAATTCTAGACCTCAACCTAGGCAAGTACGACCACCATTTCCTAGAGGACCGTGCTACAGATGCCAAGGAGATCACCTCATTCGTGATTGTCCCTTGCCTCCACCTACGCAAACCCAGTCGGTGACGATCCAAGGCTTCTGCCAAGATTGCGGAAAAGAGCATCTCTTACGAGATTGCCCAAAGAACCCCAATAGCATGCCAAAAATCACCCCTATCAACGTTGTTGGGTTAGTGGTAGACTCCTCAGGAAGCGTCACTTCCACTGCACCAGTACAGGTAGTCACTAGGGCTCAGGCATTGCAGCAAAACCAAGAGGTAGGCCAGGAAAAGAGCCTAGATGCTAGCGATACTGAGAGCCAAAATAAAAAGAGAACAAGAGCTTGGAAAGATAGCCGCGAACGCATGAAAAGGCAATGGGCAAAGAAGATGAGTGAACTTGAGGAAAGTCTACGAGAAACCAAGGCTAAAATCATAGAGATCACGTCTCAACCGCACTCTCACACATTCCCACCGCTACCATCCCCATCACCCTCCATCCCTTCACCCTCGAAGACACCCTACGTAACCCCCCCACCACCCCAAACAGGATCAGTATTAGCTGATCCCACTCCCGAAGACATAGACATGATGCTTAAAGCATATCAGGCCAGAATCCAAGAAGGGCCAAACGTCACGGATCATGACAAGTGCTATCCTAGAGCTGACCTAGAGATAGAAAGAACCAAACTATGCGCGAAAATGGTCGCATTGGCTCAGACTATGTTTGAAGCCAGTCGCCTTTTCAATTACTCAGGCTCAGCCAAAACGCAATTACACTTGGATGGATTCCTAGAAAAGTTAGAGAGGATAATTGCAAGATCTGCCAAGGAAGAAAAAAATCAAGACCAAGAAAAAGCAAGCAAAAACAGGAATCATTCCCAATCAGAAGTGTATGTGGCCAATGCCCCTAAACCGGACAACTTCCCCTCCTTAGAAAGAGTAGAGAGGCCAATAGCACAGCCAGAAAAGGAACCTACCCCTCAAAGAAAGGAAAGGGCAAGAGAACGGGTAAGCCAGCCTCTTCAGGAAGCCCGTGGGCCTCCTCAAGAAGCTTATCTTCCCCCCCAAAAGGCAGATGAGCCTCCCTCGAAAGCTCAAGTACCTCCACAGGTTGCCTACATTCCTTCTCAGGGAATGTATGAGCCTGTTCGGAAAAGTAATAGAATAAGTAATCCTCCCCAAGAAGCTTGTGCTCCAGTCATTTGCGAGAACAAGGAGAGAGCCAACAATAGAATCAGCCCTCCTACACAGGTTGCTTATGCGCCCAATTCTACGGAGCCAGACACTTCTTCTTCTATGAATCGGTTTGCACCAGACTTCCTACGAGAGATTCAAGAAGACAACTGGGATAACGAAAGCGAGGTCGCCCCTCCTTTTGAACTTGTGGACGATGCACACGACCAATTCCCACAAGACATCCCATCTATTTACGGGGAGCATGAGAGTGTTCAGTCTCACGAGAGATTAGACTTCGAGTCTAATTCCATACAAGAGCTACCCCACTTCACAGGCCCATGGGAAGCAAAGTCCACATGTATGAGAGCACCCACAGTCATGGTAAGGAACGACGATTCAGTCATACCTAGGAACACGGAGATAGTAAAGAACACCAAAGTACAGCGCGATCTCACTTTGGAAGAACTGCCCAAGGACAGACCAGAAGTGTGGAAATATGTAGCTAATCAAGTAACTGAAATTGCAAAACCTCATTCCCGGGTAGGATCCCATAGGACAGTGCCAGAAATTCCCTTGGATAAGATAGGAGATATGTGCGAAGGTGAAGAAGGGAACACCTACCTTCCCATCACCTACCAGGAGTACACCACCAAGGCGATTTTGGACTCAGGTGCAGGAGTTGCAATTGCCACAACCTCCTTATGGAAACGTTGGGGCAAGCCGGCACTCAGGCCGACGAGAATGAAATTGCAGATGGCCGATGGTCACATAGAGAGACCCCTAGGATTGCTAGAAGGAATAACTCTCACCACTTGTGGTGTCGAGTTTGAACATACCTTTGCCATATGTGACTTCAGCAAAAATCATGCCTATGAGATGATTTTGGGAAGACCATTCATGCGACAGTTGCAAGTGGTACAGGATTGGGGGACCAATTCTTTGTACCTGCAGCACTTAGGTGTTACAACCAAAGTCAATCTCAAGGATTATTCTCATAGAGATGTCCCTCCTATCCAGTGGAATCCCATCCATAGAGCTAAAGATGACACAGAATCGGTGCATTCCATAGGGTCTGGATCCTCATGGATGCATGAAGACACCCACTTATGGATGTGCAAGGTAGCAGTAGAAGAAGAGAAGAGAGAGAAAGCCAGAGAGGTAGGTGCGAACGAAACTCATAGACCCATTCAAGACCCAGCCTATGCACCTGTAGTTTTTCCAGACGAAGAATTTGAACCTCACGGTTCGGCAGAAATCTTAGCAACAATGGACGTAGCCATCAATGAAGAACAATGGACACCTCACTGTGATGAGGATGGCTATGACATTTCAGTCTTCTCCATAGAGCCAATCATGGGAGAGGCAGTTCTAGAAGAATGCGAACCTAGCCCTGATGCATTTGAGGATGCAAGTGACTCCGATCTAGAGTCAATCATTATGGATCCACCATTTGCATCAGATGAAGAATACTTCCATGAGGTAGAATTTCAAACCCAGAGGCATGGAGAGGTTACAAATGATGTAAGATTAGCAACGCAGGTGACCCCAAAGGAAGAAGGAAAGAAACGAAAGAAGAGAGAAGCCTCACCAGAAGAGGAAGAATCTTTGTTTGAGGTCCCCGAAAATTTTAAGAAGTATGAGATAGATGACAGGAGAGTCATGATAAGAATGCCTAAACGAGAGGCACAATCAGGAGAGGCCTATGATAACAAAGAAACCACAAAGAAAATAGTAGTGGCCATAGAAGAAGGAGAGGAGAGATGCACGTATATAGGCCATGACCTGACAGAAGAAGAAGAGCATGAATTGACTGCCTTGCTAAGAGAATACAGAGATGTATTCGCTTGGAGTTACAAGGATTTGAAAGGGGTTGACCCAGACATATGCTCACACACTATTCCCATGACCTCAGATGCTAAACCCTCGAAGCAAAAGCCTTATACATATAACGATAATTATGCTGCTAAGATCAAAGAAGAGATAGATAGACTGGTTGAAGCTGGATTTATCTACGAAATTGAGCACACTGAATGGGTGTCCCCCATCGTAGTGGTGCCCAAGAAGAATGGCAAGCTGCGTGTGTGCATTAACTTGAAAAAGGTTAATGCCGCCACGATTCGAGATAACTATCCGCTTCCCATCACAGAACATCTCTTAGAAAGAGTGGCAGGCAAGGAAGTGTACAGCTTCCTTGATGGATTTTCTGGCTACAATCAAGTAGCCATAGCTCCAGAGGATCAGCATAAGACAGCCTTTGCCACAGAATGGGGCATTTTTGCTTTTAGAGTAATGCCATTTGGGCTTACCAACGCACCAGCTACCTTCCAGAGACTGATGTGCCATGTGTTTAAGGAGTTCCTAAGGAAGAGTTTAGAAGTCTATGTTGATGATCTTTGTGCTCATTCCAACGTTAGACAAACCCATATTCCTGAACTCAGACAAATCTTTGACAAATGTAGAGAATATCAAGTCTGCCTAAACCCAGAAAAGTGCGTTTTTATGGTCAGGCAAGGCAAGATTCTAGGACACATAGTGTCAAAGAATGGCATATCTACCGACGAAGAGAAAGTGAGAGCCATAGCAGAGCTACCTAGGCCAAAGAATGTCAAGGAAGTACAAGCTTTCATGGGGCATTGCGGTTATTATCGACGATTTATACACATGTATGCTGTCATTGCAAAGCCCATGTACGGACTTCTGACTAACTTTGAGTGGACGGATGAATGCGAGAATTCCTTCCAGGAGCTTAAACGAAGATTGTGTTCAGCACCAATCTTGACCACACCAGATTGGAATAAGCCATTCCATGTTCATGTTGATGCATCCAATTATGCTATAGGATGTGTGCTTGCACAACCTACTGGTGAAGGTAATATGGATCTTCCAATTGCCTATGCCAGTAGACAATTGAATGCGGCTGAACGGAATTACACCACTACAGAGCGCGAAGGATTAGGCATGGTATATGCAGTCAAGAAATTTAGACACTATTTGCTTGCAAATAAGTTTAAATTTTTTACTGATCATCAGGCATTGTTATATCTTGTAAACAAGCCATGCAATACAGGAAGATTAGTGAGATGGTTTCTCTTGCTAATGGAATATGATTTTGAGGTTGTGGTAAGGAAAGGGAGGACTCACTTGAGAGCAGATCACCTCTCTAGGCTCACATCGGGAGAAGCCCCACAAGGAGTGTCAGATGACCTTCCTGATGCTTACTTGTTTAATTTGGAAGTTGTACCGCATTGGGCTAAGCCATTGGTACCAGTATTGACATACGGGCCTAATCATCCAGTCGTAAACACACGGAATAGAGAGATCGTAAAAGCCCAAAAGTACCATATCATGGCAGGAAGCATGTACAAGCACACAGATCAAGGGATCTTGGCTTGTTGCGTAGAAGAGGATGAGTACTCTAAATGGTTGCAATTAGCACATGTAGGTGCACTAGAGCAACACCATTCAACGCAACGAACGTTACAGACTCTAAGGAGACTCGGAGTACATTGGCCAACTATGGAAGCTGATGTCCAAAAGTTGTGCAAGGAATGCCCAATCTGTTGCACTAAACCACCAGTGGAACATGCCACTCTTTATCAAGTATCCATTGTGCCAGATTGGAGCGAACCACTAGCATCGTTCCTGAGGACAAACACATTCCCTCCAGACATGACTCTAGCTAGGAAAAGGAGTTTAGAACAAGAAGCCCTGGATTATTCACTCATAGGTGATAATCTATATAAGCGCGGTAAAGATGGTTACCTGAGGTTATGTGTCCATGAAAGTGAATATCTCAAAATCTTGGAGACTGCTCACCAAGGTGTAGCAGGAGGACACTTTGGACCAGATCGGGTAATCAAGGCAATACTATTTGCGGGCTTCTGGTGGCCTACCCTTCACATGGATGCACATACCTATGTGAAACGGTGTGATGTCTGTCAGAGGACTCAGTATCCTATACGCAAAGATGAGATGCCACTGAAACCTATGATGGGTGGACGTGCATTCTCTAAGTGGGGAATAGACTTCGTAGGTCCTATTAATCCCCCAGCTAAGGGTTCTCATGCGGAATACATCATTGTGGCAACAGATTATCTCACCAAGTGGGTAGAGGTAAAAGCTACAACCAAGAACGATGCTCAAACAACTGCCAAATTCTTGTTTGAGAATGTATTCACGAGATATGGGCTACCTATAGAGCTTGTAAGCGATAGAGGCACTCATTTCTTGAACGAAGTGATTGAAAATCTGCTCCAAGAATTCTTGGTAATACACAAGAAGTCTGCCCCTTATCACCCTCAAGCTAATGGACAAGCTGAGAGCACTAATAAGATTTTATGCAATGTATTGACGAAACTAGTGAACACTAAACGCTCTGATTGGGACAAACAGCTACACCATGCTGTTTGGGCATACCGAGTTGCCTATAAAACGGTACTCCAAGCCACCCCCTTCCAGATGGTTTTCGGCCAAAACGCTGTGCTACCCTTGGACTTCCTGATCCCCACATTGAGAGTAGCACAAGAGCACGAATGGACAGGTCATGAGCTCTCCTCTAGGATCTTTGACCTTGAACGATTAGGAGAAACAAGACTGAGAGCCGCTGCAGGGATATATGCAGCCAAGAAGAGACAGAAGGCATACTTTGATGCCCACGTGAAGGATAAAGGCTTGAAAACGGGAGATCTAGTCTTAGTCTATACACTGAAACAACACGCAAGGAAGCTAGAAAAGAGAGGCTACGGACCTATGATCATCAATAGGATCTCCACAAGTGGAGCAGTACAATTGGCCACATTAGAGGGTGATGTTCTCCCTAACTATATTAGCGGATGCAGAGTCAAGTTGTACCAGGAACCCCTCACGGAGGAAATGCTCAGCCGACTCAACACTGCTAAGAAACGCAAAGAGGAAGAAAAGAGAATTAGAGAAGAAGCTCAAGCAGAGGCTTTAGAACGCATCAGAAGGATGAAATTACGAAGGCAAGGTAGAGATCAGCCTGGAGCGAATGACTATGCAGACCAAGGATTTCCCATAGCCATGTGTGAAGTTGCAGGAACAAGCTCGCATAGGATAATTGATAGACGTCCTTTCGTAACCTTAGATATAGGACAAGGAAAGAGTGCAAGGACCGTAAGAGCCTTGATTGACTCAGGTGCAGCCACTAGTGCTGTTAAATTGTCTTACTGCCAAGAATTACAATTGATTGTCAATCCTGTGGAAGCATATCTTATAGGATTGGGAGGAGTGGAAACCCCTTGCATGGGCGAGGTGGAACTTCCCCTCTACATTCACGATGAGGCACTGACCGTTAAAGTACTAGTGTGTCAAGATGAGGATCTCACTGAACCTCTCGTCTTGGGTCAGGATTGGATCTATGACCAAGCAGTCAATCTAAACCTAAGAAGTGGACTTCTCCAGGTTTGGCTCAATCATAGTCGAGTCACAGTAGAATTAGACAATGGAGCACTCAAGGAGCTAGGAAAGGCACAGACTCCTGGTCCTTCCAGGGGTACACATGAAGATGACCATGCTGTTCTTGTTCAAAACCCTGTGTTGCAGAGGAATGATATTTGCAAAAAAGGAGTCAGGGATGCAACGGAACTCCCTTCTTTTCCAAAGGCCAGAAGGAGGCAGCAACCAAAGGCGGATCACAAGCAGAAGAAGCAGAGTACTACCTATGTCCGAGATCAAAAGTACCTGCGCAGCAGAATGTCCCAGAAAATAAACCAGGTGTGGGTGCGGAAAGGCGAACGACCGGGTGCACCACCGTCAACTACACGGGCAAAGCCTCTTATTGGTAACCAACAACACGACGCTAATAAGAAGTCTGTCAGAAATTCTTCTGCTAAAGTAAAATCTATTTGGGTGCCCAAGAAGTCGATGAAGGCAAGCCCACAATCTAGACAAATGTGGGTGCCTAAGGCTTGCTTGAGGGCACAAGTAGTTACGCCAAGGCCACAACCTATGCAGCATAACCCATCTACGAGTACAACCAGTATTCCCTCGTGCTCAACACTTAGGAACACACCAAGACCCATGAGCATGCATGTAATCACTTATAAGTGGGTCCCTAAAAGGCCCCATTCCCAAACAGCGACACCGACACAGCTCTCTGGAGTCTCTACGAAACCGAAAGCAAAGCCCATCCACTGCAATTGGCAGTCTAAGATCTGTGATAAACCCCCCGACCCCGATTTGTAAATTCACCCCACTTACTAACGGCATTAGTCTCCTAGGAATACACAAACGTTAACTACACTCACTGTCTTCGTGCACTTACTAACCACTAACTCACCATATACCTCATGTTAATGTTGTAACGGGGACAGCAACGGATTTAGTCTGTCCATTACGATGTTAACACATGCTTCTATATTCTCACAGAATCAGAAGGCAAGCAGTAAAATGGCAGAAGCGACAGGTTCGGGCTCACAAGTAGGGATACTTACTGCAGGAATTGATGTGGATAGCCTACCTGTGGACGTGCCCCCGACTGAACGACCAGTGGAGATGCAACACCTTCAGCAACTCCCGGTGCCAGACCCACCTACAGGAATCACGGAAAGAGTCCATGCCAACTCTCATTGGTTCAATGGCATGCCCGGTCCATTAGGAGAGGCTAAGTATATCTGGGAGTCTAAATGCGAGTATGACAGATCATGGGTGCGTTTCCAATTTTTCTCCAAGGAGTTCGAGACTTTACAGAACACCGAAGACCTCCAGATCATATGGCAACGAGCAGGGTTGGCGGAATATTTTGAAGCCCCACTACCTAAACCCGACCTCCTCCGATGTTACTATCTGGTCTCTACATTACAAGCTCATGAAGATAAGGACCAACCCGGATCATTTGTTCTCCCCTCATTGCTGGGCAACAACGAGTTGAAGAGGTTTGAACTTACTGTGGAGCTAGTGAGTGATGCTTTAAAGATGCATGGCACGCATGTACCCTCAGAAAAGGATGCTCTCGTTCCCAACAACATGAAGGACAGGAAAGTAGTGAAACTGAAAGACATGGCAGCCCTCACCCCAAATGTGTCCATCCCTCTCCGCATGTGCATGCAACATTTCGCCTTCCCCGGTCAAGACCGATTCACGCAACCACACAAGAAGATCTGGTTTGCTCTCTACTTGGCGGAAGCAGGTGCGCTACCTATTAAGCTACCAGTGTGGATTATAGATCAGTTGTATGAAGCGAACAAACGGGCTTCTAGGAAATTAGTGGTGAACGGATGCTGTGCACTCACACGCATCATTTACCGATGCTTGGCATATGATGTCCCCATTGAGCGTGCCTTAACTTGGGCACAATTACAAATGTTTAAAAGGCTCAAGACATCCACACATCAGTCCAAGCGCATGAGGGGCGCGATTCCGTGTGTCCAGACAAGGGAAGTCCTGACTACTCCTGAGGCATCACCATTAAGAGAGGGCACTGTACCTCCTTTTACCATTAGGATACCCAGGTCGGAATCTGACACTACGACACAACCCACCCCATCAGCTCCTCCGGTTACACCTGAATTCGAGTTTGCTGCCACTGGAGAGGCTGAAGGACTGGACCCCCAGGATTTCGAAGCATTCCTACAAAGCACACAATTCTCTGACGTGGAGTTTTATTCAGAGGCAGAGGAGCAGGGCACATCCTCGCGGAGAAGAAGAAAGTCTACAGACGGTAGACATGTCCATTGGAGTGACGCTCAGCAAAGTCAACAACACGGACAACCGGAAGAAGAAGAAGCGTATGAAGAAGAGACCACTGAAGCCCCAGCATATACAGCAGAACTCCGAAGGCTGTATCAGATTATGGAAAGAGTACGATCGCAGCAATTACTCACTGAACAGAGCAGCAGAGTACTTATGACTCAGTTGTTGGAAGAAGCGGGAGTTGACTCAGAGTACAGGGAAGGTCTCTTATTGATGGCAGAAACATATGGAGTTGTAGAAGCTGTGCGCACTGCCATTCAGAGGCCTTCAGTTCAATATGACCCACGAAGGTTCCAGACACGACCTCGCTCAGGTAAAAATATCCAAATTCCCGTTACAGTTGCAGAAGAGCCCACTACTACACCAACCTCCCAAACAGCTAGTCAACAGCACCCCGCCACCCATGAGGAGTCCACCGAACCACTACCATCCACTCCCCCACCATCACCTCCTAGAAGAGAAACAGTGGAAACCACATCGACTGCTCAACCCACCGACCCCACCTTCACCTTCCGTACTCCGATCTCCAGTGCCACCCTATTCTCTACCACTGATAACCCGGTCTTTGACGCAAACCCCATCACTACACCACCCACCGAAACCATTCCCGAGCCTGCCCTAGGACAACCATCCCCAATGCCTTCAGCCACCGGTCATCCTGACCCCAGATCCACATTCATGGGCTTCCCTGCTACCACGCAACCCTTTCAGCCCTCCTCAAATTTACGACCCCAACCCCCGATATCCCTCTCTCCATTTCTACAATCCCTCCAGGACATCTTTGCTAGGGCTTTTCAACCAGGCCCTCAACCATTCCCTGTCTTTTCAGCTCCCCACCCCACGTCACATCTATTCACCACTTCCACACACACACCACCTACCATACCAATGTATATGGCAGGCCCCACACTAACACCCACTCCTGAAGGTATGGACATTTCACCACCCACGGCACCTCCACCCACGGTTTCACCTCCTCCCATTCCCCCTCCACCAATTTCACCCACACACACAACTTTCGTAGACACATCATTCACTGTCTCCCTTCCCCAATTCCCTTCCCATGCATCTTCCACAGTAAACACCCCCCACTCATCTATAGGTAATGCATTGGACACCATGTTGGCTTGTATATCAAATTTAAGAACAGATTACATTCAGCTCCAGCAACAAAACGCACGCCTGCAAGAGCACTCAGCGACACTACAGCTCCGCCTTGCGGTACTAGAAGAGGAGAATGCTCGCCTCCACACACAGTTCCAAACCCTCCAAGACGCCCATAATATATTGGAAGTACAGCTACAGAACGTAGATCAGGAAGCAGTGCAGGTGGTAGAAAGTCACCTACGGACACAACTGGAACGCAACTCAAAACTTCAGCGAAATATGGCGCTACTTAAACGCCATCTTGCGGCTGCTCAGGAAGAGAACAGACGTCTGCAAATACAAAATCAAGAGAACCTGGAGGCAGCTATTGAGAGCACACCGGGGGCACCCATCAGCCCATCCAAGTTTCAAGCAGTGACCCCCGATAATATCAAGATTATATTGGAAGATTATGCCATGCTACTCGAAGCACATGATAAGCTATCGGAGGAGCTAGGACAACTGAAGCAGGAACACCAACAAGGCCCAACAGCTGCCCCTCCAACCACCCCCTCTGCAGCTTCGCTTCCCTCCGACGCAGAGGCCATAAAAGATCTCCAGCAACAGGTAACTGAATTGCAGACACGCCTACTACAATATGAGAGGCCATCTTCCCCTCCAGAGGCTCCCACGGACGAAGAAGTTGTGCAAATTCCTGTGGAACAAACGTTTGATGAAGAATATGATCCGCAACCATTCCCAGGAGGCCAACAAACAGAAGAAGCGCAGGACACGTTCGAGGCACCACGGCCGCCATGGTTACGACAAGTGGAGGAAATAGGGACCTCGCATGAAGAGCGCACCGTAGTGCAAAATCAGGCTATGAGGGTCATAGAGGAGACTGTTTTACAATCAGATTACTTCAAGAACTTGTCATCGAGATGCCTGATTCTCTCATCGGAACTCCAGTACAGGCCATATTATATTATCTTGGCTGATTATAATGCAGAAATACAAAGAGTCACGGGTCAGATTCCTACTTTTGCGACCCAATTTCAACCCGAAGACCTTCCTCCAGAGGTGCGAAAAGGCAAGATTCGTCAACCAACATGGCGGCAGAAACTTTTAGAGACTTATCCAGAAATGCTACGCACATGGAACAACGCGCCGTTGCACCTCCTGTACAACCCATGCTACGGTCCAGTCCCCCGCCGCAGGTCGTGGAAGGCATTTAATATCAAGGTACAGAACAATGCGCAATGCAAGGAATGGCTGAACTACCCGTACATAGCGCCACCACAAGGACCACCATCGGTAGCATATATGATGGGGACCATTCGCCACTGGATGCCGCGCTTGAAGCCCATGCAAGATGTAGCAGCGCAAATGATGCTTAAAATCTTAGATATGATGCAAGTGGTGCTGAAGACCTTTAGAAATGCAGCCGCACCACAGGTACGCCTTCCGGGGTTTAGCAATGGAAATTACGACTTGGTGTATGACATGAGCACCACCCCCAGTATCCGTGTGGCTTACGCTTGGCATGCACGCATCAAATACCTCCCCGCCTGCTACAAACAGACCTTCGAAGAAATGTTCAGATCAGGGTTCTGGGAGTACCACTCGGAGATTTTCGCGCCAAAGCCGACACATCTGCTTCAACTGTTTGCTTGTGAACAAGCAATGTATTCAGAGTACTACACCACCCCGCAACCAGAGACCCCCGGTGCAATAAATTGGGAGGCATTGGAAGCCGATCTAGCAAGAGGCTTAAGGATAGGAGAACATGAACTGGCCACCAATGTCATCCAATATTACATCGACCACCCGAGGGAACAAAGGTCTGTCAGGGGCGACAGACGCTAGGAAGGGGGGAGTGTTGGCATACAAAGCAATAAAGGAGTCATGCACAATACGGCAACAAGGCCAGATCATTTTTTCCCATAGATTATGTACAACCCAAGTGATTTTAATCACTACACAAACATTGTAAATCCCGTTTTTGGTAGATTAGACTCCATTTTGTGCAAGCCGAGGAGTCCTCGAGCTTGAGGAGTATTAGAAGTACCATCGTACCAAATTTCATAATTTTTAGACTTCGTTTGAGCCCTCAAATAAGCCCTGGAACCTAATTTTTAACTAGGCCGGACACTAGGTCTGGACAGGGCCAAAAGCTAGTCAAAAACTATAAAAAGAGCTAGAGAGCTCATTTTTGAGGTTAGATTGTAATTGAAACGAACTTGTAAGAGCATTTTGAAAGTAATCTAAAAGCTCCATTGATTCTCGCTCTTTGTCTTGCCGTGTGTGCGCGTGTGTGTGTATGTGTGTGCATGCTAGTGTGCTTCTCACTCACGCACTTGTGCCGCCACTTGCTCGAGGTCTTCATACCATCCTCACGTCTTCCCGGATTGACATTAAAGGAGGTGCTACTCATCATTGAGCTACACTATGAAACGTGGGGATGTTACTAAATGGGAAGATATTTCTGCAATCACACCTGAGCTCTCTAAACCATTAAGGATATGCATGCAACATTTTTCTTTCCCCGCTCAGGATCGATTCACTATGCCCCACAAGCGCATCTGGTTTGGTTTATATTTAGCATGTACTGGACCTCAAACGGTAGACCTAACAAGCTGGATAATTGATCAGTTGTACTTAGCACACATAGATGGGAAAGAAAGAAGGTAATCAATGGATGCTATGCTCTTACGAGAATTGTATACATGTGTTTGGCATACTATTTGCCAATAGAGCGTGCGATGACAAGCGAGGAGTTAAAAGCATTCAAGGGGACAACAAAGAAAGCTAGGAAGGCTAGCAAAGGACGAGCAGGAAAGCGCATGAGAGGAACCATTCCATGCCTATAGGTCCCAGAATCACTGTCACCGCAACCCTCGCCAGAACAATCTCCGATAGAGGCCCCTACAACTGTTCAACCCATTCGCATACGGTTATCAAGACTTGTTCTAACGGAGGGCACTACCAGCACAATCGCTCCTCAAATAGCCACAACCCTAGGACCTACCACCACTGCAGCAGAAGTTCCCACCACCATTGGTGCAGAAGCATTTTCTTTTCCGATACCCAACCTGGAAGCGGAACCCATAGATACAACGTTTGATTTCGAAATGCAAGATGCTTTCTCAAATGAAATTCAGTTTTCTGAAGGCCAGATTTTCCCTCAAGAATATGAACATCCAAGCTACCTGACCACTCCCCCGGATCAACAACAAGGACAAGTAGTATCCAACTCGGAAGGAGAAAGAACAGAAACAAATGAAGACAAGGGCGATGATGAAGCCAGCCAGGGCACTCATGAATCCCAAGAAAATGTGCAAATAGATGAGCAAGAACAACACACAGACACCCAGGGTGATACCAGTATGCATGAAGATGAAACCTTTGAAGCAGCAGCTTACACGATTACCATCAAAAAGCTATATTGCACCATGGAAAAAGTTTGGGCGCGTAAGAAGTTAACTGAGGAAGAGAGCCAAGCACTCATAGAACAAGAACTCGTCACAGGTGGTTTCGAAGAAGTATACATCAAAGGCTTCAGGGAACTTGTCAAATCCGTGGGATCTAATGAAGCATTAAGATATTTGCAGAGGAAGCCGTTACCACAATATGACCCCCAACAAGTACGACTCTTATCAAAACCAGGTGAATACATTCGCGTACCGACAGGTGCTCAATCATCCCAACAGGCCAAGGAAGCACGACTGATTCCTGAATGATCTGAGGCTGAAGAAGCTATCCTCGTCGACTCCCTGCCCCACACTACCACTGTACATACCATTGTAACCGAAGTACCTGCCACCCCAACTGCTCCTCTTTCACCTCCCGTCTCTCCAATCTCCCCTGTACATCCGATCTCTCACAAACCATCCACATCTTTGGATAGCGTTGTAGCGGAAGCTTTCCTTACTTCCATTCATCCCACAATTCCCACACCCACCCAACCTAGTTTTCCTCCTCGGACATCCACCTTTCTATCCAGTCCAATTTTCCCTCCATCCTTCCCTACCTTCCCCACACCTCCGAGACACCTTTTCCCATTCCCACCTCCATTAACCTTCTCCCCAGTCTCACCTCCCCGACCCACCGTAATTCCTCTTTCCCCTTTCCACCAAGTAGTCCAAGAGAACCCCTTTGTAAATTACTATTCAACCTTTGTAAATCCTGTATTTACACCCACACACACACCCACTGTCACCCCGCTATTCACAGTCACCGCACTTGATACCACGTCCAGTGACATGGACATCTCACCACCCACCGCACCAACACTCACCTCCTCTATCGCACCATGATATTTAGGCACCGCACATTTCTCCACTTTTACCACTGCATCCACATTCCCATCCCTATTCCCCCTTCCCATTGCATCAACACCCTTAAACATAGCAACTGCATTCACTCCGTCACTTATATTATCATCCACTATAGACACTGCATTTCGAAAAATGTTTACATGTATGACTCAAGTAAGAGATGAGTTTGCATCTCTTGGAAATAATTATCAGACACTGCAGAAGACAACCAACAATTTACAGTCGCAGCTCAATTCACTGACCATGGAGAATGCCTCACTAAACACCCGCTACCAAGAGCTACGAGAGGCATATCATAAACTAGAACTAGAAAGTGAAGAAAAAATCAAAGAGGCCATCACAAACATAGATAATTTGTTAAGGGCCCAGATGATTCGCAACGCGACGCTCTCCAGGAACATGGGCTTACTCAGACGACACTTGGCAGCAGCGAAAGAAGAGAACCAACGTTTAAAAGAACAGAACAGAGAGAATTTAGAAGCTGCTCTAGATAAGCCAGACCAACCGTTGAGCCCCAGTCGCTTTAAGGCCGTGCTCTCAGAATCTATGAAAATGTTGCTAGATGATCATGTCAGATTGTTAGATGAGTACGACAACATGAACGAGGAGTTCTAGAAGCTCAAAGAAGAACACAAGATATTGCAGTTAAGAGCACCTGTACCACCAGGGCTACGAGCCCCTGCGGACCCATCTCCTGACATCCTAGAGGAACTCAATGGATTACAGGCCTAGGCATCAACTCTTCAATCACGGATAGCAGTATATGAAGCACCCCCCAAACCAGACTCCCCACCGAAACTACTAGCAGAGGAAGAAACGATAACTATTCTGGTGGAGGAAACTTTTGAAGAAGCATATGAACCCCAACCCATCCGAGGCGGACGAGTCACGGCTGAAGGCTAGACGACTTTCGAACTTCCAACTCCCGCATGGATGAAGATGATTGAAGAACTTGGAACAACCCACTCGGCACGGGTAGAGGCGCAACTACAGGCAATGGCAATGATAGAAGAAAGAATTTTACAGTCTCCCTATTTTGCTCACTTGGCCCCTCGCAGATACATATCCGGGCATGAGCTACAATACAAGCCATACTTTATGTTAATAGCGGAATATCAGTTGGCCATAGAAAAAGAAAAAGGCAAAAAACCCTCTCACACGACCCAGTTTGAGCCTGAAGATTTGCCACTAGATGCGTAGCGAGGAGAAATCTATCAACCAGATTGGCGTAAGGATTTATTACAAGCATATCCAGAGATGATGAGCACTTGGGTTAAGGCACCTCTACACTTAAAGTACAACCCATGCTGGGGACCAGTGCCACGTCACCAACTCTTGGAAGGCATTTGCTATTAAAGTACAGAATAACAAGCAATGCCAGGATTGGTTGAATTACCCATACTTCACTCCACCCACAGGACCACCAAGAGTTGGATATATGATGGCCACGATTCGCCACTGGCTCCCTTGCTTAAAACATATGGACGATGTAGCAGTGCACATGACTGTCAAGATATTTGACATGATGCAGATGGTTTTGAAAGTTTTCCGTCGCGTCAAGGCACCACATGTAAACACCTCGGGTTTCGAGCATGGCAATTTGGATCTTGCATATGATATGAGTACAACCCCATCGCTCCGGGTGTGTTACGCCTGGCACTGTCGAATTAAATACCTACCGGCGGGCTACAAGCAAACCTTCGAAGAAATGTTCACAACCAATTTCTGGGAATATCATCAGTAATCCCACACACATTTGCTTAAACTATTTGCCTGTGAACAGATGGTATATTCCACGCATTATCGACTCCCACCATCTGATGAACCACAACCCATTGATTGGGAGAAACTCGAGGTAGATCTGGCCCAAGGAATTCGCATATCGGAACACACCCTCGCTCAGGAACTACTCCAGAATTATATCCGACAGACCTCACAACAAGGTTCTGTCGCGGACGACAAAAGCGAGAGGGAGGGGGTGTTGGCAGTAGCCAGAGGCATAGAAGACGCGGAAGCATGTAAAGACAGAGCAGGGAGTCAATCGAATCATGTTTTCAAAGAATTATGTTTAATAAATACTTTTCAAAACCTCCAACAGTGACGTTCATATCTTTTGTAACATATGTAACATAGAAAAACCCTTTTTGTAATTTATAGCTGCATTTTGTGCAGGCCGAGGAGTCCTCGAGCTTGAGGAGCTTAGGTAGAATGAGCGTACCAATTTTGGTTATTTTTAGATACCGTTTACCCTTTCAAATACTGCCTGGAACCTATTTTTTAACTATGCCGATCACTAGATGTGAAACCGGTCAAAACTATTCTAGAATCTATAAAAAGAGCTAGAGAGCTCATTTTTGAGGTTGGTTGGTGAGAGCTTAGAGCTATGTTGAGCTTGTAATTGAGACCTTGAGCAGTAGAGTTGATTTCCTACCTTCCATTGTGTCTTGCTTGTCTCTTCATTGTGTGTGTGTATGTGTGTGTGCATTTCTATGCTTCTTACCTTCACTCTCACTTCATCTCACATTCACGATCTTCATATCACTCCTATCTCTTCCGCGGATTGACATTAAGGAGGTGGAGCTTCTTAACGTGGTTCTCACCATTGTGCTAGAGCAACAGCCATAGTCAAACATATCGCTTTGGAACAAGAGCGTGAGTGTATCAAACACATCTTGTGAGCTAACTATTGGTTGTTTTTTGCATTTAAGTGGAGGGAAAACTAAATTTTCATCAAATGCCAAAACTTGACTCACAATAATTGTGTTTTTCAATGGATGGTACAAATGATATCCCTTAATTTTAAACCTATAACCAACAAATATACATTTCGTTGCTTTTTCATCAAGTTTGTTGTTGTGATGGCACAAGAGCATATGCTAAATAACCAAACACGAGCATATGACTAACCATATACTTATTTCCATCCCAAGCCTCTTAAGGAGTAATGAATTTCAATGCTTTGGCAGGGTAGCAATTCAACACATAGTTTGCACACATGACCGCTTCCATCCAAAACTTACCGTAAAGGTGCTTTCCTTTAACTATACATCGTGCCATTTCAAGGAGAATTCTATTTTTACGCTCGACAACACCATTTTGATTAGGTGTATATGGCATCATACATTGGTGTGAAATAGCTCTTTCATGAAGAAAAGCATTAAACTCATGTGACATGCATTCACCACCATGATCCATGGATAGAGTTAGAAGCTTGTTTGAAGAAAAATTTTCAGCCATTGCTAAAAACTCTTTGAAGCAAGAAAATACCTCATTCTTAACTTTCATAGGATACACCCATGTATGGCGAGTAGCATCATCAATGAAGGTAGAAAAATATACATGCTTCCTAAGAGATGAAGTCTTGATGGGACCACATGCATCACTATGAACAAGCTGTAATTTTCTTGTAGTGTGTGTATGACTATCTTTTGGAAAAGTAGCCTGATGCATTTTTCCAGGAACACAACCTTCATAAGCATGCTTTTCAATGGACTCAAGTGTTGTCAAACCAATAATCATTTCCTTCTTTTATATGTAAAGCGAGCATGCCAAAGCTCCATTTCAACCATGGAAGAAGTTTTAGCAACCAAGGCATTTGAGGGAGCCCTCTTGTATGTATCCAAGTGATACAAACTCTTACATAATGTACCAGATAGCACGATAATATCACTATTTCTAAAATCATGAACCATACACTTATCATCAACAAAGTGTATATGAAGTCCAACTTTTGAAATCATTGGAACTGAAATTAAGATCTCCTTGATATTGGGTACATACAATGCACTTCTCAAGAGAATCACACCTCCATTTGCAGTCATAAGCTCAATTTCCACAATTGCAATGATAGATAAGAGGCATTGTTTGCACACACCACATGTCCTCCTTTGGGTGCATCTTTCAAAGATGCAAAAAACCTTTTGCATGAAGTTATGTGTTTCGAAGCAACACTATCAAAGAACCAATCCGAATCAGCCTCACTCACAAACATACATTTGGAATGCAAAGATGCATCAGAATGACATGTAACAACACATGCCCAAAAATCTTGAGCCATGTTGGCTTCATCGTTCTTTATCGTTGCTGAATTTTCACCAACACACATGTCGGATTCCTTCTTCTTTTCATTGCACTTAGCAAGCTTTCTACACTCATCAATAGTATGACTAGCCTTTGAGAATATTTGGATCTCTTCTTCTTTTGCAAATTAGCATCATTAGAAGAATGAGTGGAAGAGGAAGATTAAGGCATCGGTTCTGTTAATGTGTTAACTGTTGGATTAGTTATTACTGGAACAAGACTACCAATGGCTTCTTGGGATGGTCAAGGGTTTGTAATACAGAGCCCCTATATATATTTCCCCATTCAATTCATTACTATAGATTTTCGGCCTTAATGATTCTAGCAATTCTTGTAGGAAATGGGGTTCTACTTAATGAGCGTCCGGCCGCATAGAGCTAGAAGTAATAACTTGCAACAACAAAATTTCACTTTGATTCTACAAAAATGCCTCTTGCAAATAAACATCATTTGCTAGAGCTGAATCTCTGCATAACTTTGTTTCAGCTATTTCTACATCAATTCTTGATAACCTATCCTGCTTGATGCCGAGTTGTTTCTCCCTGCGTTCCAACTCCTGCTACTGAAATTGCATAGTCCTCAAAAACTCCTGGCATTCTTTTTGTATAGATTTAATTTCCTTCTTTAACTTTACGGTTCATCCAATTTCTTCATCCAAAACTTGGCCTTTATGAAATAACTCTTTTGTAACCTTCTTTAGTTTTGTTTTTTCTTGTAATGATCTGTCAACCAGCACCTGATAAGCCTGTTCTATAGCGATGAATCTGGTGTGAGTAGTATCTAATGCAGAACCTAAAGCTTTCACGACATCCTCCGTATCCGTCATTCGCTGTTTGATCTGAGCAATCTTTGCATCTCTAGCCGCAATAATATAATCTTTCTTTGCCACCTGTCCCTGTAAAACTATAACTTGTTCCTATAATACATTTGCATCTCCCTTGATCGCCAGAATTTCTTCTTGTAGGGGCACGATGTGGGCTTCCAATAGGTATACCTTTGCTTGGTATTCAGTATGGAGGGATTGATGAGCATCATGTAGCTGATTAGGGAATTGCTTAGATAGGTGGAGGAGAAAATCACCAAGTTGGGCTAATTGGGAAAATGAATTGGGTACTTTAAAGGTTGATACGGGTCGAGAGGGGTTGATAGGAACTCTGGCTGAAGAGGAAGGTGGGGAGTAATCGGGAGAAGAGGGAATAGGTTGAGAATGGGAGATGGCCACCAAATGATTAGATGAGGGGGGAGGACTAGGAGGTAAGGTCACCTTAGATGGGGAAGGGGGAGGTGTTACTATATGTGCGGTATTGGTGCCTTGAGCCATAGCTTTCAGTGAGGAAGGAGGCACAGTGGAGACCACCGTATCTAATTGAGCATCCGGATGAACGAGAGACTTCTCATTTTGCATTTGCTCAGTTTGGTTAAGAGCCTTTGCAACTGTGTTCGATGCTTTATCAGGAGTTTCCTGCTATTGTTGATCGATTGTGTCACAAGCTTGAACCTGTTCCATAACAGTTTCTTTATCAGTTTGACCTTTAGGTGATGGTGGGGCAGAAAATACCTGTATGCATGAGGTGGTGTCCTGCAGAAGTGTTGTAGTAGAAGAGGCTTGTGTGCGACTCTGCAAGGGACTGATTTTCCTACGTTTCTCTCGAAAGAATTGCAGAAGGTCTTCATTATCATCATCAATACCCATGACTTGCTCTCATTCTTCATAGAAGAGGAGGGTATTCATCGGAGGAGGCTAAACAGGTTGAACAACAGGAAGGAGAAAGGGGAGAAGATGAGGAACACAGGTTTGAGGAATATCACCTTTGGCTATCTGTCGTGAGACCTCCTGACATTCACAATGGATTCACCGGAATAAGAATAACGCCTAGTTAAGTGATTCTTGGGCAACAACATTCATCATGGAATAAAATGGTCAAGATATCCCATACGTGCATTTTTGTAGGTTGAGAGCAGCGACCAAAAGTTGAAGTGCAGAGCATTCTGGTTTGGGTTGGCAAAGGATAGCAAACTCGTTAGAAGACTTGCGAGGAAATAACTGCTTCATCGTCACCATAGGAAGTAGAGGGACATCCACACTTCCGTCTTGAGGTTGATAGAATCCTTCAGCCATAGTGTTTAGAGTACCATGGCGGTTGACATAAGTCGAATGCACGAGAGTATAACGAGGAATACAGAGAGCACAAGAACACAATAGCGAAAAAGAGGATGAAGATCTTGGTTAAGTAAGAACACAAGATGGAAGCACGGTAGAAAACACAATCATCACCAGTGGAGGCAAACATGCATGCATAATGATGACATAAGCACATTAAGGAATTCCCAAGCATGGAGTGTGGTGGTGAATCATGGATAATTAATCAAAACGGGAAGTTTATGGTCAGATGGTCAACCAAAACATGTGTAATGTAAACAGTGGTCAAGATACAAAACAAACATAAGTCGGATGAATAGAAATAATGCCATCACCAAGTTAAGATGAAGTAGACGGTGGACAATACGGATGAAGTTTTGATTGATTGATGGGTTTAGGGAGAAAAGTACTAGTTAAAGTGGATCACCGAAAAGTAGCGAGTCCGACCTGATTTGCAATATGGTAGGGACCGAACCAACAAAGCTTGAACTTGCCACACAAATGATTAGACTTGGCATTATAAAAAGGAACTAATTGCCCTTTGGTAAAGACAGGAGTCCTGAGGAATTGATCATGGGTCCTAGCTTGCTATAGTTGCACTTCTTGAAGCACCGGAAAACTTTCAAGACGTTGTTCATCCAAAGACCGCAACACATCAAACCGGAAAGGAAAGGACTCTTTAGGTTATAACTTATGGTCCAATGCCACCCGCAAACTAGGTACCACCGATTCCATAAGTGCAATTGCCTCCATCCCATATGCCAATTCAAAAGGTGTACTTCCAGTAGCAACTTTATAAGTAGTCCAGTAAGACCATAAGACAGAAGGAAGGAATTGATCCCAACGCTCCGGACATTCCAACACAATTTTCTTTAGCATGTTAAGAAGAATTTTATTGGTACTTTCAGCGACTCCATTCGCACGAGGATAGTAAGTGGAACTAAATTTAAGGATAATCTTAAAGGTGCGAATGAGCACTTACATTAAGGTATTAGCAAAATGCATACCTTGATTAGAAACAATCTCCAAGGGAAGATCGTAACGAGGAAAAACATCACTCATCAAACATTTGGAGACCACCGAAGCAGTTGCAAACCGTAAAGCCGAGGCTTCAGCCCACCGAGTAGCATAGTTAGTACAAGTAAGTATATACCGATGATTAGTAACCATAGCAGGAGGCATAATGGGGCGAATGAAATCCAATCCCCACTTTTGAAAAGGCTTAAGAGGAAGGACAAGCTGAATCAGAAAATGATGTCATTGTAAAGGTTGCCCAGATCGTTGGCCCAGTAAATAGTGCTTGAATATTTTTATCGAATAAACTAATCCAAGACATTCACATTCCATTTAGCAGCGGCCAATCATCAGCTAGCATAATAAATAGGGTGAAACCACTTGTCCTGTTGTTTGAACACACTGCCGATTGCACTCTCAGATGGATCCACAAAGACATGGAATGGGAGTTGCCAATTCGGTGCTTGTAGAATAGGAGCTTGTATTAAGAGTGTTTTCAGATGATCAAATGAACATTGGCATCCCAAACATCGTAGCCGCATTCATTTTTCGGTAATCCATGCAAATGCATAATTGCTTGTTTTTCTTCAGGACAATGACAATAGGAGAGATCAATTCAACATGCTCAATGGGAACAATGAAGCCTACTTTCAACAGCCAATCCAATTCAGCCTTCACTTGAGCTGCATAATTGGGATTCATTTGGTAACTGGGTTGTTTAATTGGCCGCACATCCGGTTTCAGCATCACACAGTGTTGGTAGATACGAGGGTCCAATCCTTTCATATCGTGATAATCCCACGTGAATACATCAACAAATTCTTTTAGCAACTCTAGTAAATCGTCTTGAAAGGTTTCTGGTAACCTAGCCTTAAGCTTAACCGGCCATAGATTAGCCTCATCTCCCAAATTACAAGTGATTAGTTGATCTTCCGATACATAAAACTATCGGGGCATGGAGATATCCTCAGATGGATGGAATAACTGTTGGAGAGTCACGGCATCCAAGACCTGATCTGTAACTGGATCTGCTCCTTCGATAAGCAAAACTATCGTACAAGCGATCGGAGTCCAATTATCCACAATGGCTTGTAAATCAACTATATCCAGTGCTAGCAAATCCTAGTTAGCATTTAGGAAAGCTTCTTCTTCATCATCTGAAATTCGATCCAATATATACATGGGTTCACCCATGTAAGGTCGAGCATGTAGGTCGCAAGGCTTCATCTCATCCAAGGGTACCACATATTTCCAATGATTTCTTTTGACACTAAGTTCATGTGTAGAACAATTCTATAACACTTTTGCTTATTTCAACCAGGGTCTCTAAAATAGTAAGTTGTAATCCAGGCTCGATTCAGGTAATTCCAAAACAACAAAAGTCATTTTGAACACTGCTCCTTGGAGGGTAATGGCTATATAATGCATCCAAACCCACTGGATGTACCCTAGATTGATCAGCCATTCTTACAAAAAATTGGACGGGTTCAAATCTGAGTCCATCCTAATCTTTTACAAAGTGCAACTGTAGCAATATTCACACATGGGCCTCTACCAATTAATAGGTATGTAATTTTCTAGTTTTTATACCATACCGTAATTAAAGGAACAACATGGTCCATCATAGAATCAAGTTCCGGACTAATAGTTGATGTAGCAGGTGTACACAAAGACCCTAGATTGATTTTTTGCTAGAATTGTTGTTGTATACCAGGGACCAAGGCTAATAGTTGCCCCAACGTTATCGTAAAGATGCGTTTGATAAAATATTCCACACAAAGTCAAGACTCGACGTACTCGGTACTGAGTCCGATGTGCCCTTTGATGACAATTTGACTGGATTCATATCTTTTGGTGGTGTATTCGGTACTGTTTGCTGGTTTGCATATCATATACACATCCGCAAACTCATTTTCATCCATACATACATCCTCAAGTTGCTTCCTGAAGTATGCAATGTTGAGCGTTCTATTCACACATAGTCTTACAGTATCCCAATAAACACGTTTAGGAACACGGATTTATGAATATACAATACTTGTAAACATGTGTTTCTATTCCACCACTAACATATTAAACATTTGTTATAAATAGAGATAATTTCTACCATATAGTGTACAGAAAATCGTAACTTCCACAATAGTAAATAGATTCTTGATTACAAAGTATGAGTGTGGTTACATCACAGTATCGGCTTTACAATCATAGCTTCAGAGATTACAGACTACATCAGTTTTCGTATTTGCATATATGTGCACTTCATATTCTTTGTACTCTCCACTTCTAGAATCTGCCTGTAAGATAAAACACCGTACTTCTTCATAAGCGCTTCACACCATTTTGAACTTCTAAAATACAAAATTACCGAAATTAACAGTTTGAGAAACTCTTAGCATCTTCGGAAATCTCCATTCCTATTATATTGAAATGATAATTTTGTTACAGGGAAAATGGTCATCCACATCGGCTGCTAACACTGGCATGCATGGTGGATTCGAACCGATTGATTACAAAGTAAGATATTACTGTTGGAGATAGACGTCTACGGAAGCACGTGAACAGCACAAGGAAGAAGAAGAAGCTTGGAGCACAAACACAAAATACTGAATGTATTACTAGAGAATGTACAAAGATAAGTAGCTCATTAGGGCAATAGGCGTATATACAAGCCGGGGGAAAAAAACCTCTTAAAGAGGGAAAAAAGTGCCCCGGCGGTCCTAGAGTGTTCACACACATCACTACCTAAATATATCAACAAATCCCCCCTGGGAGTGATGCGGTGAACAAGGAGCTGGCACTCATGTATAAGGAAGTGCCAAGCTATGTGGAAATCACTCCACAAAAGGAAGTAAGCCCAAAGCTTTGCGGAAAGCTTCAAACTTCTCCCTAGGCAGAGCCTTCGTGAAAAGGTCTACAATGTTCTCCTGCATGGGCACATATGCCAAGCTGATCTCCCCAGCAGAGAACCTCTCCCTGACATAGTGATAATGGACCTCAATGTGCTTAGTGCGAGCATGGAACACAAGGTTCCTCGCAACTGCCAATGCGCTCTAACTATCAGTGAAGATGGTGGTGGTAGAAGACTGGCCAACACCCAAATCAGCCATAAGGCGTCTGAGCCACACACACTCAACAGTTGCTCTGAAATCTGCCCTAAACTCAGCCTCACAACTGGAAGTGGCCACAGTAGGCTACTTCTTGCTCAACCAAGATATACATGAGCTACCAAGCATGAAGCAAAAACCACTGGTGGACACACGAGTGTCATAGCAACGAGCCCAATCTGAGTCAGAAAAAGCATGCAAATCTGGCGGTAGTGATCCCCCCTTGGGATAAAACAACCCAAGTAGCCGAGTACCACTCAAGTAGCGAAAGATGTGCTTAACCAGTTTCCAATGTGTGACTCCTGGGCAATGCATAAACCTGCTCATCTGTGAGACAACAAACTGAATATCTGGGCGAGTAATGCATAAGTAAATCAAGCATCCAACAGCCTGCTGATAGAGAAAAGCATCAAATGCATCTCGAGCATCATGAAGACTCAATCGTAAACCTGTCTCCATAGGAGTGGCAATAGCCTTACAGTCTTCAAGGCCAAAACGCTGCAATAATGTGTCAATATATTTCGTTTGACACAAAGCCATTCCACCATCAACGTGCATAAACTGAATGCCCAAATAGTGATGCAAATGCCCCAAATCAGACATCTCAAATGAGGCATGCAAATCAACTTTAAAATCAGCAATATGTGTCTCAATAGGACCAGTGAGCAGCATGTCATCAACATAGACAACAATGATCAGAAGCACATCATTAGCACATTTAACATATAAGGTGCTTTCAGTTGGACTGTTCTCAAAACCATGTGCAATCAGATAGGCATGTATCTTCTCATACCAAGCACGTGGTGCTTGCTTTAAACCATATAATGCCTTCTTTAACCTGCAAACCTGGTTTTCATGCCCTTTCTGCACAAAGCCACGGGGCTGAAAAACATACACTTCTTCATGCAAGTCACCATTCAAAAATGTTGTTTTAATGTCCAACTGATGTACATTCCAACCATGGCTGCAAGTGCACAAATGCTCCTAACAGTAGTCATACGACATGTAGGTGCAAAGGTCTCATCAAAATCAATGCCTCTTTCCTGTGCATAACCCTTTGCAACAAGCCTAGCCTTATACCTGTCAACTGTACCATCAGGTTTATGCTTCAGCTTGTATACCCAGTTAGTGCCAATGGCCTTCTTGCGAGGAGGCAAGTCACATAAAGACCACGTACCATTCTTCATTATAGCATCAGATTCAGATTGCATAGCAGCCATCCAATTTTCTGAATTTTGTGCTTCATCAAAAGAAACAGGCTCATTCTCATCACAGAGACTAGATGCAGCCATAGCATAGCAATCTGATGCAAAGGAGGCACTATGAGATCCTGAACGAGTACGATATGACAAAGGTGCATCTAATTTGCTATCACGCAAAGTCTGCACCAGCCATTTTGGCATAGTTTTTGCCTGCTCAATATCAGCTCTCTCATCAACAAGTGCATCATGTAAATCTGCATCAGAAATGGAATGATCTGCATCATCATATGAAACCTGCAAAGGCTGAGAAGTTGCCTCATTAGGACCAGCACTAGCCTGTCCACCTATAAAAAGAGGCATCAAAGTATCATACATGTCTTTGGAGCTAACAGATGTCTCCTTAGTACATGAAAGCAATGGCTGAATAGCATCTTCCACAAAGACAACATCACGACTAACCAGAATGCGTTTAGTTTGCGGATGATACAGACGATAGCCTTTACTTTCAGAACTATACCCAACAAAAATACATTTTACTGCCTTATCATCCAATTTTCTGCGATGTTGTTCAGGCACTAATGCATATGCCAAACAACCAAAAACACGCAGATGAGCAACAGATGGCTTGCGGTCATGCCAAGCCTCATATGGAGTGATAGACTGCAACGCTTTAGTGGGACACCTGTTCAATACATATGCTGCACACATGACAGCCTCAAGCCAGAAACTATGTGGTAAAGCTTGACTTTTGACCATGCACCTCGCCATCTCCATGAGTGACCTATTCTTTCGTTCAGCAACTCCATTCTGTTGAGGTGTATACGGCACTGTACACTGGTGTTTTATCCCACGTTCAGCCAGAAATGCATTAAAATCTGAAGACATATATTCCCCCCCTCGATCAGAACGGAGGGTGCCCATTTTACATGCTGACAGATTTTCAGCCAAAACCAAAAACTGTTTGAAGCACATGAACACTTCGGACTTTGCTTTGAGTGGATATACCCATGCATGCCTGGAAAAATCATCAATGAAAGTCACGAAGTAAAGGTAATTTCCAAAAGAGGGTGTCTGCATAGGACCACAGACATCACTATGTACAAGCTGCAATTTCTGTGTAGCACGAACTGAACCATCTTTTGGAAAGGAAGAACGCTGCATTTTGCCCAAAATATAGCCTTCACAAACATGTTTTCCACGTGCCTCAAGTTTGGGCAAAGAGGACACCATTTCAGATTTCTGCAGGTGTAACAAACTAGAAAAATTCAGATGACCAAAGCGTGCATGCCAAAGCTTTGCATCTGACATAGCCTGAGAATCATGAACTGCACATGCCAAATCATTCACAGATTTTTCATAGTCTATGAGCTTATACAGCCCACGACATAAAATGCCAGAAGCAATAATCACATCGCCATTTGAGAGATCATGGAGTGTACACCTGTCATCAACGAATTTCACAACCAAGCCAATCTTGGCTAATGCAAAAACTGATAACATGTTCTTTTTGATCCCTAGCACAAATAAAGCATCTAACAAAGTGAAAGAACTACCATCAGCAGTAGTCAGAATGATCTTACCAACTCCCATAACAGGATAAGAGGAGTTATTGGCGCATGTGACAGTATTCCCTGTAGGGGCAGGCTCAAGTGAAGAGAAGAAACTGCGCTGCGAGGTAATATGTTTGGTCGCCCCACTGTCAAAGTACCAAACATCTGAGTCTACTGCAGACATGCACTGATCATGAGAAGATGGGTCAAAACTGCAGACAATAGTAAACGCCCATTCTTCTTCCTGCACAAGATTTGCAGACTCTGTTTTTGGTGTAGAGGCCTCTGCAACAACCATTCCAGCCTCTTTCTTCTTTGCCTCTTTAGCAGCCAATTTTGGACAGTTCTTTATAATATGATCATTTCCTTTACAGTACTTGCAAAACAATTTCTGCTTTTCTGATTTCTTCTCATCTTTATCCTGGTTCTTCGATTGTGCAGCATTTGCAGATTTCTGCTTACTAGCAGAAGAGCTCCATTTTCCTTTGCCCTTCTGACTAGCCAGGAAAGCTTGATCTGCAACACGCATAATGGACCTGTTCTGCCTGGACTGATCTTCCTGCAACAGAACAGAGACTAATTCCTCAAATGACAAGGCATTTGGATTGCCTTTCATCATCAACCAAAGAGTAGAGGCAAAACTCTGATATGAATCAGGAAGACCATTCAAAACGGTCTGCACAAGTGAGCTATCTGGTATAACCTCATCAGCAGAAATCAATTGTTCCTTCAGGTCTTTGATCTTTGTAAGAAAACTGTCCATAGAATCACCTTCATTCATGTGCTCACTCTCCAATTGTTTTCGGAGATAAGCAACACGAGCCTCATTCCTAGCCTGGTACAAAGTGGTAAGTGTATCCCAAGCATCCTTTGCTGTTCTGCAAGAGCGAATGTGAGGAATAATGGCACGTTTGACAGACAAAGCTATCAATGCATGTGTCTGGGCATCTCTGCCATCCCAAAGAATCTGCTCTGCAGTAGGTGCAACAGAAACAGCAGCACGAACACGAATCTGCGGAATATCGTCTTCGACACCATCTTCATCAGCTCCAACACCTGTATTTGCAGTACCTGTCGTTATATGTGTAACAGGACGTCTTTCAACACCCTGCACAATGTTCCACAATCCTTTTGCAACCAGTACATGTCGCATCATATAAGCCCATAATGGGTAGTTGGTACCATCCAACTTATCCTCAACAGCCAACATACGGAATACATCATTGCTTTCAGCCATTGTCGGTGACTAAAATACCTTGATGCAGAAAATTGACTGTATCTCAAAAAGTTGAATGGAACTGCCCAGACGAGTTCTGCTAGACCTGTAGCAGACTTCGAGATGCTTAAACTGGCGAACAGAAACTGGTATATACCTTTGGCACAAAAGGACAAAATAGCCTGCACAAGCACTGAGATAGTGCATTCGGAGGCCGAAACGAGCTTAGATCGCGATTTTGGCACCACAAATCGAAGCTATTTTGATCTCTGAAACACCTTGAGTATGCTCACCAGATTTCGTGCAAATCTGAGACTGCAAACGGAGGAGTGCCGATGGCGCCCTAGAAGAAGCGACGACCTGCTCTGATACCAATTGTTGGAGATAGACGTCTGCGGAAGCACGCGAACAGCACAAGGAAGAAGAAGAAGCTTGGAGCACAAACACACAATACTGAATGTATTGCTAGAGAATGTACAAAGATAAGTAGCCCATTAGGGCAATAGGCGTATATACAAGCCGGGGAAAAAAAACCTCCTAAAGAGGGAAAAAAGTGCCCCGACGGTCCTAGAGTGTTCACACACAATTACAAGTCATCATATTGGTTCTGCATCTTCGGAAACATAATTCCCTCTATATCATACCGCAATTCATTAATCATTTCTCTAATATTTTATTATGCAAATAGTATCTCCGCTTCAAAAAATTCTTTCAGATCTAAAAGCTGTTGACTAGAACTTCTACAGCTAACCACGCAGGCTTCGAGTTCAAGGATACATTCCTAAAATCCCTCTAATAGTTTGTCAAAAGCTATAGTAACATCAGATAATTGAGTTATATATTTCATATCTTTCTTTGACATTTCCTCTAACTTCGTTTTACAAGTTAGTTCCAAAACGGACGGCTCTTTTCTGAGTCGCTCCAACTCCGCTTCCTTATCTGCCAAAACCATGTTCACATATTCATAGTGTTGCTTCCATTGATTGACTTGCTTTTCCAACTCTGGGATCCGTGCAACTTGTGCCATCATCGTATCCAAATTTTATTGCATAGTCGGGAGCTTTTCTTGGAAAGTCGTAAACTTTGAATTCTGGACTACCCGTCTTTCTTCCACTTCTATAGTTGATATACTTTGCCTTTTCATCTCACTGCTTTGTTCCGTGAATTTGTCCTTCAACTTCTACACTTCTTGCTCTGCTTTTTGCAGCTGAGCAGCTAGCTCCTTATTAGTTTTCTTCAATTTATGTTGAGATTTCTGCATCTATCTAACTTCTACTTGTAATCAAGCTATGATTTTTTATTTTTCTTCCACAATTACCTGTAAAGTATTATTTTCCAAAATAGCTTCATTTAAATCATCCATCAATTCTTCATGAGCTGTACTCTCTCTAGCAACGCTTTCCGTTTGTGCATTGCGGTTGGGTGATCTCCGTCATCATCTGATCTCTTTCCGTAAACCACTTATCTTTTTCCATTATCATAGAATTATACTTATTCTAAAACTCTTCAAGCTTCACCGCACTCCATGAAAATCCTCTAGCTAGATCACCGAGTATTTCCAGTCTTATGGTCTCATTATTAAACATCCAAGGATTAATAGTATCTATACACCAGAGTAGGGGTAACTTCACCCTTCCTTCCTTAGTTCTCCACTTATCTACAAGTTTGCATGCTTGAAAAGTATGAAGTACCAGAATCTTATTGAATGAGCTTCTTGAATGGTCCCCTTCTTCCTGTTGTTGCTTCTAGTGTCTTTCCTCCTCGACAAATCTTTTTCCCCTTTTTTCCTCTTCTGTTCTTCGGGCTTCTTCTACCTCCTATTTCCATTGTCTTTCTTCTTCCTCTTGATTTTGTGGTGCATCTTCCTCTCTTGCTTTCCTATCTGATTCTTCCTTTGCTTTTCTATCTACTTCCTTTGCTTTTCTTTTTGCTTCTTCCTTTGCTTTTAACTCTGCTTCTCTCCATTTATTCTCCACCACCTACTATCTCCTCGACTCCTCCTCTTCATCTATCTCTGTCTTCGCCTAATCATGAGAAGTGTTACCTCCAAATTTCTGCTCTATGGCCCTTTTCTTCAAAATCTATAGAGAAACCTTAATCGAGCATACTGTGTATTCTTGAGGTAAGTATGCCAGTGTGTACGTAAAAAGCAGAGTAAAAAATATGCCCACTTTAGAATCCAAAGTTGCATTTATCGCTCGCCCAATCTGTCTGAAAAGTCTTCATACCTCTTTCTTCAGTTTTCGGAAGATAATTTCAACCCAATTCACGTGTGCCTTAGCAGATTCCTTCACCAATGCGTAAAGCTGTTGGGAGACCCCCATAATGCTTAGCTTGTAGATTAATGATCATGGTCATAAAAAACAAACCCAACTTCAAAGGATTATCATCGGACAACTGTGCGAACCTATATTCACCCGAATAGGGCTTACTGAGCAATGCGCAAATCTCCACGATGTCAACAGACTCCATGCTCGATGTAATTCCCTCATTAGCCACATTGAACCTTTTTGCTAACGCAGGTGTCAACTAAAACACTTCTTGCCCAATTCTAATACTAATTTCCTATGACTTAATATCATTACCAAAGAGGCATGTGTGAAATTGGCCAAGAATGAAGGCACATGGGCATTTGGGGACCAAGCAAGGGTTGGATAGGTCAAAAATAGGTCCATTTTTTTGTAACAATAGGACCCACCTATCAAGGCATCCCACCAAATTCTATTGTTTAACCAAATATATATAGAGCACTGTGATCTACATGAAAAGTGAATGCTCGTCCCAACAGATAATGCCAAAAATTCTTTATTGAATAAATAAGACCTAAGCATTCTCGTTCCGTCATCGAGTAATTCTACTCGACAGTTGTTAATCTCCGACTAGCATAGTAAACAGGGCGAAACCAACTGCGATCTTCCTTCTACATCAAGACACTTCCAATAGCTCTATATCAAGCATCCACAAGTACATGAAATGGTTGCATCCAGTCTAGAGCTTTCAGTACCAGTGCTGTAGCTAGCATTTTCCGTAATCGCTCAAATGTTGTTTGTGCTTCAGGTGTCTACACAAAACCATTGCATCTAGCTTGGAGCTTTCAGAATCGGTGTTGTATCTAGCATTTTCGGTAATCACTCATACGCTATTTGTGGTTTAGGTGTCCACACAAAACCTGCTGATTTCACATGCACAAGCTTGTTTAATGGTTGATATGAGCAAGACCCCATAAATGCCTGCATCACACTTGTTCCAAAAAATCTAACACTTCCTTCGGATTTCGGGGTGTTGGAGTCTTTTAGATGACTTTGACTTTATCTGGATCCACTCCTATGCCCTTTATTGAAATGACATGACCCAATAATTTGCTGCATTTAACTGCAAAAGTTTATTTATTCGAATTCAAACAAAGATGTACCTGTCTATAGGAATCAAAACAAGCTTGTAAATGTTCTAGGTGGGCTACCATTGTGCTAGAAATTGAGAAATCATCTAGAAAAATGTGCATGAATGATGTAAGATACAGAGCAAAAATTTACTGCATACACCAGGGCCTAAATTTCATGGCCAAAGCAAAATGTCATATGACAGGTAAAATTTTGCTTCTACCTTTCATAAGAGAAATTTTGACATGTTTACAGAAGCGATATAGATGTAATATATGTACAGATCTACAAAAAATGACAAGAAAATTACCAACCAGAGCTTGTCATTTGACAGGAAGTTTCAAAAAACACCTATTTTGACAAGCAAAAAGACCAATGATAGACAAAATGCCTGTCAATGTTGGGCCCTGGCATACACCATTGGAAGGTACTTGATGCATTTCGTAATCTAAACCACATGATAGTACACGCAAAAACTCCCCAATTCGTAATAAAGGTTGTTTTTTATATGTCCGCTTCCACCATTTGAACCTCATTATACCCACTGAACCCATCGAGAAAGGAATATTTTTCCCTTCCTACAACCTCATCAAGCACACTGTCCAAAAATGGTAAGGGAAAAGGATCCATTATAGTAGCCACATTTAATTTCATGTAATCAACACAGATCCGTAATTGTTTATTTTTCTTCAGAACAATCACTATGGGCGAGACCCATTTCGGATTTTGAATGGGAAAAATGTAGCCAACTTTTATCAGTCTCTCTAACTCATGTTTGACTTTTTCTGCAAAATTAGGGTTCATTCTATACCTCTACTGCATCACTAGGGTAGCATCTGGCTTAAGAAAAGTTCAGTGATGATAAAGCTTCGGATCCAGTCCTTTCATGTCTGAATATGTCCAAGCAAAAGCATCCTTGTACTATTGCAACAACGTGATCAAGGCCATCCGTAATTTTGGAGCAAGCTCGGAACAAAGTCGGATTGGCTTAGGCTCTTCCCTAGTTCCCAAATTTATGAATTCTAAAGAATCTTCTTCCACTCGTATCTTTCCATTCTCCATGGGATCTTTTATGATTGGTTCAACACTATCCTCGTCCTATAATTCCAAAGATTCCATACACACCATGGTCACCATACTCTCCCATTCTAAGCTGATGACTGAATTCACATCAACTACACTGAAAGAGAGCAAATCCCTATTTGCTTCCAGAAACTGTTGTTCCTCATCCTCTTCGAGTCCATCTAGCATATGCAGAGGCTCTGCTATTACTAGTTTATGCTTGGAAAGGCAATGTTGATCTTCATCTAAGGGAACAAAGAACTTGGCATGCCCTCTTTGGAAGGAAATTGTCTTTTCATCCCAATGCTAGTGAACTTTAGCATTTCGCAACCATGACTGGCCCAATAACAAGTTATAATCTAAGCTTTTTCCCTTCCGTTCCAATACAACAAATGTAATATTAAATCGAACCTATGCAATATGAATAGGGATGTATTTGACTAGCCCCACTGGTTGTAGCCATGATTGGTCTGCCATCCGAACAAAGAAGGGTGTTGGGTCAATGCTATTCAACCCATTTTCTTATGCAATGTTTTAGATACCAATAAACTTGTATCTGGTACAACATCCTTCTTTGGCTCTTGAATGATTTTCTCATATGTCGTGCCAATTGTGCTGTGTCACTTCTTTCTAGAAGATTTTGCTAGGATTAACGGAGGCTCAACATAGTGCTTTGGGTACTCCATAGCCTATTGTACTTCCTTCTTAAGAGTTTGCTTTTTCTCCACAAGTGTTAAATAATCCAATTTTTGTCCACTTGAATACTCTTTCTGGGACCTGGCGACTACTGATACTGAAGGCTCCAGATACTCCAAGGTCACCACATTGGCCATGGGTGCCTTGAGCTTAGCTTCTTCCTTCCACTAATCATATTCCTTGGTCTCCTCACATTCCCACCATCTATGACCATATTGTAGACAAAATTGACACTCAATTGGTCGATTACCTGAGTTGCCTAGTCCAAGTTGCTAAAATCTCCATCCTCTGCCGAACTCTTGTCTGTTTTGAAAAAAACCACATCGTTGCTTTGAAAATTGATGTGAATCTGGATATTGGGATGGTCCTACAAGTCTAGCATCGTGACTATTCTCCCATTGTTTGATAGAAACGTGGGGCTTATATCCAGCTGAATTCCCTTTCCAAGAAGGTACATCTACTTGTGTAGTAGCGACCAAGGTATTTCTTGCATTAAAGAAGTATTCCTCTAAACTATGATTAGTCTTGTTGCAAATTGGGTAAAATACCTGGTTAAGCGCACATTGGACCATGATGGGCCCCACATTCCTTCACCATAAGCAATACAACTGTTTCTCTAGGGTTGTGCCTTTCTTGCACACCAAATTAGTCTTCTCTGAGCCCAAATTGGCAAGCTACATCTTCTGATCCATCAGTATTGCTAAGTCAATAATATGGTCAAGCATATGGGATTAGTGGAGTGTATACATATAAATCTTTTCTTTGATGGGTGGTTGAAGTCCGCAACAAAGAATTCTGGTAACATTTCTTCAATAGAACATTTGTCTGTCAGGAACTGGCGTAGTGTAGATCTAAAATATGATGCATACTGTTTGACCATCCCTTTCTGCATCATATATTGAAGCGAAGAATGTAACTCTAAAACAATCTTAGTAGTCCAAAATCGCTCTAAAAACACCACCTCAAACTCATCATAAGTTCAAAAGTAATCGGGAGTGTACTCAATAAGCCATTTTAGTGCATCAACGACCAACATGGCTTAGAATACCTGGAACTTGTGCCAATTGTCATGCATGTTACGATGGTTACATAAGTATTGATTCTCAAATGTCCGTACATGCACATTTGGATCCTCGTCCACTCACCATAAAAAAGAGTATAATTTAACACTAGTAATGGGTGTTTGTTTGCCATCAAATCACCAAGTGTTTGTAAGGTATCGGTTTGAGGTGAGAGTATTACAGCGAACTACAATTCTGTAGGGGGTTCACTACCACCGCTTTGACCTACTTCCATAGGGTATTTATCTTCCTGCAGGTGGTTCTGCTAGTCGGTCTCACTAAATTCCCCTTGCCACAATACTTTAGTTGGTTTGCTCTCCTTCCACTCAAAGAGCAAATCCTTCAAAAGCTTGGGGGATAAAACTCGGTTTCCACCCAAAACTGCATTTCCTTTGGAATAGTAATTGCATCCTTGAGAGGAATGTCTTCAAGCTTCAATGTTGCGAGTGTCTTCCACATGAATTCGTCTAGATAACTATGATGATAAGTCTTTTGTAAGTACTCCTTGCCACTTTGTATTGGCATCAATCCACTTTGTGCTGTGTTCTGTTACCACATCCTATCGTGGTCACCATAATGGAGTGTACTGTTCACACACAGTCTAACAGTACCCCAATTAATAGGTTCGGGAACACAGATTTACGAATATACAATACTCGTAAACATATGTGTTTGTTCCACCACTAACATAAACATTTGTTATAAATAGAGATACCACATAGTGTAGAGATAATCATAACTTCCACAACAGTAAATAGATTCTTGATTACAAAGTATGAGTGCAATTATGTCACAATATCGGCTTAACAATCGTAACTTCGGAGATTATAGACCATCAATTTTTGTATCTACATATCTACACACTTCGTATTCTTCATACTCACCACTTCTAGAATCTGCCCGTAAGATACAACACTGTCTTCTTCCTAAGCGCTTCACATTGTTTCGAACTTCCAGAAATACAAGATTACCAAAATTAACGATTCCAAAAACTCTTAGCATCTTTGTAAATCTCCATTCCTATTACATTGAAATGATAATTTTGTTACAAGGAAAATGGTCATCCACACAAGCTCCTAACAGCAACACATGCTTCATTGTGCACGACATATAAAGAAGCAAGAGTGTCCCATGGCTATCTTGATGTAGAACATTACCGAAAGTGTGGAGCTATATTATGTGTCACAGAACGTGCAATCAATGCACGAGCTTGAGCATCTTTTCCATCCTATCTAAGCTACTCCTGTAGTTCGAGACGAAGTTGTTTTACAATATG
Organism: Ceratopteris richardii; assembly: GCA_020310875.1. NCBI lineage: Eukaryota > Viridiplantae > Streptophyta > Polypodiopsida > Polypodiales > Pteridaceae > Ceratopteris > Ceratopteris richardii. Next base: position 36,236,148 of record CM035432.1, on the reverse strand, counting down.
CTTCACATGTAAGACCACATTGGTCCCATCAAGCTTATCTTTATTAGCTTGAAGCATGCAAAACAATTCATTGCTGCCCACCATTTCATTAAAGAACAAGAATGTGACAAAATCTTTACTTCAATGAAAGCTAAAATGAATATTGTAACTTCAGCTCACAAACCTTCACTCTTGTTGAAATTTTGACTACATAAATGGATTCAAAATGGGATTAAAACTCCAATGCCACTCAATGCAACTTGTGGAAATGTTTCTTGGCTGCTCAAGTTCATTGTTCTATGCGTCAAAGTTGATTTGCATTGTTAAAAGTGTGTGTGCACTGCAATGCAAAAAACCAAAACTTGAGAAGGAGATGAACTTGCTCTGATACCACAGTTGGGTGTGTGTAAAAGTGCAAGAGACACACGAGATGCACACACAAGGAGCACAAACATAGCAAGACACATGGAGAAGATGGATGGCTAGAATAGCTCTCTCTTTTGATGATGAATTGAACTGAAGTAAGAGTTGAATAATATCCCTAAGTACAAAGTACCACCACATATGAGTGAATCATGTACATGGTAACATGGGGAAGAACCTCTAGCCAATACTAGAATAAAAACTACCCATGTATAGGGAAAAGTTTCACATCAAAGCTACTGGACACATAAGTGTAACAAATATACCTCACACAATCATTGACTCATCCACACACTAATTTTTTATGCTTTCTGCTTACATCCAAAAGCCTCTCTCTATCTCTACCTCTTTGACCCTCATATACACACATATGTACAAGAAGCCATATACACATTCACACCAAAAAGCACACACAAAAACCTCTTTTTAATCTCTCTCTCTCTCTCTCTCGTCAATGGCCCTCTCCACCCACATCTAAGATAATATGGAATAATCGATAAACAAAGATGGAACAATTGAAATCATATAAACTCAGATGATGTATACTTTGGTAAATGCAATGGAATACAAGATTACAAAATATAGTTTTCAAGATCTCTAAATTGATTCTTGAGAAATTCAAGCTTCACTATGAAATTCATTTGCATAGATTGCAAAAATTTGGCCAAATGAGATGAAATTCTCATTGGCATTAAATGCTCACTCTGCACACTCTTTTTGGAGGTAAGCAATATGAGCCTCGCTTCTTGCCTAGTATAAAGTTGTAAGTTTCATAGCGCTATCATAGGTATATGGTTAGTAAGATCTGTTAGTATATGATCAATGCCTACCCCTCATGATTATATGCACATTTTGTAAGGCCCCCATTATGAGGAGAAGCCAAGTGTGCATTATACAATTGATGGGAATCCCAATTTGCATGTTGGATGAAGGTCATATTGGACCATGTAAGGTATTTGTAAGGAAAGGGAGTTACAAGGGTCCCCAATTGTGGGTTTGGGGTAGCGGTGAGCAGCCTTGGCTCAGGGGTCCAAGGGGTCCAGCGGGCCCCATCATGGGGGTCCAAGGGCAGTGCCCCCAGCGTGATGGTGAAGGGAATATTCCATAGAATATTACCTCTCAAAGTCAAAAATCATTTATATTTATAAGATCGGTTTAACCGACCTAAGCCACATATGGCAACTATGCGGGCAGTGGCCACCCATGCTCTACCGCCCATGTACAGCCGTCCGTGGAAGGCTGCCCACTATCCTATATATACATGATTTCTACATTACCTGAGACATCGAATCGAGCCAGTATATCTCTACCTTGTATCTCCCTATCTAGAGTTGTGTAGATCACCATTTAAGCTCTACCTTGAGAGCGCACGGGTGGACAACACCATCATCTTTGTACTTCTTGTTAGTAGAAAATGGTTGCAATTCTCCTATATCTATTATCTTCTCTACTACTGCTCGTGTGTTATATTGCGTAAATATTGTCTTACATGGTATCAGAGCCATAAGGTTCAAATAGCTTGAGAAGTATCACTGTTTTAGCCTACTAGCAGACTAGAATATCAGTAGATGTTTAGAGTGATTACATGATGGCTTCATCCTTAAACATTGGTCTTGATGCCCTAGCTAATATTAATGATGCACCTATTTGAATTCGTCCACCTGCATTCACTGAAGGGCAGCTAGATGTAACCAAGTATACACTCTGGAAGTTCAAAATTTTTGCAATTTTGGACTCCTATGAATTACTTAACACTGTCATGGGATGGATGGGATTGGATCTAGAGCCTATACCAGTTGAAGATCCAAAAAATTCAAGGTTGATGATTCAGCCAGATCCATATCTTCTATGAGCTTGGAAGAGGTGAATGTTGATGCATTATGTGCAATTGTCACTAGTGTAAGTGATTCTATGCTTACTTTAGTTTAACATACAACCAAAGCACATGAGGCTTGGGGCATATTGGCTCGTCAATATGAGACCAAGAACCACACTAGGATACAAAATTTAGAAAATCAATTGGCAAATGAAAAGCATTCTGATTCTGAAAAGGCTAAAGATTTTATCAAATGGATAAAACATCTTCAAGATCAATTGGCTACAGTTGGTGTTGTTATAACACTAGAAGAGCTAGCTCGAATATGTGTGCATGTTCTTCCAGCAAAGTATGATGGATTAGTAACATCCCTTAACACTCAGGTAAGACCAACTCCCCTTACATTTAAAGAGTTTAGTGCTATGCTTTTAGAAGAGGAGATGTGGTTGAAGAATCGGCAAAGTACAAATGATGCTACATTCTGAGCCAATACAAAAGGTGAAGGCTCTTCTGATGGGTCAAAGAAGAAGCCAAAGAAGAAAAAGTTTACAGGAAGTTGCTTCTGTTGTGAAAAGAAATGCCATGCCATCAAGGATTGCAGAAAGAAGCAAGCTGATGAACGAAATGGGACTATAAAATCATCTTGGAAGAACAACGAGTTTGCAAACAACACAAAGCTGGAACTATGGGTAGCTACTGAAGAGGTATGCTCATCCGCTCAAGCTTGTGTTGATAAACCATGGATTTTAGATAGTGGAGCTTCTCGATATATGACGAGTAAAAAGGATTGGTATAGTTCCCTAGTGCCTTTACGGGAATCCATCAATCTAGTGGTGGGAAATGACTCCAAGTGTCCAATCGAAGGAACTGGAACCTTCTCTTTTATCACTTCTCCAAGTGCTGAGAAAAAGTTATCTGATGTTCTCTATGTACCTACACTGAGAATAATTTTTTTATCACTTTTTGCAATAACAGATCATGGACTCAAAGTTCACTTCAACAAGAGTGGTGCAAAAATCATGAATTTATCAGGTAATGTAGTAGGAAAAGGCATAAGATGTGATAACTTGTATGAGTTAAGTGCCTTAACTGCTACAGAAGATAAAGATGTGAGCAGGTTATGACACGAATGATTTGGGCATCTCGGATTTGTAGTTTTGAAGGAGATGCAAAGAACAGGGATAGTTGCTCATTTGCCTGCATTTTCAGAGTTGCAAGAACCTTGTGAAGCTTGCATGATGGGCAAGCAACAACAAAAGGCATTTCCACGAGAGACCAACAATCGATATCAAGCTCCTCTAGAGTTGGTACATGCTGATCTCTGTGGTAAAATGTCTACACCTGCTTTAGGAGGATCTTTCTACTTTTTGTTGTTAGTCGATGATTATAGTAGAAATATGTGGGATAAGTATGTGGAAAATGAATCAAGAAAGGAATTGAAGAAATTCACAACAGATAGAGGAGGTGAATTCTTATCAATAGAATTCATTAATTACTGTAAGGAGCATGGTGTGGAAAGGTAACTTACTAGGGTCCCCAATTGTGGGGTCCGGGGCAGCGATGAGCAGCCCCGGTTGAGGGGTCCAAGGGGGCCAACGGGCCCCCTTGCTAGGGGGTCCAAGGGGCCAACGGGCCTCCTGGTTGGGGTTTCCCAAGGGGCCAGCGGACCCCCTCATGGGGTTCTAGGGTAAGTCTTACAAGATCGGAGTGTAACTATTGCACAACTATTGTCTTACAAGTTCGGAATGTAAGTCATGGTTGAGTTCATGGGATTAGAAAGATCATATAATGTTCAGTCATGATATCATTGATGTTGAATAGTAATAGAGTGCTAAAAAACAAAAAAAAAAACAAAGAAGGGGAATAAATTCACAAAAGCTAGGGTTTTCTTGTGTTTTTGTCTGATATGCTATGTCTTGTCCATGCTCGCCCTCCTCCCTGTCTTCCTATGATCTTCATTGTTTTTGTTCTTGGTGACTCTTCTTGTGGAGATCTCCTTCTCGAGAGGAGTAAGGCATGTCACACTTTGATGCTATGTGAAACGGTATGAGTTTTGGACAAGAACGATTGATTGGATCTCCCCCCGGACTTGGTGCTCTTGGCTTTGCTGTTGTTGCCAAAGTGGTGTCTCCTAAGACATTTGCTAAGACAATTGGTTTTTCCTAAGAGGGCATTTGCTAAGAAAATAAAAGTATGTTAACAGATCACTCTTTCAACCCTCTATTGATTTTAAGTTGGAGAGAGTGTTTACGTAAAATGGTACTATTGTTTCCTATACTTGGTTAGGGATAGGTTTTACATACAACTTGGGAAGTTACTTGAAAAAAATATGGCTCTAATATTATGATTTGTTATCAAGATTATGAGAGATGCTTGGAATCTGTTGATGCAATGAATACGTTATTTAAATCTTTAAGTGGGGATGCGATAATATACCATTTTCCTTCGCTTTTTGTTTTTAGCGACGATCTAGATATGGCATGCGTTCTATTATATCTAGTGGCAGACATTTAGAGGGAGGAATGAGGTGACAAACGTTAGTTGTTTCAACACCCCCCCCCCCCTGTTTCCCCTCTCATGCATTTTAGCACTCCATATCTCTCCTCTAGAAACATGTAGACAATCAATGGTACCCATGTAGACAATCATCGTCCGTATATATATATATATATATATATATATATATATATATATATATATATATATATATATATATATATATATGTATGTATGTGTGTGTGTACATATGTATGTATGTATATTATATAGAATGTCTATGCCAATGTACTCGTATTTTTCATAACCTTGTTGTCACATATTGCAAAGACTAAAATGAAGGTATAAAACACGAGTGACGAAAAGACAAAAATCATATTGAAGAAAAAGTTTGGTCAAATGTAGGATAGGAAAAAGGATACACGATCAAATGGATTATTCATCTTCTCTAGCGAGCTTTTGCAATGTCATTCGTTGCTCTCTATATATTATCTATCTATATGAGGTAGCTTTGTGTATCATCATTTATTGGGTATTGAAAAAGAAAAGAAAAGGTAAGATTGATGATAATGTTCACAGAACTAATGTGAATTCGGATGTTTTGGCATAAACTCTCTTGATAATTGGCGTTCCCAACTTAGTGAGAAAGTTGTCATGGCCCCCTACCCGATCACGATGTTCTTAAATTGTCGATTAGGGACCTATTTATCAAGCATAACACTTTTTTTCATTCTTATTTGATGATTCTAATAGTGCTTTGCAAGTGATGGTTGATGGCCAATGGTTAATAAGTAATACCCTCTTGTCCTTTTTTGAATAGTACATTGTCTTTAATGCGAGGAATCTAGACTCACTAAGTTTCCTATGTGGGTTGATTTCTCAAGCCTACCAGCTGAATATTACCCTGGGTTGACAACCTTGGGCAATTTGCTAGGAAAAGTTTTGGGTCATAAGTCATAAGGTGGATTAACCCTAAATGGTATCCTCAAAAAATATTTTTCATTGATGTGTTTAAGCCGATTTGAACCTGGGTTTGATGGGAGAAAAAATCTTCCAAATTCTTATTATAAATATTATAAAAAAAGACATTTGATTAACCATTGTCCCTTTCTTAAAGGGAATAATGTTTGTCCTTCCTCCTCTTAATCTATTTGTAATGAGGATGCTATTTTTTTTAGCTTGATGTCCATGAACAACATAAAATTGACAAGATTTCTTAGGAAGTTGATGGCTCTGAGGATGTACTTATGGCTCTGACGTACTTATGACAGAATTTGAAATGTTGAGACTAAGGCTTGGTGCAACGGGGAGGCCTCGTGGGCCAAGCTGATCTTCAGAAACAAGAATGAGTTGGCGCTCATGGGTTTCCCAAATTGGAGGAATCTTGACATCTTGACCTTGCTATTTTCCCCGATCCCCATCTTCCCGAAAGGCTCTAATCTGGTGTGCTCCCTTTGGAAGAGTTGGAATAAAGTCAAAAGCTTCACAAGAATAAGCGAAGACTGGAAGTGGGCTGCCGGTATCAGACAAAACGACTCTATCTGGTTCCCGATCCATGGCATCCGGAGTGTGGAATCTTGGAACATTCAAAACGCCAAGAAGCTATGGAACAAAGGCTTCAAAAAATGGAAACATCTCTGGAAACAAGACACCAACTGCTGGATCAACTTTGAGGATATTGACCCTAGCATCAACATTTCGCATGAAGAATGGAACACTTTGCAAAGCAGATTTCTCGCCTGGGACCGACACAAAGTTCGCCTTCTCATGGGACACGACATGCCGAGCTCGCTTGGTCTCAAATGGCACAATGGGAATAGTCTATCAAAAATCCCGAACATCAAAGAAACGATCGACTATCAGGTTAACCTCAACAAAAAGTGGTGCCTGTCATGGACGCGGCTTCGGTGGGACATGAAGTTCATGGCTATCTGGCACCCCCTCATAGAAATCAAAAAGTCTGTCCTCTTATGGCAAATTCTTCATCACGGAATCTGGACCAACCTTAAGGCTAGCAAAATTTGTGGGATCCCTCCCTGGTGCAAACGCTGCCACCGGTCTATCGAAGATGTTTCACACATCTTCTTTACCTGCCCCAACTCCAACAGACTCTGGCAGGTGGTTGGAAAGAGAATTAGACTTCAAAAATGTCTTAGCTGGCAGCAAGCCCTGCTGGGAGAAGCGATAGGCTGCTCCGCGACTCTCTGGAACGCCATCAGAGGGGAGGTTCTATGGAAAATCTGGCGGGAAAGATGTGCTTTCAACTTCGGTGACTCCCCCAAGGAGTGGTCAATTGAGAAATCGCTGTTCCTCCTTGGCAAAAGGATTGCCAACTGTAAAAAATCCCCCCCCTTTAGGCATCATCAAGTACTCCTTTTGATCGATAACAAGCTTAAACCCAAGTGGGCCCCACATGAGGGTGATGAGAGGGTAATTAACCTTCTTTGTAATGTCATCTAAGCTCTGTAAAAGCTTCCCCTGCTTTGTGGGATTTGGGGGGTCCCGTGGGCACTAGTCCCCTTCTCTTGTACGTTTCTTTATTTAATTCAAGTCCGGGAGAGTAGGCTATTGCCGAACTTCCTTTACATTAAAAAAAATTTGAAATGTTGAGGACTTCATTGCTTCTGCTTCTCTTATTAAGCACTCTAAATCTTATAAGAGTTATCTTTTCTTGGTTGAATAGAGATGCAATATTTGGTTCTTATTGTTCGTTAGATGCTCTACTTTAATGATGGTCAATGTTGTCCTCTCTTCTTATGCATTTCTCCTTATGCATTTCTCCTAATGAGAACCTTGAAGTTTTCATAATTGAATTTTAAGGGATACACTCACCAATTAGGGCTAAATCCATTTTCAATTGGCTTAAGAACTTGTCTCTAGTTCCCAACTTCCTCTACCTTCAAGAGCTAAAAACTAGTGGCAATAAACCCAATTCTAATCTTAAGAGCTTTGAAATGTTAATTGTGAGCTTGATGGTTCTTTCTTGCTCTTTGACCACAAGCACCTTAAAAACGTTTCTCAATAGAATTTGTCCTCAATATAAAGCTCGTTGGCCCCATTTAAATGTTTTCCTTCTTAAGACCCCCTGTGTTGGTGATAAACTCAAGAGTGTCATTTCTTTTCACTTCTCTATAGATGTCTCCCACTTCATTGCTAGGGACAAGCATGTAAGACATTTAAAGACTTTCCACCCATTACGAAAGCATTACCAAGTAGATTAGGGCTCAAAGAAGAATGATGTTTGTGAGAGTGATAGTGATTGAGAGCATTCGTTGCTCCCAATCTTTGGGTTCCAATCTTCATGAGATTTTTTTGAAACTTGGGCAAAGATTGAGATATGAAGAAGATCTTGAGGTTACTGGTGCTCTTGTTTCTCCAATAGAGTTTTAGGAAGGAGAGATTGATAGACCTACCACTTCTTTGACGAAAAAAAGAATTTCAAAAACTTCACACCTATGTTGAAGGATGGTTGGGTTGCCATCAATATTGAGGAGAATTTTCAAGGGGAATTAGCTCCTTCACTAATGTTTCCTCTAGCCCTCCCAAGGTGGGGGGAATATATCCGAAGAGCTAGGGCTACGATTTCCCTTAAAAGGGAAAAACCATTCCCCAAAGAATTCCTTCCATTCTAGACTTGCCCCTCACTATCAATGAGGTTAACAAAACCATTAGTAGAATAAAACCCTATAAATCTACCAGTTTTGATGAGATCTTCAGTGCATTATTATTTGAGGTTGAAGGTGTCTTAACTCCATACTAGGGTTATTAAGCTTGTGCATAAAAGAGGAACCAAGGACAAACTAAACATGGAGACCTATCTCTTATACAACTAGTACCTACAAAATCTTCTCTCCCGATACATGGAAGACTCAGCCCTATCATGGAAAACATCCCTATCCTTGAGAAAATGGGTTTTATTAAACCTAGACAACAGTCATAATATGGAGACAATCAATGATCTTTTCCTAGAACCATATTTGATTTAGACGGGTTCACTTTCAAGAAAACCAGATTATTTGTTCTAAACTCCAAGGATCTCTTTTTGAGATCATGATATAAGTTTTGACGTTTTTGTGCATATTTAATGTTCTTTTTTACCCTTTTTAGCATCTGTTTAGATACCTCAATCCAATTTTGTGAATTAAAATGTGAATGTGGTATCAAACAATTATAGCCATACATTGCTTGAAAAGGTGTCTTTTTAATAGAAAAATGCCATGCACTATTATATGCATGCTCAACCATAGGCAAATACTCATTCCAATTGCTTTGTTTATCATTTACATACATACGTAACATATCCTCAAGCACCCAGTTATGCCTCTTGGTCTTACCATCAATTTGAGGTTGAAATGCAATACTCATGCATAATTCTATTCATATGGATTGAAATTTAGCTTTCCACAAATGAGTTGTAAATCTTGCGTCCCTATTAGAAATTGTAGTTTGAGGTATACCATGTAACCTAAAAAAATTCTTTTATGGAAGGTTTAGCAACATGCATAGCTCTATCAGTTTTCCTAATGGGAAGAAATTGTGCAATCTTTGTAAGATGGTCCACAACAACAAAGATGGTATCTTGTCAACTTTTGCTCGTAGGGAATTTTGTCATGAAATCCATAGGAATGGATTCCCATTTTTTATCAAGCACATCTAGTGGTTGTAATATACCAGGACTCCTTTTAAATTCAACCTTAACTTGTTGACATTTCAAACACTCTTTCACATACCTCCTAATGTCATGTTTCATACATCGCCAATAGTATGAAGCTTTCACTTTAGCATACGTCCTAGCAAAACCAGGGTGTGGAGAGAAATCTGCATCACGAAAGTCATGTAGAATTGTTTCTTTCAAAATAGATTTTGAAGAAATACACAAACAAGAATCAAAATACAAATAATTATTTTTCGAATGAAAATTTCCCTGAAACAGAGCCTAGATTTTCATACAAAAATTTCAAGATTATTGCATAAGAAAAATCTTCCTTTAATTCATTTTGAATGTCAAAATTAGAAGATACAATAGAAATTGAATTGCATAAAGGTTTATGACTCAAAGCATTACTGACTTTATTTTCTTTTCTTGCTAAGTATTTAATATCAAAATCATATTCACTTAACAATTCGATCCATATTTTTTGTCTATTGTTAATTAAAGGTTGAGTAGATATATATTTAAAGCTTTTATGATATGCTCTTAATTCAAACTTTACTCAAAGCAATAAGTGTCTCCAATGATTAAGTGCATGAATAACTGCAAGCATTTTGAAGTCATGTGTTGTTTCATTTAATTCATGTTTCCTTAGTTTCCTTAGTTTCCTTGACTCATTAGCCATTACCCTTCCTTCTTGTGAAAGTAGACATCCGATTTGACTTCCACTAGCATCACATGAAACAATAAACTCCCTAACTCAAGTATTTTTAGCACAATTCTCAATTAAGGTAATTTGAATTCAAAACACCATTGTAAAAGAGTCATGGAAGACTTCAAGGGTCAATATAAATACTCACAATCCTTTTTTACATTAAGTTAGATCAATACACATATACATTTGATCTTCAACTTTGCTCTCCTTCAATCTCTACATCATCATCCCCAACTACAGACAACTTGCAAAGGTTGGTTCTCTCTCCACAATGATCCCAATTTTATGGGATAGTATTCAAATGGAAAGGTAATAGTGTCTTCTTTATCTATACAAAATTGTGTATCATTGAATTCGTCAGATTATGAGAAATCCAACTTTTATGGTCTCAAAGTCTATCTTTTCACATCCATGAAAAGTCTAGATTACCATCAATCAGAGTTGCACTTTTAATTATCACATAAGTTGATGATAATTTCATCTCTTATGAATTTTCACTAGTCAACCCTATGTGTGAAGTTCCTATTAAAGGAATTTGATCAATTTAAATCATGATGACTGCTTTCAACATTTGAAGTTGTATGACTCAACCCAGATTAGCAAGTTTTCTTGACTAGTCACTATGTAGACTTATATGTTTGACATCTATCATTTCTCATTGATATTCCAAAGTACAGAGTGGATTTTATTACACTAATCTCAAGCCTATGAAGTTTTTTTAACTCTCCAAGAGTTCAAAGGCTACTCCTCTGCTAGTTAGTTGGACAAACTTCAACAGCTTGATCAAAGGTTTCTATTACCCACAAGCTTCTCCAAGTTCTCAGAGTGGTAGCAAAGCAACATCAAGATGGGTGATGGATTTCCCACAATGATTGAGAGTCTTGATAGGAAAAACTATGCTGCTTGGCAAATCATAATGGAAGCTTATTTGCAAGGTAGAAATCTCTATGGAAGTATAGCAGGTGATGAAGTTATGCCTACTCCAAGATCCAAAGGAGGACCTACACAAGAGGAGATAGAGAATCTCACACTTTGGTGTGCAAGAGATTCTCAAGCAAGGACATATATCTTAATCTCTATCTCTAATTTCTTGTTACCACATATTAGAGGATGAAAAACATCTCAAGGGACTTGGGATGCACTTGAGACCTTCTTTTCTATTAGCACCAGAGCTAGGAAGAACCATCTTTAGAATGAGTTCAATCATATGAAGAAGACACCAAAGCAAACTATTGCATGGTTTGTTGTAATAAAGTAAGTCTATGGTCTAGGGATCCGACTGCTTCAAACAGATCTGAAATCGGATACCATTTGATCACTCCTTTGTAGGACCAAAGATCTCAAGAATAGACTCAAGCATAAGTTCATGTGCTCTCATATTCAAGTGATTCACTTAGCTTAGTGGTTAAGTCTCATGGTTGTGAAGGAGGAGGTCTTGGGTTCAATCCCCATGGGGAGCATGGGGAGAGAGTTTTGCCCAAGAAGCTCTAGAGCCTACATGAGTTAACTTGAGTCTTGAGAGACTTAACTCGAGTGGCAAGTACAACCACCAGTAGTAGACTCTAGTGGAAGGTACCAAAGCAGTGGACGAGATCACTCCGGCCACTAGTGGACTCTAGTGGAAGGTATCAAAGGAGTGGAGGAGATTGCACATGCACTTGTGGACTTTAGTTACATTTGTGGTCCTCATTGATTCAAGTAGCTATATATAGAGGCATATGGCTAGGAGGTGAGTACACATTCATTCATGAACTGGTATTGTAGAGACTCTATTGCATTGGTATCAGAGCCAAAGTTATAGAGTTTTTCTTTATCTTCCTCATCCGAATTTTTTGTGAGTGGCATCCATTTTTTGCTCGCATGCATGCAAATGTCCTCCCGGCAGCATCTCCAATCGGAGTTTACAAAAAAAGAGCTACAATCTACTGATTGTGCAGGGCAGATTTGAACCCGCGGCCTCATATTCATGAGGTCCTTCCCCTATCCAAGTCAGCCAATCTCTTGCGTGACTTACTTTTCCAAGATGTAGATCAAGAACTGTTCTTTGCGTTCTGTAGGAGGCTAAATGTTACTTAAAAAATGGAAGATTGTAGCTGGTGCGCAAGAAGTTTGAACCTACGACCTCCCACTCTAAGGTCTTAGCCTTATCCAAGAGCACAACGTAGTTTTGTGCTCTCATTCCTGCAAAAAAGAAATACCTATGCTTTTTCCGCTGTCTTTAATAATCAGCATGGGCACCGGATGAGAAAAATTTGGAATATTTTCCCTCATTTGAATAGAATTTGTGAACTTGTTATAAGCAGCTCATAAACCATGAAGGCACACTTCCATGTTATCATCATCATCGTCTACATTCACAGTAGTAGATGCAACTGACTCACATATGCTTTTGATTTTTAAGGTGTAGTCATTTATCGACATGCCCTTTTTCTCTAGTGTATGCAGTTCGACTCTTGAGTTGCAGCCTTTGTATTGGTTTCATACAACATGAACAAACTATATAAGTCTCTTTCGGAGTCTTGACATCCTATATGTGCCCAATCATGCTATCCTATATGCTAAGAGATAGCCAATACATTACCTTTTTTGCTCGTTGATTCCATTCTTCATATGCTCTTAATTGATTGACACTCCGATTCCTCTATGGTAATTGCAAAGCATTTTTATTCTCTCCCTCCATGTACTTCCCACCATGAAATCCTTCATTATGAATCTCCAAGCATGTAAAGTTGTTCTTGTCCAACTTATCACTCATAAGCTGACTCATTGCATCTGCACTTGCCATTTCTGCAACAATTCCCAACACTACAAAGACACTAGAAGTAGTACGTCTGCTTGAATACTATCACACTATTATGTAATAGTTACATCTTAGAAAAAAACAATTTTCATGTATCAATAGTACATGAAATCACTTGAAATTCTAGATTTGGAATATCTGAGTGTTTTTTAGCAGAACAAAACCTATAGTTTTGCAAACTAACCTAATTTTTTCATGGGCCCCACCTTGCAGGCTCAAAATAGAGGTCGAGATGGCTCCAAAATAAAAATTATTTTGATGCCTTTTACCTTCACACCAAATTTTGTAGCATTTTGAGGTCTTTTGTGAATCGCACTTTCTCCATACCTTCTTGCATAATCTTCACTATCGATGTTCTCCACAAGCTCTCTATACCTACACTAGCTCTGATACCATGTCACAAGGAAGGAGATAAAGAAGAGAGATCACTCACACACTCTGACACTCCAAGAGGAGCACATACACATAATGAGGCAAGACAGAATGATATTCTCTTCTTCTATTACATAAAAGGAACAGACAAGAATGACCTAATACAACATTACAACTAGTGCAATATATAAAGAATAATACATAAGGAAAAATCCATTTTCTTTGAATGAGTGATTTGGCAAGAAGCAAGTGTGCCATCAATCTCGGTAGATGAATCTAATAAAGCTCACTAAAGTATCCCTAACATATACCGGTGTGACCATTATACATGTTAGAGAAATGAAAAAGTGATACATGTTATCCTCGATCATCACATGTTGAGCTTGATATCTCCAATGTTGAGCTTGATATCTTAACATTGTTCCTTTGAAGACCCTATCTAAATATATGGGCTATTCCTCATTACCATTTAATGCATATAGGGTGTTGCTTCTAGGTAGTGAAGATCCATTTCGAAGGTGAAGGCAACACTGCATCTCTCTCTCTCTCTCTCTCTCTCTCTCTCTCTCTCTCTCTCTCTCTCTCTCTCTCTCTCTCTCTCTCTCTCTCTCTCTCTCTCTCTCTCTCTCTCTCTCTCTCTCTCTCTCTCTCTCGCACACACACATAGAGTGTGAGATGATCACCTCATTCTCCCCATTGATTCCTAAATAGCACTACGCATGTAACTCTGTTTTCGTGCATGCTTCACTCGTGGTTTTTGTTTCTTCTGAGGTAGTGAACACCCATTTCGAAGGTGAAGGCAAGAGTGCATCTCTCTCTCTCTCTCTCTCTCTCACACACACACACACAAACACACATAGAGTGTGAGATGATCACCTCATCCTCCCCATTGATTCCTAAATAGCACTGCGCATATCCAGCTCCATTTTCATGCATGCTTCACTCATGGTTTTTATTTCTTCTAAGGTAGTGAAGATCCATTTTGAAGGTGAAGGCAACACTCGATCTCTTTCTCTCTCTCTCTCTCTCTCTCTCTCTCTCTCTCTCTCTCTCTCTCTCTCTCTCTCTCTCTCTCTCTCTCTCTCTCTCTCTCTCTCTCTCTCTCTCTCTCTCTCTCTCTCTCTCTTTATCTCTCTCTCTCGCACACACACACATACAAAGTGTGAGATGATCACCTCATTCTTCCCATTGATTCCTAAATAGCACTACACATCCAGCTCTGTTTTCGTGCATGCTTCACTCGTGGTTTTTGTTTCTTCTGAGGTAGTGAAGAACCATTTTGAAGGTGAAGGCAAGAGTGCTTCACTCATGGTTTTTGTTTTTTCTGAGGTAGTGAAGACCCATTTCGAAGGTGAAGGAAAATTCTTCATCGTGGAATCTAGACCAACCTTAAGGCTAGCAAAGTATGTGGGGTGCTTGTTTGGTGCAAGCGTTCCTATCGGCCCATCGAAGATGTTTCTCATATCTTCTTTACTTGTCCCAACTCCAACAGGCTCTGGCAGATTGTCAGAAAGAAAATTAGACTTCAGAAACATATCAATTGGAAATAAGCTCTGTTGGGAGAAGCAATCCGATGCTCCATGACTCTTTGGAATGCCATCAGAGGGGAGGTCCTATGGAAGATCTGGTGGGAAAGATGTGCTTATAACTTTTCCGACTCCCCCAAAGAGTGGTCGATTGAGAAATCGTTGTTTCTCCTCGGTAAAAGAATTGCTAACTGCAAGAAATCCCCCTCCCTCCTTCAGGTATCATCAAGTGCTCCTTTTGATCAACAACAAGCCTAAACCCAAGTGGGCCCCTCATGAGGGTGATGAGAGGGTGATTAACCTTCTTTGTAATGCCATCTAAACTTTGTAAGATCTTCCCCTGCTCTGTGGGACTTGGGAGGTCGCGTGGGCACTAATCCCCTTCACTTGTTCTTTTCTTTTCCTTTATTTAAAACAAATCTAGGAGAGTAGGCTAAGGTTGCACTTCCTTTTATTTTAAAAAGAGTGCATCTCTCTCTCACACACATACACAAACACACACAGAGTGTGAGATGATCACCTCATTCTCCCCATTGATTCCTAAACAGCAACGCATCCATCTCATTCCTAAACAGCAGCACATCTACCTCAAGCTACAGTAGCCGATCCATTGAGGTGATTCATCATGCAAGGGATTGTCATGCCTCTCTTTCTGAGGATGAGGCTGCCTTGGTGGATTAGGGAGATAAGATGTCGTTCACGATCTGTTAAGTATCAATGGTGCCGCCAAGAACACCTTTGTCATACATGCTTGACATGTAGCCTCCTTTGTATAGCTTGACGAAGAAAGTACAACACCAATCGATTTCATTGTTTGCCTTCACAAAAAGCTGCTTTAGGCAATCGATGGTAGCAATTTTGGAGCTATCCCATGATCCATGAAACTAGTCATTTATTTATCTCTGTAGCAGGAATATTGCCAATGCAGCTCTTTATTCAACAACAGCATAGATGAAAATGAACTCCATAGCTCTATATGTCTCTGCCAAAGGCAAACAATACGTTCTATTTTCTCTTCCTTCATGCTTCATCGGCCTCTCTTTTAGCTCATAGGGTCGCACATGATGTTATTTCACCTAGTCCGGGTGAAAAATCACCTTTTTGGGTGACCCAAAAGTAGTGAGGCTGAGGGATAGTAGTGAGGCCGAGGGATTGGTGCCCTTGAGCACCAATTCGTTCCGATCACCCAAAATTAGATAACTGTATTTTTTTATTATTTGTCATCAATGCAAAAAATATTGCAATATGTATGTTTATTTCTTTACACTTTATTTTCAGTTTCTCTTTTTAATTTTGTTTATATGCATATGTTTTTGGTGAATAGAAATTTGATAAAGCCACTGGAAATCCAATGGCCTTATTCTCATATGCGGCTAGATTCGATGATCGGATGTTCGATAAGGTCACTTGAAATCCAATCATGCCATCATAATGTGCAGCTAATGCACTTTTGGGGTCACCCAAAAAGAGACATCCGATGACCCAAAAACAAATCCATGTACTACCTCTATTAGAGAAGTTGGAGCAAAGAGTGTGGGAAGCTCCTCAATGTGAACATCTTGGCCAACAGTCCAACACTTCATCCTTTTCTTATTAGTTTAGTGACACACCAAATTCAATCTTTTGTGTACTAGTGATATGCTTCGCCGAGCTCAATGTGGCAATCTTCTTTACAACAAGCATTATACTCCATGAAGCTAACATCTAAAGCTTATGGTAGTTATTACAACTCTCTATTATTAGAGATCTTTGTGCACAATTGTACTTTATTTCACATCATGAAAAAATCTAAAGTGATGAACTAAAAAATTCACCAAATAGACAAAATGAAAAGATAAATGTGACAAATTATTTTGATCATCCTTATCGAAAAAAACACAATGGTGCTCAAAAGCACTCGTAGTATAGATGACAATGGAGAATACTTTATGAACAAGTGCTTAGAGGCACTATTTATTATATTCCTTTATTTGTTGATAGAATAAAATGCTTGAAAAGAAACTCACAAACTATAGACGTAATGAAAAGGACATATATGATGCAAGGGAGGGATGGAGGGATTAATAAAGTTTGGGCTGAACCTATGGCAAGAGAATGTGTGACTGATATGTGAAGTAAGTCTAGTGTACACTAAGAGTAGGTGTCTATCAAAAAAAAAACTTCAAATGAGGATGTGACTCATACTATTGGACAATATTTATTCATAGAAGAAACTATGCCTGCCTCTGTTTATCATCCAAATATTCCCAAGAAGCAATCAAAAATTCTATCTACACAAACATTTACTTACACTAAATTCAACAATATATTTGTGGATCTTCAGAAGCTTCAACAAGAAATGGTTCACTTTTATAGTTCAACAATCAAAGGTACCCCTACTACATTTTATTTGGTGTTGAAGTTTTATTGCATTCAAGTGTCATATTAAGATAATGTTTTCTCTTTTGTACAGACTCTAATGTTAAGTTAAAGTTCATACTGGAGCTTGATGAGTGTCAAATCATAAAGGGTCGGCGACTAGAAAGGTTGAGTGTGATGCTAATGAATGAAATTATGGACCATGCAATGAGTGATGAAACTTTAGGAGGGAGGGACCATTTGACTTACAGTGTGCAATCAGAGAGAGATATCTGGTGGTTAGGTGCTATAGAAGATCCCAAAGAAACAAACAATGTTATTTTGTGGATTTTTAGTAGGACTCCATGGATTACAGAAGTAATCTCTTCTCAAATACATGGGCAAAAGCTTTCTATAGATGATATAGATGATTTTGAGGTAGAATGGCATTTGGGTGGAGACCTTAAGAGTATAAAATGCATGTTAGGTTGTAAACAAGGAACATCTTCTCTCTATCCTTGCCCATATTGTACACAAGGTTACAAAGGATCTAAGAGACAGTCTAAACCTGCAAGGGCATTGATGAGAGTTGATGACTTTGAAGAAATTGATGAAACAGACTCATCGAATCACAGGGAATGGGAGATATCACTTTTGAGGTGTCCAATGTTACAGGAACCGACTCGTGATAAAATAAGCAATGATTGGAACCCCATTATCCCATTTCCATTAGTCAATGTTCACTTTTGTACTTTGCATGCATTCATGAGGATCTTTGATAGGATTTTCAAGCTCCATGTTGAATATGCATTTGCAATGAAACCACTAGAGAGGTCTACAATAGCAATCCAAAAAAAGAAGATCTTTTGAATTCTATAGGTTGTCATGGTGGCCACGTATCTTTAGTTGTTAAGAAGTATGGTGAGTCTCAAGAGATTTTACAACAAGTTCCAATGACTGGGAAGAAGGCAAGATGTTTCTTTAAAAGAGATGTGAATAGTCAAGATGATGGGAAATGGAAGCTTTGGAAGGACATCTCTTCAATTACAACAGACAATGATAGTCAGGTTGATCTCATTAACAAGAGAAAGAAGGTTTGGTCATCGTTCGATCAATTGTTACATTTGATGTGTTTGGTTTCCACTAATGCTTCACAACGAGAATTATTCCAAGTGACTTTGAAGGAGTTTACAAAGTCATTCATCTTATCTTGGGGAGAAAGCAACATTACACATTACATAGTAAGTTTCGCTTACATTTTTTTATTTAGTCTTAAACACTATGTGTATATCTTATTGAACAGATCATAGCATATTCTTTTTTCACATGGAGCATATTCTATGAATCGATATGGGTCACTGGACATTTTTAGTACACAAGGAATGGAGAAGTCACATTATAGGGCTAGAGGTGTTTACTTTAAAAACACTCATCATGGGGGTGGTCTACTCCAATCAAACTATTTAGAAGAAATGTTCAATTGGTTTTTTTGTGCGACATTTGCTAGAAAATATATAATGGAACGAGCATGTGAGTCATGAATAGCAAAGATTACACGAAAGCTACAACATGATATTGCAAGAGAGAAGTGGATGTCATCGTGAAGACCCGTACATCATGCCCAATGGCGTGCACAAAGAGTCCGCGAGGGTTTTGCTTGGAAATAGTTTCCAAAATCTTAAAATGCATTATTCTTTTCAAGGTTTTTATAACCCCTTTCACTTCAAATAAAATTTTACTGTTTTTGTGAATATACTTTTAATTTCTTAAAACTAATTTTTATCCATTTAAATGTGAACAAGACAATTCTTAAGTGAAAGCCTATAAATAGAGGTGTCATTCCTCATTTTACCACTTTACAACCTAAGAGAATGGCACACACAAAGCAGACTGCTAGGAAGGATCATGTCGTCTACCTTAGCCATGTGCAAGGTACTCAGCGCCCAACATGGATGACACCCCACAAGAAGTGTCAAACCACAAGCAACTCTTCCAGACAAAACTCGGTAGGGACACAGTCCGGTAGCATTCCATCGCGGGGGGATGAAGCTTCACCAGAGAGAGATGTATCCCAAGAAATAAATTATTCCCCTCCCCCATCTGATGATGAGCCCCCAGTCAGGACAGCAATCAAGGCAAGGCCCAAACAACGAGGACATAGGCAAGTTGTGATTGAGACATCAAATTTATCGAGTTCCTCAGATGAAGAAAGTATAAATGAGCCACCATGGAACAATGATGATATCCCCGTGAACCATCGAGTAACACAAGGAGGCAACAAACTCCCCCAGGACAAGGACAAAGACCAACTAATGAAGAAAGAGAGCAAGGTCGGGTAGAGGAAGTAAATGATGAGGCAGGACCATCTAGGTGTCCTCCAAGAAGAAAGAAGAACTATCAACCATGTCGTAGACCACAACCCAACATCCCCCCAAATGCAAGAGCACCACAAAGGCATAGAAAGCAAACCAGAGCTTTTGCAGAGATTCGACACTATCAAAATTCTATGGAGCTTCTTATTCCACGAAGGTCATTTGCAAGAGTTGTGAAGGAAGAGATCCAACGCTATTGTGCTGGACTTCGTATCCAAGGGATAGTCATTGAAGCTCTCCAAGAAGCTGCAGAGGCGTATCTATCAATGTTGGAGGACTCTAACCTATGTCCCATCCATGCAAAGAGAGTCACAATACAACCTAAAGATTTGTAGCTAGCTAGGAGAATTAGAGGGAATAACCCTTAAAAAAATTGTACTCCCTTATTTGGAGAACCTTTTGTATATCCCATATGATGAATATTTTGTAAATCCCAAATGATGAATATAATCTTTGTCTTCTCATATTTGCTCTCCCAAGTGTTTATCTCTTAGTGTACATGTTTTGAAGTTTATTTCTCCTATGTTTCTAGGTGTCTTTTTCCAGTACCTCTTTGAAGTGTTTTTCATGGTCGTATCATTCATTTTTCTGTACTTGTTGTAAGTGGTAATGCTATTAATGCATTTCATGGCTTAAAAATGCCAAAAAAAGGCCTGCCACAGAAACGCGGGGATGGGCCGTGCAAAAGTTTTGCAGGGCCTATCCCCGTGTTTCTGTGGCAGGCCTTTCTTTAGCATTTCCAAGCCATGAAAACACATGCCATGCTCATTGGGGCATATGATTGGCCTTGGCTAGAGTGCACTGCATGCTAACCGCCTGACCAATAGCTAAACAATGTTTATGAACATACATGTACTTATTTACTGCTGCATGCTTATATGCACCCAGAGGAGTCTTAACTTTCTCTAATTATTGCACATAAGAAGAATTCCACAATTCCCCAAGTGAAGGTGCTAATTGAGGGAGATAGACTTGCAATATAGGTAAGGTAGTGCCTAGGATGGCCTAGGAATGCAAAAAAAAGGCCTGCCACAGAAACGGGGGGATGGGCCCTGCAAAACTTTTGCAGGGCCCATCCCCGCATTTCTGTGGCAGGCCCTTTTTTTGCATTCCTAGGCCATTGCATGCATTTTGGGCAACACAAATTACAAGAAATAATGGAAAAAGACTAATTAAATTGTGCAAAAGTTATGAGATTGTCAAAACCATAAAGATATAATAGATTGAATGCACATGGAAATTGGAAAAACAATAATTGGTATTATAAAGTTTTTACAATTGGCTCTTGGCCTTGAGCCTCTCCACTACATTCTTTCTTCTCTGAAAAGTTAGTGGCAATTGGTACGTCAAAACTGATTGGGATATTAACTGAGGGTCTGTCAATCCAAGACCTAAAGCTATTCCTATTTGACCTAATATTTTTCCTCTAAAGTTAACTCCTAGGGTAGTAAGGGCAAGGGACTTCCTAACTAGAAATATGCAATTGGTCCCTTGCATTATTGTAAATAGGCACAAAACTTTGCTCAAGGCCTTCAGACACCAAGTCATGAAGTGTCCTTGAGGGGAAAAGTCCTTGTGGATTATGACAAAATCATCCTTTGGCAATTTTCCAATGTATTGTGCCAAGGAAGAGCCATGGCCCCGGGAAACACGGTCACCACCACTCCTTGCTGCAAATTTATCGACTTCAATTGTTTCCTGCACATAGACAATCATAAAATTAAATAGATACATCTTGTATGAATATGAGACAACCATAAATGTCAGTAGACACTTACATCTTGAAGCCTATCTTCATCCTCTCCTCTTCCCATTCCATCTAGTGGAACTGATGAATGGGCCATGCCACTTTGCTCCACAACAGGGGATGTTGGAATCTTCTTCTCCGAAATTCTTTCCCTTGCTGCGGCCAAATCTTCTTCAGTGGCATCTTGGTTGGCATGGCTCAAAATCTCTTCACACACAAATGCAATGGTGTCTGCAACTGAATCACCAAGTGGAATTGTTTCCTTTTCGATAATGTCAGAAGTGTTGTCCATGGGGACATCCGAGGATGAGCAAAAAATACTAAGGCATTCGTGGAGGGGTAGACCGAATGCCTTCTCAATATCATGCAGGAACAAAAATTCCTCCCCGTCAACAAGTACAATTGAAAACATTTCCATCTCCACCTCTGGTAGAGTGGGTTCCACGGGGTCTAAGTTGGAGGGTGGATTGTTCTGTGTACTGGCTTCCTTTGATTTGTCCACTACTCCTTGAGGAAATTCTCTGGAAATTTTTTGACTCTCTTCTAATAAGTTGAGAGCTTCGGTCTGGGGTTCCTTCTTGTCATCTACAAAACCCCTAGTAACAAGATGGGGTAGGTCCATGGGTGAAGGTTCGGGCTCCTCATTGACAAAAAAGATGGTTATTGCTATGTAGGAAATATATTTTCTTCTCATTTTCCTTTTCTTATTTAATTGTTTAATTAAGGGCAGTGTGTCATCTAACAGGTGCCCTGAAGCCTCAACAATATCCATGAAACACTTTAAGCGCTTTGCAAACGCCTCATCTCCTTTATGAATGTAGAAAAACAAGTCACAAGGGACCCATTTACACTCATATGCTGGAATATCTATGGCATATCTTAATATATAGAATTTCATAAAATCTGTGATCTCATCGATCACATCGGAGTTCATGGCTATTGTTAAGATTAGGGACTCTACAGACTAGGTCATACAAATCCGTACGACCATTGTAGTCTGTAGTATCTAAAAACTCCATGAATAGATCTTGAGGAGATTTCATGGGAGTGAAAGTGATAGCAGCCATTGCTTGCGTGCGAGAATTCTAGAGGCTTGTAGTCTGTGCTTTCTAGCTCTTGTAGAGCGCAAATGTGAGAAATGAGCACATAGAACCATTTTTATAGCAGTTTCAAGTTTTTAAACTGACTAGGCCCACTTGTAAAAGTATAGAATAAAGAAGTGCAATTTCAAAAAATGTGTTTCTGATGACAAAATAATGCACAGAAAAAAACATGAGCAACCACAATTCAAAGTAGTGAGCAGACTTTTTGACATTCCAAAAGTTTTGAAATTACCATTGCAGAGAAGAAGGTATATACAATATCTAACATGAATCAATTTTCCTACTTTTTACAAGGTTCTTGAAAGTGCAAAAACCATGAGATACAATGACTAGGGCCCAAGAAGTGACATTATTAGGTTGCAAAAGAACTATGACAATGAGAGTTCTGTTCCATCTTTGCTCCAATCTACAGCGACTTTCATTTTGTATTCCATTCTTCTGCCCACCTGTAACCAACTTGCAAGAATATGAAGTCATTAAAGTAAAATAAACAATAATGAAAAGATTATTTTAACAAAAGCATGAAACATTTCTCACCTTATGTCCTTGAATTTTGAATTTGGATTGTGTTAGTCCTTCAAACCCCATAATCATCAAGTGTTCTCTCAGATTAGCCAAGGTCCAATGATTATTCACTAAAATAGTTTATGTTTCATTGTTGGGCAATCTAAGATTTATTTCAAATGAATGCAAAGATCCCTTTGAACTTTGAAATGGTATCCATTTGCCAAGTTTGCACATCGAACGATCATCGTAGAATCTGATGTATAATGAAGTACGGTGTTTCAAATATCGAAATCCTATACCTATTCCACCTATTTTACAAAGATATTTATCACCTTTTGCAATTCCTTCCATCAAACCTCAATTTTCACCAAGAAGACTTTCGACTTGCTCATATGTGATATCTTTACACATGAACATGGTGGAAGTCTCTTGGAATGAGAATCCTTGGAATAAATATACAAAACAATGAATGGGAAAAGACCAGTGCAAACCTACATACCTAGACACTTTTGTGAATTTCAAAGAGTTATGTATATCCATTACCATCTTTTGCTTCAAAGATGATACAGACCATATATCAGGTTTTGTCCACTCCAAGCTAAGAAGAGAATGTACTTCAATTCTCTCTAACCTTCCAAAACCATTCATTATAGAGGCTACAACATATCTATGCATGTAAAAGAAAACTTTATCATGGTAAAGTTGAGCAAGAGATATATTTGGAAAGACTAGTGCACCAACATCTGCATGCAATGCATGGAAAGTACCTGTAAGCCTAGGAAGTGGTTGCTCTTCCACCAAAGTAGAAGGAAATATATCTGAAACAAACAAAACATATCTAAATAGTTCAGAAATATATCCGACATAAGAAAACATAAAATATTGTAGAGTAATACTTACAATTCACAGGATATCTCATACTACTAGAGTTTTCAATTTTCATAGTTGCCATTGTAAAAACATGTTGTACAATAGCAACCATCCCATTGTCTTTGTGCTTCTTGAAGCCAAGTAACTTTCCCTTCCAATGAAGATCTAAGTTTCCACGATCTCTAACTCGATGAGGCCCAACTCTAGAGGGTTGCATGTACACCCATGAACCTTTGGAGTACTCATGTGATAGCCACTGTCCATCTGTGGCTTTGATATTATGACATCTTAATGTGAGGATTTCATCTTTCGGTCGCCTAGAAGCTTTAGATGTTGCCATTGAAGCTAAAGGTCTTCAAGCTACAATAGTAATTCGAGATAGGAGATGCAGGTAGGTTGGAGTGTAGAAACAGGAGCTTCAATGGTGTGCTACAGAGTGAAACTAGTGGGAAAAGATGACTTTTTGGGACCTAGGTATGAAAATGTGAGGTTTAGGAGGGAAACAACTCTTTCTTGAGTGTTTTTGAAAAAACTCATTTTTTTCAGCTCAAAACATGCACGGATTTTGAATTTGGGGTCAAAAAGAGTACTTTTGACCCTAAAAAGTAATGGGGGGTCCATTTTCAGGTGTTATGATGAGTTTTTTTACTTTTTAGAAATTTTGAATTTTTGGGCCCAATTGAGTTACGAGATTCCTTCTCTCTCTAGAGGCGGCTCATTAAATAAGGGAGAAATATGTCCCCTCTCCCCCCTTCAACCTAGTATTTTATAGGGCATAGACTGTGGCCACCACCCTCTTCTGATTGGTCCATCACTAATCACTCCTTAATCTAAAAGGCCCATTCAGGGTTCATTTTTTCCCCTAATGGATTGTGGAAATTTGACTATGGCAAAAGTGTGCTCAATCTCTATCCCACATATTTCCATGATCACTTTTCCCAAATTCCTAGGGGTTTTCTATGTTTCCGTCTCCCAGTTGTAATCTCATTTTAGTAGGTATTAGTTCATTCTTTCCCCATTTCTCCCAGGTTTGTTTAGTCATGATTGCCACTCCAGATCCACTATCTAATATGAACTTGGCATGACTATCACCAAATTGTATTCTCAAAGTTCAATTCCCTTCTTCTCCTTCACAATATCCTCCTATTTTATCAATGGGTATGTACCACAATTTTTCCAGTTCTTGTTGCTGTGGATCTATACTTTTTTACTTTATTTCCCAATTTTTCCTATTATGTTGCAAATGAGGATTTTGTTTTACCAACTCTTCCATTGTAGTATGATATAAAATTGTACATTGTTTGTCTAGATTGATTTGGAATGTGATTTGTGAATTATCTTCTTGATCAATATGTTTCCTGGTTTTTGCTGCATCTGACTCTTCACTCGTTGTTTGATGAGTCTTTCTTTCCCCAATCTTAAGTTGTGCCTCCCTAATGATTTGTTTACATCTTTTCATTCATTCATCCTCTATATCTGGCATAGGATATGCCATCACATGATCTGTAGGGTTTGGTCCATCTTGAATTCTTCCTTTGTATACTCTTATCAGAGTCTCCAAACTTAGTGAATTTTTTACCTCTTCCTGAGTCTATGTATTTTGTAGTTGGCTATTATTTGGATGTTCCATGGTTTCCTCTTCCAAATTTTTACCCATTCTCATCTTCCTTTCCCATCTTCCTTTTTCTTTTGCACAAGAATTTTTCATGTTGTTCTGTATGTGTGTCTCATTTTTTATGCCTTCTATTTTAGCTTGAGATGTTGTTATGGCATTTACATTTACTTGATCAGGATCACTCAATTCTTCTTGCTTCATTATGTTAGTTGTTTTTAATGGTATGTTACTAGATGTGTTCTGTTGTTTTTTAGGGTTTCTTGGGCAATCCCTTATTAAATGTTCCCTGCCACAATCCTTACAATAGGCTCCTTCTATTCTTAGTCTTGGAGGTTGTGGACAGTCTCTAATGAAATGTTCCCCTCCACATCTATAACAGGTTATCTTCTGGACTCCTTTGAATTGGGGTTTTTGATTGGACATGTAATTATTAGTTATGTACATGAATGTGGTTGTGTCCATTTCAATTCTCCCATTTCCCAAGTCCAAGGCTTGCAGTTCTGGTTCTCTCTGTTCATATCGTTCCCAATCTTGCTGATATCCTTCACTCAAATGGTAATCCTGTCTATAAGATGATCTGGGTCTCATGCTTTCTTCTTCAACTAGTGTGTATTTTACTAGTACTACATTTGTTGGTAATGGTGGTTGTTGTCCAAGTACATGTCTTGTTTGCTCAACAAATCTAGATTCTCTTTGTAAGTTGTGTTGGTTCATAAATTCCCTTTCTTTGATGGGTTTTTTATTGTAGAAACACTCCTCTCTAGTATGGTTTGTCCACTTTCTTTCTAAAGTACAATATTTGAGTGTTTTCCTATCTTGAAAATGTTGTGGTTTATGATAAGGACATTGTTTAACCAAATGACTCTCCCCACAATTATAGCACTTCTTATTGGTTGATATTCTAGTGTTCATCAAATTTGTCTTGGTGTTAACTTCTAGGGCTTTAGCAATGGCTTGTGCTCATTCCTCTGTTGGTGGAAGTTTATCTTCATTTGTTCTTGATTGATCAAATGCTAATAAATCTTGTCCTCTGTTATCTTCTAAGTCTATTGCCTCTTTCACACAAGCCCCTAGATCAGGACATGTCCTATAATACACCAAGTTCTTTAATTGTGCACTTCTCAATCCTTCTATGAACAAAGACACTTGTCTTGCCATTGAAGGTACTTCTTCTCTTGGACATCTATCGATGTATTGCTTGAATCTCCTGGCAGCCTCTCTGACATTTTCATCTTTTTGTTGTTTGAAACTATGTATCAGGGTACTTGTACTATGTTTAATTCCAGTTTTGGAGAATTCCCCTACAAAGGCTTCAAGGAAGGATTCAATATCTGGATACATTTCCTTTCTCAATGGAATGAACCAAGATAATGAAGGTTCAATTAGGGTTAGACCAAATGCTTCAAATTGCACTTTGTAATCCTCTACTTCTTCTGCCCTAATCAATTGTCTAAATTCTGCAGCATGAGCATGAGGATCAGAATACCCTTCATATTGATTCTTCATGCATTTTGCTACTTGATAGTGCCTAAGCATTCTTCCATGGTTTTGCCACTGGTGTCTCCTTCTAATAGGAAAATCATTCATTCCTTTTGCTTCTCTTTCAAAAGGATTTGGGGAAATGTGTACTCTCCTCCCTTGTTGTTTTTCAATATTAATGTGATTTTTACTTTGTCTTGGCAAGTCTGGTTGCCCTAGGTTTTGTTCCCAAGGTCTCTTGTCTGCACACTACCCTAAGTCATTAGAGTTTTCTGGATCTTGTGAAAATATGTACACACATCCCTGTCTATCCTCATATCTACCATCCTTAAATTGTGCCATTGGCATTATATTTAAGGGAATTTCTAAGTTTCACATCCTAATGAAAAACTTATGCATACCATCTTGATACACATAGGCTCCAAACCTATTTGTGTACATATACTTGAGGATATTTCTATAGTCACTAGTTTTAGATGCTTCATTTGTTTCATTTAAATTTTCCATGTTATTTGTCTGTCCCAAATCCCTTTCTTGTAAATCACCTGACTCTGATTCTATCTCTTTCCTTTTTGACTCTTGTTTATCTGATTTAAACAATTTATTACCAGATCCCAAAAACATTCAATTAATCACAATTCTGTAAGAAAATAAGAAAAGAGAATCGTGTTTTTTATGATTCTATGAAGGGAATCGTGTTTGTCACGATTTTGTGGAGAGAATCATGTTTGTCACGATTCTGTGAAGAGAATCGTGTTTGTCACAATTCTGTGGAGAGAATCGTGTTTGTCACAATTCTATGGAGAGAATCGTGTTTGTGACGATTCTATGGAGAGAATCGTGTTTGTCATGATTCTGTGGAGAGAATCATGTTTGTCATGATTCTGTGAAGAGAATCGTGTTTGTCACGATTCTGTGAAGGGAATCGTGTTTGTGAAGGGAATCGTGTTTGTCACGATTCTGTGAAGGGAATCGTGTTTGTCACGATTTTGTGGAGGGAATCCTGTTTGTCACGATTCTGTGGAGAGAATCGTGTTTGTCACGATTCTGTGGAGAGAATCATGTTTGTCATGATTCTGTGGAGAGAATCGTGTTTATCACAATTCTGTGAAGAGAATCGTGTCTGTCACAATTCTGTGGAGAGAATCGTGTTTGTCACGATTCTTTGTTCCTACTCAATCGTGATTGCTCACAATCTTTAAAAACACGATTTTCTTATGAAAATCGTATTCTGGGAATCGCGATTTTGAGTTTAGTCACAGAATCGCGATTTTGTGTAGCTTTTTGTAATTTTTGCTTTTTGATTTTTTGAGTTCTTTATACACTATCAGAAGCGCCTATTCAAAACATTAACATGCAATAAAGAACATTCAATTTGAAAGATAATTTTTCCTTCAAAATTTTCAAAAAATAGAAAAACATGATTCTGTGTGTTCAATAGTTTTCTGTGTTTTCTGATCCTTTCTCAAAATTTTGAACTTGAATTTATGCAGAAACTTGATGTGAAGAGAATTACCTTTTTGCTTGATCAAGAAATTCCTAACTGCTTTGTGGTTGCAGGAAATCGTGCTTTTGATAGCTCTCCTCACTCACTCTCTCTCACTCAAATGCCTGATTTTTTGGTAATTTTAAGCTTTATAGGCTTTAGACAATCGCAATTGTGAATGATTTTTTATAATTCTAAATTCTTACTTTCATGAGCCTTATTCTTGTGCAATTTTATGGTTCTATTCCTGAAATCTTGTCCTTTTAAGCAAAATTTTCAATATTTCTCCATTGCTAATGAAAATCACGATTTTGTGTTCAATTTCCCAACATGATCACCTGATGCTCATTCTCACTGAAATTCTACTTACCTCTAATTATGCAACTATTGAACCCTAAATTGGCTTACTTCAATACCCCTGGATCAGTTTCATTATCTTACTGAAAATCGCGATTCTGTGATGAGAATCATGTTTTTTTCTGAACTTCTTGCTTTTGCACTTTTTGACTTTTCTTCCCTCTCGGTCTTCCCCATTGTTCTTCACCCAACTCCAGCTCAATTGTCACCTGCAATTATACACCGCCCAACTCATTCAAAGAGATTTAAAATTTGAAAAAATTATACAGTAACTTTTACTCTAAACATTTTTTCATTTTTCTTTCAATTTCTGGATTTTTCTTCCTCTTCTCTTCCTCCACCATTCACACCAGACCTCCTGCAAATTTTCCTTAGTAAAAAGAATTTTTTTTGGATTTTTAATAGATTTTATGAATTTTTTTAGTATTTTAATCCCTAAATCAAGGAGAACACTTCACTTAGGGTTTTTTTGTTTCAAGATCCATTGATCTTTTATCTCATGATTGGTTATACTCTTTATGCTTGCAATCTAACAATTTAGAAGTAAATCTTTTCAAGAAAATATGTGTTTAAGAAGTACAAGTATCACTTCATGCAAAGATAAACTCAACACCGTTTTTTTCAAGTGTATTTTTTTTTTTATTTCCTAAAGACTATTACTTCACTTTGGATAAGCACATGGAACAATCAATTTGCACATAGCTACTTTACTTGAATTTCCTCATTGCAATCATGTCATTTTTTTCAAGAACTGACAAGTTTTTGCTTGGTACTTTGTCAAAAAGTAATCTACTTATGCAAAGATAATAAAATTTTACTTTTACTTTAGCAAGTTTAATTCATTTTATGTTCACACACCTGAACTTTACTCTTAAAAGGTATGAGCAACTATCAATTTGCATGAATTCACAAACTTCTTTATCTCTAAAGGTTAATTCATGCTTTCTTTTCCCAAAAGACAAGCAACGAAACCTACCTTTCCACTTTTTCTTTCTTGATTATAGAATAGTACCTTTTCAATGTGTTCAAATACCATCAACAATGGAAGATCCAGCAAAGTCTAAGACTTCAATGAAGCTTTTGCTTTGTTCCCCAACAATGGCACCAAAAAAAGTTTGTTGTTAACCTTTGGAGTTGTCCTCTCCAATCATTATAGCACAAAAGATCAACTACACATCTTTAAATTGTCAATCCGAGAAGTATGCAAAGACCACAACCCCTTCTAGTTAATGGAATCCAAGAATAAGAGTTGAGATTACTATTTTTCTGAGAGATTTATGAAGAAGAAAGGAAATAGCTAGGGTTTTGATTATCTTGAGTTCTACAACAGCATTTTCGATGATCTTTGTGCCTAAAGTGTGCCATTTTCACAATAGAATAGAAATATTAAGTCAAATTTCCAAAACAATACTTGTATCACACAGACGAGATAATCGCGATTCTGAAAAATTTGAGAATTTCCAATTCTAGCTTTGTTCTTCTGCATTTTCTTACTCAAGGTTCTGAGAAACACCTCTCTTCATACATCTTACTTAGAGATACACAAGAAAAGTTCACAAATTCCATGGATTACACAATGAGAAGACTCAACAAATCAAGAGAAAGATCATGAAAAGAGAAAACACGATTTTCTGCACCAAAGCTCTTCACATTACTTGGATAGCATCAAAATGATACAACCAGCCTCTTCAAAATATAAGAAATTATCTTTTATACTTTTTCAAGTGTCCCTTTTCACACATGAATTTTGGTCCTTTTCACCTTCTATTCTAAAAATATGTTATCAAAGAGCTTCCAAAAATTCTAGGAAAAATACATATGATCCTATTTTACATGAGGAAGACTCTTCCTCAATTTTACATCATTTGTATAAATATTTCTACAAATTTTTGACATTCTACAAATAATTTTCCTTAAAAAAATGCTTCCTCTAACAATCACATTTACATATCTCTAGTTTTTCATGTTCATAGAAACTCTTACGTGTACTTGGGATGGTCAAAGTGATTGGCTATGATGGTCAACATGATTGGGTGGTGTAGATGCATCATCACCACCACACCATCCACTACCACTTGAAGAATTCCAACATCGTACTCTAACTAGCTTGTGCTGGTGAGCCTCTAGATGATCCAATGTATCTATGATTGTATTGTCTACTAAGAACTCTAGAAGTTGAACACTCCTGATAATGTGGAAATGAGACATCTATAAGTGTGGCCTTTTACACACATGGAAGATTAGGAGGAAATGATGGATAAGGAGTTTGGGAAGATGGATGTCATATACATGTATGTGATCAAAAAGATCTATGCAAGAGTACTTTGAGAGAAAACGTTCTAGAATTTTGCATCATTGTAATAATGTGGTGCATCATTGACCATGATAAAGAAAATCCCACATCACTATGATTCATAAAAAACAGTAAGAAATTATATTAAGTAGTAGAACCCTATTTTTTTTAGGTCTTCAAGTATATAAACTAATATAAGTCCTGAAACCCTCATTTTTTCAATCTATTGATGTCAGTGGTGGGAGAACCATGCTTATTCTTAGATTTATAGTCTTCATGTGAATCCCTATAAGTATGTATGTTCGTGTGTGTGTGTGTGTATGTATGCATATATGTTAGTATGTATGTATGTTAGTATGTATGTTAGTATGTATGTATGTATGTATGTGTGTATGTATGTATGTATGTATGTATGTATGTATGTATGTATGTATGTATGTATGTATGTTAAATGTTTGTATGTATGTATCTAAGTATGTATGTATGTATGTATCTAAGTAAGTAAGTAAGTAAGTAAGTAAGTACGTACGTACGTATGTATGTATGTATGTATGCATGTATGTATGTATCTATGTATCTATGTACGTATGTATGTATGTATGTTAGTATGTATGTATGTATGTATCTACGTATGTATGTCAAATGTTTGTATGTATGTATCTAAGTATGTATGTATGTATGTATGTATGTATGTATGTATGTATGTATGTATGTATGTATGTATGTATGTATCTAAGTATGTAATTAAGTAAGTAAGTAAGTAAGTATGTATGTATGTATGTATGTATGTATGTATGTATGTATGTATGTATGTATGTATGTATGTATGTATGTATGTATGTATGTATGTATGTATGTATGTATGTATGGATGTATGTATGTATGTATGCATGTATGTATGTATATATGTACGTATGTATGTATTGTGGAGAATGAGTTCTCCTATGCACAATGGAAATGTGTAGTGAACCACCCTTGATGTCCAGCACTTGGACAAATAGCTACACCTTAGATAGCTTGCTGCTCTCAATACAAAAATCAAATGGACTTGATCCTTTAGTAAATCAAAGTAGACAAAGAGAGATTTCTAACAAGATATAAATAACTTAATTTGGACAAGTTTTGATTAGGAAACACAACTGACAAAGATGAACTACCTGTCCACACAGGTACGCTAAAGAACTGAGCTTCACTCTCGGGCTGATAGCTCTCTGAATATATATCCTTTGAGAAAGATATTTGGTATAGAGAAAGTAGACACAAATAGCTTTCCAATAACCTAACAATGAAGAATTTGGATGTGTTTTGGTCAGGAAACTCAACTAACCAAGATAGACCACCTATACACATAAGTACACTATAAAACTTGACTTTACTCTCTTAAAAATATCTCACAGAATATAAATATTCTAAATGAGATATTTGGAAAAGTGAACATAGATGCCAATCTCTTTCCAACAAGACAAAAATCATGCAATTTGGATATGTTGTGGTCGAGAAACTTAACCAACCAAAATAGACTACCTATCTACACAGGTATACTGAAAAACTGGACTTCGCTCTTTCACTGATATCTCACAAATTACATAAGCTTTCAAAGAGATATTTGGTATGCGAAAATTGCACAAGATAAGCTTTCCAATGAATGCTTAAACACAATAAATGGTTACATAGGCACTGAGATATGAGCTCTGCAACAGAGCTATGTACAAACTGACGTGCGGCTGGAAGGAGCCTAAGGGAAGACAAATGACAAAATGGTTAGATCCGACTACTGGGAGCTCTTGCCTCTTTCTCTCCTTGTTTTGAATGTGCTCCCACTTCACTTTTATAACCAATGAGCATGTGAAGAAGTTTGTGCCTTCTTCTTAACTCACCACTTTGTCCACTACATGCTACTAACTACAACGCAAGATATTGTATCTCTTACTCATCATGAATTTTGACTAGACTTTTTCTTTTATTATTTTTTCCTTTTTTCCTCTACTTTTTCTTTATCTTTATATTTGGTAAATTTATCCAAGCATGGCTCATATGAAAATGAGCTTCTACATTTATCTTCAACAGTCCCCCTCAAGCTCATTTGGGAGTTATCTTCAACCATGTCCTTCAAATTTATCACGTCTTTGAAACCTTCAAGTTTAGAAGCATCCAAGAACTTTGTAAACATATTTGCAATCTGCTCTTTGGTTCTGACGAACTTTATCTCCACATCTTTGCTCAACACCTTCTCCCTTACATAATGGTAGTGGACCTCTATGTGCTTGCTCCTTGCATGAAACATAGGACTGCTTGCCAAGTAAATACTTGACATGTTATCATCGTATATAGGGATGGTTCCAACTTGCACTCCAAGATCAGCCAAAAGCTTTTTAATCCACATTGCTTCACATGTGGCAAACGCTAATCCTCTATATTCATCCTCCATAGATGAAAGTGCAACAGTAGGTTGTTTCTTTGAGCTCCACGTGATAGGTTTGCTTCCTATCATGAACACATAACCTGAGGTTGATCTTCTATCTTCCTTTGAACCTGCCCAATCAGCATCACTAAAGCCTTTGACCTGGAGTTCTTCATCAAACTTGTAAAACAAAGCATGATTAACTGTATGCTTTATGTATCTCAACACTCTCTTGGCTAAATTTAAGTGTTCACTTGTCGGGGCTTGCATAAACTGAGAAAGTACACCAACAACATCAGGTCTTGTAATGTTTGCATCGATCAATGATCCTACAATGCTTTTGTATGCCGTTACATCTTCCAATGGTTCTCTATCATTTGAACAAATCTTTGTATTTGTATCCATGGGTTGAGTGAGTGGTGCATTCACTCATTCCAAATCTGAAAAGAACATCCAACAAGTACTTCCTTTGCATCAAGTAGATGCCACTCTTTCCATAAACAACTTCAATTCCTAAAAAATATTTCAGCTCTCCAAGATCTGAAATTTTAAACTCCTTACCAAGCTTCCTTTTGATATCTTTAATCCCTGTAACATCATTTCCTGTTATGATGAGGTCATCGACGTATATGCAAATATATACCTCTCTATTTTCTTCCTTCTTCATGTACAACGAAGGATCTGGACTACTTGGGTTGTATCCACACTTAGTTAGATACTCTACCAATCTCTGATTCCATGCTCTTGGTGCTTGCTTCAAGCCATAAAGTGCCTTCTTCAACCTGCAAACAAAATCTGGATGGTTTTCATCTTCAAATCTAATCGGTTGACTCATGTATACCTCTTCTTGTAGTTCGTCATTAAGAAAAGCATTTTTGATGTCAAGTTGATATAATGGCCATCTCCTTGAAGCACCAATTGCTATTAAGGTTTTGATAGTTCCCATCTTTGCAACAGGGCTGAAAACTTCATCATAATCTATGCCTTGTGTTTGTTTAAATCCTTTGGCAACTAATCTAGCTTTATATCTAGCTAGTGAACCATCATCATTCCTCTTTACTTTAAACACCCATTTGTTTGGAACAATCTTCATACCTTCTTTCTTTGGCACTAGATACCATGTGTGATTATCTTTGAGAGCTTTGATCTCCTCTTTCATAGCTTGCTTCCATTCCTTTTGTGTGCAAGCTTCTTCATATGTCTTAGGCTCTTTGTCTTTGATAACCTGCATCATGTATGCAAAATGTGTCGCCATAAAACTAAAATAACTCAACCTTTGAGTTGGATACCTTGTCCTTGAAGATATTCTTTCATTGCCTTTAGAAAGTTGCTTCTTTAACCTATTCAACTTTACCATCGGAGTGATTACCTCTGCATATTCTTCTTCACTTGCATCTACCTCACTGTTTGGAGTAGCACTTGCTTCTTCGGCTCTACTATGAGCTGAATTTGGAGACAAGGAATGACTCCCCCTCCATGTTGAACATTCTTCATTTGATATAGATGCCTTTGGACCTGAAAGTTTTGTGCTTGATTGTTGAGCTTCTCTTTGATTTGTTCCTACATAATCATCACAATCTTCTTCAAGAACCTTTTCCTTTCCTTTATCTTCATACCATTGTCTTAGTTCATCAAAGACCACATCTTGTGAGATTCTTAATTCCTTTGTTCTAGGGTTGTAACATTTGTATCCTTTTTGCTCCATCGAGTAGCTGATGAAAATGCATTTTTCTAATCTTGGTTCTATCTTTGTTCTAACTTCTTGTGGAATGTGAACAAAGCAAATACATCCAAACACTTTGAGGCGTGTAAGATCCGGTTTCTTACCAGTTCTGGAGTCAAGTGATGTATTCCCAATGTTGTGCACCTATTCATCAAGTAAGTGGCAGTTGTGGTAGCTTCAACCCAATAGTAGAATGGTACCTTCATCTCGTTGAGCATGCTTCTTTCAATTTCAGCAATTTGCCTATTTTTCCTCTCAGCTACTCCATTTTGTTGTGGTGTATACCTACAAGTGAATTGCCTTTTGATCCCATTCTCTTGTAGAAAATATGAAAATTCTTTGGAGAAGTATTCTCCTCCACCATCGGACCTTAAGGTTTTGATAGACCTTCCTGTTTCCTTTTCAACTTCAACTTTGAATCTTTTGAATATAGAAAACACCTCTGATTTTTGCTTCATACAAAACAGCCATACCTTTCTTGAGTGATCATCAATGAAGGTGACAAAAAATCTATTACCAGCCATTGATGCCTCTTGGGTTGGTCCCCATACATCCGTATGTATCAAGTCCAAGACATTTGGAGCCACATAATTGCTCCTCTTGAATGGTTGCGTCATTTTCTTTCCTAGTTGACAAGCTTCACATAACTCATGTAGTCCAATGCTATTAAATTTTGGAAGACCTCTTACCACTTCATGTTTGCCCATGTCCTTCAGTTTTGGAATGTTGATGTGTCCTATTCTTTTGTGCCATAAGTCCAGCTCTGAAATCTTCTTGTTCCCACATTGAATGTACATGACCTTTCCATGTGGATGTTGGACATCCAAAGTGAACATCCTTCCTTCTCTTCTACCTCGAGCAATGACCTTGAAGCCTTCCTTTGGATTCTTTATGAAGCACCCATTCTCATTGAATATGACATGATAACCCTTCTCTACCATTTGTCTACTGAAATCAAGTTCTTTGAAATTGTAGGAGCATGAAGAACATTAGATAGTACCTTTGCTCTACTTGTATCTCCAAGCCTTATGTCTTCAATATGTTCAATCATGTGTTGAGTATCATCACCTGTTTCAACACATCCTTTTCCACTTGGTACTTGTAGATTAGTGAAGAAACTTCCTTGGCATGACATATGGTTACTACAACCTGAATCAATGTACCATTTTTTGTCATCTTCATAAGAGTTTCTATACTCATGTCTCATTGCAAGTAGTGTGTCCTTGCTTCCTTCACTTGATGTGCTTGCATAGTTGCTTTGGTTCCTTTGATTGCCTCCATTTGGTCTTCCATTCTTCAGCCAACAATCACTAGCATAGTGTCCTACTTTACCACAATGATAGCATGTTATACCTTCATGAGAATTGTAGGAGCTTCGGCCTCTTCCTCTACTTCTACCTCGACCTCTTCCTTGTGTGTTGGCATTTGATGCATCCTTGTTGTCTTCCGAATTGTTTTGATTGTAGTTGGAGTGGTTGTGACCTCTTCCTTTTCCTCTTGAGCCTCCTCTTGAGTTTCTTCCTTTACCTTGACCTGCATATAACATTTGGTTGTGGCTGTCCTTTCCTTTTGGACCACCGAAGCTAAGCTCTTCTGTGACAAGATGAGGGATTAGTTGTTCAAAACCTAGATATGCATCTTTCAAGTTAATGGAAGTTATAAAAGGCTTGCATCTTTCAGCTTCTCTCAATCCATTGAGAGTATAACACACAAGATCTTCGTCTTCAACCATTGTGCCAATAGAAGCTAAAGCATCGCTTAGCTCCTTAATCTTCAAAGTATATTCAGCTATGGATTGACTCAAACTTTTCTTGATTGTGTTCAACTCATTCTTGAGTTGAAGTTTCCTAGCTTTGGTATTTGTTGAATACATCCTTTCAAGAGCTTCCCAAGCATCCTTAGCTTTCTCTAGATGTTTAATATGCCCTACCATGGCATTAGTAATGACTTGCAAAATGAGGAACATGACTCTCCTATTCCTCTCTTCCCATTCTTTTGCTTGCCTCCTTTGGACTTCGGTGGCCATAGCTTGATTGATTTGAGGTTGAGCATCATCGCCGCTCACAATACCCCATAAGCCTTTGCCCATTAGGTAGTTGGTCATTCTAAACCTCCACACGAGATAGTTATCCTTATCCAACTTCTCTACTTGTTGACCCAAGTTAGCCATTGAAGAGTATCAAAGACTTTGAGAGTTAGCTCGAATACTTATAGTCCTTTGCTCTTGCATTTGTGAAGCTCCCTCTTGTTTTGTAGCCCCTCTTTTGCTTTGGTTGAACTCCAGCTCTGATGATAAAGCTTCAGCACCAAGTTTGCTCTAATACCAACTGTGGAGAATGAGTTCTCCTATGCGCAACGGAAATGTGTAGTGAACCACCCTTGTATGTCCAGCACTTGGACAAATAGCTCCACCTTAGATAGCTTGCTGCTCTCAATACAAAACTCAAATGGACTTGAGCCTTTAGTCAATCAAAGTAGACAAATAGAGATTTCTAACAAGCTATAAATAATGTAATTTGGACAAGTTTTGATTAGGAAACACAACTGACAAAGATAAACTACCTGTCCACACAGGTATGCTGAAGAACTGAGCTTCACTCTCGGACTGATAAATCTTTGAATATATATCCTTTGAGAAAGATATTTGGTACAGAGAAAGTAGACACAAATATCTTTCCAATAAGCTAAAAAGGAAATAATTTGGATGTGTTTTGGTCAGGAAACTCAACTAACTAAGATAGACCACCTGCACACATAAGTACACTATAAAACTAGACTTTACTATCTTACAGATATCTCATAGAATATAAATATTCTAAATGATCTATTTCGGACAGTGAAAGTAGATGACAAGAACTTTCCAACAAGACAAAAATCATGCAATTTGGATATGTTTTGGTCGAGAAACTTAACCGACCAAAATAGACTACCTATCTACACAGGTATACTGAAAAACTGGACTTCACTCTTTCACTGATATCTCAAAGACTACATAATCTTTCAAAACGATATTTGGTATGGAAAACGTGCACAAAATAAGCTTTCCAATGAATGATTAAACACAAGAAATGGTTACATATGCACTGAGATATGAGCTCTGCAACAGAGCTATGTACAAACTGACATGCGCCTGGAAGGAGCCTAAGGGAAGACAAAATGACAAAATGGCTAGATCTGACTACTGAGAGCTCTTGCCTCTTTCTCTCCTTGTTTTGAATGTGCTCCCACTTCACTTTTATAACCAATGAGCATGTGAAGAAGTTTGTGCCTTCTTCTTAACTCACCACTTTCTCCACTACATGCTATTAACTACAAGGCAAGATATTGTATCTCTTACTCATCATGAATTTTGAATAGACTTTTTCTTTTATTATTTTTTCCTTTTTTCCTCTACTTTTTCTTTATCTTTATATTTGGTAAATTTATCCAAGCATGGCTCATATGAAAATGAGCTTGTACATTTATCTTCAACATGTATGTATGTATGTATGTATGTATGTATGTACGTATGTATGCAATGTGTATGTATGTATGTATGTATGTATGTATGTATGTATGTATGTATGTATGTATGTATGTATGTATGTATAGATCGTTTGCTTTGGGTTGGTCACATAATATTGAAAATTGAATGCTACTAGTATTCCTGACCCCTTCCCCCTACCATTCCTTAAGAGTATGCTTGATGAAGTCACCGGACGGGAAATGTACTCTTTTTTAGACAGATATAGTGGCTACAATCAGGTTCGTATGGTGGAAGTAGATATCCCTAAGACATTTTTTATCACCAATTGGGGAGTGTACGCATGCACGTGCATGTGGTTGGGGCTCCCGAATGCCCCAAGCACATTTCATCGTTGCATGCAAGAGATTCTTTTCTCCCTACCTTACAAGTTTCATGCGAGTTTACTCAGATGATTTCTCTATTTCTAGAGCTACAAATGCATATTTTTTGCATCTTTGATTATGTTTCCTTAAGTGCAGAAGTTATCAAATATGCTCAAATCCTAGTAAATCTATCTTTTCTGTCTCCTGTGGTAAATGTTTGAGCCATATTATCTCGTGACATGGAATTTAGGTCAATCGTGATAAAGTACAAGTTATCTTACAAGTCCCATCTCCGAAATCACCTAAAGCTGTTTTACGATTCCTCAAGCAAATCAGTTGGCATGGCTGTCATTTATCACTTAACCATTCCCCTTATGTGTTTGACTACAATAGCTCCTTGTGACTTGCAGTGGACCATCAAATGGCAAGAAAGCTTTGTCTGACTTACGCGACTACTTATGCAAGCCATGATCCTACAAGCCCCAAATTGGGACCTCCCCTTCCATGTTTTTGTGGATGCATCCAACATTCCTTTAGGGAGTGTCCTCATGCAACTTCAAGATAAGTGGTATCATCTGGTATATTATGCTAGTTGATGATTAACTCCTACTAAACTTACATAACTAAACCTATCTCTTCGTTGGTTCAATGGAATCTTGCTTACTCCTATTATGATACTTTATGACCTTTTTGACGGCTTGCTATCCACTGGAAACCATGTCTGCAATAGCACGATAGAAATTGGATTTGTATAGTGTGCGGTTATGTCTCATCATTGAACAACTATACCATGCTAACCCCTCGAGAGGCTGGCTTTGATGTGTCCCCATGCATGAAGTTCTATTAGTTTTAGCCTTTGCTCACTTTGCCCCTTTCGTTGGTCAACCCCTGCCATGACGTCACTTCCCTCGACAAATTGTTCTTCCTCTTAAACCATTTAAAAATGGAGCTTGGATTTCATTGGCCAAATTACTCCCCCGATTGCTCCTAGTGCTAATCATGACTATGCTACATGTATGGTTGAGGTGTGGGCACTTCATTATGTCACTGCTATGGTAGTCGCAAGATGCTTGACTCGTGATCTTTTTCCATGCTTTGGTCTTCCCCTTGAAATTATATCCGATAGAGACACTCCTTTTGCAAATGAATTAATTGAAGCTTTGACAACCTCCTTGAATATTACACATAAATTTAGTACTTCCGATTATCCTCATGCTAAAACACTATGGATTTCGCTAAAAAAGCTAATTACGGATTGGAATGATGGAAGAGAGGTAAGGTGGAAGTGATTTCTCTTTTGCCCTCATCCCTCTCGATAAGCTTTTTTGCCTCTATTGCATCGTATTTTAGTTTACGCTTTTGTTCTTGAGCGGGTTCCTTTTCAAACAAGATTACCAAAAACAACAAATAGTTATTCCACCTCTGTATCTCTCATGCACATATGCTACTTATATGTGTTGCATGCATATATGTATGTATTAATGCGTGAATGTGCATATGCTTGTGTGTGATATGTAGGCATAGAAGCACGCATGTGTAATAATATATATAGGAGAAGAAAGAAAAAAAATGCAACTCTGATTTAGACAATGTTACAATGTTTCTCATCTCCACCTGAGTTTGATTTTTGTACATTATTTTGATCCATAGATTGCCTGTTATCTCTTTGTACTTCCTCACATGTGTACTTGGCTTAGTTCGGTAAGAACTGCTGCTAGTAGGTGCTCCAACTCTCGAGAGCTTCTCTCTTTCATCTATCATGGCATGAAGTGATGATGTTTTTTTTGTTTGATTTTGCTTTTGTTTTTTCTTTAAGGTTCGATAAGCGCTTACTTCCCTAACTTTAATTTTGAAAGTACAACTGTAACAAGTGAAACTGAATGAGCATAGTACCCACGAGACCCTTTTATCCACAAAGCAAAAGTGAATGGGCATAATACCCACTGGGCCCCTATCCGCAAAGTGCACATGGTAAACTGGGTTACAACTGCAGCCATGCTTCTGATTGTGAATAAAGAAGAATTTTCATATTCATAGGACTCATCAGAACATGATTCATGATCATAGGGCAGCTGTCGCGTCCTTTGGTGATGAAGCTGCCCCGCATCACGCATGAATCCTTTACGTCAGTGTCGATTCTGCCGCTGAAGCTTTCGTACGTGCTTGGGACACGCTTTGCAGGTTTCTTTAAAGTTGCGATGCGCTCATGCCAAGTTGCCAACCGCTTGCCACGGCGAGAAAGAGACTGCAGCAGGCAAGCTGTGCAATTATTGATCGGTTCCGAATGCTCAGATGATTTTTGTCGTTCCTGTTGATTTGTCACTCGTGAGGCAAAAAACTTTCAGTTTCTGTGAGAGAACTTACTATT
Organism: Ceratopteris richardii; assembly: GCA_020310875.1. NCBI lineage: Eukaryota > Viridiplantae > Streptophyta > Polypodiopsida > Polypodiales > Pteridaceae > Ceratopteris > Ceratopteris richardii. The sequence goes on along the minus strand of CM035432.1, from coordinate 36,194,884 downwards.
CGCAATGGAAGTGTTTGGATTAGTTTGCAGTTCGCAAGTTAAGTTTAACTGTGTGTTCTGAATATCTCGTACTGTGTACAGAAACACCTCCATAGTTTTTGTACAGAAGCATGATTCATGATGTGATCGATGCTCTGAATATCTCAACTAATCTAACAGTAGATGCTAAGTCTGAAATTGCCATGATCAGAAACCGCAGGTAAACGCATACGTCTTTGTCTTTCCTATGCGGAGATGGTCGCGACTCGCTGCTGGTTTTGTGTTCGTCTCAAAACGGGCACCTACTTTCCTCAATGCCTATTCTCGAACTTCTTGTCTACAAATCCTGCCTATTTCTCTCCTCTCCCTTTATTTATTTCCACTCATTCCTTCCCTTCTGTTCTCGGCAAGCAGAACGCGTCTTCCTGTATATTCTGAACCATGTGTCAGGGTGTCTTCCCCTCCGCCTTCAACGCCTGTGACTGTCTCGACTCCGAATACTCTCCCCACGCTACGAACTACAATGAAAATCCAAAACAGCACGAACGTCTGATGCATAAAACATGTCGCAGCTCCCTAGAGGGAGCGTCTTTCTTCCGCAGGTGGACGTCTGTTTCTAACTTCGCTGTTCGCCAAGGATCCCTGCGTGCTGAAGGTCATCAATGCCCGATAGGCGCGCTTGATGGAAACGTCTCGACGATGCTGACTAGATCTAAAGACACCGGATCTGTCACAGTTCACTGTGTAAACGATGATGCGCATCTTGTTCATGCCTTCTTCTTTGATTCCACTTAGGCATGTTTGCAGAAGGCAACAACCGCCACAGTAACTTTGTCAAGAGCAAAAGACTAAGGGTCTCCGATAGCATATCAAGTTTCTGTTTTCTTAGGACTGCCCAGCTCTGTATAGAGTGATCCTCCAGTATGTAACCGTAGTTATTATGATGCTCGTGGTCAATCCAGGAGCTATCTATAACATGTCGTGCATTTCAATGTTCCATGAGCTGTAAATTCATATGATCCGTATGCTGAATATCGACTATTTCCGCTGCATAACGATGTCCCACGGGGCCTGTAAACTCATACAAATCCGTAAATCCGATGTCATTTCCGTTGCATATCTAAGTCTACGTCGCATGTTACATGTTTACATATAAAATCATCTGCTTCTTCCACGGCAGTTTACAATCACATTCACATGGCCGTTCGGCAATGTATCAATTGTGAACTTTGTAGATCAAAGTTGTGAAGATCTGTGTGACGATAGAGAATGGTTTGCTTTCATTCAGCACTTATCCCGTCCTTCGCATACGGATCCTCCAAGAATTACATGGAATGATAATAGTACTGTCTCTTGAACATCTAGAATGCACCATGTTATCCATGGAATAGATACCTTACTAACTCTACCTTATTAATGAAGCTTTGATTTCTCTTGAGAGCTCAAGCTCATTTTAGGTTTGATCTTAGTTAAATGCTTTAAAACATTGCCTGTAATCTGTCTTGATTACCCAGGAGAAGGCGAATTTGTTATTAATAATGTTTCGGTGACCGTTTCCCGTTATTATTCCTTTTCAGTATATCCCATGAGGTTTCCTACTTTCCTAAGGAAATCTCTTCTTAAGATGATTCGAAATTTGAAAACTGTCGCTTAAACTGTACTCCATGAAAATGATTTTGACGAGATTAACGGTGTTTTCCATGTAAGCGATACTTAACAGATAATGAGCCACTGGACTTGTACATCTAAACACAAAAATAACATTAATACATACTAATTCATACAACTTTGTTTTATGTTCATCGACTAAAAGATAGACATAATATTCTTTTTGGGGAAGTAAAGGTATCTGCTACGATTTATCCCGCATAAGAAATAAGTTGTTTGCTGAAGTGCGCGTGATTAGATATCGACGTCACTCACTGTTCTTTTAGGATGATTTGAAGCCCATTGCAGAAAAATCAGGGGGCTGAGATAATGGGTTTTTTGCTCTGAGGCAGAACCATAGCGCTGAGAAGAACGTTCGATGTTTTCATGCATACCGCTGTTCAATTCGACTGTGGTTTTCTTGATTTGCTGTTAGATTTTTCGAAGCGCGCAGTGGCGAAGTCATAGGGCTTACATACTATTGTTTAGCATCGGAGCAAAACCAGAACGCTCAGATAAAAGCAAATTCCTGCTATTTGAAAAGCATAGTACAATTCGATTAGACAGCAGTTCTCGTAATTTGTTGCTCAAAGAAAGAGAAGAACAAAATGACACGATTCATTGATTTAATTTAAATACAAACATTAATTTAATTAGTTCTAACACTTTTCCGATTCGATAATCGTTTTGTTCGTTGCAACAGAATCACAGCGCTGAGATAATCGTGTTCCTGTTGCTTAAGTGCAGGTGGAGGGTAGTTTCCGACACAGCTCGAGCGAGGGAGACGACTCAGACGAGGCAATGTTGACAATCTTCAAAATCTTACTTATCTGTAAAGGCGTGTGGCATGTTAGGAGAATTATCGAACATTGCAACTAATCATCTCTCAATACCTTCACAGGTGAAGCCAATCATTTATTTAGGTAAGGTTCAGCTAGAGCCGGCGTAACAAACGTTCAAAGCATTTGTAACTTGTTTATCTGACAATATACATTCACATTGAAGGAAGAACAGTTCAAGTTCTCTAAGGGATCCAAGATATTGATGGAGAATCACATACCACGACACCTATGATGAATCTACGAGAGTCACGAACATCATTCATACTACATGCGTCAAAGTAAGGTATAAATTACATGCAAAATAGAGAAGGTACAAAATGATTGCGAAACCTTCTTAAGGAAAATTTAGACCTAAAGTTATAACGTGTATAAGAAGTCATCATTGGAGTATAAAAATATGCAAGATGGATATAATAAAGGAAAATATACATCAATTCTCACTCAAATATAAATTAGAAATGTAAATAACACATTGTTATGCTTTAGGCAAGACATGGGTTTAGAGGAGCAAGGACAAGATTCCAAGGTTTCTAGCTTGGGGAATAGCCAAGGTCAAAATTCAAGAATCCTACAGTTTGGTTTCCTATTCATGATAGCTAGATGAATAGTAGATACCTTACAAAGGATTCTAGATGGTGAGCACAAAAGTGCGATAGAAACCAATTCATGATAGCTAGATGAATAGTAGATACCTTACAAAGGATTCTAGATGGTGAGCACAAAAGTGCGATATAATTGGTTGTGAGGAGATTCCTAGGCACACCATTTCTTTCTCATATCACATTAGGTATCCAAGAACGTAGTTATACATTCATTGAGTTAGTCATGGATTAGAAGATAGTGCTCTTGTAGGCCTCAAACTCCAACAAATGGTATCAAAGCAGGTCATTCCATCCTCTAAGGCATTGGTGATACCCCTCGAGTCACAATGTCAGAATCCGATTTCAAAATTGCTTCACTTACGTATCAAAATTTTGATTTGAGTTTGCTTGGGCCTCCAAACACATAGTCACAACAACTGTTCTTTTGTGCCAAACATATACACAAGTGTTCCAAACATATATACATGTTTCAAACAAGCGCCTCAAAGTTTGCTATAGCTCTAATAGAGCTCAACAAGGTATTTGTGTTCAACCTTTTGAGATAAAGTCAATTTTCTACATCAAGGTATTTATTCACTAGCGATGCCTAAAAGCAATGATGTATTCCCTATGTTGGTTGTTGAGGATAATTGGATGGTACTAATTACTCATTGTGTCCATACATGATGCATCATGTATTGGTTGCAAAAGGGTTGTGGAATATTTTGTAGGCTGTTGAAACACTACAACATATCCAGCGTATACCGAGGCTGTTACCGAGGAAAATGACCGGGCAATTTTCTAGTGACGTCGGTGTCGCAGTCGGTATACGCGTCCAAAACATAACGCCGGTATAATCGTCGGTATCATCGTCGGTATAAGCGTCGATATAATCATCGGTATAAGAGTCAGTACTATCAATGTTTATACTGACGTCCATATTGGGTGTACCGACGCGTATACCGACGCCCATACTGGGTGTACCGACGACCATATCTGCACAATTTTTTTTGGGCAGAGTGTGTTCTCTTTTGCTACAGCATGATGTTGTTTAGCAAAAGACAATACACTCTGCCCAACTCTAAACCGAGTACATGTGTTATGTACTCCAATGACAACCAAAACATGATTTTATATGAGCAAAAATACCATGAATCATGTACAAAAAGTTGTATATTTCATAAATGAAGGATGTACAAGAGTGTGACAAAGCACTTCCATATAGGAACCGAATACAAAATGTGACAAAGCACTTCCATGTAGGAATCGAATACAAAATTATGGTACATCATTGCCATATAGGAGTGTAATACAAAATTGTAGCAATGTGACAAAGCACTTCCATATAGGAATCGAATACAAAATTATGGTACATCATTGCCACATAAGAGTGTAATACAAAATTATGGCAAAGCACTACCATACATATACGCAAAGGGATCAAAACATTTACACCTATAATCTTGCAACAAACCATATGTGTAAAATGAGACAAATTGACATGACATTTATAAACAACAACTAAAAATATGAAACCAAGCTATAAGTTTACCTAATCATAGATTCTCCCATGAAATGATTGCACCGTGTTCCTCTAAGTCCTACAACAGTGCAGCCTATCCATGACGATATCCATAAGCTTCTTCGGCTCGCGTCGGAGGATGATCCACTGCCAACTCCTATAATAAATATGCAAAATATTAGATGAACATAAATGATGTACTTAACACAAACAAATTCAATAATTGAAATGATACTTACAAATTGGTAGCACATGCTATCGTATACGCCGCTACCTAAATGCAACGTTCCAACCGTATCTAAACATGTGGCCGTTGCATCTCGTTGTTGACGATATCGATCAAGAGTATGTTGCTGCTCATCCTGAATCGATTCCCACTCTTCAACATCTAACCACATAGGCTTCGGTAAGCCTACTCTAAAAGCATCGCCAGCTTTGGACCGTCGATGACACATCACCTCGTGTGCCATATGTTGAATCCAATCCGAACTCACAATAGGATGTCCAGGTGCTAGCCGGTAATCTTCATATATCGTTTGTGTGATATAATTTTTGGAATCCCTATCCTGTTCGATCCATTTTAACAATACAGAATGTCCAAACCCTATCCTGCATATGCATGTGTGTATGCATACACACATGCATATGCATGTGTGTATGAATATATTGCATGTGTGTATCAATATATTGCATGTGTGTATGCATATATTGCATGTGTGTATCCATATATTGCATGTGTGTATGCATATGCATGTTTGTATGCATATGCATGTTTGTATGCATATGCATGTGTGTAGGCATATGCATGTGTATCCATATCCATGTGTGTATGCATATATTGCATGTGTGTATGCATATATTGCATGTGTGTATGCATATGCATGTGTGTATGCATATATTGCATGTGTATGCATATATTGCATGTGTGTATGCATATGCATGTGTCTACGCATATGCATGTTTGTATGCATGTGCATGTGTGTATGCATGATTGTGTGCATGTGTGTATGCATATGCATGTGTGTATGCATATGCATGTGTACGCATATGCATATGTGTACGCATATGTATGTGTGTATGCATATGCATGTTTATGCATCTGCATGTTTGTATGCATATGCATGTGTGTATGCGTATGCATGTGTGTATGCGTATGCATGTGTGTATGTGTATGCATATGCATGTGTGTATGCGTATGCATGTGTATATGCATATATTGCATGTGTGTATGCATATGCATGTGTGTATGCATATGCATGTGTATGCATATGCATGTGTGTATGCATATGCATGTGTGTATGCATATGCATGTGTGTATGCATATGCATGTGTGTATGCATATGCATGTGTGTATGCATATGCATGTGTGTATGCATATGCATGTGTGTATGCATATGCATGTGTGTATGCATATGCATGTGTGTATGCATATGCATGTGTATGCATACACACATGCATATGCATGTGTGTATGAATATATTGCATGTGTGTATGCATATGCATGTTTGTATGCATATGCATGTGTGTATGCATGTGCATGTTTGTATGCATATGCATGTCTGTATATATATGCATGTGTGGATGCATATGCATGTGTATGCATACACACATGCATATGCATGTGTGTATGCATATGCATGTGTGTATGCATATGCATGTGTGTATGCATATGCATGTGTGTATGCATATGCATGTTTGTATGCATATGCATGTTTGTATGCATATGCATGTTTGTATGCATATGCATGTGTGTATGCATATGCATGTGTGTATGCATATGCATGTGTGTATGCATATGCATGTGTATGCATATGCATGTGTGTATGCATATGCATGTGTGTATGCATATGCATGTTTGTATGCATATGCATGTGTGTATGCATATGCATGTGTGTATGCATATGCATGTGTGTATGCATATGCATGTGTGTATGCATATGCATGTGTGTATGCATATGCATGTGTGTATGCATATGCATGTGTGTATGCATATGCATGTGTGTATGCATATGCATGTGTGTATGCATATGCATGTGTGTATGCATATACATGTGTGTATGCATACACATATGCATATGCATGTGTGTATGCGTATGCATGTGTGTATCCATATGAATGTGTGTATGCATATATTGCATGTGTGTATGCATATGCATCTTTGTATGCATACGCATGTTTGTATGCATACGCATGTGTGTATGCATATGCATCTGTGTATGCATATGCATCTGTGTATGCATATGCATCTGTGTATGCATATATTGCATGTGTGTATGCATATGCATGTGTGTATGCATATGCATGTGTGTATGCATATGCATGTGTGTATGCATATGCATGTGTGTATGCATATATTGCATGTGTGTATGCATATATTGCATGTGTGTATGCATATATTGCATGTGTGTATGCATATGCATGTGTGTATGCATATGCATGTGTGTATGCATGCACACATGCATATGCATGCACACATGCATATGCATGTGTGTATGCATATATTTCATGTGTGTATGCATATGCATGTGTGTATGCATATGCATGTTTGTACGCATATGCATGTGTGTATGCATATGTGTATGTGTATGTGTATGCATATGCATGTTTGTATGCATATGCATGTGTGTATGCATATGCATATATGCATATATGCATGTGCATTTGTACATATGTGAGTGTGTGTGTATATGTGAGTGTGTATGTATGTGAGTGTGTTTATACATATGTGAGTGTGTATGTATATGTATATGTCTCTCTCTCTCTATGTCAATCGAAAACAAAACAATCATTTACATTGATGTAATTGTTTGAATCGTTGTTGTTAAAATCCACTGAAGTTGTCCTTCGTCGAATTTCCAAAAACTTGATCCCAAAATCTGTTGCAAAACTAAAGAGAGAAGATATTGGAAAAGGAAAGAAATAAAAAAAGTAAAAAGAGTGCTATAGTATGTGCGATATACTTACCAAAACTTTAGATCTAGAAAAATAGAGGTATGCTTAGAGAGAGAGAGAGGGAGGGAGAGAGAGAGAGAGGGAGGGAGGCAGAGAGAGAGAGAGAAAGAGTGACAAACAGAGATGGGTTGTTCACATGTGCAAAGTCGATAGTAGAAGATGTAGTTTCAAAACGCCCGAAATGTCAAATTTTTGCTCTCGGGCCCGGTTAAAACAGCGCGTCGGTATGAGCGTCGGTAGTTTCCAGTAAATTATCGACGCTTATACCTACGCTCATATTCATTGCTTTGAATCATTCGCTCTCTCTCTCTCTCTGCTATAGGATTCCAATAAACATATGAACATACATTCCCTTACATGATACTGTGTACGCCTATTGAATTCACTGGAATGCTAATTGATTTATTTACAAAATATATGAATTACATAATATTTTAGATCTTTACAAAATATATGTTTTGGCGGTAGGCTAACATTGGCATGCACTATGGACTCGAACCCTAAAACTAAGGATCATCTGTATCTGAAGAAGGTTTATTAATATGGCTTAAATCATACAAAAATTTATCAAAAACATCTTAGAGAGTACAAACTCTAGAATCAATTAGTTCTTGAAAATTTTCGACATCGGAATTTGAGTAGCAATAGCTTGTACTGTAGCTTCCGTAAAATCATCTTTAAACTTGTCCAAAAATTCGAGCATAGCTGTCTTTCCTTCTTCATGAGATAACTGCAATTTTTGGAATGTAGCTTGTTGTTGCAACCATTCTTCTATATCAGCAAGCTTTTTCTACAATTTATCTTTATTCTGTAACAAAGAAGAAATTTCTATATCTTTATCTGTAAGCATCTATACATTATTCACAATATTAGTCTAATTAGCTTCCTACAACTGAATCTCGAACTCCTTGACTCCATCTAATTTAGCCATGGCCACTTGAAGACTCTCTATGAGCAAAACTATCTAATCATTGGCAAAATTTATTTATGTTAGTAAAGTAGTAGCTTGATTTTGAATGTCATCTTTATCTTTACGAATAGCTTGAAGATCTTCTTTGACTGTTGCTAATTGTTGAGTGACTTGAGCATAATCTTTCGTAATTTCTTCAACCTCTTCTTCTAGAGTATTAACCCTATCCTTGAAAGATTGTAGTTCCTCAATAGAATAATTGGCTCTGTCAGCCAGCGATTCTTCTAATTCAATATTGTAATGTCTTAATAGTGACACTTCAGCCTAGAACTATTCTAATTGAAAATGAATTGACAATCAATTATTTTCCTCCTCCTCCAATTGTAATGAACACATAGCTAATAATCGAGTTGCATCTGCCATTGTAATCACTTGGATTTGATAATCTTTGAAGAACCATGGATAAATAACATTAGAATAATTGATAGCAGGTGAACCTTACCTGCTTTATTCTTCCATGGATCCATATTTTTTTTATTGAAGACCGTAAAGTAGATGGTTGATGAAGGCCTTGATCACTACGAGAACTGGTCGATTTTTGTTCGTCATGATGTCAAACGCTGAGAATCTTGTTCATGCTGTAAGGGTGGAGGAGGGTTACTAGATAGATAGCCTAGGTGGGACAGCTGAAACAAGGGGTCAAGCACTCTAGTCTGACCTTGACCTTCAATGCACCTCTACTGTTGTTGTTGTTCTTGTGTTTCTTGTTGTTATTGCTACTACCCATCAGGTCCTTGGCTGTGTCTTTGTTGTTGTTGTTGTTGCCCTTCTGGACCATTGCCTTCTATCTACTCCTGTTGTTATTATCGACAAGTAGCTTCATCCGTAGTGGTTTGTTGCCATTGTTGGGCTTCAACAGCAGCCACAACTTCCTCCTATTGTTACTATCAAAGATCTTCCTTAGTTTGCTCTTGCATTGTCCGTTGCTGGGCTTCTTCCACGTGATGCATAGCTTCTTGAAATATGGACATGTGCTCACTTCTCTGCATTCAAAGGATCCTGCAGGTTAGGTACTACTCTTTTACCCTCTCGCTTACTTGTCTGAAGGAAATTTGGTTCATCTACCACAATGAACTGATGCAATTCAAGTAGAGGTGTTGTAGGTACTAACAAAGACAAAAGCACACCTAACTTCATATCCAGTTGATGAGACTTAGTAGAGTGTCTACATAGTCTTTGCATCTCCTTTTTTATTTTCCTAAAAATTATTTAAGCCCAATTGACATTACCTTCTTTTGTTGATGCATCCTTCATCAATGAATACAAAGTCTTAGAGAAATCGACACGATATCTGAAAGCTAAGAAATCATCTAGAAAAACATGCATAAAACTTGTCACAAATGGTGCAAAAATTTGTTGCATACAATGTTGCAATGTACTGGGGGCATTCCATAAACCAAACCACATCACAGTATAGGCGAATACACCCCAATTCATAATAAATGTGGTTTTTGGGATATTGACTTCTAGCATCCTAACCTAATTATAGACACTGAATCCATCAAGAAAAGAATACATCTCTCTACCCACAACTTCATCTAATAGTGTCGAAAAATGGGAGTGGAAATGAATCAGGTATGGTAGCAACATCTAATTTTTTGTAGTCCACACAAATTCTCAGTTGTTTATTTTTCTTGGACACAATCACAATTGGGGATACCAATTCTGAATACTCAATTGGAATTATGAATCCAACCTTCAACAAGCGATCCAATTCTTCTTTTATCTGTTTAGAAAAATTTGGATTCATTCTATAATGTTGTTGAATCATCAGGGAAGCATCTACCTTGAGAACAATCTTATGTTGATAAAACTGAGGATCTAGCCCTTTCATATCAAAATAATTCTAAGAAAATACATCTTTAATTTATTTAATAATTGAAGTAGCGATTGTCGAGGCTTTAGTGCCAAGGTTGACTTGTTCAATTTGTTCCTCCTAAATATGTACATTATTTTGGGTGAGGACATCATCCTTTGCCAACCATGCGATATCATCCTTCATAGAAGGAACCATCTCCTCTGGTTGCATGTTAGCCACCACAAGACCTTGTTTCATTTTTGCCAATGCCTCTAGAATATCTACTAATCCCACTGACCAGAGATCATGATTGGCATCCAAAAATTTCAATTCCTCATCTTCCTCTAAACCATCAATCATGTGGGGAGGCTCTGCAATTGTGGATATATGGGCCTTCAAAAATTATTTATGATCATCTAGTGATATAGAGTACTTCATGTGTCCCCTATGGAAAGTGATTGCTTGGGAGCCCCAATCATGTTGTACCTTAGCTGGTTTGAGCCAAGGGCATCCCAACAAAAGGTTATAATCATTATTTTTCCAATTTACCCTATGAACACGAAAGTTACTTTAAAAGGAATATTCTAGAACTTGATTGTGATATCTTTTATAAGACCAATTGGTTGGACTCAGGACTAGTTTGCCATGCAAATGTAAAATAGGGCAAGTTGTATGTTAGTCCAACCCAATTGTCTACAAATTGGCATAGTGGTAATGTTAACTCCAGATTCACGATCAATCAAGACCTTCATAATCTAGGTATTCCTATACCATACCAAAATAAGTCAAACCGCATAATCCATTAATTCCTCCTGTCTTATTTCCACTGTGTTCACTTGAGCTTGTTCAATTACCTGCTCTATGGGCTTAGAGTTATGCACTACTTTTATTAGAGTTTTGCAAAATACAAGAACTAAGTTTAACAAATCCCCCAATGGTAATTGAATTTTTGACTTATAGAATGTTTTTCAAGGATCTACACCACTTGTATTTATGTCTTCCTAGTTCATATTGACCTCTATGGACACTATTTCAAAATACTTGTCTAGACTAAACTGCAAGTCCATAGTAGCATTCTTTACGGATGCATTCCTATTGAGGGACTCTTGACCCTACGTACTGCTGCTACTTGAGTCGAAAAATATTAATGATGCTTCATGAGCCCATCTCATAGCTTGAGTGTATACTCTATGATGTGCACTCACTTCAAGGGGTACAAAAGTATCATTGCCATGAGTGATTTTCCCCGATTGAGTAACTACCATCCCTCCAGGTTCCTCAAAAGAAAGCATTACCATATTCATCATTGGAGAATTCAATCTTTCCTCCTCATTCCATCGATCATAGTCCTAAGCATCAGGGCAATCTATGCAAATATGGCTGAATTCTAAACAGAACCGACATTGCGCACCCTTCCTTCCTTAGGATATTCAACATCATCACGATAATAATGATTAAAAGGTTTGCAAACTCGGTCGTATCTAGAGTAGTTTGGCCGATTCTACCCTCGATTACCTGAAAAATTTAGATCAGGCCGTGAAACTCTTGAACCACTAGCCTCATTTACTTGTACATTGTTGGAGATAGATGTCTGCGGAAGCACGCGAACAGCACAAGGAAGAAGAAGAAGCTTGGAGCACAAACACACAATAGTGAATGTATTACTAGAGCATGTACAAAGATAAGTAGCCCATTAGGGCAATAGGCGTATATACAAGCCGGGGGAAAAAACCTCCTAAAGAGGGAAAAAAGTGCCCCGGCGGTCCTAGTGTGTTCACACACATCACTACCTAAGCTATGTGGAAATCACTCCACAAAAGGAAGTAAGCCCAAAGCTTTGCGGAAAGCTTCAAACTTCTCCCTAGGCAGTGCCTTCGTGAAAAGGTCTGCAATGTTCTCCTGCGTGGGTACATATGCCAAGCTGATCTCCCCAGCAGAGAACCTCTCCCTGACATAGTGATAATGCACCTCAATGTGCTTAGTGCGAGCATGGAACACAGGGTTCCTCGCAACTGCCAATGCGCTCTGACTATCAGTGAAGATGGTGGTGGCAGAAGACTGGCCAACACCCAAATCACCCATAAGGCGTCTGAGCCACACACACTCAATAGTTGCTGTGAAAGCTGCCCTATACTTAGCCTCACAACTGGAAGTGGCCACAGTAGGCTGCTTCTTGCTCAACCAAGATATACATGAGCTACCAAGCATGAAGCAAAAACCACTGGTGGACACACGAGTGTCATAGCAACCAGCCCAATCTGAGTCAGAAAAAGCATGCAAATCTGGTGGTAGTGATCCCCCCTTGGGATAAAACAACCCAAGTAGCCGAGTACCACTCAAGTAGTGAAAGATGCGCTTAACCACCTTCCAATGCGTGACTCCTGGGCAATGCATAAACTTGCTCATCTGTGAGACAACAAACTGAATATCTGGCCAAGTAATGCATAACTAAATCAAGCATCCAACAGCCTGCTGATAGAGAACAGCATCAAATGCATCTCCAGCATCATGAAGACTCAATCGTAAACCTGTCTCCATAGGAGTGGCAATAGGCTTACAGTCTTCAAGGCCAAAATGCTGCAATAATGTGTCAATATATTTCATTTGAGACAAAGCCATTCCACCATCAACTTGCATAAACTGAATGCCCAAATAGTGATGCAAATGCCCCAAATCAGACATCTCAAATGAGGCATGCAAATCAGCCTTAAAATCAGCAATATGCTTCTCAATAGGACCAGTGAGCAGCATGTCGTCAACATAGACAACAATGATCAGAAGCACATCATTAGCACGCTTAACATATACCTTAAGGTGCTTTCAGTTGGACTGTTCTCAAAACCATGTGCAATCAGATAGGCATGTATCTTCTCATACCAAGCACGTGGTGCTTGCTTTAAACTATATAACGCCTTCTTTAACCTGTACACCTGGTTTTCATGCCCTTTCTGCACAAAGCCACGGGGCTGAAAAACATACACTTCTTCATGCAAGTCACCATTCAGAAATGTTGTTTTAATGTCCAACTGATGTACATTCCAACCATGATGGGCTGCAAGTCCACAAATGCTCCGAACAATATTCATACGGCATGTAGGTGCAAAGGTCTCATCAAGATCAATGCCTCTTTCCTGCGCATAACCCTTTGCAACAAGCCTAGCCTTATACCTGTCAATTGTACCATTAGGTTTACGCTTAAGCTTGTATACCCACTTAGTGCCAATGGCCTTCTTGCCAGGAGGCAAGTCACATAAAGACCATGTACCATTCTTCATTATAGCATCATATTCAAATTGCATAGCAGCCATCCAATTTTCTAAATTATGTGCTTCATCAAAAGAAACAGGCTCATTCTCATCATAGAGGCTAGAGGCAGCCATAGTATAGCAATCTGATGCAAAGGAGGCACTATGAGAGCCCGAACGAGTACGATATGACAAAGGTGCATCTAATTTGCTATCACGCAAAGTCTGCACCAGCCATTTTGGCATAGTTTTTGCCTGCTCAATATCAGCTCTCTCATCAACAAGTGCATCATGTAAATCTGCATCAGAAATGGAATGATCTGCATCATCATATGAAACCTGCAAAGGCTGAGAAGTTGCCTCATTAGGACCAGCACTATACTATCCACCTGTAAAAAGAGGCATCAAAGTATCATACATGTCTTTAGAGCTAACAGATGTCTCCTTAGTACATGAAAGCAATGGCTGAATAGCATCTTCCACAAAGACAACATCACGGCTAACCAGAATGCGTTTAGTTTGTGGATGATACAGATGATGGCCTTTACTTTCAGAACTGTACCCAACAAAAATACATTTTACTGCCTTATCATCCAATTTTCTACGATGTTGTTCAGGCACTAGTGCATATGCCAAACAACCAAAAACCCGCAGATGAGCAACAGATGGCTTGCGATCATGCCAAGCCTCATATGGAGTGATAACTGTAGCGCTTTAGTGGGACACCTGCTAAGTACATATGCTGCACACATGACAGCCTCAAGCCAGAAACTATGTGGTAAAGCCTGGCTCTTGACCATACACCTCGCCATCTCCATGAGTGACATGTTCTTTCGTTCAGCAACTCCATTCTATTGAGGTGTATATGGCACTGTACACTGGTGTTTTATCCCATGTTCAGCCAGAAATGCATTAAAATCAGAAGACATATATTCCCCCCCTCGATCAGAACGGAGGGTGCCCATTTTACATGCTGATAGATTTTCAGCCAAAACCAAAAACTGTTTGAAGCACAAAAACACTTCGGACTTTGCCTTCAATGGATATACCCATGCATGCCTAGAAAAATCATCAATGAAAGTCACGAAGTAAAGATAGTTTCCAAAAGAAGGTGTCTGCATAGGACCACAGACATCACTATGTACAAGCTGCAATTTCTGCGTAGCCCGAACTGAACCATCTTTTGGAAAGGAGGAACGCTGCATCTTGCCCAAAATACAGCCTTCACATACATGTTTCCCAAGTGCCTCAAGCTTGGGCAAAGAAGACACCATATCATATTTCTGCAGGCGTAGCAAACTAGCAAAATTCAAATGACCAAAGCGTGCATGCCAAAGCTTTGCATCTGAGATAGCCTGAGAATCATGAACTGCACATGCCGAATCATTCACAGATCTTTCATAGTCTATTAGCTTATACAGCCCACGACATAAAATGCCAGAAGCAATAATAACACCGCCATTTGAGAGATCCTGAACTGTACATCTGTCATCAACAAATTTCACAACCAAGCCAATCTTGGCTAATGCAGAAACTGATAACAGATTCTTCTTGATCCTTGGCACAAATAAAGCATCTGACAAGGTGAAAGAACTACCATCAACAGTAGTCAAAATGATCTTACCAACTCCCATAACAGGATAAGAGGAGTTGTTGGTGCATGTGACAGTATTCTCTGTAGGGGCAGGCTCGAGTGAAGAGAAGAAACTGTGCTGCAAGGTAATATGTTTGGTCGCCCCACTATCAAAGTACCAAACATCTGAGTCCACTGCAGACATGCACTGCTCATGAGAAGATGGGTCAAAACTGCAAATAGTAGTAAACGCCTATTCTTCTTCCTACACAAGATTTGCAGACTCTGTTTTTGGTGTAGAGGCCTCTGCAACAACCATTCGAGCCTCTTTCTTCTTTGCCTCTTTTGCAGCCAGTTTTGGACAGTTCTTTATGATATGATCATTCCCTTTACATTACTTGCAAAACAATTTTTGCTTTTCTGATTTCTTCTCATCTTTATCTTGGTTCTTCGAATGTGCAACATTTGTAGATTTCTGCTTACTAGTAGAAGAGCTCCATTTTCCTTTTCCCTTCTGACTAGCCAAGAAAGCTTGATCTGCAACACGCATAATGGACCTGTTCTGCCTGGATTGATCTTCTTGCAATAGAACAGAGACTAACTCCTCAGGCATTCGGATTGCCTTTCATCATCAACCGAAGAGTAGAAGCAAAACTCTGATATGAATCAAGAAGACCATTCAGAACGGTCTGCACAAGTGAGCTGTCTGGTATAACCTCATCAGTAGAAATCAACTATTTCCTTCAAATCTTTGATCTTTGTTAGGAAACTGTCCATAGAATCACCTTCATTCATGTGCTCACTCTCCAACTATTTTCGGAGGTAAGCAACACGAGCCTCATTCCTACTTGGTACAATGTGGTTAGTGTATCCCAAGCATCCATAGCTGTTCTGCAAGAGCGAATATGAGGAATAATGGCACGTTTGACAGACAAAGCTATCAATGCATGTGCCTGGGTATCTCTGCCATCCCAACGAATTTGCTCTGTAGTAGGTGCAATAGAAACAGTAGCACGAACAAGAATCTGTGGAATATCATCTTCGACACCATCTTCATCAGCTCCAGCACCTGTATTTGCAGTACCTGTAGTTGCAGGTGTAACAGGACGTCTTTCAAAACCCTGCACAATGTTCCACAGTCCTTTTGCAACCAATACATGTCACATCATATAAGCCCATAATGGGTAGTTGGTACCATCCAACTTATCCTCAAAATCCAACATACGGAATACATCACTCCTTTCAGCCATGGCCGGTGACTAAAATACCTTGATGCAGAAAATTGACTGTATCTCAAAAAGTTGAACAGAACTGCCTAGACGAGTTTTGCTAGACTTGTAGCAGACTTTGAGACGCTTAAACTGGTTGACAGAAACTGGTATATACCTTTGGCACAAAAAGATGAAATAGCCTGCACAAGCGCTGCGATAGTGCGTTCAGAGGCCGAAACGAGCTCAGATTGCGATTTCGGCACCATGCAGCAAAGCTGTTTTGATCTCGAAAACACGCTGAGCATGCTCACCAAAATTCATGCGATTTTGATACTGCAAACGGAGGAGTGTCGAGGGCGCCCTAGATGAAGCGACGACCTACTCTGATACCAATTGTTGGAGATAGATGTCTGTGGAAGGACGCGAACAGCACAAGGAAGAAGAAGAAGCTTGGAGCACAAACACACAATAGTGAATGTATTACTAGAGAATGTACAAAGATAAGTAGCCCATAAGGGCAATAGGCGTATATACAAGCCGGGGGGAAAAAACCTCCTAAAGAGGGAAAAAAGTGCCCCGGCGGTCCTAGAGTGTTGACACACATCACTACCTAAATATATCAACATACATTATGTACTCCAGGATTGGAATACCATTAAACGTTCTTGCAGCGTTTTGGTTGCATGGAATTTGTTGAGCTAGTATGATTTCAACTATTATATCTACATTGGTGTGTATTATGATTCATGATATTATAGATGGCATAGAACATTTGATTTAATGTGTATCTTGATGCAACATGTCCTGGATTCCTACACTCAGTACGAAACATCTAGCTATACAAATCAATTATAGCCAAAGGAGTTGGATTTACCAAATTACCAACATTAAAAGGACGTTGCCAAGCTAGATTCACCACTTTAAGTTACATTTCAATTGTTATGTAGCATCTATAATCTGATCCAAAGAATGAGTGCCATCCAATGCAAATAAACATATTTTTTCTTTCAATATGAAGTTCAAGCCATCCATAAATCAACCTCTAACTACATCCTCCAGTGGTCATTCTAGTTCTGGAATTTGATGTAAAGTACTTCAGAAAAGCGATGCATAGTCCGCCACCATCTGATTAGGCTATTGCACCATGTATTGTAAAGTAATAAATAATTGCCCAATGGACTTTGCCTTCCTAAACCATCTTAAAAATGCATTTTTGAGGGCATCATATGTTACAAAATGATTAGGTGCAAATTCTTTTAACCATCTTACTACCTCACTGCCCAAAGTGGCTTGAAAAACTTGGCACCTTCGTGCATCATTTGGGTTACCTTCTAGTAAGTCATATTGTGTATTGAATAGTCTCACATGTACATTCGGGTCGTCATCTAGTGTACTAGTGAATCTTTTAAATTGCATCCCACTAATGCTCTAGATAGGAGCTGCCATAGTAAAGGGAACGTGCCATAGTTGCCACTCTTCATCTACGGATACTAATGAAATTTCTTCTTCCTCTATCTTGATTGGGTGGGGAAAATCCATCTCCTCTTGTGCAAAACATTGCCTTTGTAACACAGTTTGCTCTTTCGCAAGCTGCTCTACCCAAATGGAATCAAAGAGGTCCGACATTAAAATCAAATCCTAGGGTCTTCCTTCTATCCCCTTTTTAGATTCATCCTTAACATGTCATCCTTCTGCTTTGTCCGTTTGCAACTTCGTCGCTCGAAGGCTGCCTATACCTCTAGCAATTGATGCAACAACGGATATGAGATTGCACCCTATTCTACCAAATATCTTAATTGTGCTGATATACGTGCACAAATTGAACTCTCACCTTGATGTTCTATCATCCCTAACATCGTCATATGGTTCATCTCCTATGTATCTAAATATTTTCAAAAATTCTTACCCGATCGTGTTGGCATATTCCCTCTCCATGTGCATCAGTGCGGTTAACTGTGCCACTGCTTCGTCTTTTGGATTGTATATATTCCAAGCTTTTATGCTTTTACTCTACACCCCATCCCATCATGGTTGCCAAAATGTTTGGCTGCTTAAATTCTGCAAACAAAGATAGGTTTGGGGAATGGGGGTTACTGGATAGTTTCTAGTGTGTTTTTATTCCCTAACATTAGACAAACTTAAGAGATAGTAAGACTCAAAGTAATAAACAAGATGATTTAGACTATAGAGCAGTACACAGAATCTGGCATCAAAATAATCTTCCATTATCGTATAGAGATACAATTGATTTGCATATGCAGTCTGCTATAGCTTCGATACTTCAAATCCTTTACTCTATGAATGTGTGCGTGCTATAGGATTCCAATATTCATATGAACATACATTCGCGTTACATGATACTGGGTATGTCTGTTGAATTCACCGAAACACTAATCGATTTATTTACAAAATATATGAATTATAGAATATATTAGATCTTTACAAAATATATGTTCTAATAGCAGGCTAACACCAAGCAAGAAACCTCCGAAAATAATTGGAGGGTAAACATATAGATTCAATGAATAGTTTCTTATGAAGATCAAAGACTTGAAGGAGCACTTGATTTTTGCTAATGACATATTGCTAGATAGTTCATTTGTCTAGACTATTCTTAATGGTCTTCCATATTCATATTAGAGGCATATGGTTGGGAGGAAAAAAGACTCATCTCTCTGTGTACGTCATCATTATGTTTCATTAGAATTAAAGCTTAGGCAAGCTTCCATGGTGATCTTGGTGAATTATTGTGGAGAATGAGTTCTCCTATGCGCAACGAAAATGTGTAGTCAACCCTTGTATGTCTAGCACTTGGAAAAATAACTGCACCTTAGATAGCTTGCTTCTCTCAATAAAAAACTCAAATGGACTTGTGCCTTTAGTTAATCAAAGTAGACAAAGATAGCTTTTCTAACAAGCTATAAATAACTTAATTTGGACAAGTTTTGACTAGGAAACGCAACTAACAAACATCAACTACCTATCCACACAAGTATGCTAAAGAACTGAACTTCACTCTTGGCCTCATAACTCCCTGAATATATATCCTTTGAGGAAGATATTTAGGATAAAGAAACTGCACACAAATAGATTTCCACAAAGCTAAAAATCAAGTAATTTGGATGAGTTTTGGTCAGGAAACTCAAATGACCAAAATAGACCACTTGAGCACACAAGTATATTGAAAAACTAGACTTCACTCTCTGACAGATATCGCACAGAAGATAAATCCTTTGAGTAGGATATTTGAGACAAAAAAATTATATGCAAAGAGCTTTCCAACAAGCCAAATTCAAGCAATTTGGATACGTTTTGGTTGGGAAACTTAACCGACCAAGATAGACTACCTATCTACATAGGTATGCTAAAAAACTAGACTTCATTCTTTGACTGATATGTTGATATATTTAGGTAATGATGTGTGTCAACTCTCTATGACTTGTATATACGCCTATTGCCCTAATGGGCTACTTATCTTTGTACATTCTAGTGGTAATACATTCAGTATTGTGTGTTGTGCTCCAAGCTTCTTCTTCTTCCTTGTGTTGTTCGCATTCTTCTGTAGACGTCTAACTCCAAAAGGTATATACCAGTTTTGATTCGCCATTATAAGCATCTCAAAGTCTGCTATAGGTCTAGCAGAACTCGTCAGGGCAGTTCTCTTCAACTTTTTGAGATATAGTCAATTTTCTACATCAAGGTATTTTAGTCACCGGCCATGGTTGAAAGCAGTGATGTATTCCGTATGTTGGTTGTTGAGGATAAGTTGGATGGCACCAACTATCCGTTATGAGCTTATATGATGCGACATGTATTGGTTGCAAAAGGATTGTGGAACATTGTGCAGGGTGTTGAAAAACATCTTATCACACCTACAACTGTTACAACTGTAGGTATTAAAGCTAATGTAGAAGGTGTTGAAGATGATGATATTTTGCATATTCCTATTCGTGCTGCGGTTTCTGCTGCACCTACTGTAGAGCAGATTCATTGGGATGGCAAAGATGCTCAGGCACATGCATTGATAGCTTTGTCTGTCAAATGTGCCATTCTTCTTCACATTCGCTCTTGCAGAACAGCTAAGGATGCTTACCAGATGGTACCAAGCTAGGAATGAGGTTTGTGTTGCTTACCTCCGAAAACAATTGGAGAGTGAGCACATGAATGAAGGTGATTCTATGGACAGTTTTGTAACAAAGATCAAAGACCTGAAGGAGCAGTTGATTTCTTTTGATGAGGTTATACCAGATAGCTCACTTGTGGAGACCGTTCTGAATGGTCTTCCTGATTCATATCAAAGTTTTGCTTCTACTCTTTGGTTGATAAAGAAAGGCAATCCAAATGCCTTGTCATTTGAGTAGTTAGTCTATGTTTTGTTGCAAGAGGATCACTCTAGGCAGAATAGGTCCACTATGCATGTTGCAGATCAAGCTTTCCTGACTAGTCAGAAGGGCAAAGGAAAATGGAGCTCTTCAACTAGTAAGCAGAAATCTGCTAATTCTACACAATTGAAGAGGGAAGACAAACATGAAAAGAGATAAAAAAAGGAGAAATTGTTTTGCAAGTATTGTAAAGGAAATGATCATATCATAAAGAACTGTTCAAATTTGCCTGCTTAAGAGGCAAAGAAGAAAGAGGTTTGAATGGTTGTTGTAGAGGCCTCTACACCAAAAACAGAGTCTACTAAACTTGCGCAGGAAGAAGAATGGGTGTTTACTGTTGTTTGCAGTTTTGACCCATCTTCTCATGAGCACTACATGTCTAGAGTAGACTCAGATGTTCGGTACTTTGACAGTGGGGAGACCAAACATATTACCTTGCAGCCCAGTTTCTTCTCTTCACTCGAGCCTGCCCCTACAGGGAATATTGTTACATGAACCAACAACTCCTCTTATCCTGTTATGGGGGTTTGTAAGATCATTTTGACTACTACTGATGGTAGTTCTTTCACTTTGTTAGATGCTTTATTTGTGGCAACGATCACGAAGAATCTGTTATCAATTTTAGCTTTAGCCAAGATTGGCTTGGTTGTGAAATTTGTTGATGATAGATGTACAATTCATGATCTGTCAAATGGCGATGTGATTATTGCTTCTGGTATTTTATGTCGTGGCCTGTATAAGCTCATAGACTATGAAAGATCTATGAATGATTCGGCATGTGTAGTACATGATTCTCAGGCTATGTCAGATGCAAAGCTTTGGCATGCACGCTTTGGTCATCTCAATTTTGCTAGTTTGCTACGCCTTCAGAAATCTGAAATGGTATCCTCTTTGCCCAAACTTGAGGCACCTAGAAAATATGTTTGTGAAGGCTGTATTTTGGTCAAAATGCATCATTCCTTCTTTCCAAAAGATGGTTCAGTTCGGGCTACTCAAAAATTGCAGCTTGTACATAGTGATGTATGTGGTCCTATGAAGATAATTTTCTTTTGGAAATTATCTTTACTTCGTGACTTTCATTGATGATTTTTCCATGCATGCATGGGTATATCCATTGAAAGCAAAGTCTGAAGTATTCATGTGCTTCAAACAGTTTTTGGTTTTGGCTGAAAATCTATTAGAATGTAAAATGGACACCCTCCCTTCTGATCAAGGGGGGGAATATATGTCTTCTGATTATAATGCATTCTTGTTTGAACGTTGGATAAAACACCAATGTACAGTGTCATATACACCTCAACAGAATGCAGTTGTTGAACAAAAGAACATGTCACTCATGGAGATGGCAAGGTGTATGGTCAAAAGTTAGGCTTTACCACATAGTTTCTAGCTTTAGGTTGTCATGTGTGTAGCATATGTACTTAACAGGTGTCCCACTAAAGCAGTGCAATCTATCACTCCATATGAGGCTTGGCATGATCGCAAGCCATCTGTTGCTCATCTACGTGTTTTTGGTTGTCTGGCATATGCATTAGTGCCTGAACAACATCGCAAAAAAGTGGATGATAAAGCAATAAAATGTATTTTTGTTGGGTACACTTCTAAAAGTAAAGGTTATCGTCTGTATCATCCACAGACTAAATGCATTCTGGTTAGTCGTGATGTTGTTTTTGTGGAAGATGATATTCAACCATTGCTTTCATGTACTGAGGAGACATCTGTTAGCTCTAAAGACATGCATGATACTTTGCTGCCTCTTTTTACACGTGGACAGGCTAGTGCTGGTCCTAATGAGACAACTTCTCAGCCTTTGCAGGTTTCATGTGATGATGTAGATCATTCCATTTCTGATGCAGATTTACATGACACACTTGTTGATGAGAGAGTTGATATTGAGCAGGCAAAAACTATGCCAAAATGGTTGGTGCAGACTTTGCGTGAAAGAAAATTAGATGCACCTTTTTTTATCGTACTCGTTCAGGCTCTCATAGTGCCTCTTTTGCATCAGATTGTTATGCTATGGCTGCCTCTAGTCTCTGTGATGAGATTGAACCTATTTTTTTTGATGAAGCATAAAATTTTGAACATTGGATGGCTGCAATGCAATCTGAATATGATGCTATAATGAAGAATGGTACTTGGTCTTTATGTGACTTGCCTCCTGGCAAGAAGGCCATTTGCACAAAGTGGGTGTACAAGCTGAAGCGTAAACCTGATGAACAATTGATAGGTATAAGGCTAGGCTTGTTGCAAAGGATTTTGCATAGGAAAGAGGCATTGATTTTGATGAGACCTTTGCACCTTCATGCCATATGACTACTATTCGGAGCATCTGTGCACTTGTAGCCCATCATGGTTGGAATGTACATGAGTTGGACATTAAAACTACATTTTGGAATGGTGACTTGCATGAAGAAGTGTATGTTTTTCAGCCCATGGGCTTCGTGTAGAAAGGCATGAAAACTAGGTGTGCAGGTTAAACAAGGCATTATATGGTTTAAAGCAAGCACCACGTACTTGGTATGAGAAGAAACATGGCTATCTGATTGCACATGGATTTGAGAACAATCCAACTGAAAGCACCTTATATGTTAAGCGTGCTAATGATGTACTTTTGATCATTGTGATTTATGTTGATGACATGCTGCTCACTAGTCCTCATGAAACGCATATTGCTGATTTTAAGGCTGATTTGCATGCCTCATTTGAGATGTTTGATTTGGGGCATTTGCATCACTATTTGATCATTCAATTTATGCACATTGATGGTGGAATGGCTTTGTGTCAAACACAATATATTGACACATTATTGCAGCATTTGTGTCTTGAAGATTGTAAACCTATTGCCACTCCTATGGAAATAGGTTTATGACTGAGTCTTCATGATGGTGGAGATGCATTTGATGCTGTTTTCTATCAGCAGGCTGTTGGATGCTTGATTTACTTATCCATTACTCGATCAGATATTGAGTTTGTTGTCTCACAGATGAGCAGGTTTATGCATTGCCCAGGAATCAAGCATTGGCAAGCGGCTAAGCGCATCTTTCGTTACTTGAGTGGTACCCGTCTACTTGGTTTATTTTATCCCAAGGGGGGATCACTACTACCATATTTGCATGCTTTCTCTGAATCTGATTGGGCTGGTTGCTATGACACTCGTGTGTCCACTAGTGGTTTTTGCTTCATGCTCGGTAGCTCATGCATATCTTGGTTGAGCAAGAAGCAGCCTACTGTGGCCACTTCCAGTTGTGAGGCTGAGTATAAGGCAGCTTTCACAACGACTGTTGAGTGTGTGTGGCTCAAACGTCTTATGGCTGATTTGGGTGTTGGTCAGTCTTCTGCCACCACCATCTTCATTGACAGTCAGAGGGCATTGGCAATTGCGAGGAACCTTGTGTTCCATGCTCGCACTAAGCACATTGAGATGTATTATCATTATGTTAGGGAGAGGTTCTTTGCTTGAAAGATTAGCTTGGCATATGTGCCCACGCAGGAGAACATTGCACACCTTTTCACGAAGGCTCTATCTAGGGAGAAGTTTGAAGCTTTCCGCAAAGCTTTGGGCCTACTTCCTTTTGCGGAGTGATTTCAACATAGCTTGGCACTTCGTTATACATGAGTGCGAGCTCCTTGTTCATCGCATCACTCCCAGGGGGGATTTGTTGATATATTTAGGTAGTGATGTGTGTGAGCACGCTAGGACCACCGGGGCACTTTTTTCCCTCTCTAGGAGGTTTCTTTCCTCTGACTTGTATATATGCCTATTGACCTAATGGTACTTATCTTTGTACATTCTAGTGGTAATACATTCAATATTGTGTGTTGTGCTCCAAGCTTATTCTTCTTCCTTGTGTTGTTTGCATGCCTCCACAGACGTCTAACTCCAACATGATATCTCATAGAATATCTAAGCTTTGAAGGAGATATTTGAGACAGAGAAAGTAGATAAGATTTCCAATGAGTGTTTAAACACAAGAAATGGTTACATATACACTGAGATATAAGCTTCACAATAGAGCTGTGTACAAAATGACGTGCAGCTGG
Organism: Ceratopteris richardii; assembly: GCA_020310875.1. Taxonomy (NCBI): domain Eukaryota; kingdom Viridiplantae; phylum Streptophyta; class Polypodiopsida; order Polypodiales; family Pteridaceae; genus Ceratopteris; species Ceratopteris richardii. Next base: position 36,170,138 of record CM035432.1, on the reverse strand, counting down.
AAGGATTCTATGGGAAGACAAAATGACAAAATGACTAGATCTGACTATTGGGAGCTCTTGCCTCTTTCTCTCCTTGTTTGGAATGTGCTCCCACTCGAATTTTATAACTAATGAGCATGTGAAGAAGTTTGTGCCTCCTTCTTAACTCACCACTTTTCCAACTACATGCCATTGACCACAAGGCAGATATTGTATCTTTTTTCTCATCATGAATTTTGACTAGACTTTTTTTTCTTTTTTTCTTTTCTCTTCTTTTCCTTTATCTTTATATTTGATAAAAATATCCAAGCATGGATCATATGAAAATGAGCTTGTACATTTATCTTCAACACTCCCCCTCAAAATCATTTGGGAGTTATCTTCAACCATGTCCTACAAATTTATCACGTCCTTGAAACCTTTGAGTTTAGAAGCATCCAAGAACTTTGTAAACATATCTGCAACCTGCTCTTTGGTTCTGATGAACTTTATCTCCACATCTTTGCTCAATACCTTCTCCCTTACATAATGGCAGTGGACCTCTATATGCTTGCTCCTTGCATGAAACATAGGATTGCTTGCCAAGTAAATACTTGACATGTTATCACCGTATATAGGGATGTTTCCAACTTGCACTTCAAGATCAGCCAAAAGCTTTTTAATCCACATTGCTTCACATGTTGCAAATGCTACTCCTGTATATTCAGCCTCCATGGATGAAAGTGCAACAGTAGGTTGTTTCTTTGAGCTCCATGTGATAGGTTTGCTTCCTATCATGAACACATAACCTGAGGTTGATCTCCTATCTTCCTTTGAACCTACCCAATCAGCATTGTTAAAGTCTTTGACCTGCAATTCTTCATCAAACTTGTAAAATAAAGCATGATTCATTGTATGCTTTATGTATCTCAACACTCTCTTGGCTGAATTTAAATGTTCACTTATCAAGGCTTGCATAAACTGAGAAAACACACCAACAACATAAGATAAATCAGGTCTTGTAATGTTTGCATAGATTAATGATCCTACAATGCTTCTGTATGTTGTTACATCTTCTAGTAGTTCTCCATCATTTGAGCTAATCTTTGTATTTGTGTCCATGGGTTGAGTGAGTGGTTTGCATTCACTCATTCCAAATCTGAAAAGAACATCCAACAAGTACTTCCTTTGCATCAAGTAGATGCCACCTTTTCCATAAACAACTTCAATTCCTAAAAAATATTCAAATGTCCAAATGCGTGTGGTGTAGTGGTATGTGTTGAATGCCATGGGGCGGAGTGCCTAGGTTTAATTCCCATGCGGCTAGACATTACAAATTCCTTGTACTCTCAAAAAAAAAGTCAGCTCTCCAAGATCTGAAATTTTAAACTCCTTACCAAGCTTCCTTTTGATATCTTTAATCCCTATAACATCATTTCCTATTATGTTGAGGTCATAGACGTATATGCAAATATATACCTCTCTATTTTCTTCCTTCTTCATGTACAATGAAGGATCTACACTACTTGGGTTGTATCCACACTTAGTTAGATATTCTACCAATCTCTGATTCTATGCTCTTGGTGCTTTCTTCAAGCCATAATGTGCCTTTTTCAACCTACAAACAAAGTTGGGATGGTTTTCATCTTCAAATCCAACTGGTTGACTCATGTATATCTCTTCTTGTAGTTTTCCATTGAGAAAAGCATTTTTTTATGTTGACTTGATATAATGGCCATCTCCTTGAAGCACCAATTACTATTAATGTTCTGATTGTTCCCATCTTTGCAAGAGGGCTAAAAACTTCATCATAATCTATGCCTTGTGTTTGTTTAAATCCTTTGGCAACTAATCTAGCTTTATATCTAGCTATTGAACCATCAGCATTCCTCTTTACTTTAAACATCCATTTGTTTGGAACAATCTTCATGCCTTCGTTCTTTGGCACTAGCTCCCATGTGTGATTATCTTTGAGAGCTTTGATCTCCTCTTTCATAGCTTGCTTCCATTCCTTTTGTGTGCAAGCTTCTTCATATGTCTTAGGCTCTTTTTCTTTGATAACCCGCATCAATGTACGCAAAATGTTTCGCCATGAAACTATCATAACTAAACCTTTGAGTCGGATACCTTATCCTTGAAGATCTTCTTTCATTTCCTTTAGAAAGTTGCTTCTTTAACCTATTCATCTTTACCTTCCGAGTGATTACCTCTTCATATTCTTCTTCACTTGCATCTATCTCACTGTTTGGAGTAGCACTTGCTTCTTCGACTCTACTATGAGCTGAATTTGGAGACAAAGAATGACTCCCCCTCCATGTTGAACATTCTTCATTTGATGTAGATGCCTCTGGACTTGAAACTTTTGTGCTTGATTGTTGTACTTCTCTTTGATTTGTTCCTACATAATCATCACAATCCTCTTCAAGAATCTTTTCCTTTCCTTTATCTTCATACCATGGTCTTAGTTCATCAAAGACCACATATCATGAGACTATTACTTCCTTTGTTCTAGGGTTGTAACACTTGTATCATTTTTCCTCCATCAAGTAGCCGATGAAAATGCATTTTTTTTACCTTGGTTCCATCTTTGTTCTAAGTTCTTGTGGAATGTGAACAAACCAAACACATCCAAACACTTTGAGGTGTGTAAGATCAGGTTTCTTACCAGAATATACCTCCTCTAGAGTCAAGTGATGTATTCCCAATGTTGTGCACCTATTCATCAAGTAAATGGCAGTTGTGGTAGCTTCAGTCCAATAGTACAATGGTACCTTCATCTCCTTGAGCATGCATCTTGCAATTTCAACAATTTGCCTATTTTTTGCTCTCTGCTACTCCATTTTGTTGTGGTGTATACCTACAAGTAAACTACCTTTTGATCCCATTCTCTTATAGAAAATCTAAAAATTGTTTGGAGAAGTATTCTCCTCCACCATCTGACCTTAAGGTTTTGATAGAGCTTCCTATTTCTTTTTCAAGTTCAACTTTGAATCTTTTGAATATAGAAAACACCTTTGATTTTTACTTCATGCAAAACAGCCATACCTTTCTTGAGTGATCATCAATGAAGGTGACAAAAAATCTATTACCAGCCATTGACTCCTCTTGGATTGGTCCCCATACATCTGTATGTATCAACTCCAAGACATATGGGACCGCATAATTGCTCCTCTTGAATGGCTGCCTCGTATGCTTTCCTAGTTGAAAAGCTTCACATAATTCATGTAGTCCAATGCTATTAAATTTTGGAAGACTTCTTACCATTTCATGTTTGCTCATGTCCTTCAGCTTTGGAATGTTGATGTGTCATATTCTATTGTGCCATAAGTCCAACTCTAAAATCTTCTTGTTCCCACATTGAATGTGCATGACCTTTCCATGTGGATGTTGGACGTCCAAAGTGAACATCCTTCCTTCTCTTCTACCTCAAGCAATGACCTTGAAGCCTTCCTTTGGATTCTTTATGAAGCACCCATTCTCATTGAATATGACATGATAACCCTTCTCTACCATTTGTCCTACTGAAATCAAGTTCTTTGAAATTGTAGGAACATGAAGAACATTAGATAATACCTTTGTGCTGCTTGTATCTCATATCTCATTGCAAGTAGTGTGTCCTTGCTTCCTTCACTTGAGGTGCTTGCATAGTTGCTTTGGTCTTCCATTCTTCAACCAACAATCACTAGCATAGTGTCCTACTTTACCACAATGATAGCATTTTATACCTTTATGAGAATTGTAGGAGCCTCGACCTCTTCCTCTACTTCTACCTGGACCTCTTCCTTGTGTGTTGGCATTTGATGCATCCTTTTTGTCATCTCAATTATTTTGATTGTAGTTGGAGTTGTTGTGACCTCTTCCTTTTCCTCTTGAGCCTCCTCTTGTGTTCCTTTCTTTACCTTGACTTGCATATAACATTTGGTTGTGGTTGTCCTTTCCTTTGGGGCCACCAAAGCTAAGCTCTTATGTGACAAGATGAGGGATTAGTTGTTCAAAACCTAGATATGCATCTTTCAAGTTAATGGAAGTTATAAAAGGCTTCCATCTTTCATCTTCTCTCAATCCATTGAGAGTATAACACACAAGATCTTTGTCTTCAGCTGTTGTGCCAATAGAAGCCAAAGCATCACTTAGCTCCTTAATCTTCAAAGTATATTCAGCTATGGATTGACTCAAACTTTTCTTGATTGTGTTCAACTCATTCTTGAGTTGAAGTTTCCTAGCTTTGGTATTTGTTGAATACATCCTTTCAAGAGCTTCCCAAGCATCCTTAGCTTTCTCTAAATGTTGAATATGCCCTACATGGCATTAGTAATGATGTGAAATGAGGAACATGACTCTCTTATTCCTCTATTCCCATTCTTTTGCTTGCCTCCTTTGGACTTCAGTGGTCGTAGCTTGATTTATTTGAGTTTGAGCATCATCGCCGCTCATAATACCCGACAAGCCTTCTTCATGGGTAGCCTTGATTGTTTTCCTTCTTGGCAAGCTACACAAATTTCATGCAACATTTTAGATGTAAAATTTGGTAGGCCTCTTACGAAGATCCTCCTTTGCATTTCCTTGAGCTTTTCTTAGTTGATGTGACATATTCATTTATGCCATAGGTCCAACTATGCTTTCCTCTTGTCTCTATATGGGACATACATTGAATGTTGTGGCTGATTTATGTCCAACACTTGGACAAACAGCTACACCTTATATAGCTTCTTGCTCTCAAAACAAGACTCAGATGGACTTGCGCATTGATTCAATCAAAGTAGACAAAGAGAGCTTTCTAAAAATCTATAAATAACTTAATTTGGACAATTTTTGACTGGGAAATGCAACTAATAAATCAACTACCTATCCACACAAGTATGTTGAAGAACTAAACTTCACTCTCAGACCGATAACTCCCTAAATATATATTCTTTGAGGAAGATATTTGGGACAAAAAAATTACATACAAATATCTTTCCAAAAAGCTAAAAATCAATTAATTTGGATGAGTTTGGGTTAGGAAATGCAACTGACCAAAATAGACACTTGAGCACACAAGTATACTAAAACACTAGACTTCACACTCTAATAGATATCTCACAGAATATAAATCCTTTGAATGTGATATTTGAGATATAAAAATTACATGCAAATATCTTTCCAATAAGCCAAAAATCAAGCAATTTGGATATGTTGTGGTGGGGAAACATAAACAACCAAAATAGACTACATGTCTACATAGGTATGCTAAAACATTGGACTTCACTCTTTGACTGATATCTCACAGAATATGTAGTTTTGAAGGATATATTTGAGATAAAGAAAGTGCATGAGATATGCTTTCCAATGAGTGTTTAAATTCAAGAAATGGTTACATATACACTGAGGTGTGAGCTTCACAACAGATCTATGTACAAAATGACGTGCGGCTGGAAGGAGTCTATGGGAAGACAAAATGACAAAATGACTAGATCCAACTATTGGGAGCTCTTTCCTCTTTCTCTCCTTGTTTAGAACGTGCTCCCACTCCACTTTTATAACCAATGATCATGTGAAGAAGTTTGTGCCTCCTTAACTCTCCACTTTGCCCACTACATGCCACTAACCACAAGGCAGATATTGTATCTTTTTCTCATCATGAATTTTGACTAGATTTTTTTTTCTTTTTTTCTTTTCCCTTCTTTTCCTTTATCTTTATATTTGGTAAATTTATGAAAGCATAGCTCATATGAAAATAAGCTTGTACATTTATCTTCAACACTTATCACTATCCTCGAGGTTCCATGGAGACATTGATGAGTTCATCACCATCTTCCTCTAGCTCCTGCTTGAAGCACATGCAATTTTGCATCTTTTTTACATGTGAGTATCATGTCCTTTTCACGTGATTATATCATGCCTTCTAAGTAGCTCTCTATAACAAAACAAAATGAGGTCATATGCTTTTTTAAGTAGCACATATGGGGTTCAGACTTGCATCATCAATGAGCGAGCTCGTAGAAAATTCATCATGCTACATACATGACTTTCTTGAATATTATGGGCGAGTATATTTTGTTCTGATAATATGCATGCCTCATGAAGCCTTCAATAGCAAAATGATGATCTTTTCTACATAAGTGGGGATAAAACCATCAGGGCTTTAACCCACAACTTCTCGTTACAGAGGCATGGATCATATCCATCGAGCGATAGGATCTCACTGAACCACATATCATAGAATTTTTACTCATTATCTTATTTCTTTCCCATGGCACTCCAAATCAAGGTTTTAGGCATTGCTCTTCTGCTCAGAGGATGCAAAAGCTCAGTTTCATGCATAAAGGTCTCAAATATCAACTAGAGAGAGATTGCACAGCCTTAGAGGTTTGTTCTCAAATACTCTTGATGAAGATTCTTGTCTTATCCAGGCATAAAGTGGCCTATGTCAACGTGTTCCCAGAATATAAGGTTTTTGTTCTATTGCACATGCACAAAATAGTCTTTGAAGTGGGAAAATGGAGATTATGGACACAGGTTTTGATCTTATCACCTCCTGGGCCATGGATCATCAGCTATCCATGATACCATTTTGGTATTATATTAGCAAGTAAACACTTAGCTCATGCCATTTATGCAGGCCTACAACAAAAACAAGAAGAAAACAAATTGACGATAGTGCATATGGCATGGACTTGGACACATCACCTCTATAAAAGATGCAAAGAACACCAAAAACTCTGATGCCTACATCATACAGATCCAATTACATGATTTCTTAAGTCTACAAAAAGAACAATGGAAAGTGCACAGTTTTCCACAATAAGAATCAAACTCAAGGCATGCTATCTATTACATCAATCAAATTGGTTGCTTCCCTTTTCATGAGCCATCTCTTCCTATTTGTAGGTAGCAAAAGCTAAAGATCATTTGTTATGGATGGGTTTTGAACACAAATCTACTCATTACAAGGCAAAAACTAACCACAAGGATGCAATCACATCTTAATAGGAGGATGCTTCTCTAGAAAGTAAAAAGTATTCACAAAGAAAAGTTCAAATCATGCAGAAGGGCATTTATGTTCCCTTTGGAAAGGTATCATTTGATGTCCAAATTTAATGATTTTTATTTATATGTGTTTTTTAAAGTATGGCCTATAGGAATACAAATTCAAATATGAGAGTATACTTCCAAATTCACTTTGGGAAGCATCCAAAGTTATCACTTCAAACATGTTTCTAGTCAGTGACAACTTAGTAACTAGTCAACTTTGGATGTGTGCTACTCTTTGTTCTAGTGTTTGATTTTCATGATTTTTATCTTGTTAGAAAGCTCATCTTCTAATTTTTCCAATGCTATGAAGATATCTAGAAATAGAGGAGATTTAATAGGTTTTTGCATAGAATATATTATCAATATCGACCTCTTAAGCTTGTAAAAATAGGGAATTCCTACGTAGAATTGTAATTTTGTACATGTATCACATGATGTGCCTTAGGAAATTTGGTATATGTATATTTGGCACATGTTGGTGCCTTAGGGAAATTTATTTAAACTCATGTTTGTGCTCTTTTAACATTCTTTATTGTTGGAACATCAAGCTTACACTATGTTTGAGGTGGATTTGATCTACATCAAAGGCTATCGCGTCAAAAGAATATCCGTTGGAGAGTTCTTTTTCTTATGCTCATTTATTGTATTTTTTGAGAGATTTTTTGATGGTTCATTTACCATTGTAAAAGCCTTGAGCTTTACACATGTAAAGGTAGAAAGATAGAGCCCAAATCCCACGAATTTGTGGTGGTTGAAGTTGCATTCAATCAAGCAATCAATCACCTAAAAGTAGATCAAACTAGATCTTCACTTTTCCTAGATTGTAGGAAAGTGAATTGATTCCCTCCAACAACCATTCCCACCTTCATTTGAATTCAAATTTCACTTGTAGAAGTCATGGAACACTCCTAGAGTCTATATAAAGACTTAAAATCACTTGTACATTATATGGAAGCAATATACATACACTTGTGACCATCATTGTCTTGCTCCTTCAATTCTCTGCATCATCTTCTTCGCCAACAGTAATCTTGCAGAGGTTGCTGCTCTCTCTCCAGAGTTCCAAATTGAGTGAAAGATGGCTCACTGAAAAGGTATAGTGTTTATTTTATGCCTATAAATTTTCAAAGCATTTGGTTTTGTAGATTGGGAGAAGTCTGAGTTTTTTTGTCTCGGGGTCAATCTCTGCGTATTCCTGAAAAATAGGAAGTACCACTGGTGAATGTCGCATTCATTCCTATAGCATATTTTTCTTATTCCTTATAATTTTGTGCATTCCAAACACTCAACCCTATGTGTATCACTCCCATAAAAGGATTTTTTTCTAATTGTAATCACGCTATGGGCATTTGAAGTTCATTCTCTCTTCCATAGATAGTAAGTTTTTTTAGTTAGTCGACCCGCGAACCTATCTGTTTTGTATCGACTCATTCTTCTTGATGCTCCAAAGTACATAGTGCATTTCTTTGCATTTATCGTAAGCCTATAAGGTCTATTTGAGTCTCCATAAGCTCAAGGGCTTGTCTTGTGCCGGTTGGCTTGACCAAACTTCGTCGCTTCGAAACGCACTTTTCTACCTTCTACAAGCTTCTCCAAGTTCTTTGAGTGGTATCAGAGCTAGATCAAGATGGGTGACGGCTTTCCCTCAATGATCGAGAAGTTTGATCGCCACAACTACATGGTGTCGTAGAGGGGTGTGAAGGGAGGCTGACATTCATCTAAAAGAATCACACTAACCTAACCGTGTGACTGCACGCAGGGTGCTTCTAAGTATGCCTAGGGCCTTCGGTTGAGTTTTCAGTTTAGGTGTGATAAAAACCTATATGTTTCTAATATATGGGAGTGCAAATTAAGAACTAATTATTTAGACTAAGGACCGTAAGGACGAGCGTTTCTATAATTTTCTATAGCTTCTAATTGATAAGACAAAACTAAGTTCTCGTTTGTAATTTTATCTTTAACAAAGTCAAATTCTTCGTTCTCAATTTGATTTGAGTTAGGTTTTATAACTAAATTAGGTGGGAATAAGTCTTTCTTGTCCTCCGGTTCTGGCAAAACTATGGTAATTAAAGGTAAAATTCTAGAAAGAAGACGATCGTAATCTAACGTGTGTAAAGTTTCGTTAACTACTTTATCTTTAATAATTTCAACTTCTATATTTTCGTTATTATTTGAACTATCAATTGAAGACGGAAGCAATGTTCCTATTATTAAGTTTTCTAATTCTTGATTCTTAATATCAGAATCGTTTGAAAATACTAGTTTAGAACTACTTGTAGATCCTGATTCTTTAGACATATGAAATAAAAAAGTAAAGATCTCAATTAATTTTCAGAGAAACAGTATGAAGAATTTCAAAATCAATCTTATTTAAGCCTATACAATAAGCCTATACAAAAGTTTATCATAAGTGCTAATACAATTCCCTTAATAGATAATCCTATACAACTTAATAAACAATCTTCAAATATTGTATTTTTGTGATCCCGTATGCTTGTTTTCTCGTATCCTCCTTTGTAATCTCTTCAATGATCTGCAGAAGTAATATTAACCGATAAGTATGCTTTTAGTAAACATAAAACACTCATTTAATAATTTTACATTATAACTTAAACATATACTAACGCATGTATACATAAACTTTTAACTTCCTATCTTTCATGCATATGTATCCTAACTTATATGTATACAATATAAACATATACGTATATACTAATTTCTCTCACTCATGCAAAGCATCATTGATTACTCATGCATACATTTATGCTAATCATGCTCATTCATATGCATATGCAAAAGACACATATATATACATGCACATATACAATCATACATGCATACATTTCTTATCATGCACATGCATACACATGCACTACACTTATTAACATACATTCATACATGCTAACATGCAAAACATATATTATTCATAAATGCATGAATGAAATATAGACAATCCTCTCTATTTTCCAAAAGATGATTTTTAACATAAATCAACGCCACTTTCACATACGATATTAACTTTACTTCCCGAATGGTTAACTAAACAATCTTGATTGTCATAATTAACAAATCATTCCTTCCACTTGGATGAGGAAATCTGCTTGCCAAAAAATAAAGAGGGTAGGAGCATTTCAAATATGTTTATAGCAGATGTATAATCATAATATGGGATATAAAAAATCATATTTTTGTACTTAAAAGTAGTATCATAGACAAATAATGCTAATATTATGAAGTTTTCTTTTGTGGCTAATGCTACATATCAACTCATATTGTGCTACAGGTATTGACAAGGATAAGAATCCTAGATTGATATGAAAACAAAAAAAAAATTAATGCAATCAAAGTTTAATGACACACTCACAAAGGTTTTTGAAAGAAAGAAAAAAAAAGATGCGAAAGAAATCTCTCTCTCTCTCTCCGTGCATCTGCCACTCTTTTGCTTTGTCAAGCTCTACAGCCAAGGGGTCTTTCGCTCGTGGCCCACACCATTTGGAATAAATATCGAGCACACCAAGCTTGTCACCAGCTCCTTGTCAACATCTTTCATGTAGTCACTCCACCTATTGAACGTCATGTGCACATTCTAATCTTCGTACGAGGTAGAGGGGTGGGATGGAGGCATTGTGGTGCAATCAAGCTTCATATTGACGCACATCGAATCGAAGGAGATAAACACAATGATATTCCATGCGAAATTACGTCGCAAGAATCAACCTCGAATGAAAACGCAAACAAGCAAGAAGCAGCCATGGCCTTATGATGCAACATGCAAAGAACTAGAGTGGACTACTCATCCATGCAGAATCCAATCCTAGCTCTTATGAATCTTTGAAAAACGGCCTACAGAATATGTGAACTCTTCTGCTAGGGAGGCAAGGATCTTAACAAACTCCGATCTGAAGCGACACCACTGATTAACCTTACTTCTGTCATTACATTCCTGTCATTGTCACGTGTGTGCTTATAATAGTGGTATCTATCGGTGCCCCCTGTATAGTCACTCGATGCAAGAGTCATGCTTTCATTCAAATTAGTGTAGCTATTTGTGCCGCACATGACAAACAACGCATACAGGAACCAACACATCATTAATCCAGACATTTAAAATTCGCAAGATCATGGTCAGGACAGTTGAGGAAAAGGGCATAGATGACTCTCTCCCCCTCTCTCTGTCTTTCTATTTCTCTCCCACATACACACATAACAATCGATCTCTGCTTATCTTCTACACATAACAGACGATCTCTGCATATCTTCTACACATAACAGTCGATCTCTGCATATCTTCTACACATAAGAGTCGATCTCTGCATATCTTCTACACAAGCGGCCTCTCTACCTCTGATACATGCACAATGGTTCTATGTTTATACAGATATCGAGCAGACTCCCTTCGTTTACAGCCATCAGAGATGTTGAGGGAACCCAAATCGATTATAGCTTCTTTGTCAAAGAGAGAGGGAGCAGAAAAATGAGACATAGCACAGTCTCATTCTCACTCTCTCCTTTTCTCTCTTCTTTCTATGTTGTGCCTCCATGCTTGAGAGAAAGAAATTGTTGATCTATATCAATATAATCAGGACGAGGGGATAATGAAAACGAACAAACTCTCTCTTCCCCTAATATCTGAGATGTCGACCTACTTGCGCACATCACTACCGTTTGCTTCTGGAAGGAGGGTGTAGAAAAACTCTCTCTCTGCTTGCGCAGAGTCGGAACAGGGAGGAGGGGAAGGAGCAATAGATTCTCTCTCTCTCTCTCTTTCTCTCTCCCTCTCTTCAAATTCAGATCACGTACCTGCAGAAGTAATATTAACCGAAAAAAAATACATAAGTTTACATATATATACCTTTCAAAGAGAACGTCGTACGCAGTCATTCTTTGAGTTTAGTGAAGTTATGCATTTACTTTAACTAACATTCAATACATGCATACTTAAATGAACTCTAACTAAATCAAAGGAGACTAGAGTTTCAGTTAACGTATTATTTTCGTTATTAATTATATTACATATAAATTTAATAAATACTAAAGAAAATATTAAACATCATATGATATAGATTACATTAATCCAAATGTATTAAACACACACACACACATATATATATATATATATATGTATATATATATTTAAGCTTATATATATATATATACAATATTCTTAGGTGAAATATAAATGTAGGTTAGCACATATGAAGAGATATATATAAAATCCATGTAGTATAAGTCTAATCACATAGAGTAATCTCATAAAACCTTATAGACTTAAACACATTGGCACACATAAAATCATATTAACATATATGCACATAAATGATCACTTATGAGAAACTAAACTATTAATAGGTTTAAATGTACTCACATACATTTATGGAACTCCATATTTATTCATGCTTAGTTAGATAATAATTCATAAATACTTAAACATAGGAGCACACAAATAAATATATTAAGTATGCATATGCCAACACATTATTTAAAGCATAAACCCTACATTCACATACACATACATAGGCACATAATTGTCTTTATATAATTATGAATACACATAAATTATTTAGAAATGAACATAAAAAATGAAGAGCCTAAGTAAGGGTTCAATTAATCCTCCATCTCTATTCAGAACATATTTTCCTCTTTTATCTGCAGGTACCCAAGAGATAACATTAGTCATTTTAAATCAGTACATTAAAAAATATGAGAGAGAGATATCATTTAACCGACTTTAAAGCAAAATATTTTTTATTTTTCCTTATGACAATTAAAGTGAGGAAATCCTTCCGACATCTGCCCCCACCAAACCTGCACATCGCCCTCGATGGGCCAACCTGCAGTTCAATAGGAAAGCAGTATCAAATTCTTTTGAAAAAATGTTTATTAGATTATTTTCAAACTTATATGAAATATGCTCCTAAAGGTAAGTACATCTTCTGATAGTCAAGAAAAACCTTTTAAATATATGCAAACTTGAATCATAAACGTTTTCGTTCAATGCATGAAATTGAAAACAAGTTTTAGAAAGTCCCATAGAAATCAAGTAGACAGTTGTGGTACTTGCTCTTCTATTAACCCGTTCAAAAGTAATAAATATTTTATATAAATGGTCTATCCCTGATTCCCTAGCCACTCGCCATAAGATGCATCTAACTAATTCCTCTATAGCATAAATCCGCCTCATATTGCCCGTATAGAATTTCAGAAGTGGTTTCGAGACCACAACTGAATTATGATAACTTTTTTCTTTTCTTTTCTTTTTCTTTTTCTTTTTTAATTTTTCTTTTTGTTATCTTTTTTTTTTCTTTATTTCTCATAATGCAGCAACCATTAATGTACTGCTTTATGCATCTCTCTTTTTTCTTTCTTCGTAACTTTTTTGTTAGAGGGGAAAGGCTTAACCCCTAATCAGAGTAGAGGTTCTAGAGGAATGCTAAAGTGGGAACTAGGATCTCATTAGCTAAATGGTTTGGAAGTTAAGGAAGTCTACCTATATAAAATAAACTTACTTCTACTAGGAATCGCAAGTCAAGTGTTCCCTCTCCTATCCTTATGAAAGCCATAGGGTCTCTAATTCTTATCTTCTATTCATACACATCCCTACTTCAGTTTTAAATTCATTGTTTCATAATTTTAAAAATCTTCCTTTCCTATCAGAAGGATGTACACATCTACACATGAAATACATCAATAAAAAATCATATTAACAACTAATAAATAAGTAAAGTTTAGAACTCTTTCACCTGATCATTTTTATTCTTCTTTATCGTCGTCTTCCAAAAAATCTTCGTCCAATTCAAATTTATTGCTTTCTCTTCTTCTAAAGAGCTTGATTATTTTTCCTGCAATCAAATTTCTTAACATAGAACCATCAAATTCACGTAATTTATATGTACTTGTTTCATAAACTGAAACAACAACATAAGGTCCGAACCAATGTTTAGTTAGTTTCCGACGTGCATCGTATTGAGTATCAAACGTACTATCATATACAAGCACCCAGTCACCACTTTCTATTGGTTGCGGTCTTAGTCTATGTTTCTTATCAAAATATAACTTATTTTTTAATCTAGATGTTTTTAATTTTTTAATTGCTTCTTTAAGATTTTCATTTCCTTGTTTTAATTGCTTAATTCTAAGTGCTAATAACTCTTCTCTTGAAATGTTATCTTTCCAACCTAAATTCATCCAATTAATTATCTGAGTATGAATGGGAAATAATGGTTTTTGACAGTACATGAGTTCAGCTGGCATAAAACCAGTTGTTCTCGTGTATGTCATGTGATCATCCCAAAGAGCAAATGGGAGATATTTTGGCCATTGACCAATATCTCCATGGCAAGCTTTCGAAATAGCCTTCACTATGGAAGGATGACCTCGTTCTATTTTACCGTTCACTTCTGTGTTATAAGCAATCGTAAGAGACAATCGATCCCATGTTGTGCAAAGAATTCTCTCGCCTCTCTCCCATCTAACTCACCTCTATCTGCTACTACTTTTTCTATATATCCAAATCTGGATAATACTTCTTCCAAAAGGAATACGCATACATTATAAGTAGTATTGGAACGAAGCGCTCTACCTTCGACGTGGTTTGTCAAATCCTTTCATGCAAGAACAATATATCTCATGCCATCATTGCTTTTAGGCATGGTCACAAGGTCAACTACCCACTTGTAATGAATACAAGGTGGATAGGTCGGGTGAAGGGGATCTCTATGCTTGACAGAGGAGTGTAACTGGCACGTACTACAAGTGTTCACAAGTTCTTTAACAGTTACATACATCCTCGGCCACCAGTAGCTTTCCCTAATCTTCTCATATGTAGCTACAAAGCCTTTATGACCAGCCCAAAGGCTTTCGTGCATCTCATGCATAACTTGCACTTGAAAAACTTTCAAACCTAGTACTCTTTGAGGGTTTCGAACCTTTCCTCTAGCATGTCTCCAAAGATATCCATCTTTCAAGAAGAAGTTGAAAGACTTCTTCCTGATGTTCCAGAATCGATTTGAAGAACAGCTTGGGGAAGGCTGAAATGAACTTAGATAGTTTCCTATATCTCGCCACTCTCCTTCATAATCGCATTCTCTAAATCTCTCATACACATAGGTAGATGTTTCATAATTTATTAAATTAATATGATTATTTAATGCTTCAATATCATTGTCAAATTTTGCTCTTGAAATCATATCAGCAACAGTGTTATGTTTACCGGCTATATGTACAAAAGCAGGATTAATGAATTTAATATAGGTTATTCATCGTAGCATAGCTATATCCGGAGATGAACAATTAGCTATTAAACCTATTAATGGAAGACAATCGGTCTCTACTATTACATTAGCTCCTATAAAGTATTCTTTATCTGTTTTTAAGCTCCTCATCATCATCCTGCCCAATGACCCAGCCTATACCAATAGGACTAGTGTCAACAGTTAGGATTACAGGCTTATTTCCTGTATAGTCAATACGTTTCAAAACAGGAGCATTGATAAGCAATTGATTTAGACGCCTCATTGTTCTAGAATGCTCATCAGTCCAAAAGAATTTCTTTCTTTTTCTCAATAAATCATAAAGCGGATTTGCTACATGAGCAAAGTGAGGGATCCAGATGACATAGAAAACACATGCACCTAGGAATCTCCTTACTTCACTTACATTGCGACATCTCTCAGAAATCCTACTAATGGCATCAACTTTTGCTGGATAGGGTCTACGACCATAATGGCCACATAAATGCCCAACTATTAGCACTTCATTAACACCAAAAGTTGATTTCACTAGGGAGAAAGTTAGTCCAACCTCTTCAAATCTTTCAAATATCTTTTCACAATCTGAAATATGGTTAGAAACAAACTTTCTGCAACCAAATGAATCTAAACTTTCATCCTTTTCTTTTTCCACACACCCCTTTATTGGAATATCATCAATAAAAGGCATTGTCACTTTTGGGATAAAGTCATGTAGGACCAGATTCATAGCATTCATCATGTGTGCCACAGAATTCGTGGCTCCTTGTGGTAAAGTACACATACGTACTAAACCCAAAGGAGTCTTCATCGTGGTCACATCTCGACTCTCAATTGCTAATTGAAACTGATCATACCCTGAATACAGGTCTCCCATTGAATAGATGGAGTGACCTGCAAATGCCTCGGCAAACTCATCTACAATGAGACCCGTTCCTACATTCCTAATAGTGACTTTATTCACAGGCTGCAAATCCTGAATAAAGCGTAGCTTCCCACTCTTTTTCGGTATCGTGAACCACCTATTAGAGTATGGTGCTGAGGATGGTTCCAAGATTCTCATGGCAATCTTCTCCTTTAACAGTCTCATTAGCTCAGGTAAATGAGCCTTTGGAACTGGAATCGAACGAAGATTCCAAGGAATATGCGGTACTGTGAAAATAATCATCAGAGCTACTAACTTTGGATCTGCACATCCTATCTCATGTGGGAACAAAGAAAAAGCTTTACCATGACGAACAATCATCTTGGTAAACTGCTCTTTTTCAATTTGAGAAAGAAATTCATCACCGAATTTAATATTTTTCTTACTCTCATCAGTAAATATGTGACCTATCTTAGTTCGATCTCTAAGAATAGGATCATTTGATACTCGACGAAGTATATCATGACTATCTTTGGGTAAGGGTTGAGCTACAGGCTTTATTTTCTTTTTCTACAGTTTTGTATCTAGTTTCTATGCTAACTTCATGTTCTAGGATAAATTCACTAATAATCTCATACTCTTGAATAGAGTTAAGAATTATCAGATTTGATTCAAAATTTTCATGAGAAACACCTTCTAGCTCTTCTAATAGAGTGGAACTTTTTGATAATTCAATTATACTCTCAATTTTCTCGTCACTTGAAATTAATCCAGTTTTTTTGAAATATTTTTCAATTTGTTTTCTAAATGTTTTTGTAAGGTTTTCTTTAGTAATATAATGCAAAATAGTTGTAGGAGTACAAATTAGATAATTTTCAAATTTATGTTCATTGATAGGCGAGACATCAAAACAACGTCCACTATTGTCTCGCTCAATAGTGGAGTTTAACAAAAAATTTGATCATAGTACGCTCCATATTCTCTTACAGCGAGTGGATCATCATAAACATGACTGATCGAGTCAATGGGATTTCTTCTTAAGCTCTTTCTATTTCTAGTATGGTTTGGGCAAACCGTCATAACTTGCAAAGAATCCATCCCTGATTTGGATCGAATTCTTGCATACGTTGATCCGTCGTTCATTGCTTTTGTTTCCATTCTCATTTCAGCTATAAATGGCTGGCCAAGAATCACTTCATATGAGCAATTATCTTGAACAAAGAAGTGAAACTCTTCTCAAACACCACCTATCATAATAGGTACATTTGCACATGCACCCAACAAAATGTCAGAGCCATTGTCAGTTGTTCTCATCCGCCAACCATGCTCTTTATCAATTAGCCACCTAAATTTGTCAAAGAACTTTTTTGAAATCATGTTTATCTCTGACCCCGAGTCAATGAGAGCCAAAGCTAAACAAGAATCTTTCTCATCCCCGATTCTAATCTTTACTTCTGGTGTGCCTCGTGCCCAGAAGGTAAAATTGTATTTACTTTCACTTTTTAATATTTCTTTATCAGGTTGTATAGGTGCTAGAAAATTTCTATTTACACTTCCTATTGTAAATTCTTCATTATCCTCATAATCACTTTCACTCAATGTAACTGCATCATTCATAGCTAGGGTTTCGTCTGCCACATCTTGTATGTCCTCATCTTGTGGCAAAGGAAAGCGTCTTCTTCTAATAAGCTGAATAAAACTGTCCTTGAACTCCGGTTTCGCTATGGAAAACACTTGCTCAAGTGACATCGTTACTTGACTTTTTAGAAGAATGTCATTTAAAATCTCCCTAGCATCATTTTTCTTTTCGAGCTCAGAAATCATAATAGCACGTGGAGCTCTTCTTCCCTTTTTCTTCCCTTTCTCTTCATTTTGCTTTTGATCCTCTTTATTTTCAGGTTTAGAGGTTTCCAATTTCTTCTGTTCTTATTGCAATTGAACATTTTCATCGGTCGGCTTTTTGCCTTCCTTTATCATTTTCCTCTTCTCTTCTTGAGATAAATTTGATTCATCAAATTGAAATTTTTTGTCACCTTTCTTTTCATCTTCTCTTGTTTGTCTCCTAGTTACCCTCCTATCACCTTCTTCTACATCATCCTGCACATCTTCTCGTCTCCGTTTTTCCTCAACATTAGCAATGTGAGAAAAGACAAAAGATTGATCTACAGGAGATTTACATGCAGTCTTGTACATTATCTTGTCTCTAGCTCGTACCAGTGCCTCTATTCAATATGGATTTTGGCTAGGCATTGAAGAAGGCCTATCCTCGACCGGCTCTAGTCTTGTAGCCGAAGTACTGGCAGTTGCATCTGATACTGTTAAATTTACATAAAGCTTTTTCATTCCTCCTTTGCCCCAATTGACGGACAAAGGAAGACGTGACCTAAAGTCACATAATCGTCTATCTATTTCCACAACTAATTGATTCGCCTTAGCACTTTTTAATTCTTCACAAGCAAATGATGCGTGCTCCTGACTATCGCACCAAACACAGCGCTTCACGCCAGTCCCTCTTTTCTCATTATTTCTTTGAAAGGGTGGCTGTACAGCAAACTGAGGAGCTTGTTGAGAAGCAAACTGAGAAACTTGCTGTGGTACTGGCTGAAAGACTGGTTGAGGTGGAACATACTGAGGCATAACTTGTTGAATAGGTGATGCTTGCCCTGTACCACTATTACTAGCCCCTGGATCATTAAAGCTCATGGAATAAACTTGTTTATTCAAATTGGCAACCTCTTTTGAAAGAGATGCTTGCATGTTCATGACATTCTCCATCTGTTTACATAGAATATCCAATTGAAATTCTATGGGAGCTTTAGTGGAAGCTGAATTATTAGTCGTAGGTATAGTAGCAGGCATTGGCATGTCAACTTGCCTTATAGCAGGAGTCTCTCTAGGCTGAGAAGCATTAGGTCTAGAATATAAAATTGTTTGCCTTTGCTTCATTTGAGCAACAGCCTCTATCTCTTTTTTGACTTTCTCCCAATCATTAGTTAGCCCATACCTTTTTCCCAGCTCCTCTATTCGTCTTTCAATTTCAGCCCTATCTTCTGGATTAAGTATTTTAAGAAAATATATAATTACATCTGGATTAATAGCATTTCTATCATCTGCGGGAAGTTGAGCCAGACGTCTCATAAACTCACCGTGAAGATGAGTTAAAGACTTATTACTCTTAACAGTGTTTAACCAACACAGAAATCCTTCACGACTGTGCTGGCTAAAATCTTCGAGGTAGAACATTTTATGAAGTTCCTTTCTAAATTCCTCCCATGTTTTTTCATCATGCTCTTGAATAGATTCGAGAATTGAACTAGAAACAACACGTCCAAAGTATTTAACTAGCACATCTTCAGGTAATCCCTGGATTTGCACTTGCTCCTCAAATGCATCTAGGTATTCTGTAATGTTTAATCCGGTAAATTTTCCTTTTTCTTTTAGAATAGCTTGGACTGTACGTGTCCCTTGCTTTTCTATCATCATGTTCCTAAACATCTCCTCCATTTTGCGTTCTTGATAATGCTTCGAATAGAGAAGAAGTTACCTAATAGCCGGATCTAATTGCTCTCTAAATTGTCTAAATCTATCACTACTTGATAAAGCCAGGGATGGCTTTACCCTAGTCCTAGGCTTTACTAATTCTAATCTTCTTTTTCTAAAATAATTTTAATTTCTAAACCCTAAATTATGACTTATCTCTTATATTTACTCTTTTTCAAGTTTAAAGGGTTTTTAATAAGGTAATTTTTATAAAATAGTTTTTCTTGATTTAAGTCTTTTAGTTTACTATTAATTTCTTTAAAATTAATTTCTTTGAAAAAAATAAAACCATTAACTATAAGTTAAAAAGAAACCTAAATTTAAACTATTTTTATGCTATAAGCTTTCTTTTTATGCAATAAAACAAACAATCTTTCTTTTTCAAAACTTAAAATCTTTTCTTTTTAATGATGCAAAAATAATGGCTTTTCCTAAAAATGCAAATATTTAAATGCTTTAAGTAAAAATTATATTTCCTAGATACAAAAGAAAGATTCAAATATTCTTTAAATGCTAATATGAAGGTGCTTAGATCCTACGTGTAGATGAAAACAACTTTCTTTTAAAGTAATGTGTGTAAACTAAAAATAAAGAACTTAAAATAAACACCTTACTTGATGATATTTTTGTTGAAGAGGTTCGAAAGTGAACGTTAAAACAATCTTAAACACAAAACTAAAATGACTATGAATATATCTTGATTCTCTTGAACGTTGAGGGGGGGGTTTTGAAACGATGAAGCTCCACCAGTTGGAAATCCTTCTTCCACAGTTTTGTCACAGCTTCAATCTTCAAATTTCCTGCAGACAAGAAAAAAATGAAATTAGGGATTTAAATAAAAACTAAAAATGTAACGTAAGTCCTAGACACACTATCGTCACGCTTCACATCGGGTTCACCAAAGCTGTCGTAGAGGGGTGTGAGGGAGGCTGACGTTCATCTAATAGAATCACGCTAACCTAACCATGTGACTGCATGCAGGGTGCTTCTAAGTATGCCTAGGGCCTTCGGTTGAGTTTTCAGTTTAGGTGTGATAAAAACCTATATGTTTCTAATATATGGGAGTGCAAATTAAGAACTAATTATTTAGACTAAGGACCGTAAGGACGAGCGTTTCTATGATTTTCTATAGCTTCTAATTGATAAGACAAAACTAAGTTCTCGTTTGTAATTTTATCTTTAACAAAGTCAACTTCTTCGTTCTCAATTTGATTTGAGTTAGGTTTTATAACTAAATTAGGTGGGAATAAGTCTTTCTTGTCCTCCGGTTCTCGCAAAACTATGGTAATTAAAGGTAAAATTCTAGAAAGAAAACGATCGCAATGTAATGTGTGTAAAGTTTCGTTAACTACTTTATCTTTAATAATTTCAACTTCTATATTTTCGTTATTATTTGAACTATCAATTGAAGACGGAAGCAATGTTCCTATTATTAACTTTTCTAATTCTTGATTCTTAATATTAGAATCGTTTGAAGATACTAGTTTAGAACTACTTGTAGATCCTGATTCTTTAGACATATGAAATAAAAAAGTAAAGATCTCAATTAATTTTCAGAGAAAGAGTATGAAGAATTTCAAAATCAATCTTATTTAAGCCTATACAATAAGCCTATACAAAAGTTTATCATAAGTGCTAATACAATTCTCTTAATAGATAATCCTATACAACTTATAAACAGTCTTCAAATATTGTATTTTTGTGATCCCGTATGCTTGTTTTCTCGTATCCTCCTTTGTAATCTCTTCAATGATCTGCAGAAGTACTATTAACCGATAAGTATGCTTTTAGTAAACATAAAACACTCATTTAATAATTTTACATTATAACTTAAACCTATACTAACGCATGTATACATAAACATTTAACTTCCTATCTTTCATGCATATGTATCCTAACTTATATGTATACAA
Organism: Ceratopteris richardii; assembly: GCA_020310875.1. Classification (NCBI taxonomy): domain Eukaryota; kingdom Viridiplantae; phylum Streptophyta; class Polypodiopsida; order Polypodiales; family Pteridaceae; genus Ceratopteris; species Ceratopteris richardii. The sequence continues at coordinate 36,148,602 of CM035432.1, read as the reverse complement.
TATAAACATATACGTATATACTAATTTCTCTCACTCATGCAAAGCATTATTGATTACTCATGCATACATTTATGCTAATCATGCTCATTCATATGCATATGCAAAAGACACATATATACATGCACATATAGAATCATACATGCATACATTTCTTATCATGCACATGCATACACATGCACTACACTTATTAACATACATTCATACATGCTAACATGCAAAACATATATTATTCATAAATGCATGAATGAAATATAGACGATCCTCTTTATTTTCCAAAAGATGGTTTTTAAGGTTAGAACTTGGAGGTATCAAAGTACAATAATCCATATTTACCCCTTCATAACATAAATCAACGCCACTTTCACATACGATATTAACTTTACTTCTCGAATGGTTAACTAAACAATCTTGATTGTCATAATTAACAAATCATTCCTTCCACTTGGATGAGGAAATCTGCTTGCCAAAAAATAAAGAGGGTAGGAGCATTTCAAATATGTTTATAGCAGATGTATAATCATAATATGGGATATAAAAAATCATATTTTTGTACTTAAAAGTAGTATCATAGACAAACAATGCTAATATTATGAAGTTTTCTTTTGTGGCTAATGCTACATATCAACTCATATTGTGCTACAGGTATTGACAAGGATAAGAATCCTAGATTGATATGAAAACAATAAAAAAATTAATGCAATCAAAGTTTAATGACACACTCACAAAGGTTTTTGAAAGAAAGAAAAATAAAAATAAAAATAGATGCGAAAGAAATCTCTCTCTCTCTCCGTGCATCTGCCACTCTTTTGCTTTGTCAAGCTCTACAGCCAAGGGGTCTTTCGCTCGTGGCCCACACCATTTGGAATAAATATCGAGCACACCAAGCTTGTCACCAGCTCCTTGTCAACATCTTTCATGTAGTCACTCCACCTATTGAACATCATGTGCGCATTCTAATCTTCGTACGAGGTACAGGGGTGGGGGTGCAATCGAGCTGCATATTGACGCACATCGAATTGAAGGAGATAAACACAATGATATTCCATGCAAAAGTACGTCGCAAGAATCAACCTCGAATGAAAACGCGAACAAGCAAGAAGCAGCCATGGCCTTCTGATGCAACATGCAAAGAACTAGAGTGGACTACTCATCCATGCAGAATCCAATCCTAGCTCTTATGAATCTTTGAAAGACGGCCTACAGAATATGTGAACTCTTCTGCTAGGGAGGCAAGGATCTTAACAAACTCCGATCTGAAGCGACACCACTGATTAACCTTACTTCTGTCATTACATTCCTGTCATTGTCACGTGTGTGCTTATAATAGTGGTATCTATCGGTGCCCCCTGTATAGTCACTTGATGCAGGAGTCATGCTTTCATTCAAATTAGTGTAGCTATTTGTGCCGCACATGACAAACAATGCATACAGGAACCAACACATCATTAATCCAGACATTTAAAATTCGCAAGATCATGGTCAGGAGAGTTGAGGAAAAGGGAATAGATGACTCTCTCCCCCTCTCTCTGTCTTTCTATTTCTCTCCCACATACACACATAACAATCAATCTCTGCTTATCTTCTACACATAACAGTCGATCTCTGCATATCTTCTACACATAACAGTCGATCTCTGCATATCTTCTACACATAAGAGTCGATCTTTGCATATCTTCTACACAAGCGGCCTCTCTACCTCTGATACATGCACAATGGTTCTACGTTTATACAGATATCGAGCAGACTCCCTTCGTTTACAGCCATCAGAGATGTTGAGGGAACCCAAATCGATTATAGCTTCTTTGTCAAAGAGAGAGGGAGCAAAAAAATGAGACATAGCACAGTCTCATTCTCACTCTCTCCTTTTCTCTCTTCTTTCTGTGTTGTGCCTCCACGCTTGAGAGAAAGAAATTGTTGATCTATATCAATATAATCAGGATGAGGGGATAATGAAAATGAACAAACTCTCTCTTCCCCTAATATCTGAGATGTCGACCTACTTGCGCACATCACTACCGTTTGCTTCTGGAAGGAGGGTGTAGAAAAACTCTCTCACTGCTTGCGCAGAGTCGGAACATGGAGGAGGGGAAGGAGCAATAGATTCTCTCTCTCTCTCTCTCTCTCTCTCTCTCTCTCTCTCTCTCTCTCTCTCTCTCTCTCTCTCTCTCTCTCTCTCTCTCTCTCTCTCTCTCTCTCTCTCTCTCTCTCTTTCTCTCTCCCTCTCTTCAAATTCATATCATGTACCTGCAGAAGTAATATTAACCGAAAAAGAATACATAAGTTTACATATATATACCTTTCAGAGAGAACGTCGTACGCAGTCATTCTTTGAGTTTAGTGAAGTTATGCATTTACTTTAACTAACACTCAATACATGCATACTTAAATGAACTCTAACTAAATCAAAGGAGACTAGAGTTTCAGTTAACGTATTATTTTCGTTATTAATTATATTACATATAAATTTAATAAATACTAAAGAAAATATTAAACATCATATGATATAGATTACAGTTAAATATATAAATACATTATTAATCCAAATGTATTATAAACACACACACATATATATATATAAATATGTATATATATATTTAAACTTGTATATATATATATACAATATTCTTAGGTCAAATATAAATGTAGACACTTTAGGTTAGCACATATGAAGAGATATATATAAAATCTATGTAGTATAAGTCTAATCACATAGAGTAATCCCATAAAACCTTATAGACTTAAACACATTGGCACACATAAAACCTTATACTCACATACATTTATGGAACTCCATATTTATATTCATGCTTAGTTAGATAATAATTCATAAATACTTAAACATAGCAGCACACAAATAAATATATTAAGTATGCATATGCAAACACATTATTTAAAGCATAAACCCTACATTCACATACACATACATAGGCACATAATTGTCTTTATATAATTATGAATACACATAAATTATTTAGAAATGAACATAAAAAATGAAGAGCCTAAGTAAGGGTTCAATTAATCCTCCATCTCTATTCAGAACATATTTTCCTCTTTTATCTGTAGGTACCCAAGAGATAACATTAGTCATTTTAAATCAGTACATTAAAAAATATGAGAGAGAGATATAATTTAACCGACTTTAAAGCAAAATATTTTTTATTTTTCCTTATGACAATTAAAGTGAGGAAATCCTTCCAACAGCGGCTTGGCAAATCAGAATGGAGGCCTATTTGTAAGGTAGAAATGTTGAAATATTTAGGTAGTGATGTGTGTGAACACTCTAGGACTGCCGGGGCACTTTTTTCCCTCTTTAGGAGGTTTTTTTCCCCCAGCTTGTATATACGCCTATTGCCCTAATGGGCTACTTATCTTTGTACATTCTCTAGTAATACATTCAGTATTGTGTGTTTGTGCTCCAAGCTTCTTCTTCTTCCTTGTGCTGTTCGCGTGCTTCCGCAGACGCCTATCTCCAACAATTGGTATCAGAGCAGGTCGTCGCTTCTTCTAGGGTGCCGTCGACACTCCTCCGTTTGCAGTCTTAGATTCGCACAAAATTTGGTGAGCATACTCAGGGTGTTTCCGAGATCAAAACAGCTTCATTCTGTGGTGCCGAAATTGCGATCTGAGCTCGTTTCGGCCTCCGAACGCACTATCATAGCGCTTGTGCAGGCTATCTCGTCCTTTTGTGCCAAAGGTATATACCAGTTTCTGTTCGCCAGTTTAAGCGTCTCGAAGTCTGCTACAGGTCTAGCAGAACTCGTCTGGGAAGTTCTGTTCAACTTTTTGAGATACAGTCAATTTTCTGCATCAAGGTATTTTAGTCACCAGCCATGGCTGAAAGCAGTGATGTATTCCGAATGTTGGCTGTTGAGGATAAGTTGGATGGTACCAACTACCCATTATGGGCTTATATGATGCGACATGTACTGGTTGCAAAAGGATTGTGGAACATTGTGCAGGGTGTTGAAAGACGTCCTGTTACACCTGTAACGATAGGTACTGCAAATACAAGTGTTGGAGCTGATGAAGATGGTGTCGAAGATGATATTCCGCAGATTCTTGTTCGTGTTGTTGTTTCCGTTGCACCTACTACAGAGCAGATTCGTTGGGATGGCAGAGATGCCCAAGCACATGCATTGATAGCTTTGTCTGTCAAACGTGCCATTATTCCTCACATTTGCTCTTGCAGAACAGCAAAGGATGCTTGGGATACACTTACCACTTTGTACCAGGCTAGGAATGACGCTCGTGTTGCTTACCTCCGAAAACAGTTGGAGAGTGAGCACATGAATGAAGGTGATTCTATGGACAGTTTTCTTACAAAGATCAAAGACCTGAAGGAACAATTGATTTTTGCTGATGAGGTTATACCAGATAGCTCACTTGTGCAGACCGTTCTGAATGGTCTTCCTGATTCATATCAGAGTTTTGCCTCTACTCTTCGGTTGATGATGAAAGGCAATCCAAATGCCTTGTCATTTGAGGAATTAGTCTTTGTCCAGGTAGAACAGGTCCATTATGCATGTTGCAGATCAAGCTTTCCTGGCTAGTCAGAAGGGCAAAGGAAAATGGAGCTCTTCTACTAGTAAGCAGAAATCTGCAAATGCTGCACAATCGAAGAACCAGGATAAAGATGAGAAGAAATCAGAAAATCATAAATTCTTCTGCAAGTAATGTAAAGGAAATGATCATATTATAAAGAACTGTCCAAAACTGGCTGCTAAAGAGGCAAAGAAGAAAGAGGCTGGAATGGTTGTTGCAGAGGCCTCTACACCAAAAACAGAGTCTGCAAATCTTGTGCAGGAAGAAGAATGGGTGTTTACTACTATCTGCAGTTTTGACCCATCTTCTCATGATCAGTGCATTTCTGCAGTAGACTCAGATGTTTGGTACTTTGACAGTGGGGCGACCAAACATATTACCTCGCAGCGCAGTTTCTTCTCTTCACTCGAGCCTGCCCCTACAGGGAATACTGTCACATGCGCCAATAACTCCTCTTATCCTGTTATGGGAGTTGGTAAGATCATTCTGACTACTACTGATGGTAGTTCTTTCACTTTTTCAGATGCTTTATTTGTGCCAGGGATCAAAAAGAACCTATTATCAGTTTCTGCATTAGCAAATATTGGCTTGGTTGTGAAATTCATTGATGTACAGTCCATGATCTCTCAAATGGCGATGTGATTATTGCTTCTGGCATTTTATGTCGTGGCCTGTATAAGCTCATAGACTATGAAAGATCTGTGAATGATTCGGCATGTGCAGTTCATGATTCTCAGGCTATGTCAGATGCAAAGCTTTGGCATGCACACTTTGGTCATCTGAATTTTGCTAGTTTGTTACGCCTGTAGAAATCTGAAATGGTGTCCTCTTTGCCCAAACTTGAGGCACCTAGAAAACATGTTTGTGAAGGCTGTATTTTGGGCAAAATGCAGCGTTCTTCCTTTCCAAAAGATGGTTCAGTTCGGGCTACGCAGAAATTGCAGCTTGTACATAGTGATGTCTGTGGTCCTATGCAGACATCCTCTTTTGGAAATTACCTTTACTTCGTGACTTTCATTGATGATTTTTCGAGGCATGCATGGGTATATCCACTCAAAGCAAAGTCCGAAGTATTCATGTGCTTCAAACAGTTTTTGGTTTTGGCTGAAAATCTGTCAGCATGTAAAATGGGCACCCTCCGTTCTGATCGAGGGGGGGAATATATGTCTTCAGATTTTAATGCATTTCTGGCTGAACGTGGGATAAAACACCAATGTATAGTGCCATATACACCTCAACAGAATGGAGTTGCTGAACGAAAGAACAGGTCACTCATGGAGATGGCGAGGTGCATGGTCAAAAGTCAGGCTTTACCACATAGTTTCTGGCTTGAGGCTGTCATGTGTGCAGCATATGTACTGAACAGGTGTCCCACTAAAGCGTTGTAGTCTATCACTCCATATGAGGCTTGGCATGACCGCAAGCCATCTGTTGCTCATCTGCGTGTTTTTGGTTGTTTGGCATATGCATTAGTGCCTGAACAACATCGCATAAAATTGGATGATAAGGCAGTAAAATGTATTTTTATTGGATACAATTCTGAAAGTAAAGGCTATCGTCTGTATCATCCACAGAATAAACGCATTCTGGTTAGCCGTGATGTTGTCTTTGTGGAAGATGCTATTCAGCCATTGCTTTCATGTACTAAGGAGACATCTATTAGCTCCAAAGACATGTATGATACTTTGATGCCTCTTTTTACAGATGGACAGGCTAGTGCTGGTCCTAATGAGGCAACTTCTCAACCTTTGCAGGTTTCATATGATGATGCAGATCATTCCATTTCTGATGCAGATTTACATGATGCACTTGTTGATGAGAGAGCTGATATTGAGCAGGCAAAAACTATGCCAAAATGGTTGGTGCAGACTTTGCGTGACAGCAAATTAGATGCACCTTTGTCATATCGTACTCGTTCAGGCTCTCATAGTGCCTCCTTTGCATCAGATTGCTATGCTATGGCTGCATCTAGTCTCTGTGATGAGAATGAGCCTGTTTCTTTTGATGAAGCACAAAATTCAAAAAATTGGATGGCTGCTATGCAATCTGAATATGAAGCTATAATGAAGAATGGTACATGGTCTTTATGTGACGCCTCCTGGTAAGAACGCCATTGGCACTAAGTGGGTATACAAGCTGAAGTGTAAACCTGATGGTACAGTTGACAGGTATAAGGCTAGGCTTGTTGCAAAGGGTTATGCACAGGAAAGAGGCATTGATTTTGATGAGACCTTTGCACCTACATGCCGTATGACTACTGTTCGGAGCATTTGTGCACTTGCAGCCCATCATGGTTGGAATGTACATCAGTTGGACATTAAAACAGCATTTCTGAATGGTGACTTGCATGAAGAAGTGTATGTTTTTCAGCCCCGTGGCTTTGTGCAAAAAGGGCATGAAAACCAGGTTTGCAGGTTAAAGAAGGCATTATATGGTTTAAAGCAAGCAACACATGCTTGGTATGAGAAGATACATGCCTATCTGATTGCACATGGTTTTGAGAACAGTCCAACTGAAAGCACCTTATATGTTAAACATGCTAATGATGTGCTTTTGATCATTGTTGTCTATGTTGATGACATGCTACTCACTGGTCCTATTGAGACACATATTGCTGATTTTAAGGCTGATTTGCATGCCTCATTTGAGATGTCTGATTTGGGGCATTTGCATCACTATTTGGGCATTCAATTTATGCACGTTGATGGTGGAATGGCTTTGTGTCAAATGAAATACATTGACACATTATTGCAGCGTTTTGGCCTTGAAGACTGTAAGCCTATTGCCACTCCTATGGAGACAGGTTTACGATTGAGTCTTCATGATGCTGGAGATGCATTTGATGCTGTTCTCTATCAGCAGGCTGTTGGATGCTTGATTTACTTATGCATTACTCGGCCAGATATTCAGTTTGTTGTCTCACAGATGAGCAAGTTTATGCATTGCCCAGGAGTCACGCATTGGAAAGCGGTTAAGCGCATCTTTCGCTACTTGAGTGGTACTCGGCTACTTGGGTTGTTTTATCCCAAGGGGGGATCACTACCGCCAGATTTGCATGCTTTTTCTGACTCAGATTGGGCTGGTTGCTATGACACTCGTGTGCCCACCAGTGGTTTTTGCTTCATGCTTGGTAGCTCATGTATATCTTGGTTGAGCAAGAAGTAGCCTACTGTGGCCACTTCCAGTTGTGAGGTTGAGTATAGGGCAGCTTTCACAGGGACTGTTGAGTGTGTGTGGCTCAGACGCCTTATGGCTGATTTGGGTGTTGGCCAGTCTTCTGCCACCACCATCTTCACTGACAGTCAGAGCGCATTAGCAGTTGCAAGGAACCCTGTGTTCCATGCTCGCACTAAGCACATTGAGGTGCATTATCACTATGTCAGGGAGAGGTTCTCTGCTTGGGAGATCAGCTTGGCATATATACCCACGCAGGAGAGCATTGCAGACCTTGTCATGAAGGCTCTGCCTAGGGAGAAGTTTGAAGCTTTCTGCAAAGCTTTGGGCTTACTTCCTTTTGTGGAGTGATTTCCACATAGCTTGGCACTTCCTTATACATGAGTGCCAGCTCCTTGTTCACCGCATCACTCCCAGGGGGGATTTGTTGATATATTTAGGTAGTGATGTGTGTGAACACTCTAGGACCGCCGGGGCACTTTTTCCCTCTTTAGGAGGTTTTTTCCCCCGGCTTGTATATACGCCTATTGCCCTAATGGGCTACTTATCTTTGTACATTCTCTAGTAATACATTCAGTATTGTGTGTTTGTGCTCCAAGCTTCTTCTTCTTCCTTGTGTTGTTCGCGTGCTTCCGCAGACGCCTATCTCCAACAAGAAATATTTATGAAATTCTAGCAGGTGATGAAGCTATGCCTATTCCAAGATCCATAGGAGGACCTACACAAGAGGAGACAGATAAGCTTACACTTTGGTGCGCAAGGGATGCTCAAGCAAGGTCGTACATACTAAACTTTATCTCTGACTTTCTATTACCACATATTAGAGGATGCAAGACATCTCAAGAGACATGGGATGCCCTCGAGACTTTCTTTTCTGCTAGTACCAAAGCAAGAAAGAATCATCTTTGGAACGAGTTCAACCATATGAAGAAGACACCTAAACAAACCATCACAGAGTTTGTTACCAAGGTCAAGGAGATTGCGGATCAGCTGGCATCCATTGGAGAGCTGATTGTAGAAGAGGTCATCATGAGGCAAATTCTCAACGGCATTCAAAGTGATAAGCAATGGCAATCCTTCACGACGGCTTATGATCTCATCATGGATGTGCAAACTCTAGACTTCAACATCTTTCTTGGATAACTCTTCAATCAAGAAGCCAACAATAGCATAAAGGAAGGTAACTCTTATCATGGTAATTCAACTAGTGCTCTATATGCAGATAAGAAGGATAAGAAGTAGAAAGGCAAGAAGAAGGAAGAAGATGAAGAAGAGACTTCCCAAGCCAACTTCGTAAGCAAGAGCAAGTGGAAAGGAAAGAAGAACGGACCAAAGCAAGAAAAATCCAAAGATCAGAATGTTCAACCTTGTGCCATATGTGATAAGACCAACCACACCACTCAGAATTGTTGGTTCAATGGGAAGACCCAGAAAGGAAGTGGAAGAGGTGGATATGGCAGCAATGGAGGCAGAGGTGGACACAACTTCAACAATAACAATAGAAGTTATAATAGAAGGACTACAACAATTATTCAGAAGATCAACCACATGAAGACTCATTGCTTCTTATGAATCTAAGCCACAAAGAAGGTAAAGAATATGATCATTTGTTCTACATAGATTCAGGATGTTCAAATCATGTTGCAGGCAACATTGCTCTTCTATCTGATTTGGAAAGTCCAAAGCATAGACATGAAGTGCAAACAGGGGATGACTCAAAGCACAATGTGGAGAAGATTGGTAATGTGAAAGCTTCCAATGGCAGGACAAACATTCTAAGTAAGGTTCTCTATAAACCCACTATCACTAAAAACATAATAAGTGTAGGCCAAATAGTTGAAAAAGGCTTGCAAGTTAGGTTCACCCAACATGGAGCTTTTGTGGAAGATCCATCTCAAGGCTTCAAGAAGATAGCCAGAGGTGAGAAGCATGGTAGGCTCTTTAGTTTTGAAGTAGGAGAAACCAGGAACATATCTCTATTCAACTTTGGGTCTCAAACCCTAAGTGAGCTTGAAGTGTGGCATAAGATACTTGCTCATGTGAATGAAAGATCCTTGAAGGATATATGCAGGGATCAAAGTGTTCTAGGACTGCCGAACATATGAAAGCAACACATGATCAATAGGTGTGATGCATGTCAGATTGGGAAGGCACAAAGACAACCATTCAACCACAACGGCTACATCCACAACAACTTATTGGACTTAGTACATATAGATGTATGGGGACCAAGTCAAGAACCTTCATTGGCAGGATCAAGGTATTATGTCTCATTTATTGATGACCATAGTAGATCGACTATTCTATACTTTATCAAGAGTAAGAGTGAAGTGTTTGATTGCTTCAAGAAGTATCTTGCACATGTGGGGAATCATACAGGTAGATCACTAAAGAAGCTCAGATCTGATGGAGGGGGAGAATACTTCTCCAAAGAGTTTGATGAGTTCTTGTAAGACAAAGGTATCAAAAGGGAAGTGACTACTAGGTACTCTCCTCAACTAAATGGAATTGCAGAGAGGAGAAACAAGACATTGGTTGGATGAGCCCGAACAATGCTTGAAGAGAAGAAGCTGCCACATTATCTATGGGCAGAAGCTATTTCAACTACTGTGTACCTTGTCAATCGACTACCATCCAAATCACTTCAACGTATGACTCCTTATGAAGCATGGCATGGAAGAAAACCTAGTCTTGGACATTGCAAGGTTTTTGGTTGTTTAGCTTATGTTCATGTACCATCACAAATAAGAGGTAAGCTAGATGAAAGGGCAACAAAGGCAGTGTTTGTTGGAGATAGACGTCTGCGGAAGCACGCGAACAGCACAAGGAAGAAGAAGAAGCTTGGAGCACAAACACACAATACTGAATGTATTACTAGAGAATGTACAAAGATAAGTAGCCCATTAGGGCAATAGGCGTATATACAAGCTGGGGGAAAAAAAACCTCCTAAAGAGGGAAAAAAGTGCCCCGGCAGTCCTAGAGTGTTCACACACATCACTACCTAAATATATCAACAAATCCCCCCTGGGAGTGATGCGGTGAACAAGGAGCTGGCACTCATGTATAAGGAAGTGCCAAGCTATGTGGAAATCACTCCACAAAAGGAAGTAAGCCCAAAGCTTTGCAAAAAGCTTCAAACTTCTCCCTAGGCAGAGCCTTAGTGAAAAGGTCTGCAATGTTCTCCTGCGTGGGCACATATGCCAAGCTGATCTCCCCAGCAGAGAACCTCTCCCTGACATAGTGATAATGCATCTCAATGTGCTTAGTGCGAGCATGGAACATAGGATTCCTCGCAATTGCCAATCCACTCTGACTATTAGTGAAGATGGTGGTGGCAGAAGACTGGCCAACACCCAAATCAGCCATAAGGCGTCTGAGCCACACACACTCAACAGTCGCTGTGAAAGCTGCCCTATACTCAACCGCACAACTGGAAGTGGCCACAGTAGGCTGCTTCTTGCTCAACCAAGATATACATGAGCTACCAAGCATGAAGCGAAAACCACTGGTGGACACACGAGTGTCATAGCAACCAGCCCAATCTGAGTCAGAAAAAGCATGCAAATCTGGCGGTAGTGATCCCCCCTTGGGATAAAACAACCCAAGTAGCCGAGTACCACTCAAGTAGCGAAAGATGCGCTTAACCGCTTTCCAATGCGTGACTCTTGGGCAATGCATAAACCTGCTCATCTCTGAGACAGTAAACTGAATATCTGGCCGAGTAATGCATAAGTAAATCAAGCATCCAACAGCCTGCTGATAGAGAACAGCATCAAATGCATCTCCAGCATCATGAAGACTCAATCGTAAACCTGTCTCCATAGGAGTGGCAATAGGCTTACAGTCTTCAAGGCCAAAATGCTGCAATAATGTGTCAATATATTTCGTTTGACACAAAGCCATTCCACCATCAACGTGCATAAATTGAATGCCCAAATAGTGATGCAAATGCCCCAAATCAGACATCTCAAATGAGGCATGCAAATCAGCCTTAAAATCAGTGTCTCAATAGGACCAGTGAGCAGCATGTCATCAACATAGACAACAATGATCAGAAGCACATCATTAGCACGTTTAACATATAAGGTGCTTTCAATTGGATTGTTCTCAAAACCATGTGCAATCAGATAGGCATGTATCTTCTCATACCAAGCACGTGGTGCTTGCTTTAAACCATATAATGCCTTCTTTAACCTGCAAACCTGGTTTTCATGCCCTTTCTGCACAAAGCCATGGGGCTGAAAAACATACACTTCTTCATGCAAGTCACCATTCAAAAATGTTGTTTTAATGTCCAACTGTTGTACATTCCAACCATGATGGGCTGCAAGTGCACAAATGCTCTAAACAGGTCATATGGCATGTAGGTGCAAAGGTCTCATCAAAATCAATGCCTCTTTCCTGTGCATAACCCTTTGCAACAAGCCTAGCCTTATACCTGTCAACTGTACCATCAGGTTTACGCTTCAGCTTGTATACCCACTTAGTGCCAATGGCCTTCTTGCCAGGAGGCAAGTCACATAAAGACCATGTACCATTCTTCATTATAGCATCATATTCAGATTGCATAGCAGCCATCCAATTTTCTGAATTTTGTGCTTCATCAAAAGAAACAGGCTCATTCTCATCACAGAGACTAGATGCAGCCATAGCATAGCATTTTGATGCAAAGGAGGCACTATGAGAGCCTGAACGAGTACGATATGACAAAGGTGCATCTAATTTGCTGTCACACAAAGTCTGCACCAACCATTTTGGCATAGTTTCTGCCTTCTCAATATCAGCTCTCTCATCAACAAGTGCATCATGTAAATCTGCATCAGAAATGGAATGATCTGCATCATCATATGAAACCTGCAAAGGTTGAGAAGTTGCCTCATTAGGACCAGCACTAGCCTGTCCACCTGTAAAAAGAGGCATCAAAGTATCATACATGTCTTTGGAGCTAACAGATGTCTCCTTAGTACATGAAAGCAATGGCTGAATAGCATCTTCCACAAAGACATCACGGCTAACCAGAATGCGTTTAGTCTGTGGATGATACAGACAATAGCCTTTACTTTTAGAACTGTACCCAACAAAAATACATTTTACTGCCTTATCATCCAATTTTCTACGATGTTGTTCAGGCACTAATGCATATGCCAAACAACCAAAAACACGCAGATGAGCAACAGATGGCTTGCGTTCATGCCAAGCCTCATATGGAGTGATAGACTGCAACGCTTTAGTGGGACACCTGTTCAGTACATATGCTGCACACATGACAGCCTCAAGCCAGAAACTATGTGGTAAAGCTTGACTTTTGACCATGCACCTCGCCATCTCCATGAGTGACCTGTTCTTTTGTTCAGCAACTCCATTCTGTTGAGGTGTATACGGCATTGTACACTGGTGTTCTATCCCACGTTGAGCAAGAAATGCATTAAAATCTGAAGACGTATATTCCCCCCTCGATCAGAACGGAGGGTGCCCATTTTACATGCTAACAGATTTTCAGCCAAAACCAAAAACTGTTTGAAGCACATGAACACTTCGGACTTTGCTTTGAGTGGATATACCCATGCATGCCTGGAAAAATCATCAATGAAAGTCACGAAGTAAAGGTAATTTCCAAAAGAGGGTATCTGCATAGGACCACAGACATCACTATGTACAAGCTGCAATTTCTGCGTAGCCCAAACTGAACCATCTTTTGGAAAGGAAGAAGGCTGCATTTTGCCCAAAATATAGCCTTCACAAACATGTTTTCCAGGTGCCTCAAGTTTGGGCAAAGAGGACACCATTTCAGATTTCTGCAGGCGTAACAAACTAGCAAAATTCAGATGACCAAAGCGTGCATGCCAAAGCTTTGCATCTGACATAGCCTAAGAATCATGAACTGCACATGCCGAATCATTCACAGATCTTTCATAGTCTATGAGCTTATATAGCCCACGACATAAAATGCCAAAATGAATAATCACATCGCCATTTGAGAGATCATGGACTGTACACCTGTCATCAACGAATTTGGCAACCAAGCCAATCTTGGCTAATGCAAAAACTGATAACAGGTTCTTTTTGATCCCTGGCACAAATAAAGCATCTGACAAAGTGAAAGAACTACCATCAGCAGTAGTCACAATGATCTTACCAACTCCCATAACAGGATAAGAGGAGTTATTGGCGCATGTGACAGTATTCCTTGTAGGGGCAGGCTCGAGTGAAGAGAAGAAACTGCGCTGCGAGGTAATATGTTTGGTCGCCCCACTGTCAAAGTACCAAACATCTAAGTCTACTGCAGACATGCACTGATCATGAGAAGATGGGTCAAAACTGCAGACAGTAGTAAACGCCCATTCTTCTTCCTGCACAAGATTTGCAGACTCTGTTTTTGGTGTAGAGGTCTCTGCAACAACCATTCCAGCCTCTTTCTTCTTTGCCTCTTTAGCAGCCAGTTTTGGACAGTTCTTTATAATATGATCATTTCCTTTACAGTACTTGCAGAACAATTTCTTCTTTTCTGATTTCTTATCATCTTTATCCTAGTTCTTCGATTGTGCAGCATTTGCAGATTTCTGCTTACTAGTAGAAGAGGTCCATTTTCCTTTGCCCTTCTGACTAGCCAGGAAAGCTTGATCTGCAACACGCATAATGGACCTGTTCTGCCTGGACTGATCTTCCTGCAACAGAACAGAGACTAATTCCTCAAATGACAAGGCATTTGGATTGCCTTTCATCATCAACCGAAGAGTAGAGGCAAAACTCTGATATGAATCAGGAAGACCATGCAGAACGGTCTGCACAAGTGAGCTATCTGGTATAACCTCATCAGCAGAAATCAATTGTTCCTTCAAGTCTTTGATCTTTGTAAGAAAATTGTCCATAGAATCACCTTCATTCATGTGCTCACTCTCCAACTGTTTTCGGAGGTAAGCAACACGAGCCTCATTCCTAGCCTGGTACAAGCATCCTTTGCTGTTCTGCAAGAGTGAATGTGAGGAATAATGGCACGTTTGACAGACAAAGCTATCAATGCATGTGCCTGGGCATCTCTGCCATCCCAACGAATCTGCTCTACAGTAGGTGCAACAGAAACAGCAGCACGAACAGGAATCTGTGGAATATCATCTTCGACACCATCTTCATCAGCTCCAACACTTGTATTTGTAGTACCTATCGTTACAGGTGTAACTGGATGTCTTTCAACACCCTGCACAATGTTCCACAATCCTTTTGCAACCAGTACATGTCGCATCATATAAGCCAATAATGGGTAGTTGGTACCATCCAACTTATCCTCAACAGCCAACATACGGAATACATCACTACTTTCAGCCATGGCCGGTGACTAAAGTACCTTGATGCAGAAAATTGACTCTATCTCAAAAAGTTGAACAGAACAACCCATACGAGTTCTGCTAGACCTGTAGCAGACTTTGAGATGCTTAAACTGGCGAACAGAAACTGGTATATACCTTTGGCACAAAAGGACAAAATAGCCTGCACAAGCACTATGATAGTGCATTCGGAGGCCGAAACGAGCTCAAATCCCTGAGTATGCTCACCAAATTTCGTGTGAATCTGAGACTGCAAACGGAGAAGTGTCGAGGGTGCCTTAGAAGAAGCGACGACCTGCTCTGATACCAATTGTTGGAGATAGACGTCTGCGGAAGCATGCGAACAGCACAAGGAAGAAGAAGAAGCTTGGAACACAAACACACAATATTGAATGTATTACTAGAGAATGTACAAAGATAAGTAGCCCATTAGGGCAATAGGCGTATATACAAGCCGGGGGAAAAAAAACCTCCTAAAGAGGGAAAAAAGTGCCCCGGCAGTCCTAGAGTGTTCACACACATCACTACCTAAATATATCAACAGTGTTTATTGGATATGATTCAACTCAGATGGGTTACAGGTTCTTCAATCCTTCAACCAAGCAATTCGCTACAAGTAGAGATGTTGTGTCTGAAGAACACATGTCTTGGTATGATGAAGACAAACAAAAGGTAACACTACCATATGATCTTGATTCTGACTCTCATCAATTAGGAAGCAAGCATGATACACAGGTCCAGGATCCAAGGAGTGATACAGACGATGACCAAGATGAAAGGGAAAAGGATTACAAGCTATGGAAGTCAAGAGGCAAAGCAAAGATGCAAGAGGTTGGAGAATGCTCAAAACAAACACCTAGAAGATCAGCAAGAGAGAAGAAACAACCAGAAAGGTATGAATATGATTCCACATTTTTTATGAAGCATTCAATCTACTTGGCAAAAGACTATTTCAGAGGAACCCTCAACCTATGGAGAGGCAAAGGGAAACCCTAATTGGGAAAAGGCCATGAACAAAGAGATAGATGCATTGAAGGAGATGGACACTTGGGATTTGGTTCCAATATCATCGAATCAAAAGGTAATTGGTTGCAGATGGGTATATAAAGTTAAAAGAAACTCAGATGGATCAGTTTGCAGGTACAAGGCAAGATTAGTTGCCAAAGGAGGCTCACAAACTCATGGTATAGACTATGAGGAAACATTCTCACCATTTGCAAAGATGACTACAATCAGGACATTGATAAGTGTAGCTGTTGCAAGGAATTCGAGACTCCTCCAACTTGATGTGAAAAATGCATTCTTAAGTGGTTGGATAAGTGAAGAGGTATACATGTCACAACCACCAGGTTTTGAAAACCCTTATCATCCATCTTATGTATGCAGACTTAAGAAAGCATTGTATGGATTGAAACAAGCTCCAAGAGCTTGGAACTATAGGTTGGTTACATATCTTCAAGATCAAGGCTTCAAAGCTAGCAGCTCAAATCTATTCATCAAAAGGGATCACAATGTGGTTATCTATCTATGTGTATATGTAGATGATATTATTGTGACAGGTGATGATCTAAATGGCATTCAAAGGATCAAGAGACACATGCAAGAGGAGTTCAAAATCAGTGACCTAGTGAGCTCACATATTTCCTAGGTATGCAGGTGATATATACAGATGAAGGAATGTATTTGACTCAAAGAAGATACATTTAGATCATCTTCTCAAGTTCAAAATCGAGAACACTAAACCTGCAGGTACACCTTTGGAGATGAATCATAAACTTAGTGTTTATGAAGGTGAGAAAATTGAAGACATTAAAGAGTTTCAAAGCTTGGTAGGTAGCTTGATATATGCTACTCATACAAGGGAGACATGTCATATAGTGTGGGAGTGCTTAATCAGTTCATGCACTCACCGAGAAGACCACACATGGATGCAGCTAAGAGAGTACTTAAGTATCTCAAAGGTACAATCAACGAAGGTATATTCTATCATTACTCTTCAGATTTGGATATCAAATCTACTCCGATGCAGATTGTGTTGGAGCATCAAGCTTACACTATGTTTGAGGTGGATTTGATCTACATCAAAGGCTATCGCGTCGAAAGAATATCTGTTGGAGAGTTCTTTTTCTTATGCTCATTTAATGTATTTTTTTGAGAGATTTTTTATGGTTCATTTACCGTTGTAAAAGTCTTGAGCTTTACACATGTAAAGGTAGAAAGATAGAACCCAAATCCCATAAATTTGTGGTGGTTGAAGTTTCATTCAATCAAGCAATCAATCACCTAAAAGTAGATCAAACTAGATCTTCACTTTTCTTAGATTGTAGGAAAGTGAATTGATTCCCTCCAACAACCATTCCCACCTTCACATTGAATTCAAATTCCACTTGTAGAAGTCGTGGAACACTCTTAGAGTCTATATAAAGACTTGAAATCACTTTTACATTACATGGAAGCAATATACATACACTTGTGACCATCATTGTCTTGCTCCTATAATTTTTTGCATCATCTTCTTCGCCAACAGTAATCTTTTAGAGGTTGCTGTTCTCTCTTCAGAGCTTAAAATTGAGTGCAAGATGGCTCATTTGAAAGGTATTAGTGCCTAGTTTATGTTGATAAATCTTCAATGCATTTGGTTTAGTAGATTGGGACAATTCTGAGTTTTTCTATCTCGGGGTCAATCTCTGCATATTCCTGAAAAATAGGAAGTACCACCGGTGAATGTCTCATTCATTGCTATAGCATATTTTGCTTATTCCTTATACTTTTGTGCATTCTATACACTCAACCCTATGTGTATCACTCCCATAAAATGAGTTTTTCTAATTGTAATCAGGTTGGTCGCTATGGGCATTTGAAGTTCATTGTCTCTTCTATAGATAGTAAGTTTTTTGAGCTAGTCGACCTGCAAACCTATCTGTTTTGTATCGACTCATTCTCCTTGATGCCCCAAAGTACATAGTGTGTTTCTTTGCAGTTATTACAAGCTTATAAGGCCTATTTGAGTCTCCATAAGCTCAAGCGCTAGTCTTGTGCCGGTTTGCTTGACCAAACTTCATCACTTCGAAATGCACTTTTCTACCTCCTACAAGCTTCTCCAAGTTCTTTCAGTGGTATCAGAGCTAGATCAAGATGGGTGACGGCTTTCCATCAATGATCGAGAAGCTTGATCGACACAACTACGCGGCTTGGCAAATCAGGATGGAGGCCTATTTGCAAGGTAGAAATCCTTATGGAATTGTAGCAGGTGATGAAGCTATGCCTATTCCGAGATCCAAAGGAGGACCTATACAAGAGGAGAGAGATAAGCTCACACTTTGGTGTGCAAGGGATGCTCAAGAAAGGTCGTACATACTAAACTCTATCTCTGATTTTCTATTACCACATACTAGAGGATGCAAGACATCTCAAGAGACATGGGATGCCCTCGAGACTTTCTTTTCTGCTAGTACCAAAGCAAGAAAGAATCATCTTTGGAATGAGTTCAACCAAATGAATAAGATGCCTAAACGAACCATCACAGAGTTTGTTACCAAGGTCAAGGAGGTTGCGGATCAGTTAGCATCCATTGGAGAGCTGATTGAAGAAGAGGTCATCATGAGGCAAATTCTCAACAGCATTCGAAGTGATAAGCAATGGCAATCCTTCACGACGGCTTATGATCTCATCATGGATGTGCAAACTCCAAACTTCAACATCTTTCTTGGACAACTCTTCAATCAAGAAGCCAACAATAGCATAAAGGAAGGTAACTCTTATCATGGTAATTCAACTAGTGCTCTATATGCAGATAAGAAGGATAAGAAGCAGAAAGGCAAGAAGAAGGAAGAAGATGAAGAAGAGACCTCCCAAGCCAACTTCACAAGTAAGAGCAAGTGGAAAGGGAAGAAGAAAGGACCAAAGCAAGACAAAGCCAAAGGTCAAAATGTTCAACCTTGTGCCATATGCGATACGACCAACCACACCACTCAGAATTGTTGGTTCAATGGGAAGACCCAGAAAGGAAGTGGAAGAGGTGGATATGGAAGCAATAGAGGCAGAGGTGGACACAACTTCAACAATAACAATAGAAGCTATAATAGAAGGGACTACAACAATTATTTAGAAGATCAACCACATGAAGACTCATTGCTTCTTATGAATCTAAGCCACAAAGAAGGTAAAGATGATGATCATTTGTTCTACATAGATTCAGGATGTTCGAATCATGTTGTAGGCAACATTGCTGTTCTATCTGATTTGGAAAGTCCGAAGCATAGACATGAAGTGCAAACAGGGGATGACACAAAGCACAATGTGGAGAAGATTGGTAGTGTCAAAGCTTCCAATGGTAGGACAAACATTCTAAGTAACGTTCTCTACGTACCCACTATCACTAAAAACCTAATAAGTGTAGGCCAAATAGTTGAAAAATGCTTGCAAGTTAGGTTCACCCAACATGGAGCTTTTGTGGAAGATCCATGTCAAGGCTTCAAGAAGATAGCCCAAGGTGAGAAGCATGGTAGGCTCTTTACTTTTGAATTAGGAGAAACCAGGAACATAGCTCTATTCAACTTTGGGTGTCAAACCCTAAGTGAGCTTGAAGTGTGGCATAAGAGACTTTCTCATGTGAATGAAAGAACCTTGAAGGATATATGCAGGGATCAAAGTGTTCTAGGACTGCCGAACATATCAAAGCAACACATGATCAACAGGTGTGATGCATGTCAAATTGGGAAGGCACAAAGACAACCATTCAACCACAAAGGCTACATCCACAACAACTTATTGGACTTAGTACATACAGATGTATGGGGACCAAGTCAAGAACCTTCATTGGCAGGATCCAGGTATTACGTCTCATTTATTGATGACCATAGTAAATGGACTGTTCTATACTTTATCAAGAGTAAGAATGAAGTATTTGATTGCTTCAAGAAGTATCTTTCACATATGGAGAATCACACAGGTAGATCACTAAAGAAGCTCAGATCTGATGGAGGGGGAGAATACTTCTCCAAAGAGTTTGATGAGTTCTTGCAGGAAAAAGGTATCAAAAGGGAAGTGACTACTAGGTACTCTCCTCAACTAAATGGAATTGCAGAGAGGAGAAACAATACATTGGTTGGATCAACCCGAATAATGCTTGAAGAAAAGAACTTGCCACATTATCTATGGGCAAAAGCCATTTCAACTGTTGTGTACCTTGTCAATAGACTACCATCCAAATCACTTCAAGGTATGACTCCTTATGAAGCATGGCATGGAAGAAAACCTAGTCTTGGACATTGCAAGGTTTTTGGTTGTTTAGCTTATGTTCATGTACCATCACAAATAAGAGGTAAGCTAGATGAAAGGGCAACAAAGGTAGTGTTTATTGGATATGATTCAACTCAGATGGGTTGCAGGTTCTTCAATCCTTCAACCAAGAAATTCACTACAAGTAGAGATGTTGTGTTTGAAGAACATAGGTCTTGGTATGATGAAGACAAACAAAAGGTAACACTACCATATGATCTTGATTCTGACTCTCATCAATTAGGAAGCAAGCATGATACATAGGTCCAGGATCCAAGAACTGATACAGATGATGAACAAGATGAAAGAGAAAAGGATTACAAGCTATGGAAGTCAAGAGGCAAAGCAAAGATGCAAGAGGTTGGAGAATGCTCAAAACAAGCACCTAGAAGATCAGCAAGAGAGAAGAAACAACCAGAAAGGTATGGATATGATTCCACATTTGTTACAAAGCATTCAATATACTTGTCAAAAGACTCTATTTCAGAGGAACCCTCAACCTATGAAGAGGCAAAGGGAAACCCTAATTGGGAAAAGGACATGAATGAAGAGATAGATGCATTGAAGGAGATGGACACTTGGGATTTGGTTCCAATGTTGCCGAATCAAAAGGTAATTGGTTGCAGATGGGTATATAAAGTTAAAAGAAACTCAGATGGATCAGTTTGCAGGTACAAGGCAAGATTAGTTGCCAAAGGATGCTCACAAACTCATGGTATACACTATGAGGAAACATTCTCACCATTTGCAAAGATGACTACAATCAGGACATTGATAAGTGTAGCTGCTGCAAGGAATTCGAGACTCCTCCAACTTGATGTGAAAAATGCATTCTTAAATGGTTGGATAAGTGAAGAAGTATACATGTCACAACCACCAGGTTTTGAAAACCCTAATCATCCATCTTATGTTTGCAGACTTAAGAAAGCATTGTATGGTTTGAAACAAGCTCCAAGAGCTTAGAATTATAGGTTGGTTACATATCTTCAAGATCAAGGCTTCAAAGCTAGTAGCTCAGATCCTTCTCTATTCATCAAAAGGGATCACAATGAGGTTATCTATCTATGTGTATATGTAGAGGATATTATTGTGACAGGTGATAATCTAAATGGCATTCAAAGTATCAAGATACACATGCAAGAGGAGTTCAAAATCAGTGACCTAGGTGAGCTCACATATTTCCTAGGTATGCAGGTGATATACACAGATGAAGGAATGTATTTGACTCAAAGAAGATACATTCAGGATCTTCTTCTCAAGTTTAAAATGGAGAACACTAAACCTGCAGGTACACCTTTGGAGATGAATCATAAACTTAGTGTTTATGAAGGTGAGAATATCAAAGCTTGGTAGGTAGCTTGATATATGCTACTCATACAAGAGCATACATCTCATATAGTGTGGGAGTGCTTAGTCAATTCATGCACTCACCGAGAAGACCACACATGGATGTGGCTAAGAGAGTACTTAAGTATCTCAAAGGTACAATCAACCAAGATATATTCTATCCTTACTCTTCAGATTTGGATATCAAAATCTACTCAGATGCAGATTGGGAAGGAGCTAAGGATGATAGAAAAAGTACATCTGGTTACTTAGCATTTGCAGGCTCAAAGCTAGTGTCATGGAGTTCCAAGAAGCAACCAACAGTTGCTTTATCCTCAATTGAAGCAGAGTACAGAGGCTTGACCATAGCAACTCAAGAGGTAATATGGTTAAAAGCATTGTATACATATTTGGGACTCATGAGTTCCAAACCTCACATATTTGGAGATAATGTAAGTTCCATGCATCTAGCAGCAAATCCTATTTTCCATGCGAGAACCAAGCACATAGAAGTCCATTACCACTTCATCAGAGAGAAGCTCATGGCAAAGGAGATTGAAATTTCTTTTCTTCCTACTGAAAAGCAAGTAGCAGATATGATGACAAAGGCACTTGATGGAATAAAGCTTTGTAGATTCAAAGCTATGGCAGGTATTCAACCTATCAGAGAATGAAGACTCAAGCATACTTTTGCTTGAGGGGGAGTTGTTGGAACATCAAGCTTACACTATGCTTGAGGTGGATTTGATCTACATCAAAGGCTGTCACTTCGAAAGAATATCCGTTGGAGAGTTCTTTTTCTTATGCTCATTTATTGTATTTTTTTGAGAGATTTTTGATGGTTCATTTACCGTTGTAAAAGTCTTGAGCTTTACACATGTAAAGGTATAAAGATAGAACCCAAATCCCACGAATTTGTGGTGGTTGAAGTTGCATTCAATCAAGCAATCAATCACCTAAAAGTAGATGAAACTAGATCTTCACTTTTCCTAGATTATAGGAAAGTGAATTGATTCCCTCCAACAACCATTCCCACGTTCATTTGAATTCAAATTCCACTTGTAGAAGTCGTGGAACACTCCTAGAATCTATATAAAGACTTGAAATCACTTATACATTACATGGAAGCAATATACATACACGTGACCATCATTGTTTTGCTCCTTCAATTCTCTGCATCATCTTCTTCGCCAACAGTAATCTTTCATAGGCTGTTGCTCTCTCTTCAGAGCCCCAAATCGCTTGCAAGATGCTTGATTGAAAAGGTATTAGTGTCTAGTTTATGCCTACAAATTTTCAAAGCATTTGGTTCAGTAGATTGGGAGAAATCTGAGTTTTTCTGTCTTGAGGTCAATCTCTACATATTCCTAAAAAATAGGAAGTACCACCGGTGAATGTCGATTGGGAGAAATCTGAGTTTTTCTGTCTTGAGGTCAATCTCTACATATTCCTAAAAAATAGGAAGTACCACCGTATGTGTATCACTCCAATTAAAGGATTTTTTCTAATTGTAATCACGCTGGTCGCTTATGGGCATTTGAAGTTCATTGTCTCTTCTATAGATAGTAAGTTTTTTGAGCTAGTCGACCTGCGAACCTATCTGTTTTGTATCGACTCATTCTCCTTGATGCTCCAAAGTACGTAGTGAGTTTCTTTGCAATTATTACAAGCTTATAAGGTCTATTTGAGTCTCCATAAGCTCAAGGGATGGTCTTGTGCCAGTTGGCTTGACCAAACTTCATCACTTTGAAACGCACTTTTCTACCTCCCACAAGCTTCTCCAAGTTCTTTCAGATTGGGCAGGAGCTAAGGATGATAGAAAAAGTACATCTGGTTACTTAGCATTTGCAGGTTCGAAGCTAGTGTCACAGAGTTCCAAGAAGCAACCAACAGTTGCTTTATCCTCAACTGAAGCAGAGTACAGAGGCTTGACCATAGCAACTCAAGAGGCAATATGGTTAAAAGCATTGTATACAGATTTGGGACTTGTGAGTTCCAAACCTCACATATTTGGAGATAATGTAAGTTCCATGCATCTAGCGGCAAATCCTATTTTCCATGCGAGAACCAAGCACATAGAAGTCCATTACCACTTCATCAGGGAGAAGCTCATGGCAAAGGAGATCGACATTTCTTTTGTTCAGACTGAAAAGCAAGTAGTAGATATGATGACAAAGCCACTTGATGGACTAAAGCTTTGTAGATTCAAAGCTATGGCAAGTATTCAACCATGCGGCTAAGAGAATACTTAAGTATCTCAAAGGTACAATCAACGAAGGTATATTCTATCATTACTCTTCAGATTTGGATATCAAAATCTACTCCGATGCAGATTGTGTTGGAGCATCAAGCTTACACTATGCTTGACGTGGATTTGATCTACATCAAAGGCTATCACGTCGAAAGAATATCCGTTGGAGAGTTCTTTTTCTTATGCTCATTTATTGTATTTTTTGAGAGATTTTTTGATGGTTCATTTACCGTTGTAAAAGCCTTGAGCTTTACACATGTAAAGGTAGAAAGATAGAGTCCAAATCCCACAAATTTGTGGTGGTTGAAGTTGCATTCAATCAAGCAATCAATCACCTAAAAGTAGATCAAACTAGATCTTCACTTTCCCTAGATTGTAGGAAACTAAATTGATTCCCTCCAACAACCATTCCCCCCTTCATTTGAATTCAAATTTCACTTTTAGAAGTCGTGGAACACTCCTAGAGTCTATGTAAATACTTGAAATCACTTGTACATTACATGGAAGCAATATACATACACTTGTGACCATCATTGTCTTGCTCCTTCAATTCTCTGCATCATCTTCTTCACCAATAGTAATTTTGCAGAGGCTGCGTCTCTCTCTACAGAGCTCCAACTTGAGTGCAAGATGGCTCATTGGAAAGATATTAGTTTCTAGTTTATGCCTATAAATTTTCAAAGAATTTGGTTCAGTAGATTGGGAGAAAGCTGAGTTTTTTGATCTTGGGATCAATCTCTGCATATTCCTAAAAAATAGGAAGTACCACCGGTGAATGTCGCATTCATTCCTATAGCATATTTTTCCTATTCCTTATACTTTTGTGCATTCCATACACTCAACCCTATTTGTATCACACCCATAAAAGGATGTTTTCTAATTGTAATCACGCTGGTCGCTATGGGCATTTGAAGTTCATTCTCTCTTCCATAGATAGTAAGTTTCTTGAGCTAGTCGACCCGTGAACCTATCTGTTTTGTATCGACTCATTCTCCTTGATTCTCCAAAGTACATAGTGCATATCTTTGCACTTATCACAAGCCTATAAGTTCTATTTGAGTCTTCATAAGCTCAAGGGCTGGTCTTGTGCCGGATGGCTTGACCAAACTTCGTCACTTGGAAATGCACTTTTCTACCTTCTACAAGCTTCTCGAAGTTCTTTCATTTATGCCCCAATGTTAATGGGAAACAATATATTTGCTTTGTAAGAGAGAAAGAGGATAAGTGAAGTAGATGCAAGTGCAGCTCAGGGCATGAAGGACTATAAGAGACGGAAGGCTCGATGCAAATCATCTTCTGCAACATTGAAGAGATGATGGATCCTTGGATCATCAGAGGGAAGACCCCTTTACTCTTCATTTTTTGCTTTCTCTTATTTGATTCAGTTGAAGAATGCATAGTTTAGGGCATATGCATGATTATGAAGATGAATTGTAGGAATGTTTAAATTCGTTTTCTTTAGGCATTCATGAAAGAATTATGCATCTTCATTTAAGGAAGGAAAGGAACAGCATGCATATCCAGTTCCATGCATTTTTGCAATGTTATACATGGTCTGCTAATGTTAAAAAAAGGACCTAAGGAAGTTTAAAACAAAGAACTAGCATACACAAGTATTAAGTGCAAGGTTATGCAACACAGGTGTTGTTGTTAGCATTCTATGTTTTTTTGCAGGTTAGGGAGTCCATATTTGAGAATATGGCTTGTATGCCATGGGCTTGCCAAGTCCTATGCTATAGTGAATGGTATGTGTGCCATTGGCATACAAGGCCTTATGTTTGATCTTATGGTTAAAATTTTTTGGAAATCCATTTCCTTGGGGAAAATGCTATCCCACCTCATAGTGCTATATACACACTTATCTTTAGGTAAGAGTTTTATGGCATAATAACATGCCCTCTCCACAAACATCAATAAAGTATAAGCATGTAGTTAATGGACTTATGACCATCAAAATATCATAGATGAGGAAAATTGAGTAGTAATTGGATTCCTAGAATCAATCAGATGGGATCATATAGATGGGTTTCATGAGAGAGCATCAATGGGTGCTAATGCAAATTGACTGATTGTTAGGAAGGCCATAGTTTTGGTACTAGGTCTATGATTTAGAGCATAGATCCCTTAGTGAGGAACACTTGGGGTATCCAATACATATATGTATGTTGGGATCTAGAGAGAGGTACTTAGACTCAGTCTTGGTACCTATGAACAAGTTAGTTTGGTATAGAAAGGGATATCCACTATTGCATGTTGACTAGAACCAAACTAAATTAGTTCGAGGATATGGGATTCATTTGAGTTCATGTATATGAGTTGAGGACATGGGATTCATTAGATTCAACCTACATGTTTCATTATATATATATATATATATATATATATATATATATATATATATATATATATATATATATATATATATATATATATATATATATATATATATGGATTATACATCAGTTTAGTATAGGTATGACACCATGAATTAGAAGAAGGTTTCATGGGTACGGGATGGTGGAAATGACTTTCCTTTGAGCACTACTCTTCTATGGCCAAGGAGAAAAGGACTCATCATTCATGGGGACACATCTCACTAGATCAGAGGATAAATCTTAGAAGACATTTCCATACCATTTGCAATCATCATTGATCGTTTATAGACTATCTATCTTCTAATAGAGTATGAGCTAGGATCTTTTTTCTCAATAGACATCACATACTCACTTTATTGTTTCCAATATGGATGATTCCATTAGTGTAGATGGATCATATAGATCCATGCATAGAGGATGATTGGAAGAGATAGTTTCTTTAGTATGGATACATATCTATTTATTATGGTATCATCTCATATCATTGTTGATCATTTTAGTAGAGGGCTTTGACCCTTAGAAGGAATTTATTTCCTCCATTCTTTACTACATCCACCTTCATAGGAATGTATATAGATGAGGGATTATGCATTAGTTATGGAAGAGAATAGCAAATGAATTCATAAATCTCTCCTTTAAAGCAAGTGGAAAGTGGGATTTAGCTTAGAGGTCTCACTTCAGCTCTTGTTCCTTGAAAGAGAAAAAAGAAAGAAAAACATGACTTCTTCATAGGAGAAGAATAGAGTATATTTTCCACTAGTGAGAAGAGCTATTTAGAAAACAACTCTTAGCCTTCATTTTAGAAGGAATTCATTTACTCTACTTTACAGTGTAATTTTCCTTTACACGTGAGTTTGATTCTCCATTATTTTGGAAGGAAAAACATGAAGAACTTATATGCATGCTCTCAATTATGGATGAGTAATGAAATTGGATTCAATAGAATCTCTTTTAAAGAAAAAGGGAAAGTGGAATAGATTCCACTACTAGAACTCTTTTTCTTATATGAGATTAGAGAGAGAGAGAGAGTTTAACTTTCTCATTTTTAGATTGTCTAGATAGAAGTGGCACTCTTCTATCAAAGGCAATAGGGAGATCAATTAATCATGGTACCTATATTGACTCTCATATGGAATCTCTAGAGAGTAGTTATGTTATTTCTAGTAATGGTCCTTGACTAGATGAGATGATCTAGTTACTGACATTTCGGAGACTAGGAATAGAGTAATGAATATTTCCTTTATATTTTCTAGGAAATAGGGATAAATCTAATCTTTTGGGTTATCAAACTCTTAGTTGGTGTTTCATGATGAGATTAGCAGAATGGGTACTTAGGGATTATATGAATTTCAAAAGGAAACATTTTTGCATTCATATAGCAAACAAAAGGGAAGATAAATATTAGTGTTTGTAAAAATGCCAATAGATTCTCTTCCAATAGAACTTAGTTCAAAAGTAATGGATGACAAACCAAAGACTTCTTGGTTAGTGGAATGTAGAGATTTCATTTTACTTCTAAGGATTTTTTATCTAACCTCTTTTCTTACTAATTGTGCATAATCATCATGGGGCATCCCCCATTAGCTTTTTATGCATTGACAATGACACCAAAGATTGGGTTTTTCCTATCCCCAACCTCACTTTGATTGTCAATTCGAAAAACGAGAGAACCGATTGGGTACATGGAAGTGAGTGTGGATCCAATGGTTAATAACCAAGAGCTCCCTTAAGATATGCCACATTGCCCTCTTTGATCACATTTTAGTCTCTCTAACTTCAATATATCAATACTTATCTTTTTGGCGTGCCCAAAAAATAAAAAACAAAACTCCACAAGGATCAAATTACAAGAATTTGTATGGAATCCAAGAAAAACATACTATAGAGGTTCAAAATTGCATTATCACTCCAAGAAAGCTACCTACTACTTCAATTAAACAAGGAAAAGGCTATAAAATATTAAAGAAAATTCCTTGGAAGATTTATATTGCAAAAGAATTCATAATTCTATAACACAAAGGAAGAAACTCAAAGGAAAATCTCCAACATAACTACAAGGCTTCTATATACAATTTTTTTTGGACTTTGACTACTTTCCATTAGTGTTTGACAAGAACCAGGATCACCTACTTAGACATGGTATTTACAAGGGATTATATGAGATAATTATATGGAATAATGTAAAAGAAAAACTTGCATCCCAGGGGCTCGTTAAGACTTCTTTTGTAGAACTTATGAGGAAATTTGGTATCCAACAAGCTAAGTTGGAAACATGAGTGCCTCCTTGTTATTATCAAAATTGAAGCTCAATCTTAGTACCATTGGACACCTTGGATGGATGTGACTTTGAGCAATAAGAAGCAAGGAGTTAACCATGAGACCTCATGTTCAAAATTTTAATTTGAATGCCTCTTCATAATAGTCACTTACAACCTATAACACTTAAGTGTGATAAAGCCTATAATTTAGGAAAAACGATCCCTAACATCTAGGGAATCTTTTCAAGATTATATCTACACATAATGTACTTCCAATGCATGATCTTGCATTTGTGGAAGCTCTCATAGATTTTGAATAAGATACAGACCCCTTGCTTAGCAAGCCCCCTTCTTGCTTGAGGGATTTTTCTAGACTTTGAGTAGTCATATCTAGCTCCTAGATTTTGGTGTGTAGGACATGGTTATTGGTTTGCCTACACTTGAGTCCATTGAAAAGCATGCATGTGAAGGTTGCATTCTTGGAAAAATGCATTGTGCTTCTTTTCCTAAAGATGGTCATACACACACTACAAGAAAATTGTAGCTTGTTCATAGTGATGTATGTGGTCCCGTCAAGACTCCATCTTTTGGGAAGAATGTATATTTTGTTACCTTCATTGATGATGCTACTCGCCATACATGGGTGTATCCTATGAAAGCAAAGAATGAGGTATTTTCTTGCTTCAAAGCATTTTTAGCTATGGCTGAAAATTTTTCTTCACAAAAGCTTTTGACTCTACGCACGGATCATGGTGGTGAATACATGTCACATGAGTTTAATGCTTTTCTTCATGAAAGAGGTATTTCACACCAATGTACGGTGCCATATACACCTCAGCAAAATAATGTTGTCGAGCATCAAAATTGAACTCTACTTGAAATGGCACGATGTATGGTTAAATGAAAGCATCTTCTTGATAAGTTTTGGATGGAAGCGGTCATGTGTGCAAACTATGTGTTGAATCGTTGCCCTACAAAAGCATTGAGAGTCATCACTCCTTATGAGGCTTGGAATGGTGATAAGCCTATGGTTAGTCATATGTGTGTGTTTGGTTGTTTGGCATATGCTCTTGTGCCATCACAACAACATCACAAACTTGATGACAAGGCAAAGAAATGTATATTTGTTGGTTATAGTGCTGAAAGTAAGGGATATCGTTTGTACCATCCATTGATAAAAACAATTATTGTGAGTCGAGATGTGGTATTTGCTGAAAATTCGGTTTTCACTCTACTTGAATGCAAAAAATAGCCAACAGTTAGCTCACAAGATGTGTTCAATACACTCATGCCTTTGTTCCAAAATGGTGCGCTTGACTATGGCCATGTAGACCAGCCAACTGAGGCTCAAAGGGCTGAAAAATTCCAGCAAAATAGTGCTGAAATATCAGAGAATTTCCAGCCAAACATGGCTGAAATTTTTCAACCAAAAATTGTCAAAACTGCTAGAAATTTCCAGCCACATATGACTGAACATTTGCATCAAAATATGGCTGAAAATGAGCATGAAATTCAGCACATGCATGATGTACATATTGAAGATGTTTTACATAATGAAGGCATGTCTATCAAGAGTGCACAAACTATGCCAAAGTGGCTGAAACAAACTTTGCAGGATAGCAAATTGAGTGCACCTTTCCTTGGTAGAACAAGATCAAGCTCTCACCATGCATCAAGTAGTTTTGTGGATTATTCTCTTATTGCTACAGCATGTAATGAAGAGCCACTTTCTTTTGAATATGCATGTGAGGATCCACAATGGATGAGCGCTATGCAATCAGAAATGGATTCCATACATAGGAATGGTACTTGGGAGTTATGTGAATTGCCAAAAGGAAAGAATGCCATTGGTTCAAAGTGGGCTTACAAGACTAAGAGAAAGTCTGATGGTAGCATTGATCACTACAAAGATAGATTGGTTGCCAAAGGATATGCGCAACAATATGGCATTGACTATGAGGAAACTTTTGCACCTACTTCATGTATGACTACCATTCGTACCGTGGTTGCATTGGCTACCCATTGAGGTTCGAAAGTGCATTAGCTGGACATAAAAATAGCCTTCTTGAATGATGATTTGCAAGAAGAGGTATATGTGAAGCAACCTCCTGGATATGCTATGAAAGGGAAAGAGCATATGGTTTGTCGCTTGCATAAAGCCTTATATGGTCTCAAGCAAGCTCCATGTGCATGGTATGACAAAATACATAAGCACTTGATTGGTCTTGGCTTCACATGTAGTTCGATTGAAAGCACACTCTATGTACGCAAAAATGGTGCTGATCTTATAATGCTTGTTCTTATGTCGATGACATACTCTTGACTGGATCATGTGATGCAAAACTTGACATTCTTATGGCTGATTTGTAGCATACTTTGGATGTCACTTATCTTGGTCTTTTGAGCTACTATCTGGGCATCTAGTTTGTATCCCTTGAGAGGGGAATTGTTATGCATCAAGCAAAGTATGTTGAAAAACTACTTCAGCATTTTGACTTTGAGGATTGCAAGCCAGTTTCCACACCAGTTGAGACAGGATACAAGTTCTCAGTTGAGGATTCCAGTGATGCATTTGACACTTCTCTTTATTAGCAAGTTGTGGAATGTCTTATATATGCATGCAACACAAGGCCGGATATACAATATGCAGTTTCCTAGTTGAGTCGATTCATGCATAGCCCTCGCACTAAGCATTGGCAAGTGGTGAAACGTGTGTTTAGATATCTCAGAGGCACTTTGATCTTAAGTCTCTTTTATGGTAGAGATGTTCAGCCATGCTTGCATGCTTTTATAGATAGTGATTGGGCTAGTTGTTATGATACTCGTGTGTCCACTAGTGGTAATTGCTTTTTCCTTGGAGACTCATGCATATCTTGGTTGAGTAAGAAGAAACCTATAGTGGTGACTTCGAGTTATGAAGTTGAGTACAGGGCAGTTTTCACAGCTACAGTGGAGTGTATATGGCTAAGACGCCTATTGATGGATCTTTGCATGGAGATTGATGTTGCTACACATATTCTCACTGATAGTCAGAGTGCTTTGGTTGTTGCATGAAACCCAGTGTTTCATGCACGGACCAAACATATTGAGGTGCATTATCACTATGTGAGAGAGCGAATTCATGCAGGAGATATTGATTTGGTATATGTGCCTACACAAGATAATGTCGCAGACATATTCACCAAAGCTCTTCCATGGGAAAAGTTTGAAGCTTTTCACAAAGCTTTAGGCTTATTACCTTGTGGGGGCTGATCTATCACTCCTTGTGTGTGTTCACATCATTTGCTCTAGGGGGGTTTGTTACACTTATGTGTTCCTCGAGTAGCTTTGATGCGAACCTTTTCCCTATACATGGGCACTTTTTACTCTAGAGCTGGCTAGAGGTTTTTTCCCCATGTTACCACATACTTGATACTCTCATATGTGGTGGTACTTTGTACTTAGGGATATTATTAAGCTCTTACTTCAGTTTCAATTCATCATCATAGAGAGATCTATTCCAGCCATCATCTTCTCTGTGTGTCTTGCTGCGTTTGTGCTCCTTGTGTGTGCTTCCTGTGTATCTCTCGCACTTCTACACACACCCAACAATCACTACATCACGGAGATAGTGTTAAGGAGCTTCAAGTGCAACACATAAGTAACAAAGATCGGTGTTTTGATATTTTCACCAAAGCATTGGACTCAATCAAGCTTACAAAGTTCAAACAAGGTATTGGATTGTTGGAGTTAGGATGAAGACTTGGAGGTTGCTGCTTGCAGGGGAGTGTTGAATTTCAAGCTTCAACCTTTGTACCTTTGGACACCTTGGATGGAAATCACTTGGAGGAATAAGAAGCAAGGATTTAACCATGAGCCTTTGTGTTCAAAATTTGAATTTGAATACCTCTTCATAACAATCAATTACCACCTATTACACTTAGGTGTGATAAAGCCTATAATCTAGGAAAAGGGATTCCTAACATCTAGGACATCTTTTCAAGATTGTATCCGCATACAATGTAATTCAAATTCATAATCTTAATTGTGTGTAATCTCTCATAGATATTGAATAAGCTATCAAAACCCTTTCTTAGCAAGTCCCCTACTTGCTTGAGTGATTTCTATAGATTTTGAGTAGGCATATCTAGCTCACAAATTTCTATGTGTAGGAGCTAGATAGCTCTAAGTGTTAAGCAAAGTTTCCTTATCAAATTGAACTCATTTCTTGTAGACTTTGGTTTTGAAGAAAGATATCATAGTGTCCTAAAGTTGTCTTGAAGTTCATGTCCAAACTCTACATATTCTGAGAGATATTACTCTAGGAGTGAAGAGTGGTCTCTGTGTACATGCCTAGTCGAGGCAACAACTAGCTTGTCTTGGAGGCATTGGTTCTCATGGTATGAATGAGCATTTTGAGTATGCTAACTTGCATTTGCAAGGAAATGTAGCTTGTGTGTGCAAAAGATATTGGGTTCAGTCCTCAAGGGTTTTGAGAAACTTTCAATTGAGTGAACAAATGTTTCTATGATTTTGGGCCATCTATGATTCAAGGCTGCATAGGGCAGTTTTACGTTCTCCCATCAATTGCTACACATTAGATTCTACAAGATAACATGTGAGATTTTCAATTCCATAGCATTTTAATGGAGTAAGGGTTTAGTGCATGGGTTTATTAAACAAAAATTATGCCTTATGCATGATTTATTAATGCGGTCCTATGCACATAGACTTTAAAATGCATTGAGAGAATTATGGTCAAAGAGATAACCCTTGAGTGACATTCTGAAGGGAATGCTAATGATGAGGTTTCCTCTCTAAGAATATTGATACATAAAATCTACTACGTTATTTACCATGCCAATCTCCTTGAGTTGGTCCATGGTAACTTCTACATATTGATCGCTATCATGATTTGTTAATTATTTTCTCACCTTCAATAAAGAAATCCTTCTTCATGCTGCTTGATGATTTTGACTTAAATCTCTCTAATGATGAAAATCCTTTTCTAATCATCAGACATGTCCATACTTGTTATTCCACTTATTAATAAAAATTAAGACACTTTAATAAGAAAATGTTAATAATTTAGTAATTATAATACATATATTACATGTGTACCTCATGTGCATAGGATACCAAAAACGTTTCTATGTGTAAACATGAAATGCTCCCTAGAAATATGCATACTTTGGGAATGCAAATGACCAAAATGGTACAAAATATAGGGTTATGCAATAGATTTTTCCATAACGAGGATTCTTGTTTAGTCTAATTTACTTGAAGAAATAAGAAAAAGTTTCCTTTTGATGTATCTATCGGATCTTGGAACAATTGGAACATATAATGATCAAGTGATGTCAAGTCATCCTTCTTCAAGGGGAACCATTGCTTAACTATTTTATGGTTTTTTTGAGTTGACGTGTTCTTTCTCTTTCTTTGGAGATGCTCTTGGTTTGGCATTGATTTTGGCTTCTTTCTTGATTGTGACTTTAGTTGAAAAGTCTAATCCAATCATGACTTGACACATGGCTTAGATTTTGAAAGTATGATCTTTATGGTATTCACGGTATACACACGAACTAGTGGAACTAAATAATTTTGATTAAAAAGAATTTTCAATTTCTTTCCTTTTCAAGGCTCTTATTTTAGCCTTATTTTGGGCTTCTTTGCATATTTTTTCTCTTCAGCCTTTTGATTCTTACCAAAATAGATTTTGGCCAACATTGCATATGTCAGTAGCTCTACATATCTTTCAATTCTACATCCACTAATACAGTTGGGTTGAATTTCTCCATTTAATGCTGCTAGTTGGATTGCACCTCTAGTGGATATTTGGGTCAAGAAAAATGTTTCATGGCCTTTTTTCCTAAGCTTCTTGGCATGTCTTGGAGCATGTAAACTAAAATAGATTCTTCTTCTTATAAGTCTCTCTCTTTCATGAAAGCATAAAAGTATGCTTTCTATTATTTTCTTAGAAGCATGAATTCCTACTGATACTCTAAGTCTATATTTTTGAAATCGCTCTAGCTCAACATGATTACATAGTTCATTGGCTATTTGTTGAGCCCATCATGGTCAAATTGATCAAATTCAAAATGATCAAAGTCAAAGTGTTCAAAGTTAAGTTGGTCAAAGTCAAAGTGTTCAAAGTCAAGTTTGTCAAGATGCACAAGTAGTGCACAAACAATTTATTCACAATGCTTATGGTTTTGTAGAAAGTGGAATGCACGTTGCAGATTATCTTTCTGTAAGGTTTCAAAGATTTCAAAGTGTTTGGAAGGTTCAGGTGAACCCTCTCTTAGGTACACATATTGAAGAAATGAAGGCAAAAGTGAATGCATGTGAAGAGGAAGCGGTACGCAAAAGTGTATGTATGGATCCCCATTTAAAATTTTGTTTTTCTCATAAAGTCACTATAGGACAAAAATAGGGAGTCATTGGTGATACACACTTTGAGACGTTCTTGGGACATCAAAGTGAGCACCAAGATACACTATCACTTAGGCATAGTTTACATAAGTGAATCGACACATGAGACATGAGCATTATTCTTGGAGTTAAACTAAGCAAGTGAGAGCATAGTCTACACTAGGTGAGAAGAGCAAGAGATATTGAACCAGAACGCAGTGTAGAGAAGCAAGTGTGTGACAAAGTGTGCAAGAAGTGTGATCTAGTGTGTGTGCAGAGGAGTGTAGCGAAGGAGTAAGCAAGGCAATCAAGGTGGCACACGATCCCATTGAAGAGGTATGCACATCAACAGAAGGTGTCACTCCCTCCTACCCTCTTGGAAGCTTGAGTGCAAGGTGTGCACAAGAGCAAGCTCCTGGAGAACATGGAGGTCTGGTGCTGAGAAGGTTGGTGGCATAAGGAGCTTTGGGTATCTTGTAACCTTGTGTGTGTGTAATCTTTGGGATTGAGCATTCCGCACTTAGAACACTTGGTCTTGTTTTGTACATTATCATTGTATTTTCCTACTAGTAATCAATATAAAGAAGCTTCCCATGTCTGTGTTCCACTTCTTCTTCGTCTTCCTTATCCCACAAATACTCAAGTCCTTTTCCACAAAAGAATCCCCCAACAAAATTTGGCATGCCCGGTGGGACCACAAGGAGGCTTGAGCATAGGAGAACAAATATTTGCAAAGTGTAGAAGAAGTGCAAGGATATCAACAATGCTTGTTTGAGAGGTAATCTTTCTTCTATTTGGAATTCTCTTAGCCAAGACAAGAATGAGCAAAACTCATGACCGCAACCCAGTCTCAAACCTTGAGGAGTCCCTTGCAAAGCAGCAAGAAGAAAAGATATTTGAAGGTCAACCAACCCTCTATCATCAACATCATCAGTAAAGAATATGGCATCCCAGGTAGACTTAGAAATTACACTCTCCAGATTAAATATCAAATTTCCATCTTTCAAGGGATTAGCACAAGAAGACTGTTGGTGGGGATTCTTACACAAGAAGGAGTTTGAGGGTTTGTAGGAGAAAAGGGAAGAAACAAGAAGAGAAAATACACCTGGAAGCTTTTGCCGATTGATTACAGTAAGACAATTACAATGTTGAAGTACAAGACAAGCCAATACCTCTCTCTCTGTGCACAATCCCACAGAGTGCCCAATTACACAATACACAATATCCCAAAGTCTTCTTGCCGCCGGCCTCCTCTGCATCAGACCTCCACCTGCTTCAAGCTTATCCTTGTGCACACCTTGCACCAAGCTTCCACAAAGGGGGGAGGAGTAAATACCTTCTGTCGACACGCGCCCACTGCAATGGGACCTTGAGATACTTGGGGTGACTAGCTTAGCACTCTCTGCACAATCCCTTAAGCACTCTCCATGCACCTTGCACTTCCACTTCTCTGCGTCGCGCACTGGTGACTCTTGCACTTCTCTTTCTTGCTTCTTAGACTATGCTCTCTTGCTTACTCTAAGATTGGTCCAAGAATGGCCCTTGCCTTGATTTGAGTGTGCCGATCACATACACTCCTAACTGCAATGGTATCTTGGTGCTCACTTTGATGTCCCAAGATTGTCTTCACAAGTGGCAGCCAACGACTCACTCTTTTGTCCTGTAGTGACTTTAGTCTAAAACCAAAAATTTTAATGGGGAGGCCATACTTTCACCTGTGTGTACGCTGCCGCTTCACATACCTTCACATTTCCTTTTAAGTCTTCACTTTTGCACATAAGGGAGGGTTCACCTGAACCTTCCAAAACACTTTAAAACACACTTTGAACCTTAGGGAAATTAGAGAAAATACCTCTGCAACCTGCAACCCACTTTCTCCAATTTACCCTTTGTGGACAATTCATTGTGCACTACCTGTGCACTTTGACACCTGCACTTACACACTTTGACTTTGCACCTGTTGACTTTGACCCTGACCTTGTTGAATTTGACCATTTGACTTTGACCAGTTGACTTTGACTTCAGTTGACTTTGACCAACATGACTTTTATGGGCTCAACAAAGACCTAGATGAACACATTAGAAGATTTTTGGCCTTATGCAAGAGAAGGGTTCAATGGGAAGAGAAGATGCATTTTTAACTCTTTTCCCAGCAACATTCGAAGGGTTAGAAGATAAATGGTTTAGTCAGTTTGTCGATAATCATTTCACTACATGGGACGTAATGAAGGAAGCATTTAAGACAGTTCCAACAAGGGAACACAACAGAGAACATCATTGAGGAGTTAAAAAATTTACGACTAGGTCATGGGGAGAAATTTTTAGAATTTGTCACTAGAGCAAAGGCATTGATGGCTAAATTACCAGACCCTGCCCATGACTTCTTCATCAAGGATTGCCTAGCTAAACCACTTCCAATCTCAACAGAGTGTAAAATTAAAGATTTGGTGGTAGCTACAACAACAATTGAAGAGTTCATTAATACAACCATAAGATTGGAGCAAATTAGGCATCAATATGGAACAAGCTCTCCTAGTCTATCATATCCTGTAGAATTTGAGGGCTGAAAAGGAAGGAATTTGAGAGCTTGAAAAGGAACAAACCCCACAAAGAGGAGGAAAGTGTGGTAACTCAGCTGAGGCAAGAAATTGAGGCCTTAAAGCTACAAAAAGAAGAGGAATCCCAAGCAGAAGAGTTGGCACAACTTCGACAGGAGCTATAGGAACTCCGAGGAGGTGCCATCAAAAATGGATTATGGTGCACAATGTGCAGCAAATAGGGTCATATAGTAAGTGAGTGCCCTCTTTTAAGTATCAACACAAGGAGGAGCCCAACCACCAACTAATGTGATGGAGGCTGCACCAAGTCAAGGTAACTCTTATAACCCTTGACATAGGGATAACTTTGGAAATAGGCCAAGGAGGCCAATTATTTGTTTCAGATGTGGAGAATGTGGGCATTACCAAAGTAGGTGCACTTTACCAAAAAATTCCCCTCCTTGCAGAAATTGTCCAGAGGTTAGGAACCACTATATGAATTGTTGTCCAAAGAACTAGACATCTACATCTGAACCTCATATACGGATGATCTCAATAAACAAAGAAAAGGTTGCAGAACAATCAATGTGCCATCACCATCTACTAGAGTAGT
This sequence comes from Ceratopteris richardii, assembly GCA_020310875.1. Lineage (NCBI taxonomy): Eukaryota > Viridiplantae > Streptophyta > Polypodiopsida > Polypodiales > Pteridaceae > Ceratopteris > Ceratopteris richardii. The sequence goes on along the minus strand of CM035432.1, from coordinate 36,110,533 downwards.
GCAGCTAGAAGAAATTGACTCTTTTGTGATGCAAACAAGGAGCAAGGGGAAGGCTCAATTAGACATAGGTCAAGAGTTAGGTACTAATGGAATGAACAAGGAGAAAGGGACACATGAGGAAAGAACCACCATAGAGGAAGATACAAGACAAAAAGAAGAGGTTGTAGGAATTAGTGATGTCATTGGGCATGCATTCAAAAAGGCTCATGAGGATTTTGATAAGTCAAATAGATCCCATGGTCTTAAGGAAGCTTCAGGACTACTCAAATCCGTTATTTTTTTATTTAATAAAAATGGATGTGAAATTTAGGTCAGAGCTCTTGCAAATCATTGATGAGGCCTCCACAACAACTTTAGTGGCAAAGACTACTACTATGAATAAGGATAAATCTGTAGGGGAAGCCCCCCTCATAGATTATAAGAGCTCATGTAATAAAGTAAGTTTATGATCAAAGGGTCTTGCTTGTTCAGACAGATCTAAAATCAGACATCGTTTGTCACTCATGTATGGCCAAAGATCTCATGACTATACTTAAGCATGAGTTCATGTGATCCTTTAATCAAGTGATCCACTTAGCCTAGTGGTTAAGTCTCAGGGTTATGAAGAAGGAGGTCTTGGGTTCAATCCCCATGGGAAGCAAGGGGAGAGAGTTTTGCCCAAGGAGCTTTCTAACTCAAGTCACAACATGAGTTAACTTGAGACTAGCAAGACTTAACTAGAGTGGCAAGTATACCAACTAATAGTGGACTCTAGTGGAAGGTACTAAAGCAGTGGTCAAGATCACTCCAACCACTAGTAGATTCTAGTGGAAGATATGAAAGGAGTGGAGGATATTGCACATGCACTTGTGGAATCTAGTTACATTTGTGGTCCTTAGTGATTTGTGCAACCATATACAAGCATAAGGTTGGGAGGAGAGTCATCTCTCTAGCATGTGGTGGTTGTAATTTGTACTATTCTTGCAGCTTATGTCTAATAGTCAGTATCAGAGGATATAAGTTACAAGGAGCTATTGTGGATGGAGGTTCTGGCATTAACTTGATGCCTAAACATACCATGAGAAAGCTTGGACTCCAACCTTCAAGACCTGCCAACTTCACTATAACATTGGCAGGCTAAAGCATAGTAAGACATATGGGGGTGGTCCCTGGAGTCCTAGTGGAGATATAAGGTAACATCTTCACCTTACATTCTGTTGTCTTAACGCTGCCACAAGTACATGGAAGTTTTCCCCTATTGATTGGGAGACCTTGGTTAAGGCATGCCAATGTGCTGCATGATTGGGGAAAGGACACAATGTGGGTAAAGCAAGAGGGAAAAACATTGCAACAAATATTTTTAGAAGAAGGAAAATACAACCAAACACATACGAGCACCATGTAGACAGTTGGTATTTGTATGGAAGAAGATATGTTGGACAACCTAGAGGCAGATTTATATGAAGAAAAGAACATGTTGGCTTGGCTACTTGGAGAAGACTCATCTTCCTGCTACGGAATTTTTCCAAACAGCTCAAGTAGAGAGGAAGTCTATGAAGGAAAAGAGGAGATCATTCAGGTTGTTTATTGGAGTGAAAAAATCTCAACCACAGGCCATAGAAGGGAGAATAAAAGAAAAGCCCTTAATTGCAACAATGATGAAGTTGAGTCAAATCCTATATCAATGGTCACTTTGATATGGATAATGGTATGGATATCCTCTGTGATGATAATTTTTATGGCAGTAAGTGTAGGGCTTTACAAGGAGGTGGAAGGAGTACTTGTAGGTTTTTGGAAACAAAGGATTCCATTGGATGAAGAAGCTAGAATAACAAGAGGGAAATGTTATAATTTAAATCAAAAAATTGCTAAATAGAAATACAAAAGATGGAGTATGCTTGAAATATTATTCCAATGAAGGATTTAGGGTGGCCATGTCAGATGATCAGTGTGCCCAAAAGGAAGACAATTGAAATGAAGTGCACTACACTAGAGATGCTTGAGGGTGAAGAGCTTCCATCAGTCACCATATCCAGGTTCAATGCCTATCACGAGCAAAAGTAAAGCTTTTTGGATCACCTTGAACTTGCAAGATCTCTCCAGGTTGTACATAACCTTCTTGTACCATTTTTTTCTTAAGTTTTATCAGTTTTTTATCAATTTTCATGCTTGATCTTTGAGTTTTTATGCCATTTAGAAACCATTTCATTGCCCTTTTTATGGATACCTTGCTAGAAATTTTTAGGAATTTTTAAAGAATTTTTAGAGTTCTTTTAAGAAGTTTTCATCTCTTTCTAATGTCATGTTTCTTGATAAAATAGAAGAAAAAAGGAAGCTCTCTGTGGTTTTGAGTGGGAAAAGTGGTCTAGATATTTAGAGATTTTTTTGAGATTTTTTTGAGATTTTTTTGGATTTTATTTGGATTTTTATCTAATTTTTACATATTTTCAAAAAAAAGACCCCCTAGATTTTATTTTATTTTTTTCGAAAAAGCAAAACCTTCTCTCTCTACCTCTCTCTATCTTCTCTCTCTACCTCTCTAACTCTCTCTATCTTCAATCTACACCTAATTCTACCTCTCTCTATCTTCTCTCTCTACACCTCTCTACCTCTCTCTACTTCCCTCGCTCTGTGTGTTGTTTCCCCATATTCTTCCCCTTAATAAGTCTCATATGAGATCATCTCAAAGGTGGGAAACCGTCTGAGTGGTGCCTACTATCTCCCATGTACACTCAACTTTCAAACTATCACTCCCATAATATACACCATCACCCAAATGACCTAAGTCCATATGATGTATCCTCTATGGGTTAATAATATGAAAAGCAAGTGCAATGTGTCAAGCTTATAGGCTTGACCATATAATAATGGAGACAGTAAACCATAGAATCCTCTGAAATATAGAACAAAGTCCCATAACAAGTGATTCCAAACCCATCTAAGACTAAATGATAGATTGCCCTCGTACCACTCTAGGTCTTCCCAACCTTGAGGGTAATCACAAGTAATAGTTTAACCTAACTACCTTATGAACTATGCAAATCCATCATTTAGCTCACGGTAGTAAAATGCAATCTCTACATTTCACCAACCAAGAAGCTCATGGTTTTTCATCCATTACCTTTGGACTAAGTTCTATTGGAAGAGCATCTATTGGCACTTGTGAAAACTCTACTATTTCTCTTCCCTATAGTTTGCCATATGAATGCAACAAGCATTCCTTTTGAGATTCAGATAATCCTTAAGTACCCATCCTCCCAACTGATGTTTACTCATCATACTCATGACGTAACACCACCTAAGAGTTTGGTACCGTAATAGGTTAGATATATCTCTATCTCCTATAAACTCTAAAGAGAAGAGTCATAACTCTACTCCCAGTCTAACTAATGTCAATAACTAGATAATCTCATCTAGTTAGAGACCATCACTGGAGTAACATAATTTCTCCTCTTTAAAGTCTCCATGTGAGACTCAATCTAACCCTCATGATTAACTGATCTCCCTCTTGTCCTTGATAGAATAGTGCCACTTCTATCTAGACAACCTAAAAGTGAGAAAGTGAAACTCTCTCTCTCTCTCTCTCTCTTCAATCGCTTCTAAGGAAAAGAGCTCTAGCAGTGGAACCTATTCCATTTTTCCTTTCCCTTTGAAAGAGATTCTGTTGAATCCATTTACTCTGCTCATAACTGAGAACATGTACATAAGTTCTCCATGTTTTCCTTCAAAACTAGTGGAGAAAGAGACTCCCATGTGAAGGAAAATTACACTGAAAAGTAGAGTAAATGAATTCCTTCTGAAATAAAGAGTAAGAGATGTTTCCCAAACACCTCTTATATCTAAAGGAAAACATACTCTATTCTTCTCCTATGAAGAAATCATGTTTTCCTTTCCTTCTTTCTCTCTCAAAGAGCAGGAGCTTAAGTGAGACCACTGAACTAAAGTGAGATCTTTCATGGATCTCTGAGCTGATTCCCACTTTCTCCTTTCCTTAAAAGAGAAACTCATGAATTTATTTAGTCCTCTCTTCCATAACTAATGCATAATACCTCATTACACATATTCCTATAAAGATGGAGAACAGATCTCCCCTAACTAATGAAGGTGTATGTAGTGAAGAGTGGAAAAAATAAATTCCTAATAAGGGTCAAAACCCTCTACTAAAATGGTCAGCAATGATGTGACATGATATTGTAAACACATGTGTATCCATAATAAAGTATTGTCTCTGCCAACCATACTCTATGCATGGATCTATACGCTCCAATAAAACTGATGTAATTATCCTTCTTGAAAAACTCAAAATGAATCACATTCTCTCCTGGAAGAATAAATCTTCCCTAAACAATGAAGGATAACTCCCAATCCTAAGGAGATTTCTACTAAGAGCTCTCCTCTGATCTCGTGAGACATGATGCCATGAATGATGAGTCATTTTCTCCCTGGCCATAGAAGAAGAGTGCTCAAAGGGAAGTCATTTCCACCGTCCCATACCAGTGAAAACTTCTTCCAATTCACGTTGTCATACCTACACTAAACCGAATATATATATTCCATATAATGGAATATGTAGGTGGACTCTAATGAATCCCATATCCTAAAATCATGTCAGTGGACTCAAATGAGTCCCATGTCCTCGAACTAGTTAGTTTGGTTCTAGTCAATATGTGACAATGGATATCCCTTTCTGTTCCAAACCAACTTGTTCCTAGGTACCAAGACTAAGCCTAGGTACCTCTTTGTAGATCCCGATATACATATATGTATTGGGTACCCCAACTACTCTTAACTAACGGATCTACACTCTCAATCATAGAGCTTGTGCCATACCTCTGGCCTTCCTAACCATCACTCGAATCATATAAGCACCTGTCGATGTTGTTTTGTGAAACCCATCTCTGTGATCCCATCTAATTGGTTTCCTTTGTAGTGTAGCAGAAATGCTTCACTACTTGGTCAAGTGATGTGCATGAGTGAAACTAGTCACCCTTTGGGTATTCATCATGATACCCCATAGTCTCCTAATCATACTCTGAGACTCTTGTGAAGATAAATAAATCCTCACTAGCTTGGAGATTATCAAACTATATCTTCGATACCTCTATGCAACTTCCTATAACCTATAGGATTGCTTGTGCATATTCCTAATGGTGAAGGTGTAGCTCCTTCCCTTAGTAATCCTATGGTTTAAATCCATAAGGATTATGTGTAGCGATCCTATTACTACTGAAGTTTCCTTATCTATGGTACTGTGATGGTACTAAGTCCATCAAATACATGCTTAGAAGCATGCCAACATCTCATTGATGTTTGCAAAAAAGGCATGTTACCATGCCATAACATTCTTACCTAAAGGCAAGTGCGTATATAACACCATGTGGTAGGAAAAATTTTGACAGCATTTCCTCAGGAAATGGAATCCCAAAAAAAATTCAACCATAAGCTCAGTGGCACATAGGCCACCCAACAACATAAGGGTTGTCAAGCCCATGGCATGCATGCCATAAACTCATATATGGACTCCATAACCTGCAAAAACATAAAAGCAGATGCTAGCAGCAACTTTCTGTGTTGCATAGCCATGTAGTTTCTGTAATCCTTTTTCCTGCAAACAATCAAAAGGTGTACTTCTGCCTGTTGATCCATACTTTTAGAATTTAAACAATGATCAACGTTTGATGTATGCAATCCAATCTATGCATGTACATTCAGAACATGCCATAACATAAATAAAATGCTTGAAAGCATAGAGCATACATCCCTGAATGATTTTGTATTGGAGTTGCATGCATCCAGTTCTTCTCGATGAGCTTCGAGACCTCTACACCTTCCTCCTCAGGTCCTAACATAAGCTTTGAAGTGTCCAAAAACATCGGACCACTTCCCAAAACATAAAGCATGGTCAGATGATTACCAAAATAATGCAAATTTAGTCAAAAATGCATTAGTAATCCTTCTTTAGACTTGTAAAAACCACTTTAGGACCTGCAAATGTTCATAAACTGAAATATGTAGCATGTGCAAAGAGCTCGAAGTGAAAATACTCAAATCGCCTTCCCGGTTTGAAAGATATGGCTCCCGGAAGGTAGCTACCAAAAACTATTCAGACTTTGCAGAGCTTTACAGACCTGCAAAAATACTTATTTTCCAAAATTTATTTTCATAAACTGAAATTAGATCTTGTGATCTTCGAAAGGAGCCATAGCACCTCCAATTCGGAGTTTTCTAGCCCAAGATATGGTCATTCCAAGGGGGATACGTCAAACTAGTGGACTGTTGGAGGGGCTGGAAAAAGTGTGAAAATGTGATTTTTGGGGTGCCCAAAAGCATTCTTCCATTAAGTAAATCCTAAAATTCTCTCCATAATCTCAGAGAGAAACATATGAAAATGCTTTGGCCTATTTTCAACTTTCTAAATCCTCCCTTCGTGCATGCTAATTCACTCCCCAACAGAGGCCTAAATCAAGATTTTTGCTTTTATGCAAAAACTTAAATGGGAGCTCTTAGCAAGCTTCTAATCCATTCCAAATGTGGATTTTTCTTGGATTTTCTCTTCTCCAAGGTAATTCATACACCATACATCATGTATGTATGCACTAAACCCTAGAAAGCCTCTTAAATGTTCTTTATTTTTACTCCCGAAAGTGGAGTTTGGCAAAATTTAACATCTAAATTTTTTCCAAAACGTTCAGGAAGGGGGTCTTTGAGGAACTACATTTCCTCCTTAACTTATCATTTTGATGAATCTAATGATTCACCTAAGAATTCCATACACCATACTCTCAGTATATATACTTTTTCCCATCCATCCATAGCTAGTGCACCTATTTTTCCCTCTTCCAAAATGGGAATTTCTTAGATTCAGGTGCTGAAATTTTTCTCAAACTGTGAGGGAAGGGGGTTTTGTGGAGCTTCAAACTCCCATCATACTGAGGTATATTTTATATTTCTTGATTGTATATGGAAGTCAATGCACTAGACTATAGGCGTGCATGATTTTTCCTACCAAAATAAGAAAAATCCCACTTCATTTCCCTTTCCCAAAATGGCTACTAGTCAAAAATAGCTCCTGAAATTTATGTGAGGATCATGAAAGTAAGCTACTTTGGCAGTATCTAAGCTTATGCTTGCTTACGGTTTGAGAGAATTCTTGTCTCAAGATGAGAATATGTACCTCATACTCTCCATACACATGATTTCCCCTCAAAAGATTTGCCCAAAGCCCATACTTTCCTTTGCCAGAAATTAAGTGTTCCTCTAAATACTCCTAAAAATTCAATAAAAAATTGAAATTTAAATGTACCTATGAATAGAGGATATGTCTTTGATATACGGCGATGGTCTATTTCTAGTTGCCGAAGCCCATTGTATTTGTTCACTATGGCTTGCTTTAAATCACGAACATGTGCATTATTATGAATGGCAACACCAATAGCCTTACCGTCCATTCTAAGAATTGAATTCTTCATATTCAGCAGCCTCCACTTATTATGGTAATCTGTCCATTTCTATTACTCCATATATGAATCCGGAGAGGTAATTCTTTTCGAAGGACTCAACCTTCATCAGGCTCCGTCCACTGGAACTGTGAATAAGATTGGGCGATGCAAGAATATGGACGTCCAGCTTGCATTCATATGCCCCCCATGGAAGTGGTGAGGGTTCAATCCCCGTTTGGCACACGCAAAAGCCTTCAGCGATCGTAGTCGCTTTGATACCAGTGTCGCGATTGATACTCGAAGCTTTCTTTTGGTCTTCTCCGTCTTCTTGCGAACTCACACAGGGATCTGATGGATTCATACCGCCCGACCACGTCCGAGCTGTCTCATTCCTTATGCGAGTGTCTCATATCACACTCCTTAATCTCTTCTACCTTAGATTGGTATCCCTCACTCTAGCCATGTGGCATTACATGCCCATCTACATAAGGGATGTTCTCACCATGAGATCTGACCACCATAAGATGTGGCATAAGACATTGAAGAGAATAAGGTTTGATGGAGGGGGAGAGTATTCCTCCCTTGAGTTTGAGTCCTTCTTGCATGAGAGAGGAATAAAAATAGATATTACAATGAGATACATACCTAAGCAAAATGGTGTAGCATAAGAAGAAATAGAACCATTGTGGAAGCTGCTAGGTCAATTCCTAATGATAAGAAGTTTCCCCAAATTATCTATGGGTAAGGATATTATCCATTTCAATGTACCTTATAAAGTCCTTAGAAGGTTATGAGGAAGATGGCCAAGCTTCGATCATTGAAGAATATTTAGATGCATTGCATATGCACACATGCCATCACAAATAAGATGGAAGCATGATCCCAAGGCAGAGAAATGTGTGTATGAGTACTTGATTGTAGGCATTTTTGCTATAGGAGAGAAGGTATCCTCATAAGCAATGCCTTGAGTCTGCACCTATCACTTGCTTACTAACCTAGCCTTGTATCTATTTATGGTTCCCTCAGAGTTCTTTTTGACCTTCTAGATACATTTGGATCCAATCACCTTCATGGTTGATGTCTAAGGCACTAAGTCCCAAGTGTTGTTTTCCTTCAATGCTTAAATCTCTTCCTCCATGGCATGCTTCTGTAAGAAAATAATAGCACAGTGGAATAGACCTGTAGACAGAGTTGAGAGAAAAATGCGGACAAAGATAGATGCAAACTAAGAGATAGAGAACTCAAATTCTCAAATTGCCTAGCATAATGCAGTTACAATGATGGTGTTGTCCACACATGCACTCCCAATGTGTAGCTTAGATGACGATCTAGACAGGCTCTAGATGAAGGGCTTACTAGTGCACAATGCTATGTAAAGTAGTGTGAGGCTTTCCTCAAAAGAAACATGTGAATGATGTGTGTGCCACTCTCCTCCCATCCATTTATATCCTCTTGTATCTAAAATAGCAGTGATCTGGAATGTTCTAGCGTCGCCATGTGGCCAGCATGCAACACTCATCCCCACTAACCATCAAATACCTTAGGATATACCCCCGAGCTTAGGACCTTGGCTAACTAGCCCTCGTCCCACACACACATGGAATGGTCTCTGTCAACCAATGTCTGACACTCTCTCCCCCTTCTAAAGATCATTGTCCTCAATGATCAATGAGGGAAAGTACTTATGAACCAGAGCTGCTGATTCCCAAGTAGAGTCAATAAGTGGTAATCCTCTCCAAGCTACCAGATATTCTTGGATGACACGATTCCTCAACCGTTTTTGTCTCCTATCTAGTATTCTCTCTGGAGAATGATCTGATCTATCGGTTTCCCTACAAAGAAACAATACCCTCTATTAGATTATCCTCCCTAGATATATACTTTCTTAGTTTACTGACATGAAACACTGGATAGACTCTGCAATCTGGAGGAAGCTCTAATCGGTATGCAACATCACTCAACTTCTTTACTATCTTCCAAGGTCCACAATCCCTCGGTGATAGTTTACTACACTTCCCTGTGGACAATGAAGTAGATCTAGCCGGTACTTGAAGGAAGACTCGGTCTCCTTCCTCAAAGGATCTAGGATATCTTTTCCTATCAGCATACTCTTTGCCTCCATCAGCTGCTTGCTGCATCTTGGCTTTAGCTATTTCAAGTTTTGCTTGGAGATTCGCTAAGAACTCGGAAGCACTAGGACATTTCTTAGGCATTCCTATGGTACTGGGAGCAGTGGGATTCATGCCATAGTTCATCTCGAAAGGAGACATCCCAGTCACCTTGTGAGGTCTATTGTTATAAGCAAACTCTACTAATGGCAACTAACTATCCCAATCTGTCTGTCTTTCAGAACCATATGCCCATAACATATCCTCTAGAATTTGGTTGACCCTCTCATTCTGACCATCTGTTTGTGGATGATCACCACTACTCATTTTTAGTGACACTTTCAGTTTGTCAAATACAAACTTCCAGAAGTGTCCTGTAAATCTGACATCCCTATCTGAGACTATGGATGTAGGTAACCCATGTAATCTGAAGATATTCTGGATAAACAACTCCGCTACCTGTGGAGCTTCTATTGTCTCCTGTGTGGGTATGAAATGAGCTATCTTGCTCAGTCTATCTACCACAACTAGGATTGTATCTCGCTTCCTTTGGGTCCGCGGTAACCCCACTATGAAGTCCATGGATATACTATCCCAATTATGATGTGGAACTTGTAAAGGATGTAAAAGACCTGGTGTCTTTACCCTTTCTGCTTTGTTGACTTGACACATAAAGCATTGTTGAACATAAGTATGGATATCTCTGGATAATCCAGGCCACCAAAATGTTCTTCTAACAAGCTGTATTATCTTGTCAACACCAGGATGTCCTGCGCAGGGAACATCATGGTTATCATGCATGACTTTCTTTCTCAAATCGTGGGAATCTGGCACACAAATCTTTCCTTTCCGCTTCACTATTCCATTCTCCTGTGGGAAATTAGAATACGGAATGGACTTGTTTGTTTTAGTAGAAGAAGAAACAGTTGGAACTGTCCCGTCTCCTAAAATAGAGTCATCACTAATGGCTCTAACTATCTGTAACAAATGTGGATCTTCCACCTGTGCTTCTTTAATTTCTTGAAGCAATGAGCTTTCTAAAACTATAAAGCTCATTTGATACATTATTCGACATAATGCATCAGCTACTATATTTTCTTTGCCTCTTCTATACAAGATTTACATATGAAATTCTTGCATGAGCTTAGCCCAATGAGCCTATCAGCCTCGAAGATCTGGCTGACTACAAAAATACTTGAGTGTATGATGATCTGTGAATACCTTAAAGTCTGCACCATAAAGATAGTGTCTCCAAACTTTAAGTGCATGCACCACCACATACAACTCTTGTTCATGCACCGGCCAATTGCGTTGTGCACTACTTAACTTCTTACTTTCAAAAGCTATTGGCCTGCCATCTTGACTCAAGACTGCGCCTATGGCTATGCCGCTAGCATCTGTCTCTAACTCAAATGGTTTCTGAGGATCCAGCACTTTGAGTATAGGAGCCTCTGAAACAGCTTGTTTCAGAGTATCAAAACTCTCTTGCTGCTCTTGCTTCCATGCAAATGAAATTTTGCCTTGAAGCAAGTTCATCATAGGTGCTACTATCAACAAATATGAAGAGATGAATTTTCGATAGAAATCGGAAAGTCCTAAGAATGATCGTAACTGCCCCTCATCCTGAGGAGTAGGCCATGATAAAATAACTGAAACCTTCTTGGGATCCATCTGAACCCCATCGGCTGAAATCTGTTAAACCAAAAGGCATGACCAAATAATCATAATGACCAAAACGGGTCCTGAAAGCTATCTTATGTACATCATGATCTTTCACTCTAATCTGATGATAGCCACTCTTTAAATCTATCTTACTAAATACAATGGCTCCACCTAGATCATCCAAAAGATCATCAATCCGGGGCATGGGGTATCTATGTCTAATAGTGATCTTATTGAGTGCTCGATAATCAACACACATCCTATAAGATCCATCCTTCTTCTTCACAAGAAGAACTGGAGCGGCAAAGGGTGAATAGCTGGGTCTAATCAACCCCTTTTTAAGATACTCGTCCTTGACCTTGCGGACTTCATTTTCCTCCTGCAAACTCATTCGAAATGGTGGACGAGCGGTCGGACTCGCTCCTGGTACCAATTCAATTCTATGCTCTATATTCCTGCAAGGAGGCAAACCTAATGGTAATTCCTTAAAAAAAAACTCTTGGAATTCTGCTCTCACTTTGGCTGAAAGTGCTGGAGCATTCCAACTTGAGTCTCCATGACTGCATGAATCCATCTCAACATACGACAAATACATGAAATAAAGAAAATAGATATACTTACAATCAATTTTGAGCAACTTGGTAGCAGTCACAAATCGCGTCTCTTGGAGATCTGGTTCTCCACGGATCAGTAATCTCCTTCCCTCATGCTCAAACTAATACACATGCGAAGCAAAATCAATGACTGGTTTCTTCCTCGCATGCCACTTTCTACTAAGAACTATGTCGAATCGAGCTAATCTTAAAATCCAATCTGTCCTCATAGGACTGGATTTGAATAGGAAGATCAACTACTCGTCTATCCCAAGTTTCACTTCCCTTCCCGTTCGCTAGCTCTACGGTATAAGTATAATCTGACTGTATCGTATTTAAGCATAATCTCTTGACTAATCGAGAACTAATAACATTTGAGTCGAACCTGTGTCAAAGAGTATCTTGACAGGCTATCCTGCCACGACTCCTCTCATAACAATAAACTCAGTATCTGGGAACTGGTCTCCTTTCTATGCCACTGGCGAAAGCACAGCATCTGGCACAGTCGAAATCTTTTTAGTGACCGTCATGGCCACTATGGGAGATGATAATGGAGATGGGGAATCCCCAAACTCATCCTCACTCCTACCCCCTGCCTGAGTCGGATTTATAACTATGGTGGCTGCAATCTTTTTCTTCTTAGGAAAATCCTTATACAAGTGCTACCCTAAGCAACCATAGCACAAACCTTCTTTCATTGCCTTCTCTTTCTGTTGAGGGGTAAGAATAGATTGGTTATATGCCCTTTGAGCTAGAGCAGACACTTTTCTCTTTCCTCCTAAGACTGTCTGAATCATGTGCACCTGCTTAGCCTCCCTAGAAGGCTGTGCACTGACCAAACCAGGAGTCAAAGTATGGAAAGGTCGGCTAACCCTAGTCCATGGGGATCTCTGGCCCTGGGTACCTGTGCTTCTGTGGCCGTCCTCATAAACCAAGGCCATCTCTATGGCCTGTGCCAAAGATTGACACCGCTCCTTCCTTACTAAAGGTCGAATAGTTTCTCTGAGTCCCAAAACAAACTTGTGGACTTGAAGAAACTCTGGAATGGTATCAGGTACTTTAAGAAGTACCTCTCTATACCTATCTACGTATTCCTGAATTGATTGATTCTTCTCACTGATGAAGAACCAGGTGTCTAGTGCTCTACACCTTTCATCAGGTGGTACAAAGTTATTATAAAATAGGATTTTGAATTGATCCCATGTCGTGGGCTCCTTCTTATCGTGCTCTATCTTACGCCACCACCTATGTGCGATATCCATAAGATTATAAGTGGCCTGCTGAATCTTGTGTCTATCATCAGTGATATGACACAGGCGGAAACACTCTTTCCACTTGTTGAGCCACTACTCAACCGTGTCAGCAGTCCTAGTGCTAGTTGAGCCATGATATCTTGGTGGCTTAAGATCCTTAAGCTGCCATCTGGCTTTTCTAACTAAGACGCTATCTTTAAGGACTTTTAAAGTTTGATGCTCATCTGGAGCATCTACCTCCATCTCTGGAAATCATAATCAAGTGGCCCTTCTTCTTTCTTAGAACCATGCACGTGTTCCAAGATATCATGAAGAGAACTTTCTAAGGATGAAATTCTATTATTCATGGCTTGAATTGGATCAACTGGAGGTTTTGGCATAAGGGTATCTGTCCTAACAAGTGATGATGGTTCGGGTTCCATACTAAGACTAAAGACGAGAAACTTTTCTTTTGGTTTTCTCTTTTTTTTTTTATAAATAGACTAAACAAATGTAAATACTAGTGGCAAGCGGAAAAAGAACCAATCAAAGCCTTTGCTAAATAGGAAAAGACAATAGAAAGAAATAAACTTCAATGCACATGCATGCTAATTTTTTTGAAATTTTGACAGCTTAATAGCGTCACTTTGAAATTCGAAATAATTTCGAAAAAAAAAATGTCAAGCATTCAAAAATCAAATCATCAGTGCCGGCAGGCACGATCTATTTTGTCTTCTCAACGAACACTTGCAATAGAAAACTTTTTCAAATATACTGTTGGGCTCTATAGGCCCTCAATCAAAATATTTCTTTTGTCGATACCTGCTGATACTTACCACCTGTAAGAAAAGCTCAAGCATCAAACATACATCTCTATTTATGCTCTACTTACGTCGTCCTACACGTAATGCATGAATATTTCTAATATGCACAATCAACAGAATAATCAACCAAATATTGACTAAATACTTATCTCAGATTTTCTTTGATATTCTTGAAGCGTCCAATTGAAGAGCTACGTGTAGACTATTCACTCTCTTTGGTTCGTGGATCGCATAATTCTTCAAAAAGTGCTTCGTTGAAGGTGCTCGATGAAGATCAGTCCACTTTCACCATCTGTTGCAGAAAGGAAATAATTCCAAAGTATGGCTTGCAGCCACTCTCTGGAAAGACATATGAGAGAGCTTTCCAAAGCAACAAAAATTGCTAAATTTAGAGGAGATTTGCTCAAGATAGGGGCAATTAGGTGAAAGAAGATGATTCAATTTTGACTTGATCACAAAATCAATTCGAAAAATTGTGCTGTAGACATCTCCTTTAGGCACGCTGCAGAGCTTTATCCCACATAACAATAAAAAAGAATTGCTCCTCTGGCTTCCCTCCAAAGCTGGATGCGTGCGTCTGCGGTTAATCCCACATGAGCTGTGAATGAACCACTGACTATATATAAACGCGGGGTACAATACAGGGTGATAAGTTCAGTTTTTATTCGCGCTAGCCTCCTGGACGACTGTAGGCTCCGACTTCACTGTAGAAAAGTCAGTTAAAACTAAAAATTCCCGTGCGTTATTGTGAAGAGATTGACGCTGAAAATAAAAATCCGAGCAGAATTCTATTGCCCAGCGTGATAATCCTGCCGATGCCTTGGAGGCGGGGCATGTGCATGCGGAAACTGAACACCGCCGCCTTGGGGTCACACGGAACACTCAATCAAAACACAGTCGCCTTGGGCTTCTATATGCATTCCTTGGGCAGGGTGATGCATGCCTTGGGCGGGGATCACCCTGCTCTCTTCTGCTACAGCTCGACGACGGCGACAGCTGCAAACGCAAAAAACAACCACAAAAAAAAACTCCACGAAAATGACGATGAAGCATGCACGAACTCTCTCAGCCATGCAAGATTTCTTCTAAAATTAGCTCAACAAGAACTAGCTTTGATACCAAGTGTGAGGCTTTCCTCAAAAGAAACATGTGAATGATGTGTGTGCCACTCTCCTCCCATCCATTTATATCCTCTTGTATCTAAAATAGCAGTGATCTGGAATGTTCTAGCATAGCCATGTGGCCAACATGCAACACTCATCCCCACTAAACATCAAATACCTTAGGATATACCCCCAAGCTTAGGACCTTGGCTAACTAGCCCTCGTCCCACACACACATGGAATGGTCTCTGTAGACCAATGTCTAACAAGCTCAACCTCGGCCATGCTTATATAGCTCTTACAAGGCAATTCGGTACAGATAAACGTAGTCGGGAGATACAAAATAGTCGATAAAATATACGATCTGACAATATCTCCACGACCAGAAGTCCTACCATCTCGACCCTATGGGCTGGGGGGATAGGCCCTTCGGACCCCGTAGAAGGGGCCAAGCCCCCCTCTACACTCCCCCCATTAAGGTTCTATGGGGAAACCGCACGATGCCATAGGGCCTTTATTTTCACCTTAAATGGCAACCCAATGGGCCGAAAGTTTATGGTTTACCTAACCTAATGGCTAGGCTCACAAAGATCATCTACAACCATGAATGGTCACACATAGACCTCATCTACCTTGGAAGTTAGGGTTCCGCAAATGTCCGGGCTCTCATAATGGCTTCTCCTTATAATGGGGACCTTACAACTTAGAGCACCATGGATCATTTGTGGTCACATGAGGGTGAAGTATTGAACATATCTAATAGTTTCCACTCTGGCCTCTTCTTGGCTTCCCCATATAATGAAGTTTCTTCAAAGCTCATGTCCTTTAGAGTTCCAAGACTTGATCTCCCTTCTAGGTGTCTTTTGGTCATCCTTAGATTCACTTAACTCTTCGAGTGTGTGGAGTATTGGTTGATAGTGTTGGAAAATCATCCTCCAAGTCATAAGGCACTTTGATCTTCCTACAAGCATCTTCAAACCATATGTATAGTGAAACAACCTCTCGTCATCCCTACTCCATTACTGGATTCTAGCATTGATCAAGCAAAAGTCTTCGGATTCTAATTTTAAGCTCATGTCCAAATCCTCTTGGCTCATCTAGTAGTTCATTTCATAGTTCCAAAGTTGTTCACAATATCGAAGGTCTTTGGTAAACAATCGCTTAGCTATGTGAGCATCCTCTTTTCTTTTAGGTCTTAGTCCCAAAAATGGGAAACCAAATGAAATCACTTTGCTTTGTATTGGAGGATCACTTCCAATTAGAGTTGAGATGGCATTGTGTCTTTACGTTGTTATGAGATTTCCACATTGAAGAAATCACTTCATTACCTTGGGCAAAAACTTTGAGGGGGTAAAAGAAAGAGCAATGAGGTCGAGATTCTTCCATTTGGGGAAACCAACAAGGGATAGGGATGGATAATTGTTGAGAAGAATTTGCACCCATGAGTTTATACCTTAGTCATCCACTTGGCCACCACTTTGTCAATTAAAGAATTAATGTAAGGGATCCCTAGTCCATACTTATCCTTAAAAAGACAACAAAATTCCCATCTTTTCTTGGGTACCATGTGATTTGGGTCACCAGCCTAGAGAAAATTCCCACATATGATTTCAAGCTTGTGAAGCTCTTTATTTTGGATGACCTCCAAGATGACAAGAAGAAAATCGTGGAGGGAATCATAAAGGTATTGACCACCATGGCATTGTTAAATGCACCCTTTTTGTATTATATCATGAAAGAACTTGAATGTAAGTGTTTAAAGATCGCATTCACTTTAACCCAATTCTTTGTGTGCTTAAACATCCCCCTCACCTTTATACAAGCCTTCTTTATATGTCCAATTGTATCCTTGCATACCATATCTTTAGCATGTTATTCGGATGCAATCGCTAGTACTAGAAAGGAAGAATTATGGAGGATTTTTTAAGTATAATTAATCAATGTGCTTTGACACATGAACTTTCTCATGTAATTGTTGATAATACTTTAACATAGAGGTATTCAAAAATAGAGGTGCGCAAAATTAAACATAAAGAGAGCATTAGAGTACTCTATGCTTGCTTTATTTCAAAAGAAAGTTTGATCACTGAAATTTATTCTTTTTCGATTAGCTTGAATTCTTTGAAACATGGGGCCTCTCAAATCCCACAAAATTGGGGTTAGACACCTACCAACTAGCTCGAAAGCCCGTTAAGGTAGACACTAGGAAGGGATGACCTTAAAGTCACATGAGATCTGTGGTTTGAATTGGTTACCCGAAGGGCCCAAGAGTCCTTCAGAATAACTGGTCTTTACAGCTCACTACCCACTTGTTGATGGGTATCTAGATGCACCCCGTAGTAGTTGAACCCTTGCCTCGAGCCTTAAAAGGCGAAGGGCCCAACCAACTGAGCTAAATGGTGTGAATTTCTACTTGAAAGATTAAAATGACCAACATGCACACCTCGAACCTTGAAGATCCTCCTTATCCCCTAGCTTCCAAAATTATAAGTCCGACCGATTCAAGTTTTGACGAATGTTTAACCATTACACCATGGATTCCTGATATGGACGTAGTTGATTTCTGACGATTGATTTTCTAGCCGCATGTGCGTGTTTATGTCCATATCTTTTTCCTATCTCACCATTTAACTACCACTAGTTTTAAGAGCTTCAAAAACAAAGAGCTTTGTTTGCGCACATTGGGTCGACTGGCTTCTTCTTGAGGCGAGAGCGATGGGTTCAACCCTCCCCACCGACAAGATATGTATATGCCTTCTGAAAGTTAACCCAAATGTAACCTTTGGGCAATTAAACCAATTGTGAAACCTTCCCGCTCTTGTAATCTCTCTTATGTAAGATAAGACCGGTCTCTTTGGTATTATGCACATTCGTTTTGTAGATTTGTTATTTCAAAGTTAAAGCTACAGGGAATAAGCTTCGGCCGAACCTCCATTTGAAAGAAAACAAGGAGCGCTACTTAGTCCTGGTGTTTTCGTCCTCCTCCGTCGTCCAGACCCATCGTCTAATCTGTTCGATCTGTTCTCCTGTGGAGGCTTGCGCTGCCTGGCGTTTGTTCACACAGATTCTCGACAAGCATGTGTCAGGGACTCTATCCGTCCGCCTTCAACGCTTGCGACTGCCCCAGCTCTGAGTGCATTCCTCCGTCCCCCCAACCTCAAAAATGCGAGGAACAACATCAGCAACAGCGCCAACAGCATGTTCCAGATCTGATGGAACGAATGCACCAGGGCTCTCCGCATGCAACATCGCTGCTTTCAAAATGGGTGTCAACTGCTTGTGAAGCAGCTGGAGGAAATCCTCCTCATCCTTTGACCCTCCAAGAAATGAGCAGTAGTGGACGCTTGGCTTCCTAGGAACCAGGTGGATCTGAGGGCAAGGAACAAGTGGCGAACCCGAACGTCCTTGACGCTGCGCATCTTGTACATGCCTTCTTCTTCGACTCTACCTGATTCAAGCGCGAGAAATACTTTTTATACTGAAGAACAAAGATTCCAGGTTATATCTTCTAGTGGTGCATAGCGTTTTCTCAGGAAATAAAAGTGCCGCTGCCGGTACTCATCATCGTAGTGTTGCTCCAGCTGTTGTAGATTTCCGATTAGCCTGTATTCATGTATTTATTATGGTCCATTTTTGAAAATATTCCATCATTGTAGCATGTTTATACATGGACATAAGATGCACCTTCCTTTGTGGCTTTTCTTGCTCGTAATAATTCGTTGAGCAGGTCCGCGTCAGAACATGGGATCAGTCTGAAGAGAGAATGCATGTACAGTTTGAATGTAAACAGTTTTTCAGTGGTCACAAGGAATTTTTAGCTGTATCATATCAATATTTGGGGATGCCTACTCCTGCTCCTCTCTGCTGGAGGGAATCCTACGCTTCAACCTCGTTAACCTTCCAACGGGTTAGAAACCACTAGTGCCCGTTTCTCTTCTACAGGACGCGCCGCGCCTCATACATGCGTTCTTCTTCTTCGATTCTATTGGATGCAGCCAAGCGAGATATGCCTATTTTATTGAAGATCAGAAATTCCATGTTCCACGTTTTAAGAATGCGCGGTGTCTTCCCATGCAATAAAAGTGCCATTATCAGCACGATCTTAGCACTATTATCACCGCTGATGTAAATATACTGTTACTTCTATACTTGTGTATTGATGATGCCACCCCTATGCGGCCATCCCATGTAGCATGTTTGCAAATGCAAAAAGATTTCGTTTCGTTCATTGGCTTCGATGCTCTCAAGTATTTGATTCAGCAATGGTGGACTCGAATGTGGAATATGGAATCCATGTGGAAAATCAATGGATTTACACATTTTTCTGGAATCAAAACGAACAGGAGCAGATTTCTCACGGTCAATGCTTGTAAAGATTTGGATTTATCTACAAGTTGTATTTATATTTGTGTCATATTGTTTGATTATTAATTTAGATATTTCAACATTCCCTCTTATTTCTGAATGGAAAATCCTTCAAAATTTTCACTTCCATTTCGGATGAGATATAATAGTTCTTCTGCAGCGTTGCCATGTTGCCATGCTAGCCTCACAGGGATCGTCAAAGATGCTCTTCTTAGAAGGGAGGCTCTGATTCCATGTGGAGATTTGGATTTATTTATAAGTTGTATTTATATTGTTTTTTGAATTATATTGTAGAATGATCAATTTAAATATTCCAAAAATGCTTAAGAGATTTTCGCTGTTGATCAGGGCTTTTCTAATAGACATGTGAAGGCCGATTTTCATCAAGTGAATTGCGGAAGAGGCTTTGTACGCTGAATCAGCGAGATAAAATTATGAAATTCAAGCTAACATTTATATGGGTTAATGTCTGCATGTATGATGCACTTCATTTGTGATGTGATTGACAAGACCAATAAATCGCAGCATATCAGAACATTTCTGCTTCCGTTCAGTGGATGTCTATTGAGGGAATCGGTCGCAACTGATAATCATCAAAGCCAATGTTCAATATTAAGTGAATTGCAGGAGAGGCTTTGTATGTTGAGTCATCAAAAGAAATTGTAGTGTCCAAGATAGAATTTATTTTCGTATCTGTCTACATGTCTGCTGCATCCAATTTGTGATATCACCTTCCAATACCAATAAAATGTCAGCATAAATAGCTCATTACGTCTATACATCTACATACATTGCAAAAGCAGTATTGACTTTGATAGGATTCGTGCATCTATGGGGTCCAGCATTTTGCTTTTACCAGTTTTGCATCTACATACCTTGCGAAAGCAGTATTCACTTTGATAGGATTTGTACATCTATGATATCCAGCATTTTGTTTTTACCAATTTTACATTCGGTGCATCAGGTTTCTGCTAAAGTGGGAAAAAAGTCTTCAGCTTCTATGTCCTATATAATGTTTCGTTTGAAAAGAGATGCGTTTTATTGTTATGTTAACAAACTTGTAAACATCAAAGTACACAATGAAACGCGATGAGACCTTCCAAGCTCTTCAAAAGATCAAACAAATATTTCCAAACTTCAGAAATCAAACTTTCCTCCAAACTTTCAAGAAAACAGAAATGGGTGATTGTAGCAAAATAACCACCAAAAACTCTCTGACTAGAATTCGTCTTTGAATAGCATGCTTTACAAACAAAAAACGTCAAGAAAGGTGGACTATAGCTCCCAAATGAATAGTTTTAAGTCGAGGTATGCGAAGGCCTCCAACAGCAAGGTATGATTGACTGTCTGAATTGAAAACTGATGTACAGCAACAAGAAAACTCAAAGATCTATGCAAAACTTTGATATAGATAGAAAGTATGAGAGCTAAAGAAACTCCTCCAAGTGAAATCACTCCAAAAGATCTCATAATGATTGAGATATGAAAGTTTGAAGAGAGGTATGTCTCTGATGAGACACTAGATACACACAAGAAAGTAGATCTGCAAAAATGCCTACTTGCGCAGGGTTTTCTCATTGAATTTCGTACAAAGATAATCTATTTATATAGTACAAGTTGTAAACTTCGCAACGCAACAAGAATCACTCAATTTGGCCACCTACACTAAGAGAACCACTCTTTTTATTGAGAGGCTATCAACAAAAGTGCCTTCCTTGTCTAAAAATAGTCACCTCTCCTTTCCTTCTTACTTTTATATAATTTTATCTACTTTTACTCTAAATTTAGAGATGTGAGCACCTCCACATGTTATTTATCATAAATAATAAAATCCATAAGCCTAAAAAACAATACTTTAGAGCTTGTTCTTATGTAACATTGCCCACTTCAAGCTCTAAATCCAAAGCTTTGACTCCAAGTAGAACTTTGATTCACTTGAGCTTATGAGCATCCACTGCTTTTGTGAGTATATCTGCTAATTGATCTTTAGTTCCAACATATTGAATATCAATATCTTCATTCACCACCTTCTCTCGGATATAGTGGTAGTGTACTTCAATGTGTTTGGTTCTTGCATGGTACATTGGATTAGATGCGAGCTATAACGAACTTACATTATCTCCAAAGAGTAGTGGACATGCTGTAGATAGATTCATATCTTCATAAAGCTTCAAATACCACATAATCTCACATGTTGCATTTGTAAGGCTTCTATATTCAGCTTTTGTGCTTGAAAGTGCTATTGTAGGTTGTTTTTTAGAACTCCATGAAACCAAATTATTACCTGCAAATATCAAATATCCACCTATACTCCTTCTGTCATCCTTATTTCCATCCCAATCTGCATCATTGCATGCTTTCAAATCCATAACTTCATGATATTTATAGCCCAAACCTTCATTTATCGCGCTCTCAACTCGTTTCAGCCTCCGAACGCACTATCGCAACGCTTGTGCAGGCTATTTCGTTTTGTGTCAAAGGTATATAGTAGTTTCGGTTCGCCAATATAAGCATCTCAAAATCTGTTACAGGTCTAACAGAATTCGTCTTGCCAAGTCTATTCAACTTTTTGAGATACAGTCAATTTTCTACATCAAGGTATTTTAGTCATCGGCCATGGTTGAACGCAGTGATGTATTCCGTATGTTGGCTATTGAGGATAAGTTGGATGGTACCAACTACCCGTTATGGGCTTAAGTGATGCGACATGTATTGGTTTCAAAAGGACTGTGGAACATTGTGCACGGTATTGAAAAACATCCTATCACACCCGCAACTGTTACAATTGCAGGTATTGAAGCTGATGCAAAAGGTGTTGAAGATGATGATATTCTGCATATTCTTGGTCGTGCTACGGTTTTTGCTCCACCTACTGTAGAGAAAATTCGTTGGGATGGCAGAGATGCCCAAGCACATGCATTGATAGCTTTGTCTATCAAACGTGCCATTATTCTTCACATACGCTCTTGCAGAACAGCTAAGGATGCTTGGATACACTTACCACATTGTACCATGCTAGGAATGAGGCTCATGTTGCTTACCTCCGAAAATAAACGGAGAGTGAGCACATGAATGAAGGTGATTCTATGGACAATTTTCTAACAAAGATCAAAGAATTGAAGGAACAATTGGTTTCTGCTGATGAAGTTATACCAGATAGCTCACTTGTGCAGACTGTTTTGAAGGGTCTTCTTGATTCATATCATAATTTTTCTTCTACTCTTCGTTTGATGATGAAAGGCAATCCAAATGCCTTGTCATTTGAGGAGTTAGTCTTTGTTTTGTTGCAGGACGATCAGTCTAGGCAGAACAGATCCATTATGCGTGTTGCAGATCAATCTTTCTTGGTTAGTCAAAAGGGCAAAGGAAAATGGAGCTCTTCAACTAGTAAGTAGAAATATGCTAATTCTAGACAATCAAAGAGGGAAGACAAAGATGAAAAGAAATCAGAAAAACAGAAAATTGTTTTGCAAGTACTGTAAAGGAAATGATCATATCATAAAGAACTGTTCAAACTGGCTACTAAAGAGGCAAAGAAGAAAGAGGCTATAATGGTTGTTGCAAAGGCCTCTACACGAAAAACAGAGTTTGTCAATCTTGTGCAGGAAGAAGAATGGGCGTTTACTACTGTTTGCAATTTTGACCCATCTTCGCATGAGCAGTGCATGTTTGCAATAGATTCAGATGTTTGGTACTTTGATAGTGGGGCGACCAAACATAACATCTCACAGTGCAGATTCTTCACTTCACTCGAGCCTGCCCGTATAGGGAATACTGTCACATGTGCCAATAACTCCTCTTATCCTATCATGGGAGTTGGTAAGATCATTTTGACTACTGTTGATGGTAGTTCTTTCACTTTGTCAGATGCTTTATTTATGCCAAGGATCAAGAAGAATCTGTTATCAATTTCAGCTTTAGCCAAGATCGCCTTGGTTGTGATATTTGTTGATGACAGGTGTACATTTGGTTTAGCATGTGCAGTACATGATTCTTAGGCTATGTTAGATGCAAAGCTTTGGCATGCACGCTTTGGTCATCTGAATTTTGCTAGTTTGCTACACCTACAAAAATCTAAAATGATGTCCTCTTTGCCCAAACTTTAGGAACCTAGAAAACATGTTTGTGAAGGCTATATTTTGGACAAAATGCAGCATTCCTCATTTCCAAAAGATGGTTCAGTTCGGGCTACTCAAAAATTATACACACTGATGTTTGTGGTCCTATGCAGACACCTTCTTTCGGAAATGATCTTTACTTCGTGACTTTCATTGATGATTTTTTCAGGCATGCATGGGTATATGCATTGAAAGAAAAGTTTGAAGTGTTCATGTGCTTCAAACAGTTTTTGGTTTTGGTTGAAAATATGTCAGCATGTAAAATGGGCACCCTCTGTTCTAATCGAGGGGGGAATATATGTCTTTTGATTTTAATGCATTTTTGGCTGAACATGGGATAAAACACCAGTGTATAGTGTCATATACACCTCAAGAGAATGGATTTGCTGAACAGAAGAATAGGTCACTCATGCAGATGGCGAGGTTTATAGTCAAGAGTCAGGCTTTACCACGAAACTTCTCAGCCTTTGTACGTTTCATCTGATGATGCAAATCATTCCATTTCTGATGTAGATTTACATGATGCACTTGTTGATGAGAGAGATGATATTGAGCAGGCAAAAACTATGCCAAAATGGGTGGTGCAGACTTTGCGTGATAGCAAATTAGATGCACCTCTGTCATATTGTACTCGTTTAGGCTCTCATAGTGCCTCTTTTGCATCATATTGCTATGTTATGGCTGCATCTAGTCTCAGTGATGAGAATGAGCCTGTTTCGTTTGATGAAGCATAAAATTCAGAAAATTGGATGGCTACTATGCAATCTGCATATGATGCTATAATGAAGAATGGTACTTGGCCTTTATGTGAATTGCCTCCTAGCAAGAAGGCCATTGGCACCAAGTGCGTTTACAAGCTAAAGCATAAGCCTGATGGAATAGTTGATAGGTATAAGGCTAGGCTTGTTGCAAAGGGTTATGCACAGGAAAGAGGCATTGATTTTGATGAGACCTTTGCATCGACATGCCATATGACTACTGTTCGGAACATCTGTGCACTTGCAACCCATCATGGTTCGAATGTACATCAGTTGTACATTAATACTGCATTTTTGAATGGTTACTTGCATGAAGAAGTGTATGTTTTTTAGCCCTTTGGCTTTGTACAGAAAGGGCATGAGAACTAGGTGTGCAGGTTAAATAAGGCATTATATGGCTTAAAGCAAGCACCACGTGCTTGGTATGAAAATATTCATGCCTATCTGATTGCACATGGTTTTGAGAATAGTCCAACTGAAAGCACCTTATATGTTAAGCGTGCTAATGATGTACTTCTGATCATTATGATTTTTGTGGATGACATCATGCTCACTGGTCCTCATGAGAGGCATATTGCTGATTTTAAGGCTGATTTACATGCCTATTTGAGATATCTGATTTGGGGCATTTGCATCACTATTTGGGCATTCAACTTATGCAAGTTGATGGTGGAATGGCTTTTGTCAAACGAAATATATTGATACATTGTTGCAGCGTTTCGGCCTTGAAGACTGTAAGCCTATTGCCACTCCTATGGAGACAAGTTTATGATTGAGTCTCCTGGATGCTAGAGATGCATTTGATGCTATTCTCTAATAGTAGGTTGTTGGATGCTTGATTTTCTTATGCATTACTCAGCCAGATATTCAGTTTGCTATCTTAAGGATGAGCAGGTTTATGCATTGGCCAAGTGTCAAGCATTGGCAGGCGGTTAAGTGCATCTTTTGCTACTTGAGTGGTACCCAGCTAATTGGGTTGTTTTATCCCAAGGGGGGATCATTACCGCTAGATTTGCATGCTTTTTTTGACTCTGACTGGGCTGGTTGCTATGACACTCGTGTGTCCACCAGTGGTTTTTGCTTCATGCTTGGTAGCTCATGTATACCTTGGTTGAGCAAGAAGCAGCCTACTGTGGCCACTTCCAGTTGTGAGGCTGAGTATAGGGAAGCTTTCATAGCGACTGTTGAGTGTGTGTGGTTGAGATGCCTTATGGCTGATTTGGGTGTTGGTCAGTCTTTTGCCACTGTTGGAGTTAGACGTCTACGGAAGCACATGAACAGCACAAGGAAGAAGAATAAGCTTGGAGCACAACACACAATACTGAATGTATTACTAGAGAATATACAAAAGATTAGTAGCCCATTAGGGCAATAGGTGTATATACAAGCCGGGGGGAAAAAAACCTCCTAAAGAGGGAAAAAAGTGCCCCGGTGGTCCTAGTGTGTTCACACACATCACTACCTAAATATATCAACAAATCCCCTCTCGGCATGATGTGGTGAACAAGGAGCTGGCACTCATGTATAAGGAAGTGCCAAGCTATGTGGAGACCTCCTAAAATCAGATCGAGACCGGAATAATTTTGGTGCCGAACACCCTTCTCCCTCTTCCTCCGCCAACTACTAGTTCTGCGCCTGTTGAAGTTCTTCCTGGTGCACTCTCCAATGCCATCCGCGAGACATCCACCCATCAGTTATCTTCGCCCGATTACTCTCCACCACCCTCCTCTCATCTGCTCTCCGCCTCCTCATCACAACCCCCTCCTTCTCTTCCTTCCCCAGAAGTGATGTTCACGGAACTAGCATCCATGGGTCAACTTCTCATCTAGTTCTCCCGGCAATTACCCCTCCAGATAAAGATCGCAACTCAGAACATTCAGAAGCAGTTGTAGAGCCACGTGGACCTTCTCGAAGCAGATATTGCCCCACTCCAAGAAGAAGTTCTAGCCGCCAAAGCAGAGAGTCATTCATTACATGATCAAATTCAGCAACTTCAACAACAATTGGCAGAAAAGGATAACCTGATTGCTCAACGAGACACCGAAATCACCAGTTTGAAGCAAGAACTTACCGACAAGATAGATGCCATGACTACCTTAGGAAATTAGCTTCATAGTACAAGGGATGCCCTCAGTGTGTTAGAAGAAGCTTCCGAGTCCCTTGCGGCCAATGTGCTTAAAGCAGAAGCTGAGTTACATAATGTTATTGAGTGATTGTTTCAGAGAGATCAAGAGTTCACGGAGGAGATCACCAAATATATACGGTTGAAGAAAGAACTTGAAGGTGTGCAGAAGGAGAGAGAAGCTTATTATAAGACAATGCAGTTTCAAACTGAGGAACTGGAACGCAGAGAAAAGAAGTTAGGATTTCAGGTAGAGAAACTGTCCAGAATTGATGCAGAGATCGCTGAGATGAAGCTGAGAAGAGATGTTGCCTTAGCTAATGACTTCTACTTATAGGAAGCCTTTTTGTAGACACAAACACGTTAATGACTCAAGTCATCATTGCCAGTTCGGTTCGAACTCATGCACAACTGATTGAGCCGGACATTTTGAAAAACATGCTAGATTCTCTAAAACAGAAAATTACCCCAACATTTAAATTAGCCAAAACTTTGTATACCCAATGCATTATAGATTAAGCTTAATGTAATTTTCAGTTTTGGGTTCGAGTCCACTGTGCGTGCCAGTGTAAGCCACCGGATTGGATATGTAATTTTATTTTTTATATTCGCATGCACCAAAAATGTGTAGCGAACAGATGTAACTTTCTATTGATTAATGGAAAGGCAATCACGTTGTTCTTTGGTGAGAGAAGAGGAGGCATCGCTAGACTGTCTGTCTGGGCGATAGTGCCGGAGATGCCGTGTTGCAGCTTTCAAGAATTCTGAGTACTATGTTTTTCTTAAGTTTAGTAATTACTCATTAATTACCGTAACCTTGTGATTAACTTAACAGTTCTGCGTGAATCTGTAAGTGTTTGATATGATTGGTAGACGCATTGTGCAGTGATAATTGTTGAATCGGATAGTATTTAGTTGTTAATTGAATGTTGAATTGGGAAAATTTAAAAGGGCCTCTGTACCATCAGACCCCTATCCATCCCAAGAACCCAACACGAGATTAAAAGAGCTTGACCGAAAGCACTTTTAACAAGAGATTTTACCTCAAGAATATAATCATTAACTGATTGTCGTGGCTTCTTTTTTAATCTTGTCAACTCACCAATAAGTTGTGTTTGCCTTGCTCTATTGGTAGTTGCAAATAACCTTTCTAGAGACTCCCAAGCCTCTCTACTAGTATTCAAACCTCTTATATGTCCAAGCATAGTATTCAAAACTATTTGTGATATAATAAACAGAACTCTTCTGTCTCTTTCAATCCATTCTTGCTCTCTTGCTTGATCTGCTTATGTAGGAGCTTCTGGTAATACTGGCTTCACTTCTGTACCTGTTAACAATCCCCTAAGACATTTATACATGAGATAAGACTCCATTCTAAATTGCCACATGGAATAATTTCTCCCATCTGATAACTTCTCAATCGATGCACTCAAATATGCCATGTTGAATTGTTGTAAACAAAGAAGATAATTCAATAACTTTTATGAAAGATTTGATAAAAAAACAAAAGCTCTGATGCCACAATGTTATGTTTAAAAAATTTTAAAAATCAAAGTACACAACGAAACATGATGAGACCTCTCTGCAATCCCAACGAATCTGCTCTACAGTAGCTGCAACAAAAATCGCAACACGAACAGGAATATGCAGAATATCATCATCTTCGACACCTTCTGCATGAGTTTCAGTACTTGCAAGTGTGATAGGGCGTTTTTCGACACTCTACGCAATGTTCCACGGTCCTTTTGCAACCAACACATGTCGCATCATATAAGCCCATAACAGGTAATTGGTACGATCCAAATTATCCTCAACAACCAACATACAGAATACATCACTGCTTTCAGCCATGGCTGGTGACTAAAATACCTTGATGCAAAAAATTGACTATATCTCAAAAAGTTGAATAGAACTGCCCAGACGAATTCTGCTAGACCTGTAGCAGACTTTGAGACTCTTATACTGGCGAATAGAAACTGGTATATAGCTTTGGCACAAAAGGATGAAATAGCTTGCACAAGCGCTGCAATAGTGCGTTCGGAGGCCGAAACAAGCTCAGATCGCGATTTTGGCACTTTACAAAACGAAGCTATTTTGATCTCAAAAACACGCTGAGTATGCTCACCAAAATTCGTGCGATTCTGAGACTGCAAACAGAGGAGTGTCATCGGTGCCCTAGATGAAGCGATGACCTGCTCTAATACCAATTGTTGGAGTTAGACGTCTGCAGAAGCATGCGAACAACACAAGGAAGAAGAAGAAGCTTGGAGCACAACACAGAATACTGAATGTATTACTAGAGAATGTACAAAAGATTAGTAGCCCATTAGGGCGATAGGCCTATATACAAGCCCGGGGAAAAAAACCTCCTAAAGAGGGAAAAAAGTGCCCCGATGGTCCTAGTGTGTTCACACACATCACTACCTAAATATATCAACAACCACCACCATCTTCACTGACATTCAGAGCGCATTGGCAGTTGTGAGGAACCCTCTGTTCCATGCTTGCACTAAGCACATTGAGGTGCAATATCATTATGTCAAGGAGAGGTTCTGTGCTAGGGAGATCAGCTTGGCATATGTGCCCATGCAGGAGAACATTGCAAACCTTTTCATGAAGGTTCTGCCTAGGGAGAAGTTTGAAGCTTTCCGCAAAGCTTTGGGTCTACTTCCTTTTGTGGAGTGATGTCCACATAGCTTGGCACTTCCTTATACACAAGTGCAAACTCCTTGTTCACCGCATCACTCCCAGGGGGGATTTGTTGATATATTTAGGTAGTGATGTGTGTGAATAGACTAGGACTACTCGGGCACATTTTTCCCTCTTTAGGAGGTTTTTTTCCCTGGCTTGTATATACGCTTATTTTCCTAATGGGCTACTTATCTTTGTACATTCTCTAGTAATACATTCAGTATTGTGTGTTGTGCTCCAAGCTTCTTCTTCTTCCTTGTGTTGTTCATGTGCTTCCGCAGACGTCTAACTCCAAGAGTTCACACATCTATATCCTGGTTGCCCTTCTGCTATACCAATGAAAATCATTTTTTGTGACCTTGGATCCAACTTTGACCTTAACCGTTGTGGAACATGAACGAAACATATGCTTCCAAAAATTCTACAATTAGAAATATCTAGTTTTGATCCATTAAACAATTCATAAGGTGCTTTTTGTACATGACTTTGAGTAGGTGGTAACGTATTCATCACATAAACTGCCATATTGCATGCTTCAGCCCAAAAAGTAAGTGGTAAGTCCTTTTCATTTAACATGCACCTACCCATCTCCAAGATAGACCTGTTTCTTCTTTCGGCCATACCATTTTGTTGAGGTGTGTATCTATTTGTAGTCTCCTTTTTTATTCCTTCTTCCTCTAAATATGTAAGAAACTGATTGAAAAAATATTCACCTCCTCCATCTTTTCTCAACCTTCTTATGCTTCGACCTGTTTGCTTTTCAACCAATGATTTAAATTTCTTGAACATATCAAACACTTTGGATGCGTATTTTATAAAATAAATTAATGTAAACTTTGAGAAGTCATCAATAAATGTTACAAGGTACTTGCTACCTGCCATGGACTCTTCTTGAGATGGACCCCATACATCAGTATGAATCAAGTCCAAAATACCTCTGCTTTGCAATCCTACTTTTGAAAAAGGACTTTGTACCTATTTTCCAAACTGACATGCCTCACAAACAAAATCCAAATCTTGATTAGGTAGTTGTGGTAGACCTTCAACCAAGGATTTCTTTGCAATATCCTTCAATCTGCCGACATTGATGTGTCCTCATCTTTTATGCCATAAATCCAATTGACTTACTTGAGCCCCATTGGCCATTGTATAACCTACATAATCTGGAACTTCAACTTCAAAAGTATATAATATATTTACCTTTTGCCATTTTATAACAAAAGTCCCATTCTTCTTCTGATAAGCCTGCCACTGATTATTGTCAAAGTCTACCTTCACTCCATTGTCCTCCATCTATCCAACTGAAATCAAATTTCTTGTAATAGTAGGAACAAACAAAACATCTCTGAGAGTTACATGTTCATTAAGTGGACAATCACCAATGTAAATTACTTCATGCTCAGTATTATCTCCTATAGCAAGTGTGACTCTTGAATCTGGCTTGTGTAAGTTCACAAACATATTCATGTTGTGACTCATGTGGTTTGAGCAACCACTATCTAGATACCAAGTTTTGTTGTTTACCTTCCTCTTATGTGTCTCTGTATGCATAGCCATAAGAATCTTTTCCTTCTGTGTTTGAGCCTCCTCTTGCAGTATGTTGTTGTTTTGATGCATGTGATCTTGGCCTCTTCCTCTTTGTCGTCCTCTAAAACCACCTCTTCTATTTGGGTTGGAGAAGCAATCCCTGGCATAATGACCAACTTTATCACAATAATTACAAGTAAAGTTACCTTATTGATTTGGTTGAGTCTGTTGACTTTGTTGTATTGTTCTTCCTCCTCTAGTAGCATTAAAGCTTCCTCTTCCTCTTGCATTGTTGTTGAATCTTCCTCCTCCTCTCCAATTTCCTCTACCTCATGATCTATTTGATGAAGTATAAAGAGCTTGTCCTTGACTACCTCTTTGCGAATGATAAGAGTTTCCACCTTCTATGTTGATTTCTTTAGTGATCATGAGCGTTTGTAAATCTTCAAAGGATGGTAGATTCTCTCAAGTCATGTGAAAGACTTCCATTCATCTTCTCTCAAGCCATTTAACATGCTATTAAACTTTATATCCCCACTAGGAGATGCATCAATAGAGGCTAATACTTCAATAAGAGTGTAAGCCGCCGGATTGGATATGTAATTTTATTTTTTATATTTGCACGCACCGAAAAGGCGTAGCGAACAGATGTAACTTTCTATTGATTAATGAAAAGGCAATCACGGTGTTCTTCGGCGAGAGAAGAGGAGGCATCACCAGACTGTCTGTCAAGGCAATAGTGCCGGAGATGTTGTGTTGCAGCTTTCAAGAATTCTGAGTACTGTGTTTTTCTTAAGTTCAGTAATTACTCATTAATTACCGTAACCTTGCAATTAACTTAACAATTCTATGCAAATCTGTAAGTGTTTGATATGATTGGTAGACGCATTGCGCAATGATAATTGTTGAATTGGACAGTATTTAGTTGTTAATTGAATGTTGAATTGGGAAAATTTAAAAGGGCCTCTGTACCATCAGACCCCTGTCCATCCCAAGAACCCGACACGAGATTAAAAGAGCTTGACCGAAAGCACTTTTAACATTGGTGCCGTCTGTGGGAATTGGAGTAGTTGCTTGCACAAAAGATTAAGATTGATGAAGATTTCTTTACTATATGCCGGTAACACGATCCGATGAATCATACCCTAAATATCAGAGAGATCAACATCCCTGGGCAGTTCCAAACTTATTAGGAACACCCCCTGGTGGTAGAAGTACAAGACAGTTAAGTCCAGTTGCAGAAGGATCGGAGCCAGTCAATAGCAATTCCAGTGCTAGTTTGGTAGCACATGACGAGATTCCGGTGAATTCCGGTGTGAGTCTGGTACTTTTTGAAGAAAGTACAGTGACTTCTAGTTGTACAGAGACGCAGTGCGGAGTCAGTTCGGCACTATCGGGTCAGAATTCGACCATTTTCGATGACAGGGTCATGTTACCGGGTGAGAACGTTTCTGATGAAAGGGTAGCTTGGTCAGGTGAGACTTCGGCAAGTTTTGGTGGAAGTTCAGTATCACTCGGTCGCAATTTGAAGTTTTTTGGTGACACTGCGGTATTGCTTGGTGGACACTTACTACGTTCACCACTTTTTGGTACAAGTCTACCTAATTTCGACACCAAAGCTGAGGAAAGGCTACTAGATTTGGAGGTAAGCAAACGGTTTGACGACATTTTTGGATCGAAAAATGAGCAGGCTGATCATACAGACTCAGAAGATCAAGACACACCTCCTCAAAATTTAGGTAGCAGCAACACCAGCAACAATAGCACCATGAGTGGCTCACAGCAACAACAACAAACACCGCCATAGTCGCAACTGCAATTTCAGCAGCAACAACAACAGCAGCCACAACCAGTCGGTCCACTTCGACCGGTCCCAACCAGAGTGACCTATACGAAATTCGATGGATTTTTGGGGGATGACCCCAATGCTTATGTTCACACATTGGAAATCAGTTATGGAGTGTTGAACCACCCACCAGATAAGGCCATAGTGTTTTAGGCCACGCTGGTTAATGAAGCAGCAAGATGGCTGAAAGAATACGATATTAATCATTTTGGTAATTATGACGATGTGAAGGATGCATTCTTGCAGAGGTTTCGCTTGAAGAAGAACCCTGCAGAAATTTTTGACTATTTGCAAAACAACCAGCAAAAACCACACCAGAGTGTCTGATAGTATGCGACACTGTTCAGAACTCATTTGCGACAACTGCCACCGGTGCATGCTAACCTGCCAGACGATGTTATAACACAATGGTTGATCAACGGGTTGAATCCACAGTTAAAACAGATTATGATCATTCGTTGTGTGTGCGGAATGACATTGGACGTTGTCATTGCAATGGCCTTACAGTTGGAGCACAAAGTTGAAGGGTTTACAGAGGATCTGGAATCGATAAAAGCAAGTAAGAACATGACCGAGGATCCGTCCAAACAAGTGTACTGTACCAAGTGTAAGAATCCTGGTCACACTAGTTCCACATGTGCTCTCAACCAAATGTATTGTGCCATTTGTAACACAACAGGGCACTCAACAGAAACCTATGCATACAATGCAAAGGTGTAGGGTAGAGCGGCAGTAAATGCCATAATACAGGAGCAAGGATAGCCACCCAACCATTACGTACCACCACAGTTACGGACCAACCAGCAACAGGGATACAGGAACTATAGGGATCCGTGAAGTAACAATTTCAATCGAAATCAATGGCATGCGGGTACATCAGCTGACGGTACCTCTCTCCCACCCCCTCGATGTCATTTCTGCGGCGAGGTTGGGCATATTCGTAGATTTTGTAAAGAAGCCGCAGAGTATGACAAAAGAAAAAAGGAAAGGCAAAATCCTATGACAAATATGGTTTATATTTCCCCGGTTGATTCACAAGCGGCCGCAGTCCAAACAAGATCGGGAAAACAATTGCAACCGGCAGCTGAAGTTTTCGAGCCCGGAATTCGTGAGCAACAACGGATTTTTGCAAAGGCCAGTCAATGGACAAGTAAGGAGCCGATGGTGTTCCCTGGCCCAATTCTGGTAACTCACACTCCTTCGCCAAATGCAAGGCCAAATGCACAAAATTCTACCCCGGCAACATCAGAATCACAACTAGAGTCAATGATGACTACAACACAAACAGACCAGGTATGGGATGTTATATCCAAGGCCTCAATCACACTTCCTCTAGGACAATTGCTCGCTCTAGTTCCTAGTGTAAGACAACAATTCCAATAGCAGGTCAGCCCCGGACCTTCACGCTCTCTGGCAACGGCAACCATACAACCCAAAATGGATCCTATGGTGGATCATATGGTACCGTTGATCACCGTTTGGTATAAAAACCAGAAGATCACACAAGTTTTAATCGATGGAGGGTCTGGAGTGAATATTGCAACAGTCGCACTCTGTAAGAAACTAGGTTGGACTCAAATTGAACTAGTGCAGTTCTTTGTGCGAATGGCGGACCAATCTAGAGTCCATCCGGTTGGACTAGTATGTAATATTCCTATAACCCTACAGGGAACTACATTTAAAATGACTTTTGTAGTCCTGGAGTTACCCGAATCTAGCCTCAACTACAACTTACTTTTCGGTTGACCATGGCTAAGGCAAGCCAAGGTTGTGCAGGATTGGTCAACTCAAGAGTTAATTTTTAAAAATAATCACCAAAAATATGTCATTACATTGGATGTTATACAACCTTGTGATCTACACGCATGCCCATATGTAGCAGAGCCAGTCCATATGTTGGATGGGCTATCTGATGATGAGGAGGAGGCTTTCCTCAAGTCAAATAAGGACCTCATTGCATTATGCACTGTAGATTTACAGTCGGTAGCAGATAATTGGAGTCCGACAGCTTGTACAGTCGTATCACTGACCGAAGAAGCAGAAGTAGATGCCGATATAACTATGGATGAATCGACATTACAACAACTGTTGTAGCCAGCTGATGATTTGGCAAAGCCTCGACAGTTTTATGTACCGGAGGATCAGTTGGTAACGTACAATTTGGGTGACACGGTCAACCCGAGACCAGTAAAAATTAAGGCAAGATTAGCAGATAAATTTCAAGACGATTTGGTACAACTTTTGTGCGAATTCTCAGATGTTTTCGCTTGGGATTATAGAGACATGAAGGGTCTTAATCCACGAATTTATCAACATAGAGTGGTGCTGAAACCGAATGTGAGACCCATTAAACAACCTAGTTATAGGATGAATCCTAACTATGCAGCACAGGTTAAGGCTGAACTGGATCGTTTGTTGAAAGTGGGATTTATTGTGCCAATTGAGCATGCCGAGTGGATCTCGCCTATAGTGATAGTGCCTAAGAAAAATAAACAGTTACGAATTTGTGTCGACTACCGGAAGCTTAACGCAGCCACCGTACCAGATCCGTTCCCTCTTCCTTTTCTAGATACGATGCTCGATAAGGTAGCTGGGCACAAAATGTATTCCTTCCTGGATGGCTACAGTGGATACAATCAAGTGAGGATGGCGGAACAGATATATCGAAGACTGCATTCATCACCAATTGGGGTGTTTATGCATGCACCATAATGTGGTTCGGTTTGCGAAACGCACCGAGTACATTCCAGAGATGTATGCAGGAAGTGTTCTCACCTTACCTGACAATGTTTATGTAAGTGTATTTGGATGATTTTTCCTTATTTGGCGATACTTCGGCGCACCTGTATCATTTACAGTGTTGTTTTGAAAAGTGTCGGGAGTATCGATTATGTTTGAATCCTACCAAATTGGTCTTTGCGGTCTCCTGTGGGAAGCTGATCGGTCATATCATCTCTAAACAAGGAATACAGGTAGACCCTAATAAGGTAGCAGCAGTGTTGGAGGCACCGGCCCCACGGACACCCAAAGAAGTTATGTGGTTTCTTGGCCAGATCAGGTGGCATGGCAGACACTTACGGTGGCTGGCTCATCTGGCGACGCCACTCAACCGACTTATGACCAGTACCTTGTGCAAGTACGAATGGACTGATGAGTGCCAAAGAGCATTTGATCGTTTGAAGGTCTTACTCATGCAGGCTCCGATCCTGCAACCGCCTGATTAGGAACGTCCATTCCATGTATTTGTGGATGTGTCAGACATAGCGATTGGCAGTGTGCTGATGCAACAAACCAACAAATGGTTTCAACCAGTATACTATGCTAGCCACAGATTAGCTCCTGCAGAGAGAAATTACTTCGTGACAGAACGAGAGTGTCTTGGTCTGGTATACTCTGTTAAGAAGTTTCGGCATTACTTGCTAGGCCAAAAATTCACTTTCCATGTGGATCATGCCGCACTGGTGTATTTGGTTCGCCAATGACACTTAGGCAGCAGACTGGCCAGATGGGTTTTACTATTACAGGAGTTTGATTATGAAGTTATTCATCGACTAGGTATGGCACATGTTTTGGCGGACTTTTTATCTCGTCTGGATTCCGGTGAGACTTCGGTAGGTGTCAATGACATGACGCCGGCTATTTACGTCACCGAGGCAGCTCTTGAAGAATCTGCGGAGCTTCCTGTTGCACCTTCCTACTATGATACAATAATGACTTTTCTTACTGATGGTTGTCTCCCTTCTAATCCTCCTCCTCCTCTGTGCCGAAAAGTTGCAGCCTATAGTCGACGATTCCGATTGATTGTAGGTCAACTATATTACATAGATCAGACTGGTGTCCTGCTCAGATGTATCCCTCCACATGAATCGGTATCAGTTATTGCCATGGCTCACTCATCACCCACTGGAGGACACTTCGCAGCTGATCTCACTCATTGCAAAGTCCTGCAAAGTGGGCTATGGTGGCCTACAATGTACAAAGATGTTGTTAAATTTGTGTAGCAGTGTGATGTCTGTCAACGGTCTGGACAACACTTGCAGCAACATTTCTTTCCTCTTCAACCTGTCCTGCCTCTTGAACCTTTTCAGAAGTGGGGCTTAGATTTCATTGGCCCAATTACACCCCCAGCTACCCCCACCAACAACCGATATATTTTGACTTGTACAGACTATGCCACTAGGTGGGCGGAAGCTTGGGCTCTATGGTCTGCCACAGCTGTTTCGGTGGCCAAATGTTTGATGAAGGATATCTTCCCTCGATATGGATTACCTCTGGAGATAGTGACGGACCAAGGAACACACTTTGCAAATACATTAATGTGAGTGCTGACTCAAACTTTCCAGATTGTGCATAAATTCAGCTCATCGTACTATCCACGTGCGAATGGTCTTGCTGAGAGCACTAATAAGACTCTGCTGAATATTCTTCGGAAACTGATCTTGGAGTGTCCCGAACGATGGGACTAGCTCTTACCTGCCGTTTTGTGGGCTTATCAGACCACGTAAAAAGTGGCTACCGGAACGACTCCGTTTAAACTCGCTTATGGATTAGAAGCTATTGTGCCAATGGAAGTGGTGGTGCCGAGTCTACGAGTAGCTTTATCCCAGAAATTGCTATCGAAAGAATCTTTTCCATTCTGGTTAGATGTTCTTAGATCCTTGGATGAACAACACTTGGAAAGCTTCATTATTCTTCAAGAAGTTCAGCTACGTCAAGCCGGTACTCATGATTGCTTTTTAAAAACCCCTATATTTACACTTGGCCAACTCGTTTTATTCTATAATGCTAAAGCCAATAGATGTGCTGGAAAATTTAAGCTACGATGGTTCGGCCCATACCGGATTGCTGAACAAGTGGGACCTGCAACTTTTTGGTTGGCAACTTTAATAGGTTTCCTTCTTCCAAAAGCGATTAATGGCTCCAAACTCCGCCCCTATCACTCACCATCTACTAATTCATGAGGTGCACTCGATATTTTCTTTTTTTTTTCATTTATCATTTGATTTTCTTTTCTACCCCTTGTGTTTCAGTTGACTGACTGTCGTAATCCTTTCGTTTTGCTGATCTAATCATGATTAATAGCCAGCCTTTGTCGTTGCGTTTGTTCATGCATGCATCTCACCATGATGAAGGATATATCTCCGATACTCCATTATGATTAGGGTTCTTGCCGCCTAATTTTTCCCGTGCTCTTACTTAATCTTGTTTCTTTCACTGATAATCACTATTGTGTTTTTGTGTACTTGTGCCCTGTGTCTATTCTGTGTCTTTGTTACTCTCTGTGCGTGCCATGGAAGCTCTGGCTCACATAGCAACCTTCCGTGCCGGTCTCACTCCAGAAGTGAGTGAGTACTTGCGTACTCGCGGATTGCTGACCTTCGCTGAACTGCCTTGGCATTCAGTGGAGTGTCATCCATTCCATGCGCAGATTATTTTTGCTATCGCCTCCACACCTGCTGCAGAGCAGTGTTGGCCTATCACGTGTTTAAACCCCCGTACTGTCATTACTCTCAACACGATTGTTGAGGGCTTCCATCTCCCTCAGGAAGGGTTAGAGAATGGACCGCTCCTTCCTCTTGCCACCATGAAGGAATTGTTTCCTTGGCACTCATCCCATGAGTTTGCCATCCTTTGCTACCCTGAGCCAGAGCGTACCGCTCTGCAATTCCTTGTCGCAGCGTTAAACCTGCAAAAATGCACATATGGTATTTCTCGACCTTTTTACTCCATGATCGACACTGCCTCCCATGAACTCGTTAATTTCACCTCCTATTTCTTTAGGTGATTTCATCGTGAATGTGTAGCAGTTACAAAACAGTTAGCCAAGCACGACATTCCTCGTACTCGTTTACCCCATCTCCTTACCCTTCTACTTCCGGTAGTACAAGCCGTGCAACCCCCACCCAATATTATTCTATTACATGAAGAATCTACACAAATGCTGGAAGACGACGATGATGGAGATTTGCTTTAGTTCTTCCAACGCAAACACCGATGCATTAGCCCATCTGAAAGCCAGGTACAGGGCTCGACTGCGGGCCATGACGCTGAAGTCTTCCATGATACTGCCACCTCTTTACAGGTAGAGTCTTCCATCCCATCTTCTTCTCTCAAGCAGCCGGATCACGATGCGATCATGGAAGATGTAGCTGAAGTTTCATCGCGGGAGGAATCTCATCAACCGGATGCTGAGGCTGTGAAGGAGGTAGCAGAAGCTCCTGGGGGTACGGACTGCCAATCTCTTGCATCACCCATTGTTGACGTCCAAGCAGATGCAGGCATGGTCCAATCAAATGCACTCATTGTCGAAGTAGATGCAATCAAGGAAGTGATTGGCACTGCTGAAGCTGTTGTGGAAGAAAATCAGATCGAGACCGGAATAATTTTGGTGCCGAACGCCCTTCTCCCTCTTCCTCCGCCAACTACTAGTTCTGCGCCTGTTGAAGTTCTTCCTGGTGCACTCTCCAATGCCGTCCGCGAGACATCCACCCATCAGTTATCTTCGCCCGATTACTCTCCACCACCCTCCTCTCATCTGCTCTCTGCCTCCTCATCACAACCCCCTCCTTCTCTTCCTTCCCCAGAAGTGATGTTCACGGAACTAGCATCCATGGGTGAACTTCTCATCTAGTTCTCCCGACAATTACCCCTCCAGATAAAGATCGCAACTCAAAATATTCAGCAGCAGTTGCAGAGCCAGGTGGACCTTCTCGAAGCCGATATTGCCCCACTCCAAGAAGAAGTTCTGGCCGCCAAAGCAGAGAGTCATTCATTACATGATCAAATTCAGCAACTTCAACAACAATTGGCAGAAAAGGATAACATGATTGCTCAGCGTGACACCGAAATCACCAGTTTGAAGCAAGAACTTACCGACAAGATAGATGCCATGACTGCCTTAGGAAATTAGCTTCATAGTACAAGGGATGCCCTCAGTGTGTTAGAAGAAGCTTCCTAGTCCCTTGTGGCCAATGTGCTTAAAGCAGAAGCTGAGTTACATAATGTTATTGAGTGATTGTTTCAGAGAGATCAAGAGTTCACGGAGGAGATCACCAAGTATATACAGTTGAAGAAATAACTTGAAGGTGTGCAAAAGGAGAGAGAAGCTTATTATAAGATTCTGTAGTTTCAAACTGAGGAACTGGAATGCAGAGAAAAGAAGTTAGGATTTCAGGTAGAGAAACTGTCCATAATTGATGCAGAGATCGCTGAGACGAAGCTGAGAAGAGATGTTGCCTTAGCTAATGACTTCTACTTATAGGAAGCCTTTTTGTAGACACAAACAGATACGTTAATGACTCAAGTCATCGTTGCCAGTTCGGTTCGAACTCATGCACAACTGATTGAGCCAGACATTTTCAAAAACATGCTAGATTCTCTAAAACAGAAAATTACCCCAACATTTAAATTAGCCAGAACTTTGTATACCCAAGACATTATAGATTAAGCTTAATGTAATTTTCAGTTTTGGGTTCGAGTCCACTGTGCGTGCCAGTGTAAGCCGCCGGATTGGATATGTAATTTTATTTTTTATATTCGCATGCACCAAAAAGGCGTAGCGAACAGATGTAGCTTTCTATTGATTAATGGAAAGGCAATCACGCTGTTCTTCGGTGAGAGAAGAGGAGGCATCACTAGACTGTATGTCTGGGCGATAGTGCTGGAGATGTCGTGTTGCAGCTTTCAAAAATTCTGAGTACTATGTTTTTCTTAAGTTTAGTAATTACTCATTAATTACCATAACCTTGTGATTAACTTAACAGTTCTGCGCGAATCTGTAAGTGTTTGATATGATTGGTAGATGCATTGTGCATTGATAATTGTTGAATCGGATAGTATTTAGTTGTTAATTGAATGTTGAATTGGGAAAATTTAAAAGGGCCTCTGTACCATCAGACCCCTATCCATCCCAAGAACCCAACACGAGATTAAAAGAGCTTGACCGAAAGCACTTTTAACAAGAGCTTTTACCTCAAGAATATAATCATTAACTGATTGTCGTGGCTTCTTTTTTAATCTTGTCAACTCACCAATAAGTTGTGTTTGCCTTGCTCTATTGGTAGTTGCAAATAACCTTTCTAGAGACTCCCAAGCCTCTCTACTAGTATTCAAACCTCTTATATGTCCAAGCATAGTATTCAAAACTATTTGTGATATAATAAACAGAACTCTTCTGTCTCTTTCAATCCATTCTTGCTCTCTTGCTTGATCTGCTTATGTAGGAGCTTCTGGTAATACTGGCTTCACTTCTGTACCTGTTATCAATCCCCAAAGACATTTATACATGAGATAAGACTCCATTCTAAATTGCCACATGGAATAATTTCTCCCATCTTATAACTTCTCAATCGATGCACTCAAAATATGCCATGTTGAATTGTTGTAAACAAAGAAGATAATTCAATAACTTTTATGAAAGATTTGATAAAAAAACAAAAGCTCTGATGCCACAATGCTATGTTTAAAAATTTTTAAAAATCAAAGTACACAACGAAACATGATCAGACCTCCTAAGATCTTCAAAAGATCAAACAAAATTTTCCAAACTTTAGAAATCAAACTTTCCTCCAAACTTTCAAGAAAACAGAAATGGGTGATTGTAGCAAAATAACCATGCAAAACTCTTTGAGTAGATTTTGTCTAATCATATATTCTCAAAGTAGACTCTGATTAGAATGCTTTAGAAACAAAAAACTTCAAAAAAGGTGGAGTATAGCTCCCAAACGAATAGTTTTACTTCAAGGTATGTGGAGGCCTGCAACAGCAAGGTACGACTAATTATTCGAATTGAAAACTATTTTACAACAACACAAAAATTCAAAGATCTATGCAAAACTTTGCAATAGATAGAAAGTATGAGAGCTAAAGAAACTCCTTCAAGTGAAATCACTAAAAAAGACTTCATAACGTCTGAGATATGAAAGTTTGAAGAGAGATATGTCTCTGATGAGACACCGGATACACACAAGAAATTAGATCTACAAAAATGCCTACTTGGGCGGGGTTTTCTCATTGAATTTTGTAGAAAAATTGATCTAATTATATATTACAAGTCTTAAGCTTCACAACACAACAAGAATCACTCAATTTGTCCACATACACTAAGAGAACCACTCTTTTTATTGAGAGGCTATCAACAGAAGCGCCTTCCTTGTCTAAAAATAGACACCTCTCCTTTCCTTCTTACTTTTATCTCCTTTTAATCTAAATTTGGAGATGTAATTGCCTCCACATGTTATTTATCATAAATAATAAATTCCATAATCCTAAAAAAAACAATACTTTAGAGCTTGTTCTTATGTAACATTTACTCCATGAACCTATCTCTATAGAATAAGTCTACAGGTTTCACAAAGGGAGAGGAGATATCTCGGGCCATTCTGGATTAAATGCAGATATGTCCTTTCCTCTTCTTCTGTAAGAAACTCGAACATCTCGGATAAAATTTTAGGCAATTCTACATTTATCAACATCGTCGTGTAGTGTTAGCACATACCATAACATGTAGTTATATTGTAAAAAATGCGAGGAAAAATGTTGAATCCAAATTAGTGGCGAAGGCTTTGAGTTAATTAGGAAACCACGTCTTGGTACCTTGTGCATCTATGAACGTCATAGCTTACGTCAAAATACATAGGGATTCTGAAGAGGTTACCGGGGATATTGATTCGACCAAGGGAGGGAGGCAAGATGACTCTCCTTCCAACTAAATACCTCTATATATAGCTCTCTCCAAGGGAGGGAGGTAGATGCTACTCATTCAAGTGTGGACCATGTAACTACATGTGCTTCAAGCCACCACTACCTTCTCCAAATGAGATGACTCTCCTCCCAACCAAGTACCTCTATGTATAGCTCTCTCCAAGGGAGGGAGTGAGGTCGATGCTAATCATCCAAGTGAAGGCCATGTAATTACATGTGCTCCAAGTTTCTTGGTTAACTATATTTAAACCGTTATAGAAGCTTGGACTTTTTCATGAGTAAAACTCTGATCCTTGCAAGACTTGAACTCAAGATCTACCATTAGGGCCTCAAACAAGGTAGCCACTAGGCCGCACCACATCATTTGGTTTTAGGAGCACATCTACAAGTCATTGAAAAGTTTGAAACTCTCAAGAGCGGTCGATTTTACGATTTTGTGACCTTTTCAAAGTTTTGAAAAAAGGTTGAAACTTTATCTTATGAGTTGGATCTATCGCCAAATTCTTGGGTACAACCTATTTTTCATGTTGGTCATTTAAAGAAGAAGGTAATCAACTCTTACAATTTAGTATCACTAGAAGCTCCAGTCCCACCAATCAAATTTGAGTATTCTTCATGAACCTAAAAGTATACTATACACTAGGGATAACCATATAAGAATTCACTTGTAGGGATAACCATATAAGAATTCACTTGTACGAAGAGTGTCTAGTAAAGTGGAAATATGAAATAGAAGAAAGTGCCACTTGCGAACGAGTAAGTT
The DNA here is from genome assembly GCA_020310875.1 of Ceratopteris richardii. NCBI lineage: Eukaryota > Viridiplantae > Streptophyta > Polypodiopsida > Polypodiales > Pteridaceae > Ceratopteris > Ceratopteris richardii. Next base: position 36,067,701 of record CM035432.1, on the reverse strand, counting down.
CCATTGAAAGGAGATTCCCCTCTTTTCACATTGAATAAGAGGCCAATTCTACCATAGAGATGAAACCATGTTCCATATCACTAGGATCATGGGCTCCAACGTGTATCTACAATTATATATACCTCCATTTTTGAGGACGAAAATGTTTTCCAAGGGAGGAAGAATGTTATAAAGTACAATATTGTTTGGTTAATATAATGTGAGATCTGAATCCTAGAACTTGGAGTTAATTAACATCTTCTACTTGAAAAGAAAGCTCCTTTCGTTGGGGATCAATATAAGCTTTAGCCCAGTGTTGTGCTTTCTTCAATTTTTCCTTGGCTAACCTAAGTCTAAAACTCATTTTATTCAAGAAATTTGAGCAACTTGAACTTGTTCATGTTGAAGTCCTACTATATAAGGAACTTTGAGTTCAAATCCATACATAACCATAAGCAGGCTAAAAGTATTGACTAAAATTTTTGAAGTTCTTTAAGCAAATTCAACAAGAGATAGATAGTCTTCCCAATCTTTCTTTTTGTGGGAGACATAAGCATGTAATACGTCCTCCAAAACTTGGTCAACTCCTTTTTTTTACCATTTGAATAAGGAAGTTCTCAAGTAATCATGGATAATTTTGTTCCTAACTAGCTAAGGATAGCTCTCCAAAAGTGTCTTATAAACTTTCCATCTCTATCAAAAATGATGTCATGAGAGAGAGCATAGAGTCGATATAGATGTTCAATAAACAACTTAAACAATTTTACTATCTTTAATCTTGTGTGGGTTAGAATGAACTTATCAATTTTGGTCAAATGATCAACTATAAGACTGGTTGAAACCTTTTTGGGTTTTAGGAAAGTCCAGTATAAAATCCATCAAAATAATTTCTAACTTTTGAAATGAAATTTATAATGGATGGAGGTCTATCTATCCTAAGTCTTTTTGTTTTATTAACTTGGAACTTAGGACATTTCAAAACATAACTTTGAATATCTTTATAGACACTCCACTAATAAAAATCTTCTTTAAGTAAATCATAAGTTTTGTTAAATCCATGATGTCCATTACTTAGAGCATTGCGACATTTAAGCAAAACTTCTTCATTATTTGGAATACAAAGTTTATCTTTGTATAAAAAATAATAATCTATAATGGAGTAATGTTTGAATGAAGTATTCGAACATTGTCCAATACTCTTACTTTGAGCTTAAATCACTTCCCAAGATTTTTGATAGTTTGAACCTAAATCATATTTTCCTTTAAAATTTTCAACTAAGTCATAACAAAACTTAGGGTATTCAATATTGGGATGCGACTTAATGCATTTGCCATTGTGTTGAATTTTTCTTTTTTGGTAATCCAATGCTCCATCCAGTTTATTGGTCCTTTTTTCTTGGACCAAGTCACTGCCAAGACGTCTACTTCACCAGATGTTCAACACTAGTTACAATCACAACTCCATTCCTGAATAGAAGTTTTCTTTCTGTTGGAGTTTGTGGTCTGTGGAAGCACGCGAACAACACAAGGAAGAAGAAGAAGCTTGGAGCACAACACACAATATTGAATGTATTACCACTAGAATGTACAAAGATAAGTAACCCATTAGGGCTATAGGCATATATACAAGCCGGGGAAAAAAACCTCCTAAAGAGGGAAAAAAGTGCCCTAACGGTCCTAGTGTGTTCACACACATCACTACCAAAATATATCAACAAATCCCCCCTTGGAGTGATGCGGTGAACAAGGAGCTGGCACTCATGTATAGTGCCAAACTATGCTAAATCAATCCACAAAAGGAAGTAAGCCCAAAGCTCTACGAAAAGCTTCAAACTTCTCCCTAGGCAGAGCCTTCATGAAAAGGTCTGCAATGTTCTCCTGCATGGGCACATATGCCAAGTTGATCTCTCCAATAGAGAACCTCTCCCTGACATAATGATAATGCACCTCAATGTGCTTAGTGCAAGCGTGGAACAAAGGGTTCCTCGCAACTGCCAATGCGCTCTGACTGTCTGTGAAGATGGTGGTGGCAAAAGACTGACCAACACCCAAATCAGCCATAAAGCGTCTGAACCACACACACTCAACACGCACTGTGAAAGCTGCCCTATACTCAATCTCACAATTGGAAGTGGCCATAGTAGGCTGCTTCTTGCTTAGCCAAGATATGCATGAGCTATCAAGCATGAAGCAAAAACCACTAGTGGACACACGAGCATCATAGCAATGAGCCGAGTCAAAGTAAAAAAAAGCATGTAAATCTAGCGATAGTGATCCCCCTTGGGATAAAATAATCGAAGTAGCCGGGTACCACTCAAGTAGCAAAAGATGTGCTTAACTACTTGCCAATGCTTGACTCCTAGGCAGTGCATAAACTTGCTCATCTATGAGACAACAAACTGCATATTTGGCCGAGTAATGCATAAGTAAATCAAGAATCCAACAACCTCTTGATAGAGAACAACATCAAATGCATCTCCAGCATCATGAAGACTCAATCATAAACTTGACTCCATAGGAGTGGCAATAGGTTTACAGTCTTCAAGGCCAAAACGCTGCAATAATGTGTCAACATATTTCATTTGACACAAAGCTATTCCACCATGAACCTGCATAAACGAAATGCCCAAATAATGATGCAAATGCCCCAAATCAGACATCTCAAATGAGGCATGAAAATGAGCCTTAAAATCAGCAATATGCTTCTCATGAGGACCAGTGAGCAGCATGTCATCAACCTATACCACAATGATCAGAAGCGCATCATTTGCACACTTAACATATAAGGTGCTTTCAATTGGACTATTCTGAAAACCATGTGCAATCAGATAGGAATGTATCTTTTCATACCAAGCACGTGGTGTTTGCTTTAAACCATATAATTCCTTTTTTAACCTGCACACCTGGTTTTCATGCCCTTTCTACACAAAGCCACAGGGCTAAAAAACATACACTTCTTCATGTAACTCACCATTCAAAAATGTTTTTTTATTGTCCAATTGATGTACATTCCAACCATGATGAGTTGCAAGTACACAAATGCTACGAACAATAGTCATTTGGCATGTAGGTGCAAAGGTTTCATCAAAATCAATGCCTCTTTCTTGCGCATAACCCTTTGCAACAAACCTAGCCTTATACTTGTCAATTGTTCCATCAGGTGTATGCTTCAGCTTGTATACCCACTTAGTACCAATGGCCTTCTTGCCAAGAGGCAAGTCACATAAATACCAAGTACCATTTTTCATGATAACATCATATTCAGATTTCATTGTAGCCATCCAATGTTCATAATTTTGTGCTTCATCAAACGAAACAGGCTCACTCTCATCACAAAGACTAGAGGCAGCCATAGCATAGGAACCTGATGCAAAAGAGGCACTATGAGAGCCTAAACGAGGTGCATCTAATTTGCTATCATGCAAAGTCTACACCAACCATTTTGGCATAGTTTTTGGCTCCTCAATATCAGCTCTCTCATCAACAAGTGCATCATGTAAATCCGCATCAGAATGGAGAAATCATCAATGAAAGTTACGACGTAAAGATAATTTCCAAAAGATGGTGTCTACATAGGGCCACAGACATCACTGTGAACAAGCTGAAATTTCTGAGTAGCTTGAAGTGAACCATCTTTTGGAAAGGAGGAACGCTGCATTTTGCCCAAAATATAGCCTTCACAGACATGTATTTTGGGTGCCTCAAGTTTGAGCAAAGAGAACACCATTTCGGATTTTTGTAGGCATAGCAAACTAACAAAATTCATATGACCAAAGCGTGCATGCCAAAGCTTGGCATCTAACATAGCCTGAGAATCATGTATTGCACATGCTGAATTATTCACAGATTTTTCATAGTCTATGAGCTTATACAGCCCACGACATAAAATGTTAGAAGTAATAATCACATCGCCATTTGACAGATCATGCACTATACATATGTTATCAACAAATTTCACAACCTAGTCAATCTTGGCTAATGCAAAAATTGATAACAGATTTTTCTTGATCCTTGGCACAAATAAACCATCTAAAAATGTAAAAGAACTACCATCAATAGTAGTCAGAATGATCTTACCAACTCCCATAATAGGATAAAAGGAGTTGTTAGCACATGTGATAGTATTCCATGTGGGGCATGCTCAAGTGAAGTGAAGAAACTGCGCTACGAGGTAAAATGTTAGGTCTCTCCACTATCAAAATACAAAACATCTGAGTCTACTGCAGACACATGAGCAGATGGGTCAAAACTACATAGTAGTAAACACCCATTCTTCTTCCTGCACAAGATTAGAAGATTCTGTTTTTGGTGTAGAGGCCTCTACAACAGTCATTTCAGCCTCTTTTTTCTTTGGCCCTTTTGCAGTCAATTTTGGACAATTCTTTATGGCATCATCATTTGATTTACAATACTTGTAGAATAATTTTTGCTTTTTTGTTTTCTTTTCATCTCTGTTATCCTTCTTTGTTTGTGCAGAATTAGCAGATTTTTGCTTACTAGTAGAAGAGCTCCATTTACCTTTGCCCTTCTGACTAGCTAGGAAAGCTTGATCTCCAACATGCATAATAGACATGTTTTTCCTAGAATGATCTTCCTGCAACAAAACAAAAACTAACTCTTCAAATGTTAAGGCATTTGAATTTCCTTTCATCATCAAACAAAGAGTAGAAGCAAAACTTTGATATGAGTTGGGAATACCATTCAAAATAGTCTGCACAAGTGAACTGTTAGGAAGGACTTCATTAGCAGAAATCAATTGTTCCTTCAAATCTTTGATCTTTGTCAGAAATTGTCCATAGAATCACCTTCATTCATATGCTCACTCTCTGATTGTTTTCGGAGGTAAGCAACAGGAGCCTCATTCCTAGCTTGGTACAATGTGGTTAGTGTATCCCAAGCATCCTTAGTTATTCTACAAGAGCGAATGTGAGGAATAATGGCACGCTTGACAGACAAGGCTATCAATACATGTGCTTGAGCATCTCTGCCATCCCAATGAATTTGCTTTGTAGTAGGTGCAACAAGAATTGGAGCATGAATAGGAATGTGCAGAATATCACCATCTTTGACATCATTTGCATCAGCTTCAACACCTATATTTTAGGTGAAATAGGATGCTTTTCAACACCCTGCACTATATTCCACAGTCCTTTTGTGACCAATACATGACACATCATATAAGCCTACAATGGGTAATTTGTACCATCCAACTTATCCTCAACAGCCAACATACAAAATACATCACTGCTTTCAGCCATGGCTACTAACTAAAATACCCTGATGCAAAAAATTGATTGTATCTCAAAAAGTTGAACAAAATTACCCTATCGAGTTCTACTAAACTTGTAGTAGACTTCAAGATGCTTATATTGGCAAACAGAAATTTGTATATATCTTTGGCACAAAAAGATAAAATAGCATACACAAAAATTGCAATAGTGCATTTGGAGGCCGAAACGAGCTCAAATCGTGATATGGACACCACATAGCAAGATGCTTTGATATCCAAATCATCATGAGTATGCTCACCACATTTTGTGGGATTCTGAGAGTGTGATCGGAGAGGTGTTGACGATGCCCTAGATGAAGTGATGACCTGCTTTGATACCAATTAACACAGAATATTGAACACATTACCACTAGAATGTACAAAGATAAGTAACATGTTAGGGCTATAGGCATATATACAAGCTGGGGGGGGGGGACCTCCTAAAGAGGGAAAAAGTGCCCCGGTGGTCTTAGTGTGTTGAGACACTACCAAAATATATCAACACTTTCTATATACTTGCATTTTGGGTATCGTATTAACCTTCCCATTTTCATTAATTATTTCAGTTACAATCAGATTAGCATAAGTTGTCGATTGACTTTGTTATTGTGAGTGCAAAATTTTGCCTTATCCAATAATCAAGAGTGGAGCAATATACACATGGCATTATTCTTGTTGTTCTGTCTTCTTGATTTTCTTGCTCCTATCATGGAAGTCTCCCCTGTCATTGTCTTCGAAATCTATATCGTCCTCAAGTTGGAACTACTTGGTTTGCTGCAACTTCATCTTTACCTTTATCATCATACCTTAAAGGCTGACCTCTATTCTTCAGATTATACCAACACCGAGTCATACTATGGCCTTCCTTATCATAGATTTCACAAAACTTATTCTCTTTTGGTGGAAGCACAGAATACCCATACTTCTTTACTATAGTGATCAAATCTTCCTCTTTAATATGTTTACTCTTTGACTTACATTTTTTCTTTACTTTAACCTCCTCAACCTCACTATCCAACTCAATATCTATCGTGTTATGTCCTGAATCCGAATCTTTTTTTTTTTGCTCCTCTGACTCAAAATCTTTGTGTCTACCATAGTTCCCTTTTATGCTACTAAATCTTTTTTCTACTTTGGCAACAGCTAATGCCAAATCATTGAATCCACCTGCAATATCTATTCGAGCAACCTCATTTTGCAAATTTCTCCTCAATCCTTTCAAAAAATATATTGCTAACATCTCATCAATCGTCTTTCATTACCCCACAATCTTTCTACCAAAATGCAAAAATTTTGAACATAATCTTCTACTAACATATGCTTTTGCCTGATTGCTCTAAGCTTTCTAAGAATATATGCTGGAGTTTTTTCCTTTCTAAATCTTTGTGGAAATGATGTTATTGACGAATCATAATTAACAAAATGCGCAATTCCATACTCGCTAAACCAACTCATGGTTTTACCTTCTAGTGTCGTTGCAAACTGTTGTAATTTAACAACATCACTATATAATGCTCTATAACCATTGGTCGTGCATTTAATTTCAAATTGAGCAACATGGAAATCTACATCTTCTTTAGATCCTCCTCTAAACTTAGCTACCTTGACTCTAAGATTAGGTGGTGGTTGGGCCATATTATTTGGCTTAGGATATCTCGCAGATCTTTGACTGGTACTCCCCCCAAGTGGGCCAGATTAGAGTCGCCTTCTTGCCCTTGCGGTCCCTCTTTTTAGGATCAATGCTCGTTAATATCCTCCCACGAGCATTGCTTTGGCTGCAATTGTATCTTTGCCTTCTTGGTCTTCGACAATTTCTTCAATATTCGGGTCTTATAGTGTATCATGCCACTTCTCTAGATCATTCAACACATCTGATTGAGACAAATGAGCTTAAACTTTTGTGTAATAGACTTTGACAAACTTCCTTGTTTGTTTTGACGTTCATTTCTTGCCTCATTCTTGACAAGATCAATATGATCTCCAATTGTGTTGGGGTTCAACAATACATGCGAAAAGCACAAAGTTCAAAGACTCACTAATCTGGAATATGCATGCTGCTAACTCTGAAATCAAGCATAATGAACAACAGTATGCTACAAAGCAAATTGAATTGATAGAATGATAATTTGATTGAAGACACATTCAAAACAACATAGCAAAACTAGAAATCTCATAGACTTTTGTATGGAGAAAACACCTTATAATCAGTAATACATCATTCTCCTCTTTCACTCTTCATGCTCCACGAGATATATGGCCCAAGCAACCATGCCAAATACAAGCCATAGGCTATTCAGTAATAGCTAACAAGTGTTCTTTCTATGACACAAATAAAGGATAACATGAGCCAACTTTTCTTCCTTTTGCAATAACCATATTGCGCTTTGATATGCGAAAGGATTGAGCATAGAAGACCACCTTGTAACCAAGGTCATGAAGTTGACCAATTGACATCAAACTACGTGATAACTGAGGTACATGGAGTACATTATGCATAGTAAATTTTGAACCATCAACGAACTGCACAACCACATCTCGAATCCCCACAACATCATACTGGTAAGAGTCATCGGGTCTCATGGTACCAAGAGACTTTGCTGCATAATTAGAGAACCATTATCTATGTGGTGTCACATGGAAAGAAGCACCAATATCTAGTAGCCATGTGTGGGAAAGAGAATCAGCCATAAGAGCCTGAGTTGGCATAGTGCTATCAAGTTTCAACACATCAACATCATCAGGAATAACATTAATTTCTTCAATCTTCACAATCAAAGTAGATGGTGTAGGTAGCTGTTTAACCCGCCCATCAACATTCTGTCCTTTACCTTTAGCATTCTTTAATGCATAACAATCCTTCTTCATGTGTCCTTTCTTATGAAAATAATGGCATTTGATATCCATCTTCCTTGATTTACTTCTACTATTATTCTGTTGACCATTCTTTTCCATGTTCTTGCTCGTGCCACATTGTTGATTCTTTCCTTGATAAGAACCAAGAAAATTATATGCATCTCCACTCTAAGTGCCAACCATAGATTTTCTTCGAATCTCCTCACTCAAGACGACCCTCTTTATCAAACGCAAAAGGCTTTATGCAAAAACGTAACTGCTATATCAATGACCACATGGATGTACATAAGCGGTATCCACAAAAGCGTACATAGTGTGTATGTGCTCAATATATGTAGTAAAATGATACTAAAAGGTGGAATGCATAGCCAAAAATTTTTCCAACAACATTTGCAAGTGTCTATCAACTCTATTGTTTAGGTGCAAAAACTTGCATAAATTTGTGGTGGCTACTCCCACCACAACTCAAAACCTTTCGGGAAACCTATGATTTTATGAGTGTGGTTGTAAAACACAGCCCAAAGATGAATACTTATTGTTGGATAAGTACAAAGAACACTTTTCTTGATGTTCTTTGACCTGTCTGAAGAGAACTATGCATGAAAATACTCCACAATGGCTCCAAAAATCACCCCAAAATTGCTTCAAAAATAGGCTTTGAAAGCAAAGAATGAAGCTTTGAGGACCCAAAACTTGTTGAACATAATGTCAACCTTAGTATTTCCCCTTCTTCAAGCACCACAAGAGTGTAGCTTACTGGCAAGAGATTGCCATGGTTAAGCGAGCTCTGGGGGGAATAGTACTAGGATGGGTGAGCTCTTGGGAAGTGCAGGAACCTCTGTCTTCCTTGATCGTTGAGGTCCTCCCTCGCGTGCAAGCAATGGTGTCGATGGTGACTTTGATGACTTGGATGACAAGGTATGCAAAGGTCTATGCCTTGGTCTCCGCCTTAGTCATATGCCTTGGGCAGGTGCTTGCTTCGCTCACACAAAAGGAACAAAGCTTTTTTTGCATCAAAATGATCTGATACCAGTCAAGTATATTGATGGCAATGCACCATAGTGTGCTCTCCTTCTCGAGAGCTCTACGATGATATCTTTGGAGTAGAGAACCAAGTGCCACACATGGTACTCCATAGAGAGGCTATAGGACACACAAAAAAACACAGTACACAGGGAGCACAAACACAGACTTCTTAGGTGTTACAAATGCGATCCAACTTACAGTTTGTGGCTGACAAGGCCATTATATGTTTTATTAAAGAACATATACAAAAGTGTCCAATGGCCATTTGGCCTTTCACATGGACACTAACCGTAACATGAACGAGGTCATTGAATATCTTTTACAAGATTTCATGTTCATTCACAAGAAGTCAACTCCTTATCATCCACAAGCTAAGGGAATAGACATAGAAAACCAATAAAATCCTTTGTAATGTCTTGATCAAGCTCATCAATAATAAACATTCTGATTGGGACAAACAACTTCATCATGTTGTTTGGGCATATATACTAGCCTATAAAATGGTACTCAGTGTCATGCTCTTTCAAATGTTATTTGGCAAAAATGCCATGCTTCCTTTATATTTCTTGTTACCCACACTCAAGGTTGCATAAGAGCATCAATGGATAGGCCATGAGCTATCATCTAGGATTTTGGATCTAGAATGCCTAAGTGAGACAAAACTGAGAGTAGCAATAGGCATATATGCAACAAAGAAACGACTTTTGATGCACATGCAAAAGATAAAGCCTTGAAGGCCGATGATTTATTTTTGGTATACACACTGAAGCAACATCCACAAAAGTTATAGAAATGAGGCTATGGACCCAAGATAATCAATAGGATATCGACTAATGGAGTTGTCCAATTATCGACTTTAGAAGTGTTTGGAAGGTTCAAGTGAACACTCCCTTAGGTACACATATTGAAAAAATGAAGGCATGTGAAAACGAAGTGAGACGCAAAAGCTTATGTATGGCCCCCCATTTAAAATTTTGTTTTTGTCCTAAAGTCACTACATGACAAAATAGGGAGTCGTTGGCTGTACACATTTTGAGACATTCTTGGGACATCAAAGTGAGCACTAAGATATGCTACCAGTTACGAGGAGCATACATAAGTGAATTGACACATAATTCATGAGCATCATTCTAGGAGTTAGACTAAGCAAGTGAGAGCATATTCTACACTAGGAAAGAAGAGCAAGAGACATCGAGCAGTGCAACACAGAGAAGCAAGTGTGAGCAAACTGTGAAAGAAGTGTGATCTAGTGTTCAGAGAAGGAGTGTAGAGAACCAATAAGCAAGGCAATCTAGGTGGCACAAGGTACCATTGAAGAGCTGTATGCATCAATAGAAGGTGTCCCTCCCTCGTACATATTGGAAGCTTGAGTGCAAGGTGTGCACAAGAGCAAGCTCCTGGAGAAGGTGGAGGTCAATGCAGGGAAGGTTGACAGAGTAAGGAACTTTGGGTATCTTGTAACCTTGTGTGTGTGTGTATTCTTTGGGATTAAGCACTCTGTACAAAGAACACTTGGTCTTGTTTTATACATCATCATTGTATTTTCCTACTGGTAATCAATATACAAAAGCTTCTAGTCTCTATGTTCCATTTCTTTTTCTTCTTCCTTCTCCTACAAATAAGTCCCTTTCTGCAAAAGAATCCCCCGATAGTACTTTCACAACTCAGACATAAGTTTGAATCAAAGGTTGAAAAATATGTATTAATTGGGTACGATGAAAAGCAGATGGGTTATAGGTTATGGAATACTCTAACCAAAAAATTTCTTGTTTCTAGAGATGTGACATTTGATGAACATAAGATTTGGTATGCAAAAAAATGTCACAACATTGAAGCATTTGAAGAAGAGGTAAAAAGAAGTGGGAGAGGTAAATCAAATATGCAGGTAAATGGAGATGAAGATCACATGCAAGCAAACACATCTAGAGTTGGATCATCAAGAAGAAATGAAGATGCACCTAGGTTTGATGAAGAAGTGTATTCAGATACACATGAAGAATATGAACCAAGGAGGTCAAGTACATTAAGGAGACAACCAACAAGGTATTCTTATGATACTTCTTATATTACTCTAAAAAACTATGCTTATATGGTCAAACAAGATGAAGAACCTCATAACTATGATGAAGCAAAAGGCAATAAACAATGGGAAGAAGCAATGAAGGAAGAATTCGATGCACTTGAGGAGAACAAGACACGGGAACTTGTTCCAAAACTAATTGGTAAGAAAGTGATTGGAAATAAATGGGTTTATAAAGTGAAGAAGCTTGCAGATGGAAGAATAGCCAAATGTAAAGCTAGATTGGTGGTCAAAGGCTATGCCCAAACTCATGGCATAGATTATGATGAGACATTATGTCCTGTGGTAAAGATGTCAACCATAAGGACAATCATTGCAATTGTAGCACGAAAAGGATGGACCGTGAGTCAATTGGATATAAAGAATGCATTCTCGAATGGATACATATATGATGAAGTATACATGGAGCAACCTCATGGGTTTGGAAACTACAGGTATCCAAATTACATTTGCAGATTAAGAACAACACTCTATGGGTTAAAGCAAGCTCCAAGAGCTTGGAATCATAGGTTTGTAAAGTATCTCAATGATCTTGGATATCAAAGTTCAAAGGCAAATGCAAGTCTCCTTATCAAAAGAACAGATGAAGGTATAATCTACATTTGTATTTAAGTAGATGAAATTATAATCACAGGTACTTAAAATGAAGGAATCAAGGAAGTAAAGAGATTACTTGAGAAGGAATTCAAAATAAGTGATCTAGGGAAGTTATCATACTTTCTTGGAATGGAAATCACTTATGCAGATCATGGTATATATGTATCACAAGAAAGGTATCTTCTGAACCTATTGAAGAAGTTCAACATGGACAATTGCAGAGAATCTTCAATTCCACTTGATGTTAAACATAAGCTTAGTAAATATGATGGTGCACAATACAAAGACATGATGAAGTATCAATCTCTAGTGGGAAGTTTGATTTATGCTACAATAGCAAGACCTTATCTTAGTTATGCAGTGGGAGTCCTCTCACAATTCATGCATTGTCCAAAGTATCAACATTGGATTGCAGGTCAAAGAGTTCTTAAATATATCAAAGGGACTATAGAAGAAGGATGATATTATACTTTTACTTCAGACATAAATTTGAGAGCATATAGTGACTCGGATTAGGCAGGAAGTCAAGATGATAGAAGATCTACACATGAATAGATGGTGTACATAGGTGATAAGCTTCTGAGTTGGTGTTCAAAGAAACAACATACAATAGCATTATCATCAACTGAAGCACAATACAAAGGGCATCTGGGAGTATCCAAAGAAGTAGTATGGATGCAGACCTTGTTCAAAATCTTGTGCATTGATCTCATTTTCAGCCATATTTTGACGCAAATATTCAGCCATATGTGGCTGAAAATTTCCAACAGTTTTAACAATTTTTTGCTGAAACTTTTCAGCCATGTTTGGCTGGAAATTCTCTACATTTTCAGCCCTATTTGGCTGGAATTTTTCAGCCCTTTGAACGTCAGTTGGCTGGTCTACATGGCCATAGTCAAGCACACCATTTTGGAACAAAGGCATGAGTGTATCGAACACATCTTGTGAGCTAATTGTTGGCAGTTTTTTGCATTCAAGTAGAGGGAAAACTGGATTTTCAGCAAATACCACATCTCGACTCACAATATTTGTGTTCATCAATGGATGGTACAACCGATATCCCTTACTTTCAGCACTATAACCAACAAATATACATTTCTTTGCCTTGTCATCAAGTTTGTGACGTTGTTGTGATGGCACAAGAGCATATGCCAAACAACCAAACACACGCATATGACTAACCATAGGCTTATGACCATTCCAAGCCTCATAAGGAGTGATGACTCTCAATCCTTTTGTAGGGTAGCGATTCAACACATAGTTTGCACACATGACCGCTTTCATCCAAAACTTATGAGGAAGATGCTTTCCTTTAAGCATACATCGTGCCATTTCAGGTAGAGTTCTATTTTTACGCTTGGCAACACCATTTTGTTGAGGTGTATATGGCACCGTACATTGGTGTGAAATACCTCTTTCACGAAGAAAAGCATTAAACTCATGTGACATGTACTCACCACCACGATCCGTGCGTAGAGTCAAAAGCTTTTGTGAAGAAAGATTTTCAGCCATAGCTAAAAATGCTTTGAAGCAAGAAAATACCTCATTCTTTGCTTTCATAAGATACACCCATGTATGGCGAGTAGCATCATCAATGAAGGTGACAAAATATACATGCTTCCCAAAAGATGGAGTCTTGACCGGACCACATACATCACTATGAACAAGTTGCAACTTTCTTGTAGTGTGTGTATGACTATCTTTTGGAAAAGAAGCACGATGCATTTTTCCAAGAATACAACCTTCACATGCATGGTTTTCAATGGACTCAAGTGTAGGCAAACCAATAACCATGTCCTTCTTTTGCAAGTAAAGCAAACTATTGAAGTTCAAGTGACCAAAACGAGCATGCCAAAGATCCATTTCAGCCATGGAAGAAGTATGAGCAACCAAGGCATTCAAGGCAGCCCTCTTGTATGTATCCATGCGATACAAACCATTACATAATGTACCGGACATCACGATAACATCGCCATTGCTGAAATCATGAACCATACACTTATCATCAACAAAGTGTACATGAAGTCAAGCTTTGGCAATCAACGGAACTGAAATTAAGTCCTTCTTGATACCGGGCACATACAATGCATTTTTCAAGAGAATCACACCTCCATTTGCAGCCGTAAGCTCAATTTCTCCTACTCCAATGATAGGATAAGAGGCATTGTTTGCACACACCACATGTCCTCCTTTAGGTGCATCTTTCAAAGAGGCAAAAAATCTTTTGCATGATGTTATGTGCTTTGAAGCACCACTATCAAAGAACCAATCGGAATCAGCCTCACTCACAACCATACATTTAGAATGTAAAGAAGCATCATAATGACATGTAACTACACATGCCCAAAAATCTTGAGCCATGTTAGCTTCATCATTCTTTGCATTTGCTGAATTTTCAGCAATAGACATGCCGGATTCCTTCTTCTTTTCATTGCGTTTAGCAAGCTTCCTACACTCATCAATAGTATGACCAGCCTTCCGGCAATACTTGCATCTCTTCTTCTTTTGCAAATCACCACCATTAGAGGAATGAGTGGAAGAGGAAGCTTGAGGCTTTGGTTTTGATGAACCCAAAGTTGAACCATACTTGCTTTTTCCCTTTTGTGAGATAGCAAGTGCTTGCGTTCCCTCAATCAAACCACTCCTATTCACTCTAGATTGCTCTTCTTGCAAAAGAAGAGACACAACCTCATCAAATGCGTACATATTAGGATTCCCTTTTGCAACCAAATGGAGTGTAGTAGCAAGGCTTTGAAAAGATTCTGGTAATCCTTTCAACAATGTAGAAATGAGTGATGCATCCAGAATGATCTCATCTATGTTTGCCAATTGCTCTTTCAAATCCTTGATGCATGTCACATACACATCCACCGACTCATTTTCAGTCATACATACATCTTCAATTTGCTTCCTCAAGTATGCAACACGTGCTTCATTACGCACAGCATACAAAGAAGCAAGAGTGTCCCATGCCTGTCTGGATGTAGAACATGAACGAATGTGTGGAGCTATATGACGCTTCACTGAAAGCGCAATCAAAGCATGAGCTTGAGCATCTTTTCCATCCCATTTAAGTTGCTCCTGTGTAGGTGGAGAAGGAGAAACCACTGTACTCGAAGAAGAAGCTCCATCTGTGACAATAGACTATCAAGTAGAAGCACCTGTCGGTCTTCGATCTACATCTGCCACTATGTTCCAAAGTTGTTTAGCAACAAGAACATGCTTCATCATGTAAGATCACATCGGATAGTTAATCCCATCAAGCTTATCTTCAGCTTGAAGCATGCCAAACAAGTCATTGCTGCCCGCCATTTCACTGAGGAACAAGAATGTGACAAAATCTTCACTTTGATGAAAGCTGAAATGAGTGCTGAAATTTCAACTCACAAACCGTCACTCTAATGGCGATTCAAAGGATGAATAATATCCCTAAGTACAAAGTACCACCACATATGAGAGTATCAAGTATGTGGTAACATGGGGAAAAAACCTCTAGCCAGCACTAGAGTAAAAAATGCCAATGTATAGGGAAAAGGTTCACATTAAAGCTGTTACACTTATGTGTTCCTCGAGTAGCTTTGATGTGAACCTTTTCCCTATACATGGGCACTTTTTACTCTAGTGCTGGCTAGAGGTTTTTTCTCCATGTTACCACATACTTGATACTCTCATATGTGGTGGTACTTTGTACTTAGGGATATTATTCAGCTCTTACTTCAGTTCAGTTCATCGATCAATAGAGAGAGCTATTCCAGCCATCATCTTCTCCGTGTGTCTTGCTTCATTTGTGCTCCTTGTGTGTGCTTCTTGTGTGTCTCTCACACTTCTACACACACCCAACAGTGGTATCAGAGCAGGTTCAGCTTCTTCTCAAGTTTTGGATTTTCGCGTCACGGCGCGCGCGCACTTTAACAGTGCAAATCGACTTCGGAGCATAGAACTGTGAATTTCAGTAGCCCGAAAACATTTCCACCAGGTGCGTTGGGGTTGTACCCCCATTTCAAAGCCAATCCTGCAGTCAGAATCGCCATCAGAGTGACGGTTTGTGAGCTGAAATTTCAGCACTCATTTCAGTTTTCGTCGAAGTGAAGATCTTGTCACATTCTTGTTCCTTCGTGAAATGGCGGGCATCAATGACTTGTTTGGCATGCTTCAAGCTGAAGATAAGCTTGATGGGACCAACTATCCGATGTGGTCTTACATGATGAAGCATGTTCTTGTTGCTAAACAACTTTGGAACATAGTGGCAGATGTAGATCGAAGACCCGCAGGTGCTTCTACTTCACAGTCTACTGTCACAGATGGAGCTTCATCTCTGAGTACAGTGGCTTCCCCTTCTCCACCTACACAAGAGCAGCTTAGATGGGATGGAAAATATGCTCAAGCTCATGCTTTGATTGCACTTTCAGTGAAGCGTCATATAGTTCCACACATTCGGTCATGTTCTACATCGAGACAGGCATGGGACACTCTTGCTTCTTTGTATGCCGTGCGTAATGAAGCACGTGTTGCATACTTGAGGATGTATGTATGGCTAAAAATGAGTCAGTGGATGTGTATGTGACACACATCAAGGACTTGAAGGAGCAATTGGCAAACATAGATGAGATCATTCTGGATGCATCACTCATTTCTACATTGTTGAAAGGATTACCAGAATTTTCAAAGCTTTGCTACTACACTTTGTTTGGTTGCAAAAGGAAATCCTAATATGTATGCATTTGATGAGGTTGTGTCTCTTCTTTTGCAAGAAGAGCAATCTAGAGTGAATAGGAGTGGTTTGATTGAAGGAACGCAAGCACTTGCTATCTCACAAAAGGGGAAAAGCAAGTATGGTTCAGCTTTGGGTTCATCAAAACCAAAGCATCAAGCTTCCTCTTCCACTCATTCCTCTAATGATGGTGATTTGCAAAAGAATAAGAGATGCAAATATTGCCAGAAGGCTGGTCATACTATTGATGAGTGTAGAAAGCTTGCTAAACGCAATGAAAAGAAGAAGGAATCCGGCATCTCTATTGCTGAAAATTCAGCAAATGCAAAAAATGATGAAGCTAACATGGCTCAAGATTTTTGGGCATGTGTTGTTACATGTCATTATGATGCTTCTTTACATTCTAAATGTATGGTTGTGAGTGAGGTTGATTCCGATTGGTTCTTTGATAGTGGTGCTTCAAAGCACATAACATCATGCAAAAGATTTTTTGCCTCTTTGAAAGATGCACCTAAAGGAGGACATGTGGTGTGTGCAAACAATGCCTCTTATCCTATCATTGGAGTAGGAGAAATTGAGCTTACGACTGCAAATGGAGGTGTGATTCTCTTGAAAAATGCATTGTATGTGCCCGGTATAAAGAGGAACTTAATTTCAGTTCTGTTGATTACCAAAGCTGGACTTCATGTACACTTTGTTGATGATAAGTGTATGGTTCATGATTTCAGCAATGGCGATGTTATTGTGATGTCCGATACATTATGTAATGGTTTGCATCACATGGATACATACAAGAGGGCTTCCTCGAATGCCTTAGTTGCTCATACTTCTTCCATGGCTGAAATGGAGCTTTGGCATGCTCGTTTTGGTCATTTAAACTTCAATAGTTTGCTCTACTTGCAAAAGAAGGACATGTTTATTGACTTTCTTACACTTGAGTCCATTGAAAAGCATGCATGTGAAGGTTGCATTCTTGGAAAAATGCATCGTGCTTCTTTTCCAAAAGATAGTCATACACACACTACAAGAAAATTGCAACTTGTTCATAGTGATGTATGTGGTCCCGTCAAGACTCCATCTTTTGGGAAGCATGTATATTTTGTTAACTTCATTGATGATGTTGCTCGCCTATACATGGGTGTATCTTATGAAAGCAAAGAATGAGGTACTTTCTTGCTTCAAAACATTTTTAGCTATGGCTGAAAATTTTTCTTCACAAAAGCTTTTGACTCTACGCACGGATCGTGGTGGTGAATACATGTCACATGAGTTTAATGCTTTTCTTCGTGAAAGAGGTATTTCACACCAATGTACGGTGCCATATACACCTCAAAAAAATGGTGTTGTCGAGTGTAAAAATAGAACTCTACTTGAAATGGCACGATGTATGGTTAAAGGAAAGCATCTTCCTCATAAGTTTTGGATGGAAGCGGTCATTTGTGCAAACTATGTGTTGAATCGCTGCCCTACAAAAGCAGTGAGAGTCATCACTCCTTATGAGGCTTGGAATGGTCATAAGCCTATGGTTAGTCATATGCGTGTGTTTGGTTGTTTGGCATATGCTCTTGTGCCATCACAACAACGTCACAAACTTGATGACAAGGCAAAGAAATGTATATCTGTTAGTTATAGTGCTGAAAGTAAGGGATATCGGTTGTACCATCCATTGACGAACATAATTATTGTGATTCGAGATGTGGTATTTGCTGAAAATTTAGTTTTCCCTCTACTTGAATGTAAAAAACTGCCAACAGTTAGCTCACAAAATGTGTTCGATACACTCATGCCTTTGTTCCAAAATGGTGCGCTTGACTATGGCCATGTAGACCAGCCATCTGAGGTTCAAAGGGCTGAAAAATTCCAGCCAAATAGAGCTAAAAATGCAGAGAATTTCCAGCCAAACATGGCTGAAAAATTTCAGTAAAAAAATGTCCAAACTGCTGGAAATTTCAGCGACATATGGCTGAACATTTGCGTCAAAATATGGCTGAAAATGAGCATGAAATTCAGCCCACACATGATGTACATATTGAAGATGTATTACATAATGAACGCATGTCTATCAAGAGTGCACAATCCATGCCAAAGTGGCTAAAACAAACTTTGCAGGACAGCAAATTGAGTGCATCTTTACTTGGTAGAACAAGATCAAGCTCTCACCATGCATCAAGTAATTTTGTGGATTATTCTCTTATTGCTACAGCATGTAATGAAGAGCCACTTTATTTTGAAGATGCATGTGACGATCCACAATGGATGAGTGCTATGCAATCAGAAATGGATTCCATACATAGGAATGGTACTTGGGAGTTATGTGAATTGCCAAAAGGAAAGAATGCCATTGGTACAAAGTGGGTTTACAAGATTAAGAGAAAATCTGATGGTGCCATTGATCGCTACAAAGCTAGATTGGTTGCCAAAGGATATGTGCAACAATATGGCATTGACTATGAGGAAACTTTTGCACCTACTTCACGCATGACTACCATTCGTACCGTGGTTGCATTGGTTGCCCATCGAGGTTGGAAAGTGCATCAGTTGCATACAAAAACAGCCTTCTTGAATGGTGATTTGCAAGCAGAGGTTTATGTGAAGCAACCTCTTGGATTTGCTATGAAACGGAAAGAGCATATGGTTTGTTGCTTGCATAAAGCCTTGTATGGTCTCAAGCAAGCTCCACGTGCATGGTATGACAAAATACATAAGCACTTGATAGCTCTTGGCTTCACATGTAGTCCAATTGAAAGCACACTCTATGTACGCAAAAATGGGGCTGAACTTATAGTGCTTGTTCTTTATGTTGATGACATACTCTTGACTGGGTCATGTGATGCAAAACTTGACATTCTTATGGCTGATTTGCAGCATACTTTTGATGTCACTTATCTTGGTCTTTTGAGCTACTATCTTGGCATCCAGTTTGTATCCGTTGAGGGGGGAATTGTTATGCATCAAGCAAAGTATGTTGAAAAACTACTTCAGCGTTTTGACTTTGAGGATTGCAAGCCAGTTTCCACACCAATTGAGACAGGATTCAGGTTCTCAGTTGAGGATTCCAATGATGCATTTGACACTTCTCTTTATCAACAAGCTATGGGATGTCTTATATATGCATGCAACACAAGGCCGGATATACAGTATGCAGTTTCCCAGTTGAGTCGATTCATGCATATGATGGAGAGTGTTAATCTCCAAAAGAACAAGTTGTACTTGAACTTAGACCTCCTCTATATCAAGAACAACTTCAGACTCCACTTAATTTTAGAAAACAATCACCAAATTATCAGAATTTTGGCTAACTGTTGAAAACTGAAGTTTCCTGAAAAGTCTGCTGCAGATTAATCACTCATTGACTAATCAATCCTGTAAAGTTTTTAATAAAACTTTGCACAATGCTTCGCCTTAAAGTTGCGCAATCTTTCCAAGTTAAATTTCTCAAAATGATTAAGTACACATTGAGAAATGTGTGAAACACTTTACCTATGTCTGAAACAGCTTCTTTGCAATGGCGACTTTGACATCTGTAACTTCTTAGCACTGGTTCTCCCAAAGAAAATCCCGTTTGATCAAGATCTTTTAGCCATAGATGGCTTACCTTCCAACTTAGATTTTGAGCCCTCACTTGTGTAAAACTTTACACTGTGGACTGAGTAATGATCATTTCTCTGATCATGAAATCTGCGCCAGTTTTGACGACTCTCAGAACATCTTCACATATGAATGTTCCTAGACTAAATTCTCTCGACCTGATTGCAATTAGCCTCTCAAATTCTAGTCATAGATAGATTAGCTATGGACTTAGATACGTGCAAAAGTATTTCTCAAAAGGTTAAGCACAGAAGGAGAATGGGAGAGAAGATCGACGCGCCATATCTGAAATTTTCACTTATCTATTTTCTTCATACATCTGATGGATGATTTGTACAATGTACATCAACTAACTTCTCTCAACTCACTTCTCTATCTCTCTTCAATTACAAACATGTACTTATATATATATACAAGTCCTAACTCGTAACTACTTCAAGTATATTGAAGTATCTTATAGAACTAATGTACATTTGATCAAAGAACTTTACTATCTGATTCTTTCCTTCATTCATGACATTGATCTTCAATCTTCTCTTCATGTCTTTACTTCTACTCTTTGTATAATCACAATTTGTTGATTGTCTTGCTCCAACAGCTCCCCCTCAATCATCAATTGTGATTATCTGCATCCTTTTTATTCCTGCCATGTCTTTGAACTTCTGTAACTTTGGTCCATCTAAACTTTTTGTCATCATATCTGCAAGTTGATCTTTTGTAGGAGTGTGTATGACTTCAATCTCCTTATCAATGACCTTCTCTCTCAGAAAATGATATTGTATTTCAATATGCTTAGTTCTAGCATGAAACACAGGATTAGCTGCCAAGTATAGAGAACTCATATTGTCTCCACAAATAATAGGAATACTCTGAACAACATCAAAACTCTTCATAAGTGTCTTTAGCCATATTACCTCCTTTGCAACTTCCACCATACCTTTGTATTCTGCTTCTGTAGATGACAAAGCAACTGTATGTTGCTTCTTAGAACACCATGAAATCAATTTGTCTCCTACATAGCACAAATATCCATGGGTTTCTATCATCCACATTACCTGCCCAATCTGCATCACTATATATCTTCACTCTTGTATCAGAAGTAAATCCATAGTACAACCCTTCTCTGAGTGTACCCTTGATGTACCTAAGTACTCTTTGTCCTGCAATCCAATGTTCCTTTCTAGGACAATGCATGAATTGTGAAAGCACACCAACTGCATATGACAAATCAGGCCTTGTTAATGTAGCATAAATCAAGCTACCAACCAAACTTTGATAGAGCTTCATATCTCTGAATTCTTCTCCTCCAAATCTAGACAATTTATGGTTCACTTCCAATGGTGTAGGTGCAACCCTGCAATCTTCCATTTTAAATTTGGTTAGCAAATTTTTAAGATACCTTTCTTGGGTCACATATACTCCATGTTGAGTATAAGAAATCTCCATTCCCAAGAAGAATGACAAGTTCCCCAAATCACTGATTTTGAACTCTTTCTCCATCTGCTTCTTGATCATTTGTATTCCTTTATCATCTGTTCCTGTAAGTATTATGTCATCAACATAAATACAAACATAAATGAATCCATCTTCACTTGCTTTGACTAGCAAGCTACTATCTGCCTTTGATGCTTGAAATCCAAGATCCTTCAAGAACTTTACAAGCCTATAATTCCATGCTCTTGGGGCCTGCTTTAGTCCATACAAAGCTCTCTTGAGCTTACACACATAATTTGGACTCACTTGATCTTTGAACCCATCTGGTTGCTCCATGTAAACTTCATATGAAATGTAACCATTCAAAAAAGCATTTTTAACATCTAATTGAGATAGCTTCCAACCTTTACAAGCAGCAATTGCTATGAGAGTTCTGATGGTTGTCATCTTTGCCACAGGACTATAAGTCTCATCATAGTCCACTCCATATGTCTGTGCATACCCTTTCACAACAAGTCTGGCTTTGTACCTAGACACACTTCCATCTGCAAATCTTTTTGTTTTGTAAACCCACTTACATCCAATAATTTTCTGGCTATTAGGTTTAGGAACCAGATCCCAAGTCTGATTCTCTATCAATGCATCATACTCCTCTTGCATGGCTTCTTCCCAATTTCTCTTGCCTTTGGCTTCATCATATGTAGATGGATCTTCATCTGCTTTTACCAAATAAGCATAATCTTTAGTAGTCAAGAATGAGGTGTCATAGCTATACCTTGTAGGTTGCCATTTGTGCCTAGATGACCTCCTAACTTCTGCACTTCTTGAAGTCTCTGGTTCATCACATTCTGGATCAAACCTTGACCTCTCTTCAACTTCAACCTGTACTTCATTACTCTCATTTTCATCAATTAATTGAATCTTTGCTTTACCTTTCCTTTGATCCACTACTTCTTCAACATCTGCATGTACATTATATTTACCTGCATACCAAGTACCTTGCTCATCAAATGTAACATCCTTGGATACAAGGAATTGCTTTGTGGATGGACTCCACAACCTGTATCCCATTTGCTTATCATCATAACCAATGAATACATACTTTTCTGCCTTAGGCTCCAACTTATGCCTTAATTGAGATGGCACATATGCATATGCCAAACATCCAAATATTCTGCAATGATCCAAGGTAGGTCTCTTACCCCACCAAGCTTCATATGGTGTCATACCTTGCAAAGCTTTACAAGGCAATCTATTGACCAAATAAGTAGCTGTATTTACAGCCTCTGCCCACGAATAATTTGGGCAATTCTTCTCTTTCATCATGGACCTTGCAAACTCAACAAGAGTCCTATTTCTCCTTTCTGCTACACCATTTTGTTGAGGAGAGTACCTGCAAGTAACTTCTCTCTTTATACCTGCATTCCACAAGTAATCATTGAATTCATTTGAAAAATACTCTCCCCCTCCATCTGACCTTAGTCTCTTCAATTTTTGACCTGTAATCCTTTCTGCATATGCATGATAGTGTTTAAATGTATTAAACACTTCTGACTTTTCTTTAATCACATAAATTGTGATCCATCTAGTAGCATCATCAACATATATGACATAATATCTTGAACCATTTATACTAAAGTCCTTTGAAGGACCCCACACATCTGTATGCACCAACTCAAGTCTTTATGAATACATAAACCCATGCTTGGAATAGGATTGCTTATGAGCCTTACCTAATTGACATGCCTCACATCTGTATGTCATGTGTTGACCTGCAATGTTAGGCAACCCAAGCACTGAATCATTGTTAATCATGTCTTTGATACCTCTTTCATTAAAGTGTCCAAGTCTTTTGTGCCAAAGATCCAATTCTGACACCTTCTGCTCTCCATATGTGAACATAGCATGTCCAACATTTCCTTGTACCTTCAATGTGAAGAGCCTTCCTTCTTTCTTTCCTATAACAACCTGTTTATACCCTTGACTAGGGTCTTGAACATAGACTCCATCATTGGTGAACCTTACCTCATATCCTTTTTCCACAATTTGACCTACACTGATCAAATTCTTTGGAATTGTGGGAACATAAAGAACCTTACTCAGAAGAGTGCTCCCATCTTTAGCTTTGTCTGAACCGATTGACTTTACCTTATGCTTTGTATTATCACCTGTCTGAACTGTATGATTAATTGCATTATGATCTAAGTCAGTCATCAAAGCAATATTTCCACTTAAATGATTACTACATCCTGAATCAATATAGAACACTCTCATGTCCTCATGTGAGGTTTCACATGTTGCATTCATAATGAGAGTCGAGTCCTCTTTCTTATCTGATGCATAGTTGTAGTAGTTGTTATTATAGGATTGATTTTGGAAGCTTCTTCCTCCACCTCTTCCAAAAGAATTCCTACCACCTCTACCTCTGAAGTTTCCTCTCTGAAATCTACCACCTCTTACTCTTTGATTAAAGTTCTGATAATTACCATTATTCTGATTATTGTGCCAACAATCATGAGATAGATGATTGGTCTTACCACATATCCAACAAGCTCTTGCATTATCTTTGTTGTTTCTGCCTCTTCCTCTACTTCTGCCATTTCCTTTTCCTCTTATGAAATTTGCTTGATTTGAAGTTCCTTCTTCTTCACCTGATTGTTGCTTTCCTTTGCTAGCTTTCTTCTTATCTTTAGAGTACATTGCCTGACATGCACTCTTATCAACATCTCCTTTGACATCATTCTCAAAAGTTAGCATATGACCTAACAATTGATTCAAATCAGGAGTGAAGTGATCTAATGAAAGTTCTGTAGACAAAATAAAAGGCTTCCACTTCTCATCTCCTCTTAGTCCTGTGAGAATTTGTCTTACCAATTTATCTTCTTCAATATCTTCATCCACTGCACCTAAAGAATCTGCAATGTCCTTCATCTTTGTCACATAATCAGAGATTGACTGTGAGGCCTTCTTCTTGAAAGTAGTAAATTCTGCCCATAGTGAAGCCTTCCTTGATTTGGTTGAGTTTTGGAAATGCTCTTCCAAAGCATTCCAAATGTCACATGCACTTTCAAGTCCTCTAATGTGAGGAAGCAAATAGTCATTGACTGCCATGTAGATTATGCTCCTTGCTTGAGCATCCTTCTTCATCCAATTCTTCAATTCTGCAAGCTCCTCTCTAATTGGAACACTAGAGTCTCTAAATTCTGGCTTTTCTTCATCTCCTGTGATGTATCCCATCAGATCTTTGCTCATAAGATGAGCTTCCATCCTCATTGACCATGCAGGATAGTTCTCTCTATCCAGCTTCTCAATTTGGAGACTATCTCCCATTATTTCTTTACCTGTATTGCCAACTCTTTAATCCTTATGAGAAATAAATGTACCTTGACTCTGAATCTCGCTCCTTCTGATCCTTTTGATAACTTCAATGTGTCTACCTTCAAGTTTTCTTCAACCTTTATCCTTTTGCACCTTCGAGATGTAAAGATTTGTATTTTTGCAGTAGTCGGAGTCTTCTTCACTTCAATTTTGACACATCCTGCTCTGATACCACTGATGGAGAGTGTTAAATCTCCAAAAGAACAAGTTGTACTTGAACTTAGACCTCCTCTATATCAAGAACAACTTCAGACTCCACTTAATTTTAGAAAACAATCACTAAATTATCAGAATTTTGGCTAACTGTTGAAAACTGAAGTTTCCTGAAAAGTCTGCTGCAGATTAATCACTCATTGACTAATCAATCCTGTAAAGTTTTTAATAAAACTTTGCACAATGCTTCGCCTTAAAGTTGCGCAATCTTTCCAAGTTAAATTTCTCAAAATGATTAAGTACACATTGAGAAATGTGTGAAACACTTTACCTATGTCTGAAACAGCTTCTTTGCAATGGCGACTTTGACACCTGTAACTTCTTAGCACTGGTTCTCCCAAAGAAAATCCCGTTTGATCAATATCTTTTAGCCATAGATGGCTTACCTTCCAACTTAGATTTTGAGCCCTCACTTGTGTAAAACTTTACACTGTGGACTGAGTAATGATCATTTCTCTGATCATGAAATCTGCGCCAGTTTTGACGACTCTCATAACATCTTCACATATGAATGTTCCTAGACTAAATTCTCTC
Organism: Ceratopteris richardii; assembly: GCA_020310875.1. Taxonomy (NCBI): domain Eukaryota; kingdom Viridiplantae; phylum Streptophyta; class Polypodiopsida; order Polypodiales; family Pteridaceae; genus Ceratopteris; species Ceratopteris richardii. Next base: position 36,042,039 of record CM035432.1, on the reverse strand, counting down.
GACCTGATTGCAATTAGCCTCTCAAATTCTAGTCATAGATAGATTAGCTATGGAATTAGATACGTGCAAAAGTATTTCTCAAAAGGTTAAGCACAGAAGGAGAATGGGAGAGAAGATCGACGCGCCATATCTAAAATTTTCACTTATCTATTTTCTTCATACATCTGATGGATGATTTGTACAATGTACATCAACTAACTTCTCTCAACTCACTTCTCTATCTCTCTTCAATTACAAACATGTACTTATATATATATACAAGTCCTAACTCGTAACTACTTCAAGTATATTGAAGTATCTTATAGAACTAATGTACATTTGATCAAAGAACTTTACTATCTAATTCTTTCCTTCAATTCATGACATTGATCTTCAATCTTCTCTTCATGTCTTTACTTCTACTCTTTGTATAATCACAATTTGTTGATTGTCTTGCTCCAACAGCATAGCTCTGGCACTAAGCATTGGCAAGCGCTGAAACGTGTGTTTAGATATCTTCGAGGCACTTTGAGCTTAGGTCTCTTTTATGGCAGAGATGTTCAGCCATGCTTGCATGCTTTTACAGATAGTGATTGGACTGGTTGTTATGATACTCGTGTGTCCACTAGTGGTAATTGCTTTTTCCTTGGAGACTCATGCATATCTTGGTTGAGTAAGAAGCAACCTACAGTGGCGACATCAAGTTGTGAAGCTGAGTACAGGGCAGTTTTCACAGCTACAGTGGAGTGTATATGGCTGAGACGCCTATTGATGGATCTTTGCATGGAGATTGATGTTGCTACACATATTCTCACAGATAGTCAGAGTGCTTTGGTTGTTGCACGAAACCCAGTGTTTCATGCACGGACCAAAAATATTGAGGTGCATTATCCCTATGTGAGAGGGTGCCTTCATGCAGGAGATATTGATTTGGTATATGTGCCTACACAAGATAATGTGGCAAACATATTCACCAAAGCTCTTCCACGAGAAAAGTTTGAAGCTTTTCGCAAAGCTTTAGGCTTATTACCTTGTGGGAGCTGATATGTCACTCCCTGTATGTGTTCACATCATTTGCTCCAGGGGGGTTTGTTACACTTATGTGTTCCTCAAGTAGCTTTGATGTGAACCTTTTCCCTATACATGGGCACTTTTTCCTCTAGTGCTGGCTAGAGGTTTTTTCCCCATGTTACCACATACTTGATACTCTCATATGTGGTGGTACTTTGTACTTAGGGATATTATTCAGCTCTTACTTCAGTTCAGTTCATCGATCAATAGAGAGAGCTATTCCAGCCATCGTATTCTCCGTGTGTCTTGACACGTTTGTGCTCCTTGTGTGTGCTTCTTGTGTGTCTCTCGCACTTCTACACACACCCAACAAAAGCTACTCGAGGAACACATAAGTGTAACAGACCTTACCCCCATATTCATATATATACATCATATATAGAGCATTGCCTCAAGAGAGATCGTTATGTGGGTTTCGAGGCTCCCACGCATAACTGCGCGTCTCTCCTCTCTTCTCTCTCTCTCTATCTTCTCCTTCCTCCTCTTGTTCTGCACACCAAATTCCTTCATTGGTGTCAGAGCATGCTAAAGGCTGGTGTGTAAGAAGCTTCAATGGAAGCTTAGGTCAGAAGGGGTAGAAGTGTAGGTCGGCATCTCTTGATAGTTGTTCAGTATTTCAATCATAACTCGAGCTAGGAAGCTTGGACTGATGTGTTTTAAAGTTCTGTGCGTAGCTAACACAGAGAGTTACAAGTTTGCAGAAGGGTGCAGAACCTGGTTTGGAGTGTTCAACTGCTGAAAACTAGAAAAATGAAGACTGCTCTAAAAGGTGAATCTACATTCAATAGGAAAACAGGTCGATTTTTTATCATAACTTGAGTTGTATAGCTCGGAATCAGATGATTCAACTTGATGTGCGCTTGGAAAGATAGCTACAACTTTGTAGAAGGAGTCAGATTCAGATTCTCAATGCAAGGTCACCAAAACTGCGAAATACAAAGCAATAGTGTTGCAGGTAAAAGTGAAATTGACAATAGGTGCTTGTTTTATGCATATCTTGAGCTACGCACCTCCGATGGAGGTGTTCTTTATCTCGTTACATAGCCAAGAACTAGATCTTGAAGTTTGCTGAAGAGCAAAATTTCAGATTCACAGGCTATCACCTCTAAAATAGCAAAACACAGAGCAACACATTTTTTCCATAAGAACCCTAATTGCTCTTGGAGGTTGAATTTGCTTTGGAACTTCTTAGAGAGAGAATTTTTGGTGTGCAAGCTCTTATTTTCAGAGCTTCAAGGCATTGTACATGTATGATCATTGTGGTAGCTCCTCCATATGAGAGTAGAGCATGATCTTGTCACGTGTTTTGGCCTGTAAGATGACATTGTAGTATACTCTTTTTTGAGGTTTATGTCATCTGCCCAACAGATAATGCCAAAATTGTTTTACATAATAAATCAAACCGAGACACTCGCATTCAGTAACTGAATAATTACGCTCTGTCAGGGCCAATCTGCGGCATAATATACCCAGACGAAACCATTTATCCGTCTTCTGCATTAGCACGCTACCAATGGCACTGTCAGAGGCATCCACAAAAACATGAAATGGCAATTCCCAATTTGGTGCTTGTAAAATGGGAGCCTGAGTTAACAACATTTTTAGTCAGTCAAAAGAAAATTGACACCCTTCAGTCCATTTGAACTGACGCAGGCTACTGGTTATCAAACAATTAAGTGGTATAGCCAGATGAGCAAGCCAACGCAGATGCCGCCTATGCCACCAAATTTGGCCTAAAAACTGTATCACGTCTTTAGGGGTCTTAGGAGCAGGAGCCTCCAAGACGGCCTTCACTTTGTCTGGATCCACCTGAATGCCTTGTTTGGAAATAACATGCCCGAGCAGCTTACCACAGGAAACAGAGAACACCGATTTATTCGGGTTCAAACACAAGCGATATTCCTGACACTTGGAAAAGCAACACCGTAAATGGTACAGGTGTGCCGATGTATCACCGGATAATGAGAAATCATCCAGATACACTCTCATAAATGTGGTGAGATAAGGGGAAAAAATTTCCTGCATGCAACATTGGAATGTACTAGGAGCATTATGCAGCCCAAACCACATTACGGTACACGCATAGACACCCCAGTTGGTAATAAATGCAGACTTGGGTATGTCCTGCTCTACCATTTTGACTTGATTGTAACCACTGTATCCATCTAGAAAGGAATACATCTCTCTGTTGGAGTTAGACGTCTGCGGAAGCACGCGAACAGCACAAGGAAGAGGAAGAAGCTTGGAGCACAACACACAAGACCGAATGTATTACTAGAGAATGTACAAAGATAAGTCGCCCATTAGGGCAATAGGCGTATATACAAGCCGGGGGAAAAAAACCTCCTAAAGAGGGAAAAAAGTGCCCCGGCGGTACTAGAGTGTTCACACACATCACTACCTAAATATATCAACAAATCCCCCCTGGGAGTGATGCGGTGAACAAGGAGCTGGCACTCATGTATAAGGAAGTGTCGAGCTATGTGGAAATCACTCCACAAAAGGAAGTAAGCCCAAAGCTTTGCGGAAAGCTTCAAACTTCTCCCTAGGCAGAGCCTTCGTGAAAAGGTCTGCAATGTTCTCCTGCGTGGGCACATATGCCAAGCTGATCTCCCCAGCAGAGAACCTCTCCCTGACATAGTGATAATGCACCTCAATGTGCTTAGTGCGAGCATGGAACACAGGGTTCCTCGCAACTGCCAATGCGCTCTGACTGTCAGTGAAGATGGTGGTGGCAGAAGACTGGCCAACACCCAAATCAGCCATAAGGCGTCTGAGCCACACACACTCAACAGTCGCTGTGAAAGCTGCCCTATACTCAGCCTCACAACTGGAAGTGGCCACAGTAGGCTGCTTCTTGCTCAACCAAGATATACATGAGCTACCAAGCATGAAGCAAAAACCACTGGTGGACACACGAGTGTCATAGCAACCAGCCCAATCTGAGTCAGAAAAAGCATGCAAATCTGGCGGTAGTGATCCCCCCTTGGGATAAAACAACCCAAGTAGCCGAGTACCACTCAAGTAGCGAAAGATGCGCTTAACCGCTTTCCAATGCGTGACTCCAGGGCAATGCATAAACCTGCTCATCTGTGAGACAGCAAACTGAATATCTGGCCGAGTAATGCATAAGTAAATCAAGCATCCAACAGCCTGCTGATAGAGAACAGCATCAAATGCATCTCCAGCATCATGAAGACTCAATCGTAAACCTGTCTCCATAGGAGTGGCAATAGGCTTACAGTCTTCAAGGCCAAAACGCTGCAATAATGTGTCAATATATTTCGTTTGACACAAAGCCATTCCACCATCAACTTGCATAAACTGAATGCCCAAATAGTGATGCAAATGCCCCAAATCAGACATCTCAAATGAGGCATGCAAATCAGCCTTGAAATCAGCAATATGCTTCTCAAGAGGACCAGTGAGCAGCATGTCGTCTACATAGACAACAATGATCAAAAGCACATCATTAGCACGCTTAACATATAAGGTGCTTTTAGTTGGACTATTCTCAAAACCATGTGCAATCAGATAGGCATGTATTTTCTCATACCAAGCACGTGGTGCTTGCTTTAAACCATATAACGCCTTCTTTAACCTGCACACCTGGTTTTCATGCCCTTTCTGCACAAAGCCACGGGGCTGAAAAACATACACTTCTTCATGCAAGTCACCATTCAGAAATGTTGTTTTAATGTCCAACTGATGTACATTCCAACCATGATGGGCTGCAAGTGCACAAATGCTCCGAACAGTAGTCATACGGCATGTAGGTGCAAAGGTCTCATCAAAATCAATGCCTCTTTCCTGCGCATAACCCTTTGCAACAAGCCTAGCCTTATACCTATCAACTGTACCATCAGGTTTACACTTCAGCTTGTATACCCACTTAGTGCCAATGGCCTTCTTGCCAGGAGGCAAGTCACATAAAGACCATGTACCATTCTTCATTATAGCATCATATTCAGATTGCATAGCAGCCATCCAATTTTCTGAATCTTGTGCTTCATCAAAAGAAACAGGCTCATTCTCATCACACAGACTAGATGCAGCCATAGCATAGCAATCTGATGCAAAGGAGGTACTATGAGAGCCTGAACGAGTACGATATGACAAAGGTGCATCTAATTTGCTGTCACGCAAAGTCTGCACCAGCCATTTTGGCATAGTTTTTGCCTGTTCAATATCAGCTCTCTCATCAACAAGTGCATCATGTAAATCTGCATCAGAAATGGAATGATCTGCATCATCATATGAAACCTGCAAAGGTTGAGAAGTTGCCTCATTGGGACCAGCGCTAGCCTGTCCACCTGTAAAAAGAGGCATCAAAGTATCATACATGTCTTTGGAGCTAACAGATGTCTCCTTAGTACATGAAAGCAATGGCTGAATAGCATCTTCCACAAAGACAACATCACGGCTAACCAGAATGCGTTTAGTCTGTGGATGATACAGACGATAGCCTTTACTTTCAGAACTGTACCCAACAAAAATACATTTTACTGCCTTATCATCCAATTTTCTGCGATGTTGTTCAGGCACTAATGCATATGCCAAACAACCAAAAACACGCAGATGAGCAACAGATGGCTTGCGGTCATGCCAAGCCTCATATGGAGTGATAGACTGCAACGCTTTGGTGGGACACCTGTTCAGTACATATGCTGCACACATGACAGCCTCAAGCCAGAAACTATGTGGTAAAGCCTGACTTTTGACCATGCACCTCGCCATCTCCATGAGTGACCTGTTCTTTCGTTCAGCAACTCCATTCTGTTGAGGTGTATACGGCACTGTACACTGGTGTTTTATCCCACGTTCAGCCAGAAATGCATTAAAATCTGAAGACATATATTCCCCCCCTCGATCAGAACGGAGGGTGCCCATTTTACATGCTGACAGATTTTCAGCCAAAACCAAAAACTGTTTGAAGCACATGAACACTTCGGACTTTGCTTTGAGTGGATATACCCATGCATGCCTGGAAAAATCATCAATGAAAGTCACGAAGTAAAGGTAATTTCCAAAAGAGGGTGTCTGCATAGGACCACAGACATCACTATGTACAAGCTGCAATTTCTGCATAGCCCGAACTGAACCATCTTTTGGAAAGGAAGAACGCTGCATTTTGCCCAAAATACAGCCTTCACAAACATGTTTTCCAGGTGCCTCAAGTTTGGGCAAAGAGGACACCATTTCAGATTTCTGCAGGCGTAACAAGCTAGCAAAATTCAGATGACCAAAGCGTGCATGCCAAAGCTTTGCATCTGACATAGCCTGAGAATCATGAACTGCACATGCCGAATCATTCACAGATCTTTCATAGTCTATGAGCTTATACAGCCCACGACATAAAATGCCAGAAGCAATAATCACATCACCATTTGAGAGATCATGGACTGTACACCTGTCATCAACGAATTTCACAACCAAGCCAATCTTGGCTAATGCAGAAACTGATAACAGGTTCTTTTTGATCCCTGGCACAAATAAAGCATCTGACAAAGTGAAAGAACTACCATCAGCAGTAGTCAGAATGATCTTTCCAACTCCCATAACAGGATAAGAGGAGTTATTGGCGCATGTGACAGTATTCCCTGTAGGGGCAGGCTCGAGTGAAGAGAAGAAACTGCGCTGCGAGGTAATATGTTTGGTCGCCCCACTGTCAAAGTACCAAACATCTGAGTCTACTGCAGACATGCACTGATCATGAGAAGATGGGTCAAAACTGCAGACAGTAGTAAACGCCCATTCTTCTTCCTGCACAAGATTTGCAGACTCTGTTTTTGGTGTAGAGGCCTCTGCAACAACCATTCCAGCCTCTTTCTTCTTTGCCTCTTTAGCAGCCAGTTTTGGACAGTTCTTTATAATATGATCATTTCCTTTACAGTACTTGCAGAACAATTTCTGCTTTTCTGATTTCTTCTCATCTTTATCCTGGTTCTTTGATTGTGCAGCATTTGCAGATTTCTGCTTACTAGTAGAAGAGCTCCATTTTCCTTTGCCCTTCTGACTAGCCAGGAAAGCTTGATCTGCAACACGCATAATGGACCTGTTCTGCCTGGACTGATCTTCCTGCAACAGAACAGAGACTAATTCCTCAAATGACAAGGCATTCGGATTGCCTTTCATCATCAATCGAAGAGTAGAGGCAAAACTCTGATATGAATCAGGAAGGCCATTCAGAACGGTCTGCACAAGTGAGCTATCTGGTATAACCTCATCAGCAGAAATCAATTGTTCCTTCAGGTCTTTGATCTTTGTAAGAAAACTGTCCATCGAATCACCTTCATTCATGTGCTCACTCTCCAACTGTTTTCGGAGGTAAGCAACACGAGCCTCATTCCTAGCCTGGTACAGAGTGGTAAGTGTATCCCAAGCATCCTTTGCTGTTCTGCAAGAGCGAATGTGAGGAATAATGGCACGTTTGACAGACAAAGCTATCAATGCATGTGCCTGGGCATCTCTGCCATCCCAACGAATCTGCTCTGCAGTAGGTGCAACAGAAACAGCAGCACGAACAGGAATCTGCGGAATATCATCTTCGACACCATCTTCATCAGCTCCAACACCTGTATTTGCAGTACCTGTCGTTACAGGTGTAACAGGACGTCTTTCAACACCCTGCACAATGTTCCACAATCCTTTTGCAACCAGTACATGTCGCATCATATAAGCCCATAATGGGTAGTTGGTACCATCCAACTTATCCTCAACAGCCAACATACGGAATACATCACTGCTTTCAGCCATGGCCGGTGACTAAAATACCTTGATGCAGAAAATTGACTGTATCTCAAAAAGTTGAACAGAACTGCCCAGACGAGTTCTGCTAGACCTGTAGCAGACTTCGAGATGCTTAAACTGGCAAACAGAAACTGGTATATACCTTTGGCACAAAAGGACGAAATAGCCTGCACAAGCACTACGATAGTGTGTTCGGAGGCTGAAACGAGCTAAGATCGCGATTTCGGCACCACAGAGCGAAGCAGTTTTGATCTCGAAAACACCCTGAGTATGCTCACCAAATTTTGTGCGAATCTGAGACTGCAAACGGAGGAGTGTCGACGGCGCCCTAGAAGAAGCAACGACCTGCTCTGATACCAATTGTTGGAGTTAGACGTCTGCGGAAGCACGCGAACAGCACAAGGAAGAGGAAGAAGCTTGGAGCACAACACACAAGACCGAATGTATTACTAGAGAATGTACAAAGATAAGTCGCCCATTAGGGCAATAGGCGTATATACAAGCCGGGGGAAAAAAACCTCCTAAAGAGGGAAAAAAGTGCCCCGGCGGTACTAGAGTGTTCACACACATCACTACCTAAATATATCAACACTCTCGACCGGCCACGTCGTCTAACATGGTATCCAGGAATGGCAACGGAAATGGATCAGGTACAATTGAAGCATTAAGCTTTTGGTAGTCCACACATATCCGCAGTTGTTTGTTTTTCTTCGAAACTATAACAATGGGAGAGATCCATTCTGCGTGCTCAATAGGCACAATAATTCCCACCTTCAACAAGCGATCAAGTTCGGCTTTAACTTGTGCCGCATAGTTAGGATTCATCCTGTAATTGGGTTGTTTGATGGGTCTTGCATCCGGTTTCAGTACCACTCGGTGTTGATAAATCCGCAGGTCCAACCCCTTCATGTCCTTGTAATCCCATGCAAACACATCCGCGAACTCGTGTAGGAGCTTCAACAGGTGCTCCCAAAAAGTCTCGGACAGTCCTTCCTTCATTTTTACTGGTTGTGGGTTGGTTTGATCCCCTAAATTACAGGTGATCAGCTGATCTTCCGGTACATAGAACTGTCGGGGCCTTTCCTCATCGTCTCTGGACTAGAGTAATTGTTGAAGCATCGCCTCATCCAAAGTCTGTTCGGTATTCGACTCGTGCTCTCCGGTCAGCAGTACCACCGTGCAGGCTACCGGACTCCAGTTATCAGCCACCGTTTGTAAATCTACAGTGCCAAGTGCCATCAAGTCTTTATTGGCTCAAAGGAAAGTTTCCTCTTCATCGTCGGAGAGACCATCCGACATGTATACAGGCTCCGCTAAATATGGCCGTGCGTGTAAGTCACAGGGTTTCATGTCGTCTAGCGAGACAATATACTTCCGGTGATTATTTTTAAAGACTAATTCATGCACTGACTAGTCTTGCACTACCTTAGCTTGTTTTAGCCAAGGACATCCAAAAAGAAGATTGTAGTCCAAGCTTGATTCTGGTAAATCTAGCACAACAAAGGTCATTTTCAAAACAGAACCTTGTAGAGTGATCGGAATATCCTACACCAAGCCCACCGGATGGACTCGAGATTGATCAGCCATACATATAAAGAATTGAACAAGTTCAATTTGCGTCCAACCTAGCCGTTTGCAAAGGGTTGTTGTGGCAATGTTGACACCAGATCCTCCATCAATTAAGACTTGTGTGATTTTATGATTTTTGTATCATACCGTAATTAGTGGTACCGTATGGTGCACCGTTGGGTCCAATTTCGGTTGGATTGTGACTGTTGCGGGAGTACTTGAGGGTCCTGGGTGCTGCTAGAACTGTTGATGCACTCCCCGGACCAAAGCCAATAATTGACCCAAGGGTAAGGTAATTGATGCCTTGGACAGAACATCCCACACCGAATCAGTTTTGGCTGTTTCTCGGTTTCCGGTATGGACTCTAGTACCGTATGAGTCAAATTTCGCTTCTCTGGTACCTTCGACAGGATACTTTGCTTCGTCACCGGAAATGGATCAAGGAAAATAGCTTGTTCCTGTGTAGCCCACTTGCTTGCGTTTGTGAATGCCTTCTGTTGTTCATGAATTCCTGGTTCAAAGATCTCCGTAGCTGGCTATAGTAGCTTGCCCGATATTGTTTGTACCGCTACTGCTTGCGTATCCACACGTGAGATATACACAATATTTGCCATCGGATGTTGCCGTTCTTTTTTCTTTTTGTCATACTCCACTACATCTTTGTAGAACCTCCGGATATGCCCTATTTCCCCACATAAATGACATTTAGGAGTTGGATTAGATGTACCTTCTCCTGATGGGCCTGCATTCCATCGAGCTTGACCGAAGTTATTTGTCTGCCCTCCCGATAATTCTTGTATCCCTAGTACTGGGTGTTCCTCATCTGTGGTGGTACGTAATGGCTAGTCGGTTGTCTCTGCTCCTGAATGATGGCATTAACCGCTACTCTGTTCTGTACCTTGGCATTATACGGACAAGTCTCCGTGGTATGATCTGTTATGTGGCAGATGGCACAATACATTTGGTTCAGTGCGCATGTTGAACTGTTGTGCCCTGGGTTTTTGCATTTGGCACAGTAGACTTGTTTCAAAGGGTCCTCGTTAGATTGCCTAGACGCTTTCAGCCACTTCAGATCTTCGGTAAATCCGCCCACTTTGTTCTCTAATTGTAATGCCATAGCAATTACGGCATCTAAAGTCATTCCCCCACACACCTTATGATCATAATCTGCTTCAATTGGGGCTTTAATCCATTGATGAACCATTGTGTGATAACGTCATCTGGTAGGTTAGCATGCGCGGGTCGCAACTGCCTTAGATGTGTTCGAAATAGCGTGGCATAATCTTGTACAGTTTGGTGTGATTTCTGCCTATTGTTCTGCAAGTAGTCAAAAATTTCGGTGGGGTTCTTCTTCAATCGAAATCGTTGTAGAAAGGCATCCTTCACATCATCATACTATCGAAAGTGGTTCAAATCGTATTCGGTTAGCCATCGTGCAGCTTCATTAACCAGGGTTTCCTGGAACACAATAGCTTTGTAGGCAGGGTCTGCTGGGTAGTTCAGAACTGCATAATTTATCCCAAAGGTCCGCACATGCGCATCTGGATCATCCCCCAGAAACCTCCAAATTTTGTGTACGTGACCCCTGCTAGTATCGGACGCGGTGGGATAACCTGTTGCTGCTGATGTTGCAATTGCGGTTGTGGCGGTGTTTGTTGCTCTTGTTGTGAGCCACTCATGGTGCTATTGTTGGTGATGTTGTTGTTACCTGAATCTTGGGGAGATATCTTTTGATCTTCCTGAAATGTATGGTCAACCTGCTCACTTTTCGATCCTAAAATGTCGTTAAACCGTTTGCTTAACTCCAAGTCTATTAGCCCTTCCTCAACTTTGGTGTCGAAATTAGCTAGACTTGCACCGAAAAGTGGTGAACGCAATAAGTGTCCACCGATCAGCACTGCAGTTTCACCGAAAATTCTCACCGGACCAGACTGCACTATTACCGTAAACGTGCTCATCGGATAACACGAACCTATCATCGAAAGTGATCGAATTCTGACTCGATAGTGCATAACTGGCTTCGCACTGCGTCTCTGTACAACCAGAAATCACCGTACTTTCTCCCAAAGGTACCGGACTTGCACCGGAATTCACCGGAATCTCATCATGTACTACCGAACTACCACCGGAATTGCTGTTGGCTTGCTGTACCGAACCTTCTGCAACTGGACTTAATTGTCCTGTACTTCTATCACCAGGGGGTGTTCCTAATAGGTTCGGAACTGCCCAGGGATGTTGATCTCTGCGGTACTTGGGGTATGCTTCACCGGAACGTGTCACCGACATATATCAAAGAATTCTTCGTCAATCTTTAATCTTCGGTGTAAACAACTACTCCATTTCCCATAGACAGCGCCAATGTTAGGTGTTAAAACCTTTTTACTGTTAAGGTTTAATTCACGACTGGGTTCTTGGGATGGTTAGGGGTCTGTAAACAGAGGCCCTATTTATATTTTCCCAAACTACAGATTAAGATTATATGACTTCACTGAATTAAGCGCTAAACATATCATCTTCCAATACTACTCTGAATACGTTCGTTAACGCACTTCCATGTTAGAAGGTTTACCGTGTAACTCCTTCACTTAGCACGTTAATCGAGTTACTCAATACTTCATTAACTTCACTTAATGATTAAACTTAATCAACGAACAGACTCAGTTACACAAAGTTCTGCAACAACGCTCGCTTCCGGCTCCTCGCCTAGACAAACAGTCTGGCGACTCACCCTCTGCATCACGCGACTTCTTTCATTAATCTTGTCAAAGGATACAACGTTGCGCTACGCCTTTTCATTGTGCGTGCGACTTTTCAAGATATATTTTACAAGGAATATAAGCTCCTTTCCGGCGGCTTACAATTGTCACCTCCTACAATCAAGTCATCAACATAAATAGCCACAATCGTGATGCCATCATCACTCGTCCTTGCATATAATGAATGATCTGCATCACACATTGAAAATCCAATGGTGGTCAAATAGTCAGCAATCCTTGCATGCCAATCACGAGGGGCTTTTTTAAGTCCATACAAAGCCTTTTGCAACCTGCAAACATATTCTAGATGCTTTGAATCTTCATATTCTTCTAGTTGGTCCATGTATACTTCTTCCTATAACTTACCATGTAGGAAAGCATTCTTCACATTCATCTGATGCAAACTCCATCCTTTCGCTGCAACAAGTGTTCTGACAATAGACATTTTCGCTACAGGACTAAATGTTTCCTCACAATGAAAGCCATTTTTATGTGCATATCCTTTTGCTACCAATTGTGCTTTGTACCTACTTATGCTACCATCAACATTGTGCTTTACCTTGTAAACCCACTTGTAGCCTATGGGTTTCTTTCCTTGTGACAATGGAACCAGCTTCCATGTATTGTTTCCATAAAGTGCATCCATCTCCTCATCCATAACTTTTTTCCAATATGCATTTCGAATTGCATCTTCAAAACAAGAGGGTTCAACATTTGTATTAAATTTGTCACGTAGGCACAATGATGAGCCATGTAACTGTCATATTTCAATCATTCCACTAAATTTCGCATCCTCCCAAATCTTCTTGGTCATGGATCACTTGTCCTTGTATCATCTACATGTGCCTTTCTTACTCATGGAGTCTTCACAGAGGGCAATTCAAGTTCCTCACCAAGACTCTTTTTTAAATTGCTTGAATCTCCATCAATGTCTTCAAAACCTGTAGATGTTTTACTACCGATAGAAAGCTTTTCTTTACCTTTCTTGGATGTATTTGATGAATTTGTTGGACTGAAATTTCCATGCATTCTTCCACTCCATGGATCTGAGTTGGAACTAGTACTTGGTGATGCATGTGGTCCACTCAAAACTTGAGATTTTGCACTTGATTTTTCAACATTTTCTTTTTAATTTGAGTCAAGATTAAGTCTTCTTTGGCATCTACATAGAAGCTTGACATTTCATCAAACACCACATCTTTGCTTACCTTCACCTATCGTGTGTGTGGGTTATAACATTTATATCCCTTTTTCTCAAAGGAGTATCCAATGAAGATATATTTTTCTATTTTTGGATCAAGCTTCATCCTCAACTCACCTGGAACATGTATATATGCAATATAGCCAAAAACTTTCATATGTGATAAGTTTGGCTTTTTACTTGTGAACTGCTCTTCAGGTGTAACTTGATGTACAACAGCAGTCGGAGTTCTATTCATGATGTATACAACAGTGTGCAGAGCTTGTGCCCAATAACAATGAGACATACTCTTCTTAGCCATCAAGGCTCTTGCTATTTTTGCATTCAACAATGCCATTTTGTTGTGGTGTGTACTTGCATGAAAATTGACATCGAATTCCATGACTTTTTAGAAAGTTGCTGAACTCACTTGACATATAATCACCTCCTCCATCTAATCTTAATGTCTGAATATACCTCGTTGCCTGCTTTTCCACCATAGCTTAAAAATTCTAGAAGTGAGTGAGCACCTCACTCTTCTCTTTCATGAAATATACCCATAGTTTTTGTGCATGCTCATCAATGAAAGTAACATAAAACCTACAACCGTCCATAGATGTGGTCTTTGTAGGACCCCAAACATCTGTATGTACTATTTCTAGCACATTCTCACTATCATGCTTATCATGCGGAAATGATGCTCTTGACTGTTTACCAAATTGACAAGCTGCACATACCCTTTGCATCTCCACAAACTTGAAATTCGGTAGTCCATTGACAATCTCCTTTGACTACATCAATTTTAGCCTCTACAAGTTTGCATGTCTGATTCATTTATGCGAGATCTCTATATCAACAATTACTCCTGCACCTTTTGCAAACATGGCTACATTCATTTCAAGAATTTTCACATTTAAGGTGAACATCCTACCCACTTTGTTTCCTTTGGCAATTAATCTTCCATCCTATTTGTACTCTTCTACATATAACCCATTAGCATTGAACCTGCCTTTTAATCCTTGGTGAACCGTTTGTCCAACAGAAACTAGATTCTTTGTTATATTTGGAACATGTAGCACATCAACAAGATGTTTTACTTCACATATTCCATAGACAATGTTATGTTTCCTCTATGCTCAATAGGGTGTGATGTGTCATCACCTATTTCAACATATCCAGGAACTTGTTGATATATTTAGGTAGTGATGTGTGTGAACACTCTAGGACCGCCGAGGCACTTTTTTCCCTCTTTAGGAGGTTTTTTCCCCCCGGCTTTGTATATATGCCTATTGCCCTAATGGGCTACTTATCTTTGTACATTCTCTAGTAATACATTCAGTATTGTGTGTTGTGCTCCGAGATTCTTCTTCTTGCTTGTGTTGTTCGCGTACTTCCGCACACGTCTAACTCCAACAATTGGTATCAGAGCATATCGCCACTTCATCTAGGGCGTTGTCAACACCTCTCCGGTCGCAGTCTTAGAATCGTACAAATTTTGGCCTCCGATTGCACTATCGTAGCGCTTGTGCGGGCTATTTCGTCTTTTTGTGCCAAAGGTATATACCAGTTTCTGTTCGCTAATTTAAGCATCTCGAAGTCTGCTACAGGTCTAGCAGAATTCATCTTGGCATATCTATTCAACTTTTTGAGATACAATCAATTTTCTGCATCAAGGTATTTTAGTCACTGGCCATGGCTGAAAGCAGTGATGTATTTCGTATGTTGGTTGTTGAGGATAAGTTGGATGGTACCAACTACCCGTTGTGGGCTTATATGATGCGACATGTATTGGTTGCAAAAGGACTATGGAACATTGTACAGGGTGTTGAAAAACGTCCTATCACACTTGCAACTGTTACAACTGCAGGTACAGAAGCTGATGCAAAAGGTGTCGAAGATGATGGTATTCTGCATCATCTTGTTTGTGCTGCAGTTTTTGCTTCACCTACTGCAGAGCAGATTCGTTGGGATGGCAGAGTTGCTCAGGCACATGCATTGATAGCTTTGTCTATCAAACGTGCCATTATTCCTCACATTCGCTCTTGCAGAACAGCTAAGGATGCTTGGGATACACTTACCACATTGTACCAAGTTAGGAATGAGCTTATCTCCAAAAAGAGTTGGAGAGTGAGCACATGAATGAAGGTGATTCTATGGATAGTTTCCTAACAAAGATCAAAGACTTGAAGGAACAGTTGATTTCTGCTGATGACGTTATACCAGATAGCTCACTTATGCAGACCGTTCTGAATGGTCTTCCTGATTCATATCAGAGTTTTGCTTCTACTCTTCGGTTGATGGTGAAAGGCAATCCAAATGCCTTGTCATTTGAGGAGTTAGTCTCTGTTCTATTGCAGGAAGATCAGTCCAGGCAAAACATGTCCATTATGCGAGTTGCAGATCAAGCTTTCCTAGCTGGTCAGAAGGGCAAAGGAAAATGGAGCTCTTCAAGTAGTAAGCAAACAAAGATGAAAAGAAATCAGAAAAGCATAAATTGTTTTGCAAGTACTGTAAAGGAAATGATCATATCATAAAGAACTGTCCTAAACTGGCTGCAAAAGAGGCAAAGAAAAAAGAGGCAGGAATGGTTGTTGCAGAGGCCTCTACTCCAAAAACAGAGTCTGCTAATCTTGTGCAGGAAGAAGAATGGGTTTTTACTATTGTTTGTAGTTTTGACCCATCTTCTCATGAGCAGTGCATGTCTGCAGTAGACTCAGATGTTTGGTACTTTGATAGTGGGGCGACCAAACATATTACCTCACAGCGCAATTTTTTCTCTTCACTCGAGTCTGCCCCCTATAGGGAATACTTTACATGTGCCAACAACTCCTCTTATCCTGTTACGGGAGCTGGTAAGATCATTTTGACTACTATTGATGGTAGTTCTTTCACTTTGTCAGCTGCTTTATTTGTGCCAGGGATCAAAAAGAACCTGTTATCAGTTTCTGCATTAGCCAAGATTGGCTTGGTTGTGAAACTTATTGATGACAGATGTACAATTCATGATCTATCAAATGGCGATGTGATTATTGCTTCTGGCATTTTATGTCGTGGGCTGTATAAGCTCATAGACTATGAAAGATTTGTGAATGATTTGGCATGTGTAGTACATGATTCACAGGCTATGTCAGACGCAAAGCTTTGGCATGCACGCTTTGGTCATTTGAATTTTGCTAGTTTGCTATGCCTGTAGAAATCTGAAATGGTGTCCTCTTTGCCCAAACTTGAGGCACCTGGAAAATATGTTTATGAAGGCTGTATTTTGGGCAAAATGCAACGTTCCTCATTTCCAAAAGATGGTTCAGTTTGGGCTACTCAGAAATTGCAGCTTGTACATAGTGATGTTTGTGGTCCTATGCAGACACCTTCTTTTGGAAATTATCTTTACTTCGTGACTTTCATCAATGATTTTTCAAGGCATGCATAGGTATATCCATTGAAGGCAAAGTCTGAAGTGTTCATGTGCTTGAAACAGTTTTTGGTTTTGGCTGAAAATCTGTCAACATGTAAAATGGGCACCCTCCGTTCTGATCGAGGGGGGCAATATATGTCTTCTGATTTTAATGCATTTTTGGCTGAACGTGGGATAAAACACCAGTGTACAGTGTCGTATACACCTCAACAAAATGGAGTTGCTGAACGAAAGAATAGGTCACTCATGGAGATGGCGAGGTGTATGGTCAAGAGTCAGGCTTTACCACATAGTTTCTGGCTTGAGGTTGTCATGTGTGCAACATATGTACTTAACAAGTGTCCCACTAAAGCAGTGCAGTCTATCACTCCATATGAGGCTTGGCATGATCGCAAGCCATCTGTTGCTCATCTGCATGTTTTTGGTTATTTGGCATATGCATTAGTGCCTGAACAACATCGTAGAAAATTGGATGATAAAGCAGTAAAATGTATTTTTGTTGGGTACAGTTCTGAAAGTAAAGGCTATCGTCTGTATGATCCACAGACTAAACACATTCTAGTTAGCAATGATGTTGTTTTTGTGGAAGATGCTATTCAGCCATTGCTTTCATGTACTAAGGAGACATCTGTTAGCTCCAAAGACATGTATGGTACTTTGCTGCCTCTTTTTACAGGTGGACAGTCTAGTGCTGGTCCTAATGAGGCAACTTCTCAACCTTTGCAGGTTTCAAGTGATGATGTAGATCATTCCATTTCTGATGCAAATTTACATGATGTACTTGTTGATGAGAGAGCTAATATTGAGCAAGCAAAAACTATACCAAAATGGCTGGTGCAGACTTTCCGTGACAGCAAATTAGATGCACCTCTATCATATCGTACTCGTTCAAGCTCTCATAGCACTCCAACAGAACTAGCAACTTTTGCAAACTACTAAACCATTCCGCATGAGTGGTCATGTGATTTGAAGCACTCGAATCAACATACTAGACATTACCATTTGATTTCGAAACATCAGCAGATATCTTATTCATCATATGATGTTTAATCATGAACTTTTCATAATCATCTGCACTCGTGGATGCATAGTTATTTTGCTGCCATCTGTTATTTTGATTTATCAACTTACAATCACGTTCAAAGTGTCCAAGTTTACCACAATTTCAACATCCTTTACTGTCATTACCTGAATCATTTCTTTGGAAGGTTCTATGACCTCTTTGGGTCCCCTTGCCTCGAAACTGCCCTCTTCCTCCTACATGATTCTATTGTTGACCTTGGTCTTGGTTAATGTGTCCTCTTCCACTTCCAAAACCTCTACCTTTGCCTCTTCATCTACTAAAGTAGAAAACCTACTCAGAACTAGGTTTTCCTTGGGGGTTCGAGTCCTCACCAAGATTCTTTTCTTCAATAATCAACATGGACACCAGATTAACAAAATTCAGAATATTTTCCCTAGTCTGAATAGATGTTCTTAACTACTTATATGCTGCTCCTAAACCACAAAGGCACACTTCCGCCTTATCATTATCATCTACATTCATGCCAATAGATGCAAGTGGCTCACATATGCTTTTGATTTTCAGGGTGTAGTCACTTACCGACATGCCCTTTTTCTTTAGTGTATGCAACTTGTTTTTTAGTTGCAATTTTTGTGCCTTTGTATTGCTCTTATACAATGTGCCTTTGTATTGTTACACTTATGTGTTCCTCGAGTAGCTTTGATGTGAACCTTTTCCCTATACATGGGCACTTTTTACTCTAGTGCTGACTAGAGGTTTTTTCCCCATGTTACCACATACTTGATACTCTCATATGTGGTGGTACTTTGTACTTAGGGATATTATTCAGCTCCTACTTCAGTTCAGTTCATCGATCAATAGAGAGAGCTCTTCCAGCCATCGTCTTCTCCGTGTGTCTTGCTGCATTTGTGCTCCTTTGTGTGTGCTTCTTGTGTGTCTCTCGCATTTCTATACACACCCAACAGTGGTATCAGAGCAGGTTAAGCTTCTTCTCAAGTTTCCTTTTTCGCGTCGCGGTGCGCGCGCACTTTAACAGTGCAAATCGACTTTAGAGCATAGAAGTGTAAATTTCAGCAGCCCGAAAACATTTCCATCAGGTGCGTTGGGGTTTTACCCCCATTTCGAAGCCATTCGTGCAATCAGAATCGCCATCAGAGTGACGGTTTATGAGCTGAAATTTCAGCACTCATTTCAGTTTTTGTCGAAGTGAAGATTTTGTCACATTCTTGTTCCTTAGTGAAATGGCGGGCATCAATGACTTGTTTGGCATGCTTCAAGCTGAAGATAAGCTTGATGGGACCAACTATCCAATGTGGTCTTACATGATGAAGCACGTTCTTGTTGCAAAACAACTTTGGAACATAGTGGCAGATGTAAATCAAAGATCGGCAGGTGCTTCTACTTCACAGTCTACTGTCACAGATGGAGCTTCTTCTTCGAGTACAGTGGTTTCTCCTTCTCCACCTACACAAGAGCAGCTTAGATGGGATGGAAAAGATGCTCAAGCTCATGCTTTGATTGCGCTTTCAGTGAAGCGTCATATAGTTCCACATATTCGGTCATGTTCTACATCACGACAGGCATGGGACACTCTTGCTTCTTTGTATGCCGTGCGTAATGAAGCACGTGTTGCATACTTGAGGAAGCAACTTGAGGATGTATGTATGGCTGAAAATGAGTCAGTGGATGTGTATGTGACACGCATCAAGGACTTGAAAGAGCAATTGGCAAACATAGATGAGATCATTCCGGATGCATCACTCATTTCTACATTGTTGAAAGGATTACCGGAATCTTTTCAAAGCTTTGCTACTACACTTCGTTTGGTTGCAAAAGGAAATCCTAATATGTATGCATTTGATGAGGTTGTGTCTCTTCTTTTGCAAAAAGAGCAATCTAGAGTGAATAGGAGTTGTTTGATTGAAGGAACGCAAGCACTTGCTATCTCACAAAAGGGGAAAAGCAAGTATGGTTCAGCTTTGGGTTCATCAAAACCAAAGCCTCAAGCTTCCTCTTCCACTCATTCCTCTAATGATGGTGATTTGCAAAAGAAGAAGAGATGCAAATATTGCCGGAAGGCTGGTCATACTATTGATGAGTGTAGAAAGCTTGCTAAACGCAATGAAAAGAAGAAGGAATCGGGCATGTCTATTGCTAAAAATTCAGCAAATGCAAAGAATGATGAAGCTAACATGGCTCAAGATTTTTGGGCATGTGTTGTTACATGTCATTATGATTCTTCTTTGCGTTCTAAATGTATGGTTGTGAGTGAGGCTGATTCCGATTGGTTCTTTGATAGTGGTGCTTCAAAGCACATAACATCATGCAAAAGATTTTTTGCCTCTTTGAAAGATGCACCTAAAGGAGGACATGTGGTGTGTGCAAACAATGCCTCTTATCCTATCATTGGAGTAGGAGAAATTGAGCTTACGGTTGCAAATGGAGGTGTGATTCTCTTGAAAAATGCATTATATGTGCCCGGTATCAAGAAGCACTTAATTTCAGTTCCGTTGATTGCCAAAGCTGGACTTCATGTACACTTTGTTGATGATAAGTGTATGGTTCATGATTTCAGCAATGGCGATGTTATCGTGATGTCCGGTACATTATGTAATGGTTTGTATCGCATGGATACATACAAGAGGGCTGCCTCGAATGCCTTAGTTGCTCATACTTCTTCCATGGTTGAAATGGAGCTTTGGCATGCTCGTTTTGGTCATTTAAACTTCAATAGTTTGCTCTACTTGCAAAAGAAGGACATTGGCTTGCCTACACTTGAGTCCATTGAAAAGCATGCATGTGAAGGTTGCATTCTTGGAAAAATGCATCGTGCTTCTTTTCCAAAAGATAGTCACACACACACTACAAGAAAATTGCAACTTGTTCATAGTGATGTATGTGGTCCCGTCAAGACTCCATCTTTTGGGAAGCATGTATATTTTGTCACCTTCATTGATGATGCTACTCGCCATACATGGGTGTATCCTATGAAAGCAAAGAATGAGGTATTTTCTTGCTTCAAAGCATTTTTAGCTATGGCTGAAAATTTTTCTTCACAAAAGCTTTTGACTCTACGCACGGATCGTGGTGGTGAATACATGTCACATGAGTTTAATGCTTTTCTTCGTGAAAGAGGTATTTCACACCAATGTACAGTGCCATATACACCTCAAAAAAATGGTGTTGTCGAGCGTAAAAATAGAACTCTACTTGAATTGACACGATGTATGGTTAAAGGAAAGCATCTTCCTCATAAGTTTTGGTTGGAAGCGGTCATGTGTGCAAATTATGTGTTGAATCGCTACCCTACAAAAGCATTGAGAGTCATCACTCCTTATGAAGCTTGGAATGGTCATAAGCCTATGGTTAGTCATATGCGTGTGTTTGGTTGTTTGGCATATGCTCTTGTGCCATCACAACAACGTCACAAACTTGATGACAAGGCAAAGAAATGTATATTTGTTGGTTATAGTGCTGAAAGTAAGGGATATCGGTTGTACCATCCATTGACGAACACAATTATTGTGAGTCAAGATGTGGTATTTGCTGAATATTCAGTTTTCCCTCTACTTGAATGCAAAAAACTGCCAACAGTTAGCTCACAAGATGTGTTCGATACACTCATGCCTTTGTTCCAAAATGGTGCGCTTGACTATGGCCATGTAGACCAGCCAACTGAGGTTCAAAGGGCTGAAAAATTCCAGCCAAACATGGCTGAAAATGCAGAGAATTTCCAGCCAAACATGGCTGAAAAAATTCAACCAAAAATTGCCAAAACTGTTGGAAATTTTCAGCCACATATGGCTGAACATTTGCGTCCAAATATGGCAGAAACTGAGCCCGAAATTCAGCCCACGCATGATGTACATATTGAAGATGTTTTACATAATGAACGCATGTCTATCAAGAGTGCACAATCTATGCCAAAGTGGCTGAAACAAACTTTGCAGGACAGCAAATTGAGTGCACCTTTACTTGGTAGAACAAGATCAAGCTCTCACCATGCATCAAGTAATTTTGTGGATTATTCTCTTATTGCTACAGCATGTAATGAAGAGCCACTTTCTTTTGAAGATGCATGTGACAATCCACAATGGATGAGTGTTATGCAATCAGAAATGGATTCCATACATAGGAATGGTACTTGGGAGTTATGTGAATTGCCAAAAGGAAAGAATGCCATTGGTACAAAGTGGGTTTATAAGATTAAGAGAAAATCTGATGGTAGCATTGATCGCTACAAAGCTAGATTGGTTGCCAAAGGATATGTGCAACAATATGGCATTGACTATGAGGAAACTTTTGCACCTACTTCATGCATGACTACCATTCGTACCGTGGTTGCATTGGCTGCCCATCGAGGTTGGAAAGTGCATCAGTTGGACATAAAAACAGCCTTCTTGAATGGAGATTTGCAAGAAGAGGTTTATGTGAAGCAACCTCCTGGATTTGTTATGAAAGGGAAAGAGCATATGGTTTGTCGCATGCATAAAGCCTTGTATGGTCTCAAGCAAGCTCCACGTGCATGGTATGACAAAATACATAAGCACTTGATTGCTCTTGGCTTCACATGTAGTCCGATTGAAAGCACACTCTATGTACGCAAAAATGGGGCTGATCTTATAGTGCTTGTTCTTTATGTCGATGACATACTCTTGACTGGGTCATGTGATGCAAAACTTGACATTCTTATGGCTGATTTGCAGCATACTTTTGATGTCACTTATCTTGGTATTTTGAGCTACTATCTTGGCATCCAGTTTGTATCCGTTGAGGGGGGAATTGTTATGCATCAAGCAAAGTATGTTGAAAAACTACTTCAGCGTTTTGACTTTGAGGATTGCAAGCCAGTTTCCACACCAATTTAGACAGGATTCAGGTTCTCAGTTGAGGATTCCAGTGATGCATTTGATACTTCTCTTTATCAGCAAGCTGTGGGATGTCTTATATATGCATGCAACACAAGGCCGGATATACAGTATGCAGTTTCCCAGTTGAGTCAATTCATGCATAGCCCTGGCACTAAGCATTGGCAAGTGGTGAAACGTGTGTTTAGATATCTTCGAGGCACTTTGAACTTAGGTCTCTTTTATGGCAGAGATGTCCAGCCATGCTTGCATGCTTTTACAGATAGTGATTGGGTTGGTTGTTATGATACTCG
This sequence comes from Ceratopteris richardii, assembly GCA_020310875.1. Classification (NCBI taxonomy): domain Eukaryota; kingdom Viridiplantae; phylum Streptophyta; class Polypodiopsida; order Polypodiales; family Pteridaceae; genus Ceratopteris; species Ceratopteris richardii. The sequence continues at coordinate 36,019,137 of CM035432.1, read as the reverse complement.
CGTGTCCACTAGTGGTAATTGCTTTTTCCTTGGAGACTCATGCATATCTTGGTTGAGTAAGAAGCAACCTACAGTGGCGACATCGAGTTGTGGAGCTGAGTACAGGGCAGTTTTCACAGCTACAGTGGAGTGTATATGGTTGAGACGCCTATTGATGGATCTTTGCATGGAGATTGATGCTACTACGCATATTCTCACTGATAGTCAGAGTGCTTTGGCTGTTGCAGGAAACCCAGTGTTTCATGCACGGACCAAACATATTGAGGTGCATTATCACTATGTGAGAGAGCGCCTTCATGCAGGAGATATTGATTTGGTATATGTGCCTACACAAGATAATGTGGCAGACATATTCACCAAAGCTCTTCCACGGGAAAAGTTTGAAGCTTTTCGCAAAGCTATAGGCTTATTACCTTGTGGGGGCTGATCTGTCACTCCCTGTATGTGTTCACATCATCCGCTCTAGGGGGGTTTGTTACACTTATGTGTTCCTCGAGTAGCTTTGATGTGAACCTTTTCCCTATACATGGGCACTTTTTACTCTAGTGCTGGCTAGAGGTTTTTTCCCCATGTTACCATATACTTGATACTCTCATATGTGGTGGTACTTTGTACTTAGAGATATTATTCAGCTCCTACTTCAGTTCAGTTCATCAATCAATAGAGAGAGCTATTCCAGCCATCGTCTTCTCCGTGTGTCTTGCTGCGTTTGTGCTCCTTTGTGTCTGCTTCTTGTGTGTCTCTCGCACTTCTACACACACCCAACATGTATTGGTCCCAATCATGCTATCTTGTATGCTAATAGATAGCTAATACATTACCTTTCCTATTCCTTGGTTCCATTCTTCATATGCTCTTAATTGGTCTAGAGTCTGATTCCTCTTTGGTAACTGTGGAGCATTTTCGTTCTCTCCTTTGATGTACTTCTAGTAGTCTTTTCCCATTAGGAAATTCATCATTTTGGATCTCCAAGCATGGAAGTTGTCCTTGTCTAGTTTATCACTCATAAGCTGACTCATTCCATCTACATTTGCCATTTCTGTAGAAATTCACACCACTACAAAAACACTACAAGCAATACTTCGGCTTAAATGCTAAAACACTATGACGTGACAATTCACATGGAATTGCTTGAAATTCTGGATATGAAATACATGAGTGCTTTCGAACAAGATGCAAGTTATAGTTTTGCAAACTGAATAGTTTTTATGGGTCCCACCTTGCGGGCTCGTAATGGAGGTTGAGATGACTCAAAAACTGAAATCTGACAAAAATGACTGACCCTAACGGGTTAACTTTCAAAAATATTTTGATGCCTTCTACTTTCATGCCAATTTTCATAGAAATTTGAGGTCATGTGTGAATCACACTTTCTCCACGCCTTCTCGCGTAGTCTTCACTGTCGGCCTTCTCCATGAGCTCTCTACTGTCACACTAGCTCTGATACCATGTCATGAGGAAGGAGATAAGGAAGAGAGCTCACACACATCAAAGAGGATCACACACATAGATTGAGGCAAGGAAGAATGATCTTCTTATATTACATCAAAGGAATGTACAAGAATGACCTAAAAAACAACAATTCAACAAGTGCAATATATAAACAATAGTACATAACGAAAATCCTAATGTCTTCGAATGAGTGAGCTAGAAAGAAACAATGTTCCATCACTCTTGGTAGATAAATCTAGTAAGGCTCAATGAAGTATCCTTGACATATACATGTCAGAGAAATGAAAAAGTGATACGTGTCATCAAAGTTGATCACATGTGTGAGCTTGATATCTTGACATAAATCTCCTCCAAATGATGCATTTTTTGTTTTTCAAGAAGTCTAGGAGAATAGCTTTGAATCGACACCAAAATCACTTCAATCCAACCTTTGAGCACGAAGTTATGGCTTGGGGATGTCAGCGATGTAGGTGTGGGAAGGTGGGGTGAGAAAAGTGATAGACGGGTTACTTTGGGGCTCAAGAATTCAAAGCAAGAAGCTTGTTCTCATATTTTTTTGATCCCTCTCAAAGTCTACAATCCACAATACATGTACATGTGCTTATTTCCCAATATTTTTCCTACTTCTCCCCCATTTGCTTCTCTAAAATGGCGAAAAAATAGGATTTATTTACCTTCTTCATCATGAAAATATAGTCCTTATTTGCTTCTTCAACTTCGTCAGTAGCTCACCATGAAGTCTTTAATCCCATATACGTGGCAACAACAAAAAATTTGGGTCTATAAGAGGAGTTAAGCAAGGCACTTGTTTTCCCCTTGAAGGGAAGGGTGAAGAGAAAGGAGCTTTGCTCCTCCACCTGCACATTCACAGCCATCGGTCTATGTGAATGTACCCAATTGGGTGTCCTTTGCTTACATGGACTATGTGTGTGCATGTTTGTGTGGTCTCTATTTGGCTATGATAACGGTGTAGTAATTCTATGATGATCCCTCTCTTTTATGCCATAGACGACTTCTAGAACTATAAACTTGGATTTTTGCACGGAAATATATGATGAATTAGCTCCTCACCACCATGCACACGAGGTACATATCTTTCCACTTCCATTCTCATTTAGCTTATCATGGCTCCTCACATTAGTGCCACTTGGCACTCATGTGGGAGCCCATATGTCTAGTAGACTAAGGGAGGATTCACACCTCCCTTCTCTGAGTCCTCACATAACACTTTTGGCTTGAGGCTATTATGTGTGCAACATATGCACTTAACAGGTATCCCACCAAAGAATTGCAGTCTATCACTCCACATGAGGCTTGGCATGGCCAGAAACCATCTATTCATCATCTCGATGTTTTGGTTGTCTTGCATATGCATTATTGTCTGAACAACAACAAAGAAAATTGTATGATAAGGCTGAAAAATGTATTTTTTGTTGAGTATAATTATGAAAGCAAAGGCCATCATCTACATCATCCACAAACTAAATGCATTCTAGTTAGTTTTCATGTTGTTTTTGTGGAAGATGCAATTCAACCCTTACTTTCAGGGTACCAAGGAGACATCGATTAGCTCAAAGGATGTCTATGACACTTTGCTTCCTCTTTTTACAAGTGGATAGTCAAGTGCTAGTCCAAATGAAGCAATTTCTCAGCCTTTTTAGGTTTCAAATGATGATGTAGATCATTCCATTTTTTATGCAATATGATAGCTTACTTCAAACACTTGCAATACCTAAATAACCACTACTTACAACTCTTTGAAGAAGTATTCTTTACTGTATTTTAGGAATGACACTCAAAGTTTTTGGCAAGGTTTCCACATCTCTTACAAGCCGAATCATTATAGTAGAGGTCTCTATGCATGAAATGGTTATCCTCCAAACACCCACCATCTTGCGAGCCATTAAGCAAAACCAACTAATGCTATTTTTGGCAAGGGAGCACTAGGCAAGATACACACCAACCGTTGAGATGGAAAGACAAAGGTTGCATTCTAGATTCATGGGATTTAAGAGGAAAGAGAATGCAGGAAAACCATGATGTTCCATGCATGGAACATCTTGGTATTGTCAAGACCATACAACTAGTCACAATAACATTTTGGTGGCCTAATTTAGCAAGCAACTTCCACACATAATTTTGATAGTGCTTTATACGACAAGTCAACAAAGCAAAAAGGGTTATGACTCCAAGCTAACTACATCCTTTAGATATTCCAAAGCACAAATGGGCATAACTATCCATGGACTTCATAGTTGAGCTACCATTGACACAAAGGATACATGGTGCTATCCTAGTAGCGATGGATAGATTGAGCAAATGGATCACTTCATAACCACACAAGAGACAAATGAAGATCCATAGGTTATAGAGGTTTTTATTAAGGATATCTCCAAATTGCATGGGTTACCAACATCCATAGTGTGAGAACAAGATGCAAAATCTATATATCTTTTTTTGGAAATTTCTCTTGAGAAGCTTAAAGTTTCATCAAAGTCGAGTAATGACAATTATCCATAAATAGATGGTTAGACCAAGAGGGTCAATCGAATACTAGAGGACATATTGAGGGCATATGTGTATGAGAAAAAGACAAATTGAGATAGTTATTTTCCATGAGTCGAGCTCTCTTATAATATTAGACCTCATGAGATGACTAGGATGTCTCCTTTTGAGATTAATTATGGCGTTAATCTTGCCGCTCTAGGACCACAATAATGCCAAAGAAATATCCTACTACTTCATAGTTTCTGGTGACTCTTCGAGCAAGTTTGAAAATAGCTAAAGACAAGATGCAACAAGCACCTTATAGGGATAAAGAATATGTTGATAAGAAGATGTATCATAAAATCTTTGATGAAGGAGATATAAAATCTTTCTTCAAGTGCTATCAAGATCTACTTTGTTATCTATAGGAAAGTGTTGTAAGCTTTCACTAAGGTATTTTGGACCTTGCAAGATAGAATCTTTCTTCAAGAGCTAACAAGATCTACTCCATTATCTATAGGAAGGTGTCATAAGCTTTCACTAAGGTATTTTGAATAGGTATAAAGCTTAGTGATGTTGCTTATAAATTGTAGAATCCATCCAATGTTTCATGTCAATAAACTTATAAAATACATTTCTTGAAATTGTAATCTATTTGAAGGTACTATTTCTTTGTAAGAAAGTGAGAGCACATATAATTCTCCTGATAAGATACTAGATAAGAGACAAAAGCTGCTAAGAAATTGTGTAATCCATGAATATCTAATAACTTTGGAGAGGATTACCACTCAAAAGATTCTACTTGGAAATCATAATATCTGGTTTGCAAGTACTTTCCCTCATTGATAATTGAGAACAATGGTTTTTATGTGTGTGTGTGTGAGAGTGAAAGAGAGAGAGAGAGAGAGAGAGAGAGAGAGAGAGAGAGAGAGAGAGAGAGAGAGAGAGAGAGAATGTTAAATCTTTGACCAAATAGTCCATTGTCTTGTGTGTGTGATACTAACTTAACCAAAGTTCCTATATTGGAATTTATCCTTAAGTTCCTAGATATGTAGTAAAATGAGTGTGCATGATGACCACATGTCCACAATAAACCACCCTAAAAAAGATCTATTTTAGGAAGAAGAGGATGAGAAGGATGGAAAGTGAATAATGCACACATCATCTTTATGTATCCCTAAGAGAGTCTTGAGAGTAAGATTACATGTCCCAATGTGACCCCAACACACACACACACACACTCATATATATATATATATATATATATATATATATATATATATATATATATATATATATATATATATATATATATATATATATATATATATATATATATATACACACACACACACACACACATGCTTATACATATACACAGATACATATACATATGCTTGCCTCATACACATACACATACAAATATATGCATACATTTGCTTTATACATATAACACACACACACACACACACACACACATATATATATATATATATATATATATATATATATATATATATATATATATATATATATATATATATATATAAATACATATACATATGCTTTCCTCAACACATACACATACAAATATATGCATACACTTGCCTTATACATATAAAACACATACACATATGTATGTGTATGAGGCAAGAATATGTATCTGTATGCGTGTATATGTATAATCATTCATATATACACGCATACAGATACATATTCTTGCCTCATACACATACAAATATATGCATACACTTGCCGTATACATATAATACACATATATATGCTCATACATAAACACATATAACCATATGCATACGCTTGCCTTATACATATACTACATACACATACATATAGGTGCGTAGGTCATATCCTACGGTAGAGAAAAAAGCTCCCTTCACGGGGAACTTAAAGGTGGATTAGGGTTCATCGATCTTCTTTTCTGTTGGTGCAAGTAGGGGAAGAGCAAATCGTCGAGTGAGGAGGAGACAGTAGGCTACTATGGTGCTCAAGTAAGTCGTCTGCTTCTCTACGGAATCGGAGAGAAATGCGTCCTTGGCTAACATATTGCCTAATCATGTATCAGGACCGAAGTATGCCGTTTCAGCGGCGCAAAGATCTATCCTGGCCGGGGCATTCGTTTTATCAGAGCTGATTCTCAAGTGAGCGTGCCGCACTCTCTAAAACCTTTGTGTGACTGTTTTTTCCTAGTGGTTCCATTGTTTATAGCAGGGGATTTCCCGTATGAAGTGGTACTCATAGTCCTGTATTGTTGTGTGTTCTTTCTTGCATGTGATATAACTTGTGGTGGATCTTGCTATAATGAGGTCAACGCCTTGACGTATGTTTCGCTGCATAAGGCCCCATTGAGTACATTAGTTGCGCCTTTGAGCAGGACTCATGGGTGCATTTTATGTATCGCTTATTTTGTTAGTGTGACGATATATGTGTCTTTATGTGCATCATTATTCTTCGTACCTTTTATTTTGAGTGTCCTGAGGACGACTGAGGGATCTGTCACGGATCAGGGATTACTTGATTTGTCGACAGTGTATTGTAAATGTAACTCTTGTTGTTTCTTTTGGGGTACAATAGTATTATTAGTCTGGGCAATTCTCTTGTCAAGGGGTATTTTGTTTTTCCTTTTTTAATGTCTTGCATTGATGTCACCCCATTGAGGAATGTTTAGAATATCTCTGTACCTTGCCCAGCTGGAAGTCTGGATGAAGGCTTGTCATATTTTCTATGTGATATACTTTAGTATTTGAATGGATCTTTAATGCATGATGTGCATGCTAATGGTTGCTTCTCTGATTATTTAATATTTGTAGAAACATGTTATTTCTCATGTAGTGATCATGTTTTAATGTAAGTGTTTTTGCTGTATGATATTCTAAGTGACTTTACTGTTTAATGTGTGACATGATCTTACCGTTCAAGTGGCATGTCATCAAGTATGAAGATGTCTTCTCTTTTTTTTTTTCCCCCTCGATTTTTGTTCCCAGCAATGTAGTAAAATTCACTAGCAGAAATATTTCAAGGATTGGAACGTGCACATGATGTGAAAGATTAGGGACATCAGTACCCTGTTTGGGTGATGATGATATGCTAATATGGGAATCTCTCTGATGCACCTTGTCGAAATTGAAATTCTGCTGGTGGTATTGTTTGAGATATTCGATGTATCTCTCATGCATGATATCTTGACAGCCTTTCTAATCATATACAATGCTTCTTCGTCATGTCATAATTATGTTTTGAAACCGGAGATTCTACTGTATGGTATATGATGGTTACTTTGTTCAAGCTCATGCTATTGAGCACGAATATGCCTGTCCTTTTCTTTGACATATTGTCAATGTAACGAACTCCACTTGCAGAATATTTTCAAGGTTTGAAATGTGCACATATACGAAAAGAAATAGGGACATCAGTACCCTGTTGTGTTGGTGATGATATGATAGTATGGGAACCTCTGTTAACACCTAGTGTGAATGGAAATTTACCAAGTGATTTGTAGTTTTGTTTGAGATACGATATGTATGCTGGTGAAATGTAACTGTTTGGTATGACGTGCCATAATTGGATTGCTTTTTGATCAATTGAGATTGATCTTTACGTTTTCTCTTGTAATGTATGACTTACGTTAAGGAATAAGAGCTATATTTTTATGATATGATATCTATTGCCTGCATTTTGACATTTTGGATTGATGTTTGTACATATTCATGAATTGGTTGTGTCTCTGTTATTTCTCATGTAGTGATTATGTTCTGATGATGAAGATTTTTCTGCATAATATGCTAGGATGTCTTGCAATTGGAATTACATGCCAATGAGCATGAATGTCTTTTGTTCTTAAATATTGTTTTTTGCAACATTGTAGCAAAATTCATTAGCAGAATACATTTATGGATTGAGACGTGCACATGATGTGAAAAGATTAGGGACATCTGTACCCTGTCAGGGTGATGATGATATGCTAATATGGGAATCTCTCTGATGCACCTCATGTTAATGGAAATATGCTGGTTGGTATTGTTTAGGATATGTGGTATACTTAGTTTCTGATTGAGTCTTTCTTCTATGGTATGCATGCTCTTGATTACCTTTTCTGATTATATAACATGTGTGTTTTCTATTCTATGTCATGTAATAATTATGTTTTGATAGAGGAGATTCAACTGTATGCTAGATGACGGTTGCAGTTCATGACAAAATCCATTTTGCAGAATATATTCAAGAATTTAATTGTGTATTGTGAAAAGGGATGGGGACTACAGGACGTTGTTGCGCTGGTGATGATATGTCTGTTTTGTGGCAGCAGTAAGCTAGTGTAGGTGTTTTGTGACAATGCACCATAAACAGAAGAGACATTGCCTTTTTACTGTACTGGAGTTTGAACAGATGATGTTTGAGATGAGGTGTATGGAGTGAAATGCTATATAATGCCTGATTCAGATACTCCATAATATCATGCATTTTTTGAATTTTATTTTTCTATCATTTTGCTGTAGGTTTAGTTTACATGGCAGAATGCTGCGGATGAAGTGTATGCCCTGTAGTTTTGCTTGACCTGTTTATTTGACTGGGTCACTGGCATCCTTGTTTGATTGCTATTGGAGTTTTAGTGGCCAGTACAACTATATGTCCTAACCTTGACATCAAGGTGCTCTGATATTTAATGGAACATGTGATTGTGAAGTAGGTTTGTATCTATTTTTGGGTCATGCTTATGATGCTTGCATTAAAAATTGTTAATGATTTACTGGCTGATATATCTGTGATTGCTTGTTGAATTCTAGTCGTGAAATATTGCAGGAACAATATCCTGACCTATTTGAATGTGCATGACATTTGTAGGTTTTTCTGTTCCTCAATTCAAAGTGCAAAAGGTATTTTCACAACAGGCTGAAACCCTCTAAGCTCACATGGACTGCTCTGTACAGGAAGCAGCATAAGAAGGTATTATAGAGCAACTTGCAGTGATGCTGTATGTCTGTATGTATATAGTCAATCTACTCCAGAATTTCAGTAATTGACAATCTCATTTATACTGTCTTTGTTGCATTCAGTATTGTTGTACGTATCCAGCAGCCATTACAAAGAAGAATTCTGATGTTATGAGAAGTTTATTGCATGTTTACTAAACTCATGATGGGAAAATACTGTTTTAGGATGCTCATGCTGAAACAGTGAAACGTAGGAGAAAGCACACAACCAAGACATACTCTCGTTCTATTGTTGGTGCCTCACTTGATGTTATTCAGAAGAAGAGGACAGAGAAGTCTGAAGTTCGTGCAGCTGCTCGTGAAGCTGCACTGAGGTGAGTCATAATGTTGTGCAGTTTTGTGACAGAAAAGGGTTGTTTAGGTCTGCTCTGCAGCTAATGATGCTCACGTTTTGGTCTGTTGTAGGGAGATAAAGGAAAGGATTAAGAAGACTAAGGATGAAAAGAAGGCAAAGAAGATTGAGACCATGGCTAAAGCTTCCAAAGCTATTCCCAAGGGTGCTCTGGGTAAAGGAGCAGCGTCGAAGGGTCCTAAGCTTGGTGGCGGTGGTGGGAAAAGATGATCTTATTTCCTTCATGATTAATACACGGGAATTTCAGAAATATTGCTGAGTTTCCATTTTTGGCCTTCGTTTGAATGGTCTGGGAAGGCCTGAAGTCGGGAAAATTTTGGCAGATTATGGTATATGCTATTAGTTTTCTTTGGTTCTTTATGCAGAAAGGGTCAAGTCTTATGCCTAAACATGCAATGTAATTTTTGTTCTCTTAGTATTCAGTGTCTTATTATATGTTTGTGATTTTTTTTATGTTTCTTGCATTGTTGATGTGCATGCCAAGTAATTGTTTCAGTGTGCTGACTGGAGAATTAAACATTGAAAGTAGATTTTGTTTTTTCCTTGAAGTAGATTTTGTTTTTTTCTTATAAACTATGGGCTTCAGGGTATAATAGATGAGTATTGCCATATCCATTCATTCATCTACCAAAAGTTTGCCTGTATTTTACCTATAGATGAGTATTGCCATATCCATTCATTCATCTACCAAAAGTTTGCCTGTATTTTACCTGTTGGTGCCAGGGAAAGACAATTTGGTTTTTGAAGTTCATGTTCGTTTGAACTTTTGTGAAGAGTGTGTTCGACCAAAGAAGGCAGCTTTTTGTATCTGGTATGCTGTAATTTATAGATATGTAAATTATAAACACTCTTTGGGTGTCAAGCCATCATGGTCAAGATGGGCAAGTTTTGAATTAATGCTATTTGGTAGAAGTATCAGAAATGTACATATGATTAGAATGGTTTTCATATGATACAGATTCTTGTGACAGCCTCTATCCTCGGATATTCAACATTTGTTGATCGTAGTTTGCATCTCCCCTATTGTTGGTGAAATGGTTGAAGTTAGAAACTTAGCTTTTTCTTTTTTTTTTTATTCACAGAATTTTCTACATACTGTTTGTAGTAAAACTTGTAATATTCAACGAATTTTATCACTCTCATTCTACTAGTGGTATCTCTTTTATTATCTTGAGCGATTTTAGTGAGAAAAGAAGATGCAGAGTTTATTCCTCTTGTATATTTTTGAGTACATCTAGTTTTCAAAGTTAGACGACCTTCAATAGATCTTTTCCTTCGACGTGCTCCTGTCTGCATTCCAAAGCGAAGTTTATATAGCCTATGCCAATTATTAAAGCGAAATGGAGTTTTGAACACTTGGTATTTGAACTTTCTGCTCTGGTTGGGCATGGTTTAAGGGGTAGCTACACCTCATCTTCCTGAGCAGCAGTAACAGTACTTGTATAATTGACTTTTTGCCTTATCATAATATCACCTATACCCCTGACAATGATTGTCCACTGGCATTCAAATAGTTTCAATCAGTGGACATCACATCACTATTTGAAGAACGGTACTTTGTTTGGTAGATTTGTAGTTCCATGAGTCTTCGGTTGGTAGGTCTGCAATTCCATGAGCATTTTACTATTTTGTATGTGGGTGTTCTGCATGATACCATCTCGTGGCCTGCAAACAGTTGGTTTCGATTTAGACCTGGCGTCCATTTGTGGTGTTATCTGCTCAGGATTCATTGTGCGTCCATTTGTGGTGTTATCTGCTCAGGATTCATTGTATTCTAGAGATCATCTTTTTAGTGTCACCTATCAAAAAATTCATATTTCTCTAAGATAGTTCCAATCCAGTGAACCTATTTCCTTTTGGGAAACTATTCAGTTAGTCAACTTCCACGATCTAGTCTTTACAGTGCACAATCAGGGCCAGTCTACAAATAATATATTTACATATTCATCTTATTTTAGAGATCTAATGTTCTCGAATTGTCCGACTCTATTAACTTTCTTGTCCGACTCTATTAACTTTCTTGTCCGACTCTATTAACTTTCTTCTTGTCCTATTCTGTTTAACATTTCAAACCCTTCGCTGGGTTCATTGTGTGGTGTAATTATAAGCTCATTTGAGGGCGTGACTTGTTGAATTTGGCAAGTTTTACTAGAGCCTAACATGGACACATTGCAATCGCTGCTTGAAAGAATTGAAGTTTTTGTTTTGATCTCTCCATTGTGAGGTTTACAGGTGTGACATGCCACATTCATTTGGTTCGGGTTTTAGTCCAGTGGGTCTTGTGGTGTCTGAAAGATCGAGGAACTCATTCCTTTCTGCATGAATGACTTGAGCTTGACCTACAGAATGACTTGAGCTTGCCGACTTAGATTTAAAATCTATACGAAGAGTGAAATACAGATCATAATATAAGAGACAACTCCACATTAGCGAAATGGGACCAAAGTGAAGCAAACTACTGAGTAGATGAGCAACTTATGGTAATGATTGTTTGGTGGTACGTAAACCTAGTATTCACATGCGTGACAATATGGAAGTGTTAAAATACAATAATTCTCCTATAATAACTTGTGCCATATTCTTTGTTATTTCCCTCGATACATTTCTACTAAGCAATTTTAAGGAGTTTCATTTAGTTCTAAGAACGAAATATAATGGTGTCGGAGTTTGAGGTTTGCAAAAGCACAAGGAAGAAGCTTGGAGCAAGAGACAATATTGAATGTATTGCCAAGTGAATGTACAAAAGATCAGGAAACCCATTAGGACTATAGATGTATATACAAGGCAAGGAAAGGAACCTCCTAGGGAAAAAGTAGCTCTAAGGTCCAAGTGTGTTCACACATATCACTATCAAAATATATAAACAAATCTGCCTTTTGGGAGTGATGCGGCTAACAAGAAGCTGGCACTCATTTATATAGAGGTAAACCTCTTGTGAAAAGGTTTGCAATGTTCTTTTGTGTGGGATCAGGTGCTAGACTTATCTCTTTGTGCCTTGAAGGTTGATCGAGACCTTAATAAATCAGAAGACGTTTGAGCCATGCACACTCAACAATTGTGAAAGTTTCCCGAACTCACAATTGGAAGTAGCCACAATAGGATTCTTCTTACTCAACCAAGATATGCATGAGCTACCAAGCATGAAGAAAAAACCACTAGTGGACACGAGCGTCATAGCAACCAATGTAGAGTATAAAAAAGCATGTAAATCTGGTGGTAGTGATTCCCCCTTGGGATAAAATAATCTAAGTAGTTGAGTACTAGTCAAGAAACGAAAGATACACTCAAGTGCTTGTCAATGCTTGACAACTAGGCAATGCATAAACATGCTCATTTGAGAGAGAACAAACCAAATATCAAGCCGAGTTATGCACTAGTAAATCAAACATCCAACAGCTTGTCGATAGAGAACAACATCAAAAGCATCTCCAACATGGAAATTCAATCATAAACTTTTTTCCATAGGAGTGGCTATAGGTTTACAATCTTCAAGGTCAAAGCGTTACAATAGTGTCAATATTTTGTTTGACACAATTATTTTACCATCCACTTGCATAAATTGAATGCCCAAACAATGATGCAAATGTCTCGAATTTGACATTTCAAAAGAGGCAAAATCAGTCTTAAAATTATCAATATATTTCTCTTTAGGACAAACGAGCAACATGTAATCAAGATAGATAACAATTATCAAAAGCACATCATTTGCAATTTCGACATATAAGGTGCTCTCAGTTGGACTACTTTTTCATACCAAGCATGTGGTGCTTGTTTCAAGCCATATTGTCTTTTTCAAGCCATAAAATCATGTGGTTGAAATACGTACTCTTCATGCAAGTCATCATTCAAAAATGCGAGTTTCATGTCCAATTGATGTAGATTTGAATCATGATGCATTGCACGTGCATATATGCTATGAATGGTAGTCATTCGATATGTGGGTGTGAGGGTTTCATAAAAATCAATGCCTCTTTCTTGGGCATAAGCTTTTGCAACAAGCCTAGCCTTGTACCTTTCAACTGTTCCATCATGCTTATGCTTACTCATTTAGTGTCGATGGTCCCTTTCCTTGAAAGCAAATCACGTAAAGATCAAGTATCATTCTTCATAATAACATCATATTTTGATTGCATAGTAATCATCTATTTTTTTGAATTTTTTACTTCATTAAATGAAACATCTCCCAAAATGGTCAAGCATGATATGACATGATACCATAAACACGTGGACCCATACTAAAGAGCTATCTTTGCCAACCATCCTTTGTGCATGGACCTATACAATCCAATCAAACTAATGGAACTATCCTTCTTGAAACCCACAAAGTGAGTACGTGATACGAATGGTGATAAATTCACCCATCACATTCTCAATTGGAAGAATAAATCTTCCATAAACTATGAAAGATAACTCCGAGTCCTTAGGATATGTCAACTAAGAGCTCTCTTGTGATCTGGTGAGACATGCTACCATGAATGATGTGTCCTTTTCTCACTGGCCATAGAAGAAAAGTGCTCAAAGGAAGTTGTTTCCACTATCCTATATCGATGGAACCTTCTTCCAATTCATGATGTCATACTTGCACTAAACCATATATATATATATATATATATATAAAATGAAATATGTAGGTGGATTCTAATGAATTCTAAATCCTCAAGTCATATTGGTGGACTCAAATGGCTCCTATATCTTCAAACTAGTATAGTTTGATTCTAGTCAACATGTGATAATGGATAGCCCTTTTTGTTCCAAACTAACTTGTTCCTAGGTACCATGACTAGGGTTAAATACCTCTTTGTAGATCCCAACATACATATATATGTTGGGTACCCCAAATATTTTTGACTAAGGGATCTATGCTCTATATCATAGAGCTAGTGTCGTGACTATGGCCTTCCTAACCATCATTCGAACCACATAAGCACCGGTTGATGTTTTCTCATGAAACCCATCTCTATGATCTTGTCTGATTGGTGTCCTTAGTAGTGTAGCAGAAATACTTCACTACTTAAGTGATGTGCATGAGTGAAACTAGTCACTCTTTGGGTATTCCTCCTAATACCCCATAGTTTCTTGATCATATGGTGAGACTCTTTTGAAGGTAAGCAAACCTTTAGTACATTGGAGATTATCATAAAAATATATCCCATGCCTACATGCAGCTTCCTAAAACCTATAAGATTGCTTTGCCACATTCCTACTAGTGAAGGTATAACTCCTTTCCCTTAGCAATTCTGTGGTGTAAATCCATGAGGATTATGTATAGGGATCTTATTACAAATGAAGTCGTCTTATCTATGATGCTTTGGTGGTCCTACATCCATCAAGTACATGCGTATAAGCATGTTTGCACTTTATTGATGTTTGCAGAGAAGTCATGTTACCATGCCATATAATTAATGTGTATATAACGCCATGAGGTGGAAAAATTTTGACAGCATTTCCTCAAGGAAATGGAGTCCCCAAAAAAATTTAACCATAGAATCAAGCATAAGACCTTGCGGATCAATGGCACACAGGCCATCCAATATAATATAGGGCTTGGCAAGCCCACGACGTGCACGCCATATACTCAAATATGAACTCCTGAACCTACAAAAATATAAAATTCTAGCAAGCACATTTTGCTTGCATAGCCTTGTACTTCCTACAATTATCTGTCTTGCAAATCATCAAAAGTGTACACCTAGCAAGTTGATCCATACTTTTAGAATTAAAAAAATGACCAACTTTGATGTATGCATTCCAATCTATGCATGTACGTATAGAACATGCCATAACATAAAGTAAAATGCTTGAAAATATAAACCATAAGTCCTTGAGTGGTTTGATATTGGAATTGCATGAATCCATTCCTTCTTGATATGCCTCAAAACTTTTGCACCTTCCTCTTCAGATCCTAAAACAAGCTTTGAAGTGTCCAAGAATATCGGATCACTTCCGAAAACCTCATGTAGAGTCAAATGATTACCAAAAGTAATATAAATATGCCAAAAAATGCATGTGTAATCCATCTCTAAATCTGAAAAAACTTTTTTAGGACCTGTAAATAGTCATAAATAAAACATACATAATGTGCAAGTGGGTCAAAGTGAATTTCTTCAATCGCCTTCTCGGTTTGTAAGATATGACTCCTAGAAGGAGTTGTTGAAAATTATTTAGAACTTTTACACCGACATAGACCTGGCAAAATACATAATTTCCAAAATTTCTTTTCATAATCAAAAAGCTAAATCTTGTGCTCTTCTAAATAAGCCATAACACGTCCAATTTGGAGTCTTCTAGCCCAAGAGATGTCCTCTTGAAGTGTGACATGCCAAACTTGTGGACTAGTGGAGGGGCTAGAAAAAGTGTGAATATGATTTTTGAAGTACCCAAAACCATTCTTCCATCAAGGAAATCTTATATTTCTCTCCATAACCTTAGAGAGTAATATATGAAGATGCTTTGGCATATTTTTACCTTTCCAAATGCTCCCTTCTTGCATGCTAATTTGCTCCCCAAAAGAGGCTCAAACCAAGATTTTTAACTTTCACATAAAAAGTTAGATGAGAGATTTTAACAAGCTTTTAATCCACTCTTCATATGGTTTTTCCTTGGATTTTCTAATTCCCTATGGTAACATAAATACCATAATTCATGTATGTGTGCACTAATCCATGGGAAGCCTCTTAGATGAGCTCTTTTCTTGCTCCTAAAAGTGGAGATTTGCTAAAATTAGTATCTGAATTTTTTTTCCCAAAAGCTGGGGAAGGGGGTCTTTGAGGAAGTAAAAATCCTCCTTAACTTATCATTTTCATGAATGTAATGATTCCATAGGTATTTTCATATAAATACTCTCAGTACATATACTTTTTCCCACCAATCCATACCTAATGCACCTCTTTTTTCCTCTCTCAAAATGGGAACTTATTAAATTTAGGTGTTGGAATTTTCCCTTAAACAGTAATGGAAGTGTTGGAGTTTGAGGTGTGTGGAAGCACGTGAACAACACAAGGAAGAAGAAGAAGCTTGGAGCACAATACACAATATTGAATGTATTACTACTAGAATGTACAAAGATAAGTGACCCATTAGGGCAATATGCATATATACAAGCGGAGGGAAAAAAACCTCCTAAAGAGAGAAAAAAGTGCCCCGGCGGTCCTAGTGTGTTCACACACATCACCACCTAAATATATCAACAAATCCTCCTTGAGAGTGATGCGGTGAACAAGGTGGTTGCACTCATGTATAAGGAAGTGCCAAGCTATGTGGAATCAATCCACAAAAGGAAGTAAGCCCGAAGCTTTGCGGAAAGCTTCAAACTTCTCCCTAAGAAGAACCTTTGTAAAAAGCTCTGCAATGTTCTCTTGCGTGTGCACATATGTCAAGTTGATCTCTCCAACAGAGAACCTCTCCTTGACATAATGATAATGCACCTCAATGTGCTTAGTGCAAGCATGGACCATAGGGTTCCTCGCAACTGTCAATGCACTCTCACTGTCAGTGAAGATGGTGGTGGTAGAAGACTTACCAACACCCAAATCATCCATAAGGCGTATGAGCCACACACTCAATAGTCGCTGTGAAAGCTTCCCTATACTCAACCTTACAACTGGAGGTGGCCACAACAGGCTGCTTCTTGCTCAACCAAGATATACGTGAGCTACCAAGCATGAAGCAAAAGCCTCTAGTGGACACATCATAGCAACCAGCCTAGTCAGAGTTAGAAAAAGCATGTAAATTTGGTGGTAGTAATCCCCTCTTGAGATAAAACAATCGAAATAGCCAGGTACCACTCAAGTAGTGAAAGATGTGCTTAGATGCCTACCAATGCTTGACACCTTGGTAATGCATAAACCTGCTCATATGTGAGACAACAGACTGAATCTCTGGCCTAGTAATGAATAAGTACATCAAACATCCATTAGCCTATTGATAGAGAACAACATCAAATGCATCTCCAACATCATGAAGACTCAATCATAAACCTGTCTCCATAGGAGTGGCAATATGTTTGCAGTCTTGAAGGTCAAAACATTGCAATAATGTGCCAATATATTTCGTTTGATGCAAAGCTATTCCGCCATCAACTTGCATAAATTGAATACCCAAATAATGATGCAAACACCCCAAATCAGACATCTCAAATGAGGCATGCAAATCAGCCTTGAAATCAACTTGAGTAGCATGTCATCAATATACACAACAATGATCCGAAGCACATCATTTGCATGCTTAATATATAAGGTGCTCTCAGTTGGACTATTCTCAAAACCATGTGCAATGAAATAGACATGCATCTTTTCATACCAAGCACGTGATGCTTGCTTTAAACCATATAATGCCTTGTTTAACTTGCACACTTGGTTTTCATGCCCTTTCTACACAAAGCCACCGGGCTTAAAAACATACACTCTTTATGCAAGTCACCATTTAGAAATGCAGTTTAATGTCCAATTGATGTACATTCCAACCATGATGAGTTGCAAGTGCACATATGCTACAAACAGTAGTCATTCGGCATGTAGGTGCAAAGGTCTCATCAAAATCACTGCCTCTTTCCTTTGCATAACCCTTTGAAACAAGCCTAGCCTTATACTTGTCAATTGTTCCATCAGGTTTACACTTCAGCTTGTATACCCACTTAGTCCCAATGGACTTCTTGCAAGGAGGAAAATCACATAAAGGCCAAGTACCATTTTTCATGATAGCATCATATTTTGATTGCATAGCAACCATCCAATTTTCAAAATTTTGTGCTTCATAAAATGAAACACGCTCATTCTCATCACAGAGACTAGAGGCAGCCATAACATAACTATCTTATGCAAAAAAGAGCACTATGAGAGCGTGAACGAGTATCGTATGACATAGGTGAATTTAATCTGCTGTCATGCAAAGTCTACACCAACCATTTTGGCATAGTTTTTGCCTCCAATATCAGCTCTCTCATCAACAAGTGCATCATGTAAACCTGCATCAGAAATGGAATGATTTGCATCATCACATGAAACTTGTAAAGGCTAAAATGTTGCCTTATTAGGACCAGCATTAGACTATCAACCTGTAAAAAGAGGCAGCAAAGTCTCATACATGTCTTTGGAGCTAACTGATGTCTCCTTAGTACATGAAAGTAATGATTGAATAGCATCTTCCACAAAAACATCACAGCTAACCAAAATGCATTTAGTCTGTGGATGATATGGACGATATTCTTTGCTTTTAGAATTGTACCCAATAAAAATACATTTCATTGCTTTATCATCCGATTTCATGCGATATTGTTCAAGCACTAATGCATATGCCAAACAACCAAAAACATGTAGATGAGCAACAAATGCCTTGCAACCATGCCAAGCCTCATATGGAGTGATAGACTGTAGTGCTTTATGTTGAGCTCTAACGACTTATCATTAACTATTGAGCTCTTGTACTACTTGTTAAGATGGTGAGTGAGCTTAACTAGCTAAAGCTCAACTGCGGAATTCACCACGCCACAAGAACTAAGCTAGAGTGATATTAGAACACCTCTATAATCATCAGTAGCTTAGCAAACTTCCTGAAACTGGAAACTTTACAACTGTGTTCTGAACTCACCTGAATTTCATCGGAACTTCACCGAACTGTCACCGGAATGTCACCGTAATTGTAGTTACTTCAAATGATTGTAGATGAAGTAAGGAAGTTATACCTGAGCTTCCTTTAGTAAATGAACTCTTTTTGAAGTTTAACAAAAAACTTCACCAGTTCTGGATGTCTTTACTTTCAGACACAGTACTGTGCGTACTTGTCCCATTTTACAGAAGTCTTTTGATCAACTTATAGTTGAGACTATTGGCTTCAAGATGAGCTACCTCTCATAAATAACTTTACACTACGTTGTGAGATCTAACTTGTAGATGTACCGGAAAAACATTTACTGAGAAAACTGTAACTAATAACTAACTTTCACAGTAACATGAAATCATTCAGATTTCTTCACATACGAAGAATGCACTCAAACTTCCACATGAACATGTGTTTTCTATTAGAGAAGATGTGTACAAAAATAGCTTGGCCTCACTTTGCTCATAGCTATGGAAAACTCTCCTACTTTGAGTAGTTATTCCTTACCATCTCTCTCAGATGAATACCCGACAGTTCAGGTTCTATTATTCATCTCTACATACGCAATCTCTGGCGTCTTCTATATTACTATCCTCAGTTTCTATATGCGCTATTCTATTCCGGTTATATGTGCTCTCTCCGCTCCCTTCTTCATTCTCTGTATTATGATCTTCTACCTCATATATATGCATTTTGTTCGGAGATTCAAAACTCGTATTTCTGGAAGTTTCTATGAACTATATTACAGTCGTGAATTTGTCCCTTCACTAAGGCTTTGATTTTTTCGGAATGCTTTGTTTCTGCTTCTCTTCGTCTTTCTTCGTCTTTATGTCTGTCTGTATGTCAAATTTGTGAGTGATTCTTCAACAGCTCCCCCTCAATCACTAATTTGCATTCCCTGATCTTTGATATATTCTTCTTTTCTTTTATACCTACCATTTCTTTGAATCTGCTTGTCTTTACTCCATCTAAGCTCTTTGTCAAAATATCTGCTATCTGATCTTTTGTAGATGTGTATACTATTTCAATCTCTTTTTCCATTACCTTTTCTCTCATGACATTGAATCTCTATGTGTTTTGTTCTTGCATGAAATACTGGATTTGCTGCAAGATACAACGAGCTCATATTATCTCCATGTATGATAGGTGTACCTTGATCAATACCCATGCTTTTGAACAAGGTCTGCATCCATATCACTTCTTTAGCTGCTTCCACAAGTCCTTTATATTCTGCTTCTGTTGACGATAAAGCCACTGTGTGTTGCTTCTTTGAACACCAGCTTACAAGCTTATCTCCTAGGTATATCATATACCCATGTGTTGATCTTCTGTCATCTCCTCCTTCTTTTATAGTTATTTTGATATATCTAAGAACTCTTTGTCCTGCAACCCAATGTTGATCCTTCGGACAATGCATGAACTGTGATAGAACTCCCACTGCATAACTGAGATCAGGTCTTGTTAGTGTAGCATAAATTAAGCTTCCCACTAATGAATGATACTTCCTCATATCTTTAAACTCTGCACCACCATATTTGCTGAGTTTATGATTTGCTTCAAGCGGTGTTGAAGCTTCTCTGCAATTCTCTATGTTAAACTTCTTCAGTAAGTTTAGGAGATACCTTTCTTGCGAAACATATACATCATGATTTGTATATGTGACTTCCATTCCAAGAAAGTATGATAACTTTCCTAGGTCACTGATCTTGAACTCTTTTTCAAGTAATCTTTTTACCTCCTTGATTCCTTCATCTGAGGTTCCTGTGATTATTATGTCATCTACATAAATACAAATGTAGATCATACCTTCATCTGTTTTCTTAATGAGTAGACTTGCATCAGCCTTTGAGCTTCGGTATCCAAGGTCATTGAGATACTTCACAAGTCTGTAATTCCAAGCTCTTGGAGTTTGCTTCAATCCATAGAGAGCTCTTCTTAATCTGCAAACATGATCTGGGTAACTGGAACTTACAAACCCTTCAGGTTGTTCCATGTAAACCTCATCTGATATATATCCATTCAGAAATGCATTCTTTATAGCTTCCATCCTTTTGATGCTGCTATAGCAATCAATGTCCTTATGGTTGACATCTTTGCCACCGGACTAAACGTCTCATCATAATCTATGCCATGTGTGTGAGCATAGCCTTTGACCGCCAGTCTAGCTTTGTATCTGGCTATCCTTCCATATGCAAGTTTCTTAACTTTGTAAACCCATTTATTTCCAATCACTTTCTTACCATTTGGTTTTGGAACAAGATCCCAAGTCTTGATCTCCTCAAGCGCTTTATACTCCTCCTTCATTGCTTCTTCCCATTGTTTCTTACCTTTTTCTTCATTGTAATTCTGAGGTTCTTCATCTTCCTTTACTAAGTAAGCATAGTTTTTCTGAGTCAAAGAAGAAGTGTCATAGGAATACCTTGTTGGTTGTTTCCTTACTCTGTTTGACCTTCTTAGCTCATATTCTTCATGTGTATCTGAATACACATCTTCATCAAATCTTGGTCCATCTTCGTTTCTCATAGTTGATCCGATCCTGGACGTACTTGCCTGCATATGATCTTCATCTCCATTCACCTGCATATGTGATTTTCCTTTTTCTTTCCTTCTTACCTCTTCTTCAACTGTTTCATCATTATGATCTCTATATGTATACCAGCTCTTTCCTTCATCAAATGTCACATCTCTGGAAACAATAAACTGTTTGGTTAAAGGACTCCATAACCTACAACCCATCTGTTTTTCATCATATCCGATGAACACATATTTTTCAGCTTTTGGTTCAAGCTTATGTCTTAGTTGTGATGGTACATAAGCATAAGCAACTGATCCAAACACTTTATAATGATCAAGTGTTGGTTTCTTGCCCCACCAAGCTTCATAAGGGGTCATCCCATTTAAAGCTGTACATGGTAATCTATTTACCAGATATGTAGCTGTATTTACAGCCTCAACCCAAAGATAATGTGGACAATTCTTCTCCTTTAGCATTGCTCTTGCAAACTCAATTAGATTTCGGTTTCTTCTTTCTGCTACTCCATTTTGTTGCGGTGTATACCTGCAAGTTATTTCTCTTTTGATACCTGCATTCCATAGATAATCATTGAACTCTAGAGAAAAATATTCTCCTCCTCCATCAGACCTTAGTCTTTTGAGTTTCTGTCCTGTAAGTATTTCAGCATATGCATGAAAATGCCTGAAAGCTTCAAATACCTCTGACTTCTCTTTCAAAACATAAAGAGTTATCCATCTTGTTGCATCATCAATAAAAAGAACGTAATACCTTGAGCCACTGATAGATCCTTCTTTTGCTGGTCCCCATACATCTGTATGTATGAGTTCTAATACATCATCATGTTTGTACCCTTTCTTCTGAAATGGTAACCTATGGGCTTTTCCCATCTGACAGGCTTCACACTTGTGAATCATATGTTGATTCTTCATATTTGGTAATCCTCTCATGGATTGTTTCTCCACCATAGTTTTGATTCCCGTTTCATTAAAATGTCCTAACCTCTTATGCCAGAGGTCTAACTCTGTGAATACCTCATCACCATGTGTGATCAAGGCTTGACCAACATTCCCTTGTACTTTAAGAGTAAAAAGTCTACCTTCCTTTTTAGCATGGACAATTTGATTGTATCCATTCTCTGGATCTTCAACAAATACTCCTTCATTTGTAAACCTGACTTGAAAACCTTTTCTACTATCTATCCCACACTAATCAGATTCTTCGGGATTGTTGGAACATACAAAACATTTGTTAGTAGGTCAGCTCCATTCTTACACTTTACTTTTCCAATTGACCTTACATTATGTTTTGTGTTATCACCTGTCTGTACTGTATGATTTGAAATACCTCCTTCAAGTTCTGATAACAATTCTATATTTCCTGACAAATGATTTGAACAATCCGAGTCAATATAGAATACCTTGAGGTCTTCATTCTCTGACATACTTATCGAGTTCATCATCAACATTGTATGACTGTCATTCTGCGTATCATTTGCATAGTTGTAGTAGGTAGTGTTGTGAGACTGATTATGTCCCCAACTTCTTGCTCCACCTCTACCAAATCCGCCTCTTTGACTTTGTCTTCCTCTTTGATATCTTCCGCTTCTGCCTCTACTGTTATTGTTCTGATTCTAACTTGATCCTTGAGAATTATGCCAGCAATCATGAGCCAAATGATTGCTTAATCCACAAATCCAACAAGTCTTCTTGTTGTTAGTCCGATTACTTCTTCCTTTACCTCTACTTTTACTTCTTACGCTACCTCTTCCTCTTGCAAAATTTGCTTGAGTAGACATCTCTTCTTCATCTTTTTCTTTTCCTTTATCACCTTTCTTCTTATTCTTTGCATACATAGCCGAACTATGTCCTTTATCTCCGTCTGTCTTCAAATCTTGCTCAAACGTTAACATTAGTCCAAGCAACTGATTTAAATCTGGTACAAAATGATTTAAAGAAAGTTCAGTTGAGAGTACAAAAGGTTTCCACCTTTCATCTCCTCTCAATCCTGTAAGCAATTGTGCTATTAACCTGTGATCTTCGATATCCTCATCAATAGATCCAAGACTGTCCGCTAAGTCCTTCATCTTAGTGACATAATCACTAATGCTTTGACTTTGCTTTTTCTTGAACGTTGTAAACTCTGACCATAAGCTAGCCTTCCTAGCTTTCGTCATATTTTGGAAATCATCTTCCAATGCACTCCATATGTCTTCCGCTTTCTCCAGACCTCTAATGTGCGGTAGTAGATGATCTGTAATTTTATTGTAGATATAAGCTCTTGCCGTTGCATCTTTCTTCTGCCACAACTTCAAGACTTCTAACTCTTCTTTCTTCGATTGACTGTCGTCTTCAAAAGTAGGCTTCTTTTCTTCTCCTGTTACATATATCATTAAGTCTTTACTCATAAGCAAGGCTTCCATTTGCATTACCCATGCGGGATTATTATCTCTGTCCAATTTGTCAATAGAGATATGATCTTCCATAATCTTCTTGTTTCTGTTACTTTCGATGAGTGTAATGTTAAAAGGTTTTACCTTTTACAAACCTTTACCCTTGAGAATTACTTCGAAACGTTTCTTGATGTCGTTTGTTGTTGATCATCTCAGCTTTCACCTTTCTTGTGAAAGTTCTTTGAATTCTCATGTATCTTCACTTTCGTTTACTCTTGAGGATCTTTTTGCTCTTCATAATCTTTCTGCTCTGATACCACTTGTTGAGCTCTAACAGCTTATCATTAACTGTTGAGCTCTTGTACTACTTGTTGACGCGGTGAGTGAGCTTAACTAGCTAAAGCTCAACTACGAAATTCACCACGCCACAAGAACTAAGCTAGAGTGATATTAGAACACCTCTATAATCATCAGTAGCTTAGCAAACTTCCTGAAACTGAAAAATTTACAACTGTGTTCTGAACTCACCTGAATTTCATCGGAACTTCACCAGACTGTCATCAGAATGTCACCGTAATTGTACCGAAATCTTACCAGAATCAACTGTAATTTTTTTTGTAGTTAGTTCAAATGATTGCAGATGAATTAAGGAAGTTATACTTGAGCTTCCTTTAGTAAATGAACTCTTTCTCAAGTTTAAGAAAAAACTTCACCAGTTCTGGATGTCTTTACTTTCAGACACAGTACTGTGCGTACTTGTCCCGTTTTACAGAAGTCTTTTGATCAACTTATAGTTGAGACTACTGGCTTCAAGATGAGCTATCTCTCATAAAAAACTTTACACTATGTTGTGAGATCTAACTTGTAGATGTACCGGAAAAGCATTTACTGAGAAAACTATAACTAATAACTAACTTTCACAGTAACATGAAATCACTCAGATTTCTTCACATACGAAGAATGTGCTCAAAATTCTACATGAACATGTGTTTTCTATTAGAGAAGATGTTTACAAAAATAGCTTGGCCTCACTTTGCTCATAGCTATGGAAAACTCTCCTACTATGAGTAGTTATTCCTTACCATCTCTCTCAGATGAATACCCGACAGTTCAGGTTCTATTATTCATCTCTACATACGCAATCGTTGGCATCTTCTATATTACTATCCTCAATTTCTATAAGCGCTATTCTATTCCGATT
Source organism: Ceratopteris richardii (assembly GCA_020310875.1). Lineage (NCBI taxonomy): Eukaryota > Viridiplantae > Streptophyta > Polypodiopsida > Polypodiales > Pteridaceae > Ceratopteris > Ceratopteris richardii. Next base: position 35,994,138 of record CM035432.1, on the reverse strand, counting down.
CTATGCGCTCTCTCCGCTCCCTTCTTCATTCTCTGTATTATGATCTTCTACCTCATATATATACATTTTGTTCCCAGATTCAAAACTCATATTTCTGGAAGTTTCTATGAACTATATTACAGTCGTGAATTTGTCCCTTCACTAAGGCTTTGATTTTTTCCGAATGCTTTGTTTTTGCTTCTCTTCGTCTTTCTTTGCCTTTATGTCTGTCTGTATGTCAAATTTGTGAGTGATTCTTCAACACTTTAGTGGGACACATGTTAAGTACATATGTTGCATGCATGATAGCCTCAAGCCACAAACTATGTGGTAAAGCCTGACTCTTGACCATACATCTTTCCATCTCCATGAGTGACCTATTCTTCCTTTCAGCAACTCCATTCGAATGAGGTATGTATGGCACTGTACACTGATGTTTTATCCCATGTTCAGCCAAAAATGCATTAAAATATGAAGACATATATTCCTCCTCTCGATCAAAAAAGAGGGTGTCGACATATATTCCTCCTCTCGATCAAAAAAGAGGGTGTCCATTTTACATGTTGACATATTTTCAGCCAAAACCAAAAACTGTTTGAAGCACATAAACACTTTGGACTTTTCTTTCAATGGATACACCCATTCATGCCTAGAAAAATAATGGATGAAAGTCACAAAGTAAAGATAGTTTCCAAAAGAGGGTGTTTGCATAGGACCATAGACATCACTATGAACAAGTGATAATTTCTGAGTAGCTTGAATTGAACCATCTTTTGGGAACGATGAGTGCTGCATTTTGCCCAAAATATAGCCATCACAAACATGTTTACCAAGTGCCTCAAGTTTGGACAGAGAGGACACCATTTCAGATTTCTACAGGCATAGCAAACTAGAAAAATTTAGATGACCAAAGCGTGCATGCTATAGCTTTGCATCTGACATAGCTTGAGAATCATGTACTACACATGCCGAATCGTTCATAATTTTTTCATAGTCTATGAGCTTATACGACCCACGACATAAAATGCCAGAAGCAATAATCATGTCGCCATTTGACAGATCATGAACTGTACATCTGTCATCAACAAATTTCACAACCAAGCCAATCTTACCAACTCCCATGACAGGATAAGAGGAGTTGTTGGTGCATGGGCCAGTATTCCTTGTAGGGACAAGCTTGAGTGAAGTAAGTTTGGTTGCCCCAATATCAAAGTACCAAACATCTGAGTCTATTGCAGGTATACACTATTCAAAAAGATGGGTCAAAACTAGAAACAGTAGTAAACACCCATTCTTCATTCTGCACTAGATTAGCAGACTCTATTTTTAGTGTAGAGGCCTTTGCAGCAACCATTCCAACCTCTTTTTTCTTTGCCTCTTTTGCATCTAGTTTTGGACAATTCTTTATGACATGATCGTTTGCTTTGCAGTACTTGAAAAACAATTTCTTCTTTTCTGTTTTCTTTTCATCTCTGTCATCTTTCTTTGATTGTGCAGAATTAGCAAAATTCTACTTATTAGTAGAAGAGCTCCATTTATCTTTGCCCTTCTAACTAGCTAGGAAAGCTTAATCTGCAACATGCATAATGGACCTGTTCTGCCTAGACTGTTTTTCTTGCAATAGAATAGAGACTAACTCCTCAAATGTTAAGGCATTTGGATTGCCTTTCATCATCAAACAAAGAGTAGAAGCAAAACTCAGGTATGAATTGGGAAGACCATTCAGAACAGTATGCACAAGTGAACTGTCTGGCAATACGTCATCAACAAAAATCAATTGTTCCTTCAATTCTTTGATCTTTGTCAGAAACTATCCATGGAATCACAGTTCATGTGCTCACTCTCCAACTGTTTTCAGAGGTAAGCAACGCAAGCCTCATTCCTTGCCTGGTATAAAGTGTTAAGTGTATCCCAAGCATCCTTAGCTGTTCTGCAAGAATGAATGTGAGGAATAATGGCACATTTCACACACAAGGCTATCAATGCATGTGCCTGAGTATCTTTGCCATCCTAACGAATTGTTCTATAGTAGGTGCAACAAGAACTGCAACATGAATAGGAATCTACAAAATATCACCATCTTTGATGCCATCTGCATCAGCTTCAATACCTGTATTTGCAGGTGTAATAAGACGTTTTTCAACACCTTGCACACATCATATAATCCCATAATGTGTAATTTGTACCATTCAACTTATCCTCAATAGCCAACATATGAAATACATCATTGCTTTTAGCCATGGCCACTGACTAAAATACACTAATGTAGAAAATTGACTGTATCTCAAAAGTTGAACAGAACTACCTTGTCCAGTTTTGCTAAACCTATAATAGGCTTCGAGATGCTTATACTGGCGAACCAAAACCTATATATATCTTTGGCACAAAAAGACAAAATATCCTACACAAGCACTACGATAGTGTGTTTGGAGGCTGAAACAAGCTGGGATTGCAATTTCGACGCTACAAAGTGAAGCAATTTTGATCTTGTAATCACCTTGAGTATGCTCATTAAATTTCGTACGATTCTGAGACTATGACTGGAGATGTGTTGACAATGCCCTAGATGAAGCGGCGACGTGCTCTAATACCAATTGTTGGAGTTTGAGGTGTGCAGAAGCACACAAATAGCACAAGGAAGAAGAAGAATCTTGGAGCACAACACACAACACTAAATGTCTTACCACCAGAATGTACAAAGATAAGTGACCCATTAGGGCAATAGGTGTATATACAAGCTGGGGGGAAAAAACCTCATAGAGAGGGAGAAAAGTACCCCAACAGTACCTAAATATATCAATAGGAAGGGGGTTTTGTGGAGCTTCAAACTCCCATCATATTGAGCCAACTTTTGAACTTTTTGAACCAAGCATATTCTCTTCTCACGTATGAGTATCTATCTAACTATCTTGAGACTCCTCTCTTCTTTATTCTACCAAATAGACATAATGCCTCTAGTGATGCCATGTGGCATTTGTGCCACCTCACCCAAGAGGGTGTACATCCATAATATGATCAATTTCGATGACCTCTTCAGGATCAAGTTCTACTACTAGAGAAGGTTTTCTTTCATATTGTAATAATTTTGCTTGAAGTTTGTCTACTTGCTTCTGGAGATTATCCAATTCTTTTATATTTTGTGGAAGAGGTATGGCCTCTGGTACTTGTATGTTGGGCCTTGCTATCTGCTTCTTAAGCTCTTCACACTCCTCTTCCAACTTGGTGTATGACTCCAAAAAGTTGGCATGCTCTTCTAGTAGGATGTGGATGCTATATGAAGGGACTGCTTAAAATTAGGTTGGAATGATGGTGGATCTGGACATTCCTTCCATGGTAGCTTCTAGGTTGTCTTGATTTTGTTGCTCAAGTCTCTTGTTCTCTTCCAGTGGTGCTAACATGTGTCATCGCAAAAGGCCTAAGTTTCTTTGTAGTTTGGCATTCCTTTCATTTTTTTCATGCAACATTTCTTCTAAACTATGAACGACTTTTGTATCCACTCCTTGTACTTTGGTACTTAGCTCATCGTGTGCTTGTCGGAGGGTAAGATACTTTTCTTGTAGTTGAAAATTATCTTCTTCTAGAGTTGTTATTTGAATATGAAATTGTTGAGACTCACTTATTAAGATTGGATTTCATTCTTCTAACCATTGGTAGTCCTATTGAAGTTGTGATACACATTGAATCATAGTATTGAATGTATTATTTACAAGGATGCAAAATTTATGGGGTGTAATGCAGAGGGAATGGGAGGGGATATGGGAGTTGTGAATGCTATGCTTGAGAGTGGTGATGTTGGTGGAGGGGGGACAAGGGATTGTGGAAGTGTGGGGGGGTGGTACTGTGGGTGGTGATATGTCTATAGGATCAAACAATGTCGTGCATGTTAGTGCTACCATGAAAGTAGGGATGGTAGGTGTAGTGCATGTAGTGTCTGTGAAGAGTGATGTTACAAAATGGTTCGGACCCATGGATAATGATGCAAATGGGTGAGTGAGGGTTTCCATGAGGGGAAACCAAATTGGGTGTACGGTAGGGGGTCGTAGGTTTGAGTAATATGGATCGACAGTGAAGGGGACCTATGTGCAAGGGGCTACGGGGTATCCAATGATGCCTTTGATGGGCGAAGGGTTTCCTACTACACTGCTTACAACTGGGTGGCCAATGATAGGTTTTGCAAGGTCAGTCATGATAGTGTAGAGAGGGTTAGTAATGGAGGAAAATAGGCTTGCTTGGGATATTGATTTGTGGAAGCTAAAAGATGATGTGGAGGTGATGGTTTTGGTATAGGAGGGGATTGGGGAGGAGTCTAGTAGGTGGTTTTTATGGCTTCCATGGTGGCAGTGGTTTCAATGTTAGTAAGTAAATCAATCGTGGTAGGAGGGGATGGAGGTTGTTGAGGGGATATGTGTATAAATGTTTCTACTTTCAGATTGATGGTTGTGCTGGATGTGGTCTCTTGTCCTACAATTGCTTCTTATTCTAACACAGGTATCCGCATATTGTTTCCTGTGTGTTCTCATGTGTCGGCACACCTTTGATCATAATAGGGTGTAGGGCATTGTAACATCGTATGAACCACTTCAGAGTAAGTCAGGAGTTGAAGTGTCTCTATAAATGGATGGTTTACTCCCTCCTTGCTCAGAATATGTTCAATTAGTGCTTTACCCATACTAAAGGATAGGCGATGTCTTTCTTGCACACTCACTATCATATCATAAATTCCTTGTAGTTGCATAGTATAAGATGGGGCTCCTATGGATCCTCTTTATTGTTCATCATGCTACTTGTCTTGGCGGGTTTCATCTCCCTCCTCTTCTTCTTCTTCAATCAGTTCTTGTTGGCCTTCTACTTCATGTGGTTGTTGTTGTTGCCCACCTTCTTGTTCTTCTCTCGATTCAAGGTTGACCTCATGGAGGATTCTTTCAAAATCCACATGACTAAGATATTCCAATAGAAGTGCTCCAGGGAATTCTAGATATGATGGAATTGGGGGGGGGGGGACCAAACTAGAGCTATCTATACTTCCTCTTGGTATTCGTAGTGTAAAGGGTCAGACGACTCTTTGTGGTTCTAGAGATATGTCTGATGCCAAGGTGGCACCTCTGGGTTGTGCAAAAGGTATAGATCCCCTCATTCTCTTAGATGATGGGGTGGAGTCTTTTTTGCTTTTAAATTGTTGTACTATGTTCTAGGATAGAGGTCTTTGAATTGGAACTTCATAAATGAGACATTGATATATGATTCGAGTGAGCACACAGCAAACATGCGACACTGGCTTATGCGGCCATCTCTTGTGAGCATGATGAATTTGATCAATAATCTAGTGTGGAAGATTGATTTTCATATTCTATGTGTCAACAAGATGCAAGCTAAGCCAAACCTTTTTATGGGGCATCGTGAATCTGTCCTTCCCTGAGAACGCAAAATGCTGCATGCACATCTTGAGGTGCTTTGCAATATTTGGTGTCATGGCCACCATATCTTTGAGCTTTGTCAGGTTCCTCTTCTTCATATTTCTTGGGACCAATGCTTCTTTCTTAGTGTGAATGTGCATCCCTTTCATATCTAGGGCTTCTCGTACTAAGTTATTGGTCAGATGAAATCTCTTTAATGCATTCCCTTGTGTTAATAGTGGAACTATGAAGGTGCTTGAAGCTCTCGGGTCTTGGGCAGGAGTGAATGAGTTAATGAGATAAAAGCACCGCATGAAATCAGGTTTTGGTAGTCTAGTCACAAAGTATTCTGTCAAGCCTGCCTTGTGCCACACCAGCCTTAAATCTATCGCATTATGTAACTTCTCAAATTCTCTAATAAAGAAGTGGTACTTTCCCCAAGTGTTGTTATATTCAAGCTCAACTTCCTACATATATGCGCCTTCTCCTAATGGTCCTACCATCTCACTGAAACAGTGCAAGTTCTTACTATATCACATAGTGTGACCCATGGGTGGATCTTGTATTGGATAATCTACACTGCTTGCATCTCCTCTGGCTGTTCTTTTGGTTCATTTAAGATTGATAGGCCCTCTATGTCAATAGTTTGATAAGTAGCTTGTAAAATTGTTCCTATTGTGTTTGCCATCTTGCTAGTGAATATGGTTGAACCTGAATCTGCTAGAAGTAAGAAGATCATATTAGCACTACATACAAAACTAGATGATGCCTTATCCCCTTCACAATAATAACTAGATATTCAATGTGGTTAGTAGGCTAGTTTCAGTGAGGTGGATGTGAATGTGAGTGGTTGTTAAGGGGTTAGTCACTTCCTTATATGCATACTCTGGATGCAATGTGCTTAGTATGCATCTATCCTTTTGCAAAGCAGTCAGGTCAGGGGGTTTAATACAAGGTTCAACTAGCCAAACAATGCTTATTGGGTTAAAATTCTTAGTATTGGTGGCCTTTATAGGTGGCTAAGATAATTCTACTTGGATTTGGGGCTTTTTAGGTACCCTTTTCCAAGTAAAGCTAGGTAAAATTTGTTGTGCGAATGTGATGATATGGATGCTCTTTGTGAAGTGTATGAAGAGAATGTCTGAGTGTTGATTCTGGCCTATGAGCCTATGTGTAACTAATTGAGCATGTAAGCAAGTCTTGGGCACCCATATTTTTCATGCATTCGGGTCCGCTTTCATCGATCGCTTTGGTATCCAAATAGAAATAAGTCGCTTAGGTTGGCTCCTATAGCCTTCAACTTTGGTTTTTTGTGGTTGCATCGATTTTTTTGTAGGTGCTCGTGGTTTTCTTGAGAAAGCTCAGGATTTCTCACTCGTGTATCCTTATCTACTTCACTCTAGTTGTTGCCTTATGTCAAACTGGCTTCTGAGCATAAGATTCAATGATTTGCTTCATCTGATTCTTAGGATTCCTTACTTGTTGCACCTCAATCATCTTTGGAAAAGAAGGGAGTTCCAAGTTTACTTCTGCTACTCCTTCACAAGTTGCTTCCTTTTGTATCACAAATCCAGGTACAAGAACATCATCATTATCTTCATGTGCGCTCTTGGAAGGACTAGGAGTTCGTGCCTTTCCTAATTCCTTGAGTGTTTGATTTCTAATTCAACTATGATCTTTTGATGGTTCACCCAAACCTAAAGAAGTCCACTTCTTAGGTTTAAGTTCACTGCATGGTCATAGATCCAATCTTGAACCAAGACAAGAGGTTCTGTAAGGTCCTCATCTTGACACACTAGCACTTTTACTATCATTGGGACATCGTGAATGGAGATGGGAAGTTCCACTTTGCTGAGGCAAGGGATTTCCACTTCTCTCAATCCTATGAGATATGCTTCAATAGGATGGATGTTCAATTGCAAGTTTTGATAGTTGGAAAATCTACCTGCACTAGTGGTTGCGTGTGAGTCAATCAAAGCTTTTACACTCCTTACAATCTTTCTTTGTCCTATGTCTAGGGTTCCAAAAGGATGTCTATCTATAATTGTTTGATAGGTTCCACTCATCGTTTAACACATATCCATGTGGTATCTTGGTGCCTCATAAGCATCTTTCCTAGGTTGATCTCTACCTTGTCTTCTTAACTTCAAGCATTGAATGCATTCTAGGGATTCTGCATGAGCCTCATTTCTAATCTATTTTTCTTCTTCTTTGTGTTTCTTGGTTGTATTGAGTCGATTTAGCATTTCCTCCATGAAGGGTTCGTGATATAATTTGACTTTGCATCCAATGATTTAGCTTGGTAGGATATCCCCTTCTAGAGTGGCTAACTAGACAACTTCACTTGTTGATATTCTATTAGTAATCATGGGACTATATCCACGCTTCTCTAATTTCCTAGCATGTTGTTTTAGTGTATATACCAAGGCTAAATCTCTTGCCTTTAATCCCTTATCTTTCACATGTGCATCAAAGTAGGCCTTTTGTCTTTTCTTGGATATGTAAATCTTAGTGGCTACTCTTAATAGAGTTTCTCGTTCTCCTAGTGGTCCTAAAATCAAATACAAAACCTAAAACTCTATGCTAGATAGTACCATATGCTACTAGACCCTAAAACCCACTTAGGATGTCCTAAAAACTAAAATTCATAAGAACCCATGACACTAAGCCCCGAAAACATCAAGATCAAGCTTAAAGGGGGGATTGTTGTAGAATGAGCTTGATTCCATAATAGGAAGGTAATCCTAAGTAGTAGCCTTATCCTCATTTTATTGGCCAATGAACTCCCTCTTTTTTGTACAAAAGGGGTGTATATGATTCACGTAAAATAAGGCACATGAAGTCTAGATCTGTGCGCATGAGAGACTCTTCTCTCTCTTTATCTCTTCCCTCTCTCTCTCTCTCAATCTATGTCGCACCATTGCCAAAGGTCCCAACTGAATGTGTGTTTGACTCATGTTGGAATGCACACATAAATCATCAACATAGGCTTCTAGATTCTTTCATAGAAACTATTTGAAAACATGGCATATCAGCCTTTCAAATGTAGTAGGACCATTGGTGAGCCCAAATGGCATCACAAGAATGCAAATATTCCCCACTCTATGGAAAAAGTCATCTTATGTTGATCCTTGAGGGCAATAGCTACTTGATTGTAGCTTGACAATCCATCTAGGAAGCTTTAGACTTCCTTTCTTGCTACATGTTCCAACAAGTGTTATGTGATAGGAAATGGATAGCTATCTCTGATAGCAGTTGTGTTAACCTTCTTTAAGTTGATGCACACTCATAGCTTTCCATTCTTTTTGGGCACTATTGTTGGAACATCAAGCTTAGACTATGCTTGAGGTGGATTTGATCTACATCAAAAAGCTATCGTTTTGATCATGTCAAAAATATCATTGAAGAGTTCTTTTATCTATGCTCATTTATTGTATTTTTTTAAAGGATTTAACCCGTAAAGATTTACACATATAAAAGGAGGAAAGGAGAGCCCAAATTCCATGAATTTGAGGTGGTTGAGATCAACAATCAATCAATCACCTAAATGTAGATCAAATTAGATCTTCACTTTTCATAGATTATAGGAAAGTGAATAAATTCTCTTCAACAACCTATCTTGCCTTCATTTGAATTCAAAATCCACTTGTAGAAGTCATGGGCCAGTTCAAGATTCTATATAAATACTTCAAATCACTTGCACATTACATGGAAGCAATATACATACATTCGTTGCTATCATTGTCTTGCTCCTTCATTTCTCTGCATCATCTTCTTCAAGAATAGTGAACTTGTAGAGGCTGCTACTCTTCTACAAAGCTCCAAATTGGATGCTTCAACATTCATTGAAAATGTATTTTTTTTGAGAAGACAGGAAGCATATAAATGATGGCATGTAAATAGTACAAAGGGAAAGTATGCCCCCACCTCAGAGATATATCAGAAAAACATCAGACCCAACATGACAAGGGGGGTCATCAAAGAGACTCAATACAAATAGTCATACACGATGTTGGAACCTTGAAGTTATGAAGGACCCATGAAGCTATGAAGGCTATGGAGTACTTGGAGGCCTCCCTTGAAGCTAAGGATACTTGGAGGCTCAAAGCCTTGTGTGGAAGTGTCTCAAATTTCCCACTTTTTCTTTTTGTATACAAGTTCTTCATAGGAACTCTCCCTTATTGCCTTTTTTTTAAAAACCCATAAAAACTCAACCTTATCCTTCTTTTTTGTAAAAGGCTTCTTTTTGAGTCTTTCCTTATTTTAGAAATGAGAGCTCTCTTTTGGATACGTGCAAGAGCTCTCTCTCTAAGAAGATTCCTTTTTTGATTTTCCCAACTACCTATCATTTGTAGAATATCTTAGTTAATGAACCATGTGGCCACTTGTACCTTATATAAGGAGGGGCTCATTTTGTAAAAGGGAGGTCCCTTGGCCATGGCCTTGGCCTCCATGCTAATGGAAAGAAGGTTCATTTGGCTTCCACATTTCTCCTTGTGTGCTAGGCGTTGATCCATGTGTGTGGGTTTGGCACTTGGGGTTGGCTTGTGTGTGAGCATTGCCCTCCCTTGCTCCTTTTGACGTTGGCCATGGTGCCATTGTTCGTGGACGTGGGTGTGTGTGCATTGCTTGCACTTCTTGCAACTCCTCTTGGAAGAGCCTCTCTTCCATGTGAGGTGGTTTGGGTTGGTTACTCCCCATACTTCAACAAAATTTGGCGCCGTTGCCGGGGATGATCGACCTTCAACCATTGGGTTTTTCCAAGCTTGCGTGCCTACATTTGATGGATGCACCTCACGCTTGGATTGAGTTGTGGATCCGTGTGGCCTTCGGTTGGTCAAGGGTACCTCTCATTTGACAATTTTTTAGTAGTTTAGTTCATATATTTTTTCTGTTGCGCATGAACACCCCCCTACCCCTTTTCGATCTCACTCTCACACACAAACACTCCCTCACACACACTCACCTTGGGCATCACTTTTCACCCCTACCATCTCTTTAATGAGTGATTGCCTTGGAAAGGGGAATGGGGAGTGTATCCTCTTTCTGCCCCACTCCTCTCTTCAATTTTCGAGAAAAACCACAAAAATACGAATTCTTTTATGAGAGTGCAAGGCTATTTTTTTTTTCACGAACCCATATGCAGGATTCTCACATAAATGCATACTTCATTTTTTAGATAAAAAGGTGTCCTTCATTTTGAATTAGTGGGGGGAGGTTGTAACGCTCCTTCCCTCTCTCTTGCATTAACATCTTGAAGCATCCAATGACTGTGTGACGTGCGCTTTGGGTTCCTCCCATCTCAAGACTTGTCGTCTTGTAGTTCAATGGCAAACTTTTTCGCTTGAGGTGAATCCAATTGGCAGGGTGCGTTAAACTTCCCCTCTGACTTCATTGATGCTTGGGCGCATACCTATAATTCAGGTAGGTGGGCGGAAGATTGTTCTCTCTTTCGGTGTATAGTTTTCCTTTCGCTGTATTTTGGGGTTGAGCTCCCCTTGGTCGTGGGACAAACATGGCGGGGTTGAGCTCCCCTTGGTCGTGGGACAAACATGGCGGGGTTGAGCTCTGCTCTCCCAACCCACTCTACTACTACTCTTGGGTTCAGTCCCTCGGAGTCGAGCCGCACTCAGCTCCTCCTATCATACCCTCTGCTCCGTGGGCTGACAACCCGTTTATGGTTTCTACATGGCCATGAGGAAGGATTCCCCTCTTTGTGGTGATGCGTTCATGCACAATAGGTTGTGGTCCGGTTGCTTGCTACAGGACTGTCTCCCTTGATGGATCTTGCATGTCTCTGGACATGGCAGTAAATATCGAACAAAGCTCCCCCTCTTGTAATTCGGGGTTGGGCTTCCCGTACGCAAGGATTTGCAGAACTTCAAAGGCAATGGTGTAGAGCTAGAAGGCGATGAAGAATCCTCTTCATCGATTATGAATGAGCCATGAAAATGGCGGCAAGAAGCAAGCATGGGACTACCTTTCCTTGCTCATTTATTGGATGCATGTTCTCCATGATGTTGTGATCCTCTGTTTTTTGGGTTTTCCATTCATGGGTTTGCTCGACTTAAGCCCCTTGCTTGGTGTGCTCTTTGTAAACCTCTCTCCGGATTAAGGAACATTTCTCCCTGCATTTCAGGTTGAGCTTTGCTCCCCTCATCTTCCTTCAGCTTTCAAGGGAAGCCTTGAGCTCCCCATTTTTTGGGTTTGAGCTCGGCTCTGTCTATTTTGTTGTCTCGTATACTTCACATCGAAGGATAGCTTGCTATCTTGTTAAATTCATGATGAAGGGCTATCGACTGAAGCCGTGTTGCATGGTGCCTAATGGAGTTGATAGGGCCAGTGGCAAGCTTCCCACTTTCATCACCGATCGTTGCATGGAATCGATCTACTGAGTCCTCAAATGTAGCAAATTATTTGTGAGCTAAAGCGACCACCTGGATCTGCTCAAACTACTGAATATCTCAAAGCTGAGGAAGGTTTACTTCCAAGGGGGGGCCCTACGAATCCATCGAGTTTTCTCCTGTGCGAGTTGTTACACACAAGCACGAGTCATGGAACAATGGATATATATAGCTAGGGTAGGCTCTTCATGGGACCTTTTTCTTTTGCTTCAAGGGGCTCTCTTATCCGAGGCCATCTCCTTCAATTTCGGGTGTTTGTTGAACTCCTTTGTTCGCCTCTCTATGTGCTTCTACATCTCCTATGGTCCATAAGATTTGTCTGTTGATTGCCCTACTACTACTCTTGCATCTAGTCTTTGCTCTACATATCTTGTAAATGCTTGAGGTTCTAAAGGCATCTCGATGTGCAATATATAAAGTTACCATTTGTTATTCCTATTCCTTTATGTCGTCACTTTTTTAAGACAGATGTCTCATGAATATATTATATGCTACACACTTACAATGTGGTACAGACAGATATGCAGAGAGAAGGGATTATGTCACGCCGAAATCCTCCCTGAGGAGATGCACATAATACATATGCAGCAAGGTTCCATTCGAAAAACTTGGAACCTCAAGATTACCGCCCCCCGCATACTCTTGAGCCATACTCTATTGCACGGAAGTCGGAGGTTTCTTCTTGAGCCTTTTCAAAATTTTTTTTGGCACTACCTTATTATCGCAGGTGTTTTTACCCACGGGTTCATAGCCAAGGACTCTCGCTCTAGATAACATAACAGGGAAGTGACATGCCAAAATAGGAAATATGTGATAATTGTGAACTTACATGCGTGTTCAGAAATCATGTGTTTGAAAGGACATAGCAATATGTGGAGCATGGAGGCTTACAAGCTGGGGGGTTGGTGGTCTTTTTTGAGCAGGTAGAATAATGTTGTGATTCTAGAACTTTTGTAATGTTTCATGGTTAGCAAAGAATATCCATGCTCAAATGATTTGAAATCTATTGACATACATTTCATGACTAAACGATGAGTACTTCTTGTATAGAGGTATACATAAGATCTATACGTATTGCGGATGTAAAGTTTGGGGCCATAGGTTGCGATCTATTTGAAACCTTGGACTGAACTTGTGGGGATATCGGTATTTCTTTAATTTCCTCTTGAATTTTATGGTTGCAAAAATGCAAATGAGGCCAACATTCTATCTGTCTAATCTTCTATCTTGATGATGTACTAAGAAACTGCTTGCAACATTCTACTTGGCTGATGTAGTGGCTTCTATTTGCAAGTGTTGGATGTGATCGGGTGCTAACCCTGATTTGGATGATGTGTTACTTGGAGTTCAATTAAGAACGAAGTTGGATGAGATGCAGTCAGTTGGTGCATTAATCTCAGCTTCATTGGAATATGGTTGCTTTGTTTCTCTCATGGTCCTGCATATGAATGGCTCTTCTACTCTGTTCCTTTTCATACATCATGGTTATAGTGAACTGTGTCAAATCTATCTGGTTGTTCTTGATAATACTTGAAGCGTTGATTTCTAAAGAATGGAGTAAAAATCAGACCTAAAGATGGTGAACACAGGTTTTGTAGGAGGCTTTGTTAATGACACATGGGAATTTTGAGGGGTCCTATTCTATCTAATGATCACAAATAGGGTTTAGGATGACCACCATATGGATCACCTACTCTGAACTTTCAATATTCAAAGATTAAGGACTCGAATTTGAAGCCACAAGAGGATACAAAGTTTGTGCACGTAAGACTCCTAATGTGATGTTGCTCGAAATTCTTGAGATTGCCCATTTTAAGCCTAGCTTGATTTTGTGTTGAATATCAGATTATAGGGTGTTGAGTCATTGATGCCACCACATGGGATTAACTATAGGAAAGAACCTCATGTTTTCATGAGCTTGATTCTACTTTTTCCTATGTATGTCTAGAATATGCTTATGTGACTACATGCACGAAAATCCTTGAAGTCATTTACTGGTCGATTACCTTCTCAGCATGCGTGTATTTGGATGACACCAACTTACAATGTACAAGCCACATGAAGCTTGAAGTGCATAGTTGAGATATTTTGGTCAAGGAATATCTTGGTGTATTGCTCTTTGCTGGGAAATGTTGGAACCTGGATCTATTGATCAGTCACCTTCTTGTATGCTTATCCATCCTTTTCATGCTCATATACTTGGGTGTGTGACTGCCCCAACAGGATATGTGGCTATCGGAGATTGGGTCCACTTACCTCGTCATCTTGAGGAGATATTGGTGCAGGTTTTAATAATGATTCTTGCATCTGAGAAGAGTTCCATACATTGTGCGTTGGTCCTTTGATGATTTTTGCCTCCACTATCCAATTTCTTGATCACTCCCATCAGAATAACATATGCAGAATTCGGCATGTTTGATGGTGGTCAAATTTATGTTGCAATTTGAACTATTATATGATGTATGGGACATGGTTCATGCCTCTTGCAGATATGTTTGATGCAGGAATTGCTCTCTGTAATGTTATGTATGCTACCACCAACTTGATTTGAATGCTATGAAGCCTGGATTGAATTATGGTGGGGATTGTTCAACTAAGGTTGCATCCACAACCCTTGCAAACACTTTGACCTTGTGATCAACATTGTAGGTTGTGTGTTATGGGACCTGGTTGCATGGAAAAAATTAATTGCAGGTTTGAGATGCTACTACTTCTGGTGTCTTGCTGAGGTTTTTGCAGTCAAAGCTGACCATTGTATGCTATTGGAAAGCATGATTGCATCAAATGATGCAACATTTGACCTTCATGGGTTGACTGCTCATAAGATTATGTCCATTATCATACATTTTTTCTTTGCATGAATACTTTTCAGATTTTTCAGGTCTTCTAAAGTATTTATCCAGAGATGAAGGCACAATTGGCAATTACTTGAAGACCTTGCAGATTCAACATGACCTCAATCAGCTGTGATTAGTCCTCTTTTCTCAGCTTTGTCGAGGACGACAAAGACTAGGTGGGGGAGGGTGTTGGAACCTTGAAGTTATGAAGGACCCATGAAGCTATGAAGGCTATGGAGTACTTGGAGGCCTCCCTTGAAGCTAAGGATACTTGGAGGCTCAAAGCCTTGTGTGGAAGTGTCTCAAATTTCCCACTTTTTCTTTTTGTATACAAGTTCTTCATAGGAACTCTCCCTTATTGCCTTTTTTTAGAAAACCCATAAAAACTCAACCTTATCCTTCTTTTTTGTAAAAGGCTTCTTTTTTAGTCTTTCTTTATTTTAGAAATGAGAGCTCTCTTTTGGATACGTGCAAGAGCTCTCTCTCTCTAAGAAGATTCCTTTTTTGATTTTCCCAACTACCTATCATTTTTAGAATATCTTAGTTAATGAAGCATGTGGCCACTTGTACTCAACGGATCCACCTCCTCTCTTATATAAGGAGGGGCTCGTTTTGTAAAAGGGAGGTCCCTTGGCCATGGCCTTGGCCTCCATGCTAATGGAAAGAAGGTTCATTTGGCTTCCACATTTCTCCTTGTGTGCTAGGCATTGATCCATGTGTGTGGGTTTGGCACTTGGGGTTGGCTTGTGTGTGAGCATTGCCCTCCCTTGCTCCTTTTGACGTTGGCCATGGTGCCATTGTTCGTGGACGTGGGTGTGTGTGCATTGCTTGCACTTCTTGCAACTCCTCTTGGAAGAGCCTCTCACTTCCATGTGAGGTGGTTTGGGTTGGTTACTCCCCATACTTCAACACACGATTAAGCACCAACCATAGAGAAGGTACAAATATGCTTATTTACAGAGTACAACCATTTCATGATGAGTGACAGAATACAATTTAACCAAAGAGTCTCTCCATTGACTAGGAGCCATGCCGTTAAGATGCCTAGTTAGGGAAAATTCCTAAGCAGGAGGAGTAATCATAGCATCCAGGCATTGCTGTCCAATCCTATTGAGCCCTTTTATGAAGGAGAAGAAGACAGATATGGAGATCCTCTTATTGAAGTGGGCTTCATTTTTGCTTCTCTAGATACTCCATAGAATGTGAGCTCTCTAAGGTTCCAAAATGCAAAGTCAAATCTATTGTAGTTGCCAAGTATAGTTTCTTTATAGCTTGGATGGATGTTGTACTTCAGACAGAATGGCAAAAGAGCCATCCAAAAAGCCTGAGTATGCCTACAGCTGAAAAAGAGATGGGGGACATCTTCCACAGTGCCACATAAATTACATACACCATCATTAATATTGAACTTCTTGTCTTTGAGGCCACACCAAATTGCATTGTGCAGAATGAGCCATAATAGGAAAGTGTGCTTGCTGTTGAAGGACAAATGCCAAATATAGAGAAATCTATGTGACCACTATGCAACTTTCCAATTAACTTTCCACTTGTTTAACTTGGGGAGGATCATGATGATTGTCCCTCTTTTTTTCTTGAATCTCTGCAGTGTGTCTTGGGCAACATCAATCAACTGTATGGCCCTCTTCACATAGGAGATATCAACTCTGTCAACTAGCATCTTTCTATGCTTGAGGAGGAGCTACAACCAACCGAAGGAGCCATGAGAACCCATAATTTATTCTTCAAACAATAACTTACCATTGTTTGTGAGATCTTTCCAAGAACTATAACCAAGTTTGCAGCATTTATGTTCCCTGATCCCAACAAAGCCATTATTCCAGAGAGATAACCAGCCAATCCACATAATCTCTTGAAGGAAAAAATCAATGTGCTCAAAAAATATGGTATTAGGACAACAAACTTTTTTAGCTTCCATCCAAGCCTGCCACATCCTACAGCACAAGCTAGTACCCACAGGGTGGTAAGTGTGAGGGGAAACAATAATGTCCCAAATTGAGTGATTTTTCTAGGCTTTGTATTCTGCAAGATATAACTTATGAGTATTTCTTTTTATCAACAGAGCCCAAAAATCATGAGAAGCTAAAGCCCTAACAGTCCATTTGGCAGAAAGATTAGTGGACATTTTCAAAGGACAAAAAATACCCAAATCCCCTTCTCTTTTTGGTAAGTAGCAAACTTTCCAAGCAACCTTAGGAATTCTATTATGCACTAGACTTCCAGCCCAAAGAATCTCCTGGAAAGACCAACAATTTGGTTAAAATGAGTTTTATTAGGCACCCAACAAGACATAAAAAAAACAAGCGAAGGTAAATGTAGTGGTTAAGCACAAACACTCTTGTCGGAGAGGGAAGTTTGGCAAGCATACCAAGCAAACAATTTCTTCCTGAATTTCTCCATAACCCACTCCCATCTTTCGTACAAGGAGACTTGAAAACCCATAGGTATGCCAAGCAGTCTAAAGATTTCCCCATCTTTTATGACCTTACATCCTAAGCTGCTAATGCATTCAGGCACATGATTATCATAAGATTTAAATGCTGTTTTCTTGTGATTTATGTGAGAGCCACTAGCAAGATAGAATGTGTTAAGACAATTTGATATGCATTTGGTAGAATCAGCATCAGTTTTGGTAAGTATATTGGTGTCATCAGTAAATGCTTGTAAACTGAGCCATTTGTCATTATCAAGCATATAGATACCTTCCACTTTTTTTTCCTCAGTAACATCCTTAATAAGCCAACCAAGGGCATCACTAGCAATGGCAAACAAGAGGGGAGCTAATGTGCATCCCTGTCTAATAGACCTTGTAAGTCTAAAGTGAGGAAATAAGTTACTATTTATGGATATCCTAGAGTGGGCATTTCCAGACAAGGTACTAACATCTTTAATGAACCTTTTCCCAACACCTATGTCCTGAAGGGATTGGAGAATGAAATCCCACTCAATCCTGTCATAAGCTTTGTCAAAATCAATCTTAAAGAAATAAAAAAGTTGGTTAGTCTCTTTGTCATACTTCATCCCTTCCTAGAGGGAAATAAAGGCATCAAGAATAAATCTGCCTTTTATGAATCCCTTCTGCTCAGGGAGGATGATATCTTTCATGATGGGGCTCAGTCTTCTAGCAAGGGATGAAGCAAAGATTTTGTAGATACTTGTCAAGCAGGTGATCGGTCTCTAGTTATTCAAATCCTATTTAGTTCCTTTTTTATGAACCAACTTTATCACTCCAATGTTGACTTCAATAGGGAGAGAGCCCCAATTAATAGAATCCTTCCAAATCAACAGAATATAAGGAGTCAAGAAATCTTTCAAAGCAATGAAAAACTCATTAGGAAGGCCATCAAGGCCAGGAGTCTTGTAGGGCTTCAATTTACCTATGATTTCTTTAATCTCACTGGCAGTGAGGGGCAGGTCCAACAAGGCAGCCAATCCAGGAGGAATAATTTTTTTCCTTTTAAGAGCAATGAGGGCCCTGGATCCCCCGATATCCTCCCCCCACTTGGGAGAACTAGAGAAAACATCAGTAAAGAAGTTAGTAGCCTCTTGCAAGTTCTCCTTGTTGAGGATGTAAGGGTCATGTGACCTTACCCCCATATTCATATATATACATCATATATAGAGCATTGCCTCAGAGATCATTATGTGGGTTCGAGGCTCCCACACATCTGTGCGCATCTCTTCCTCTCTTCTCTCTCCCTCCATATCCTCTTTCCTCCTCTTGTTCTGCACACCAAAGCCCTTCATTGGTATCAGAGCATGTTGAAGGATTGTGTGCAAGAAGCTCCAATGGAAGCTTAGGTCAAAAGAGGTGAAAGTGCAGTTCAGAATCTCTCAACAATAGTTCAGTATTTCGACCATAACTCGAGCTAGGAAGCTTGGATTGATGTGTTTTAAAGTTTTCTGTGTAGCTAACACAAAGGGCTAAAATTTTGCAGAAGGATGCAAGACTGATTCAGAGTTTTACACTTCCAAAAATTTGAAAAACATAGACTAATGTAGAAGATGAATCTACAATCACTTAGACAATAGGTCAGTGTTTTGGCAATAAATTGAGTTTTACAAATCAAAATGAGACGATTCAACTTGGTATTCGTAGCTTTGAATATCCTCTACAACTTTCTAGAAGAACACAAATTCAAATTCAGAGTGCAAGGTTGCCGAAATTGCAAAATACGGAGCAGCAGTGTTGCAAGTGAAAGTGAAATTGATAGCTAATGCTTGTTTTGTGCATATCTTGAGATATGCACCTCCGATTGAGGTGTTCTTTATCTCATTACGAAGGTAAGAATGAATTCTTGAAGTTTGAAGATAAAAAATTCAGATTTAGAGGTTATAACCTCTGAAACAACAAAATACAGAGCAGCATATTTTCACCAAAAGAACCTTAGTTGCTTTTGGAGATTGAATTTACTTTGGAAATTCTTTGAGAGAGATTTTTTGGTGTGCAAGCTCTTATTTTTAGAGCTTCAATGCATTGTATATGTATGATCACTGTGGTTGCTCCTCCATATGAGAGTAGAGCATGATCTTGTCACATGTTTGGCATGTAAGATGACATTGTGGTATACTCTTTTTTGAGGTTTATGTCATCATGAGTTCGATCATGGATGCATAGTGGCATTGTGGTTTATATCTTGCTTATGCCACTTGGTTATGGATTTACTTGCCGGTTGCACATAGATTTACGAGAGTTGATTCTAGATCTTGGTTGGTACTTGATCCATATTGGAGCCTCAATTACACATTCGTTTGTCACCTTTATTAGCATTTGGTCATTGATTGATATGTATTTGCCAGTGTGATTCTTGGCATATGTGGATGGTGATTCCCACATGGTTTATTTGGTTTAGAGTCCATTTTATAGAGGAGATGCTGCCAAAATTTTGATAGCTTTTATGCTAGAAGAGAGCTCTAGTGGATCTTGAAGCTTGTGCGATAGCTTTGGATCATTGATTATCTCCATTCACTTGGACTTGGTCACACATTGTTAGTGAAAGGTTGGACCATCTTGTATCACCATCGTATTGACATATATTGCCATCAATTTATGGGCATATGTATTTGCCATTATCCTTGATTGGATCAATGACAGGTGGTGACATGTTACTCATTGTTCTTTTGCTATTGGTTATCTTGTTTGATAGCTTAGTTTACAAGGGATACTCTGTCGATTTTTTTCCAGGATTCTTTCACATCTACTTGGTTAGTTTGGAGACTTGGCGAGCAGGCTTATGCTCATGGTTTTATGTGCATGCTAGATGCATGGTTATGTGACAGGTGCTTCACATGGTTTTCTTCTTCATCGAGACATTTATGATGTGAGTTATGCATATGGATATGCAAGTATGATCCTATTGGTGATAGAATATTGTTTCTAGTCTCTTGGATTGCCAACATGATGTCTTCTTGATTTGATGGCACTGACTTTCCGAGATGGAAAGCTCAGATATGGCATACATTGGTTTGTGTAGGGTTACACATGTATGTGCATAGAGATGCACAGAGGCCTCGTGACATGCCCGACCATGTATGGATGGATATGGATGCATTGGCCAGCTCTACTATTCGATTATAGCTTGTGGATTCTATATATGAGTCTGTTATGTATGAGAAGATGAGTAGTGCATTATGGCAGAGACTACATGATATGTATGCGAGTCCATTGACTCATGTGAGACATAGATCATGATAGCTTCGATGTTGGCACTGTGGTCATGAGGGCCATATTCGATGATGTTGCTTTAGGCAGATGCACCGATGATGTCAGAGACATGCATGTGATGCAGTCAGGTAGTGGTTTCAAAAGATTCTATAGCAGTTGATTATGCTGGTGATGGTCATATCAGTTTCTCCTATGGTTCATCTCATGATTCCTCTTGTTCATTGGATAGCACACACATGGCTTGGTTTCTTGATGTGTTATCCAGTTTTCATATTAGTCCACATTGTGAGTGGTTTTGTCGATTCTCACATGAGAGTGGTGGATGTGTGCATATGCCTGATGGTATGTCATATGACATTGAGGGTGCAGGAGATATATGCCTTATGCTACCTAGTGGAGCATCACTTATACTCAGACATGTATGCTATGTGCCTTCATTCCCGATGAGTTTGATTTCAGTTAGCCAGTTATAGGAGAGTAGATGTTATGCATTCCTTGGTGAGCATCATTTTCAGTTATAGTTGGGACAACTTATGTTTGTCAGAGGTGTTAGGATTGGGCACATGTATCCACTGCAAGTACTTCACATGAGAGACAGTCTCATCTCATTGGGAGTTCAGCCTTCTGTGCGATGTGAGACTCGTCATGTCTCATTTTGTCTACTTACAAATAGGTCTATTGACATTCTTGATGCACATGTATGGCAAGATTCAGATGCTCAGATGGATGCATATGTAGAGCATGTTTTGGATGATCATGATGCTTATATAGAGCACGATTTTATTGATCATATAGATTCTCTTATGGAGCACAGTTTTGGATGATCATTTGGATGCTTTAGAGAATTATGTGGATGCTAATGTAGAGCATTATGATGTTAATCAATCAGATTTTGACCATCAGTTTGATCTTGGTGTTGATGTTGTCCAGTTAGCTCATGTTGAGCATGATGATACAATTGGTGTGGTAGACTAGGATAGCTCTTATGATATACAATGTATGCCAGAGCATACTAGCTCTCAAGATGCACAACTAGACACATCCTTGGTTGATAGGATGGCTAATTTAGATGTTGAGGACTCAGCGGTTATGCAATCATTCTTGGATTCGCTCACGCCAAATGTTGATTCAGATATGTCAGGACATGTTGATCTTGATGCAATGCTTTGGATGACTTGGATATAGGCATGACTGATATACTTAGGTTAGCCATGATATAACATGTTTTGTTAGCATTTGGGAGTCTGATGTATGAGTTGTTATGCTCGAGACCAGACATTGCAGTTGTTATTAGAGCATTTGCACTTGGATTTGTCAGTTGTTCGATGATTGACACAGGCATAGAGTGAGTGGGAGCTTTGCAAGAAGTTCATCAGTTCTTGCATAAATCAGATGTGAGCTCGAATCTTACTGATATGAGTCTAGAGAAATTTGATGTGCATGGATACACCTTGTTTGAGGGGGTTGGTGTAGGCTGATCTAGTATGGGTAGAGATCCGGACTCTTCCTGTATATTACTGTATAGTCCTACATCATTCTTTGTATATGTTACCACTTACAGTCACATTGAACCTTAAGTGGGAGATTCTTGGGGATGTAAGGGTCATGTGAACTTACCCCCATATTCATATATATACATCATATATAGAGCATTGCCTCAAGAGAGATCATTATGTGGGTTTGAAGCTCCCACGCATCTGTGCACGTCTCTTCCTCTCTTATCCCTCCCTCCATCTCCTCCTTCCTCCTCTTGTTCTGCACACCAAAGCCCTTCACTCCTCAACATTGATAGCATCACTAGACTTTTTCTTAAGCAAAGGAACATAATCCTTATTCTTTTTCTTTTTCAAAAGAGTGAACATACTTTTGGTAGGTCTTTCAAGATTCCCTTCCCAAAATTCTCTTGAAGAGGTAAGAATATTGCTAGCCTCTATGTACTCTTCGTATCTCAGTCTCTCTTGAAGGGATAAAATCAAATCCATTTTGTTAGGGCTTTGAGAGGAAGCCAGGAGCTCTATCTCCTTGGCTATAACAAGTCTTCTTTTGTCTCTAGCTTCTCTTTTCAAGTATTTGAAGTGCTTGAAGAGAGCCTGAATGTCTCTTATGGCCTTAGCCTAGGCAATAATAGGGTTAGGACACTTTTGGAAGTAATGGGTGGTAATGGCCTTAGTTCTTTAAATGACACACGAGAGTTTTAGCAAGGAAGGGTCTAAGTGCGGCCAACCTGCTCTCTCATTAGATCTAATATGCTTGAGCACTATACAAAGAGGGGAATGATAAAATATACATAAGGTCTAGTCAATCTCGCTCTTAATAACATTAAATTGTTGGAAGTAAGGTAGATTACAGTAGGCTCGATCAAGCCTAGCAACACAATAGTGAGGTAATTTCTGTTTATTATTCCAAGTGAAACTAGTATGCGAGGATAGGTCAATCAAGGTGTGAATGGTGGAAAGTCTAATCTAGGCCTACCATTCAAGACCTTATATAATGTTACACTTTTTGTCAAACCTATCACTAATGGTAGTGAAAATATTGAAATCCCCCACAAGGATTAGGAGGCCTGTGAGATTACTGAGCTCTTCCCAACATGTGGTCCTTTGAGAAGGACAGTTAGAGGCATAGATGCTAATGATAGTACAATCATAAGGCTTTCCTAAGGTGACACTAGACCATCGGTGACACTGGCTCTTCAAGTCACCAACAATGGATTGACTGATGGACTTGGCCACACCTAAGGCAACACCTCCCCGCCCATGGGGGTAATCCGTGTGAAACCAGAGATGATTATTGGACACACAATTGAAATGGATAGGCAGCCTAGATCTAACAAGCTTAATCTCTTGGAGGAAAAAAAAATTAGGCAAAAAAGAATAATCAGACATCCAGTTGTTAACACATTTAGCTCGAACACGATCCGCAATCCCTTTATCATTATAAGACAAAATATTAAGACTATTCATGATAAAAGAAAAAAGGAAAAGCATCAACACAACACAATAAATCATCATTTCCTAATGTTTTTTGTCAACTTATTCACAACCAACGATTCTTAAGGATATCCTTTCTTTTGGTTTTGGATCTACAGTCTTTTTTTCTAGCCCTAGAGCCCTGTTGACCCAAGGGGGTAGAGTTTTCTTTTTGGCTGAAATTCATTTCCTCCATTTTGTATCCACTATTTTGGAGCCCTATTATTTCAGTCTCATCCATTTTATTAAGCTCAACTACAAACCTGCAATCATCAGAAGATAAAGGTAAGTTATCACCTGTGATGGAAGGTTTATCAGCCATGTCAATTTTCCAGGATATAAGCTGAGTGTGTTTTTTCCTGTTATGAACCATGGTCCATCCTTCCTCTGTACTCTATTTATTTTGCTATGGGAATTGGTCGACTTGTAGTGCATTGCCTTACAACACACCACCCATAGTATTTGATTGGCTGTGTTTACCGTCCTTTTCTCTCTTACCTTCATCTATCTCATCAAGAGGGTTAGACACCTTCCAACAACACATCAAAAGTATTTATCCAATTTTGTCGTTTTTTTAATCTGCTTACTGAGAGGCTTTTTGATGGGATTACCTAAATCTCCTTTGAATGGAATATGCTCATCCACTTTTTTCACTTCAACACTCCCTTCCTCCTTCAGTAGGGGGCAATGCCTTACCCAATGGCCTTGTCTACTACACTTAAAACATGCATTAGACAAATTTTTATAGTTGACTTTCTGCTCATGAAGACATTTTCCATTAGAATCATTAATTTTCAAGGAGGACTTAATAGGGTTATTCATATCAATTTCAACAAGCACTTGAGATTCCCACTTAGGATTGATGCTACCCCTTGGTCTCTATCCTAAGACTTTACCAATCAAGGAGCAAAGACCTTCAATCCAGGGATAGAAGTTGACTGGGAGGTCATGCAATTCTACCCAAACCGGGACTTTAGAAGGCTTGGGGCCACGTGGATTAAAACCAGAGAACCATTTGAAAAAAAAAAACCAGAGTAGTTCTAATAATCCATTGTCCCTCCATTACTACTATGCGGGCACTAATGGCATCATCAAAGAAAAACAAGAAGTAACCATTCGGTAAATATTGAATCTGTCAAACAAACAGACCACACAATTCCCAATTAGTTTTAATCCAATGCTTAAGAATGTTGAGGGGAGGCCTAGGGCTATGGCACAAAGCAATGACCACATGCTCAGACAAGTGAGTTTGCCATTCCGTGTAGGAAGACTTATCAATAATCAGCATGGCATCATCTTGGATAGAGGATTTTTGAACCATTTCTTAAAAAAAAAATCAGGCATAGAGTCAACAGGCGCTTTACCTTTATCATTAACATTTATCATTCCTGTCGAGTTAGTTCCCGACAGAGGTCCTAATCCGCTGGTTACAACATCAGCAAACAATTTGTGCTGCAGGACATCAGGACACAGTGGCACAGTACCGACAAAGGAGGGAAAACTTACTTATTTGGACATGCCACCCAAGTGGTCTAGAGCATTGGTATGTGCCTTTAAGCTTGCATCAACAACAAATAGAGGGTCAAGCAGAACATTTTTTTACCTTTCCCATGCCATCGAGGGCATTGCTCGCCATGGCATGACGAATCAGAGTAGAAACTTCACCATTAGGCAAGGAAATGGGCATATCTGGTACCTGGGACATATTTGAGTCGTAATCAAAACCTTGAGGCGAACCTAGCGGATGCCACATTTCCAAAATCCCTCCCCCCTCAGGGGGAGAGCATAGTACCCCTTCATGCACATAGGAGCCTTAAGGGGAGAACGACGAAACGAAAAGCAGAAGACTACAGTACACCCACTTAGCACGCATGCAGGCGAGCCGTAAAGATTGCCCCAAACCCTAGGTCTAGATTCCAATTCTTAGAAGTGAGCATTCATCAAATATTGTACGAGTACCATTGAAAATGTATTAGTTTCTAGTTTATGCCTAAAGATTTTCAAAGTATTTGATTCAGTAGATTTGAATAAAGCTTAGTTTTTTTTTATCTTGGGGTCTATCTTTGTGTAGCCCTAAAAAATAGGAGGTACCACTATTGTGTATCAAGTTCATTCTAGAAGCATATTTTTCTTATTACTTGTACTCTTGTGAATTTTATATACTCAACCCTATGTTTATCATTCCTACAAAAGGATGTTTTTTAATTGTAATCATGTTGGCTGCTATGAGCATTTGAAGTTGATTGTTTCATCCAAAGATAACAAGTTTTTTGAGCTAGTCAATGCACAAACCCATTTTTTTGTATCGAATCTTTCTCCTTGATGCTCAAAAGTAAATAAATGATTTTATTGCACTTATCATATGCCTATAAGTTCTATTTGAGTCTCCATAATCTCAAGGTCTTGTCCTATGTTGGTTGGCTAGACCGAACCTTGTCACTTCGCAACTCACTTTTCTACCTCCTGCAAGCTTCTCCAAGTTTTTTCAGTGGTATCACAATTAGATTAAGATGGGTGATGGATTTCCCTCAATGATTGAGAAGCTTGATAGAAAAAACTATGCAGCATGGAAAATCAGAATGGAGGCCTATTTGCAAGGTAAAAAACTTTATGGAATTGTAGGAGGTGATGAAGCTATGCCTACTCCAAGATCCAAAGGAGAACCTACACAAGAGGAGACAGATAAGCTCACACTTTGGCGTGCATGCTCAAGAAAGGTCATACATACTAAACTCTATCTCTGATTTTCTATTACCACATACTAGAGGATGCAAGATAGCTCAAAATTGGGATGCCCTAGAGACTTCCGTTTTTGCTAGAACAAAGGCAAGGAAGAACCATCTTTGGAATGAGTTCAACTTGATGAAGAAGAAACCTAAAAACCTAAACAAACCATCATAGAGTTTGTTGAAAAGGTCAAGGAAGTTGCTGATCAATTGAAATCCATTGGAGAGTTGATTGAAGAATAGGCCATCATGAGTCAAATTCTCAATGGGATTAGAGGTGACAAGTAATGGCAGTCTTTCACCATAGCTTATGATCTCATCATGGATGTGAAAACTCCAGACTTCAACATCTTTCTTGGATAACTCTTCAATCAAGAGGCCAAAAATAGCATAAAGGAAGGTAACTCCTATCATGGTAATTCAACTAGTGCTCTATATGCAGATAAGAAGGACAAGAAGATCAAAGGCAAGAAGAAGGAAGAAGATAATGAGGAGACTTTCCAAGCCAACTTTGTAGGCAAGAGCAAGTAGAAAGGGAAGAAGAAGGACCAAAGCATGACAAAACCAAAGGTTAGAATGTTCAACCTTGTGCCATTTGTGATAAGACCAACCACACCACTCAAAATCATTGGGTGAAAATTTTTCTTTATCCTTTTTTAGTTTTTTTAACTTCCACATGGGTGCAATTTGAAAACAATAAGACTCAATAAACCATATGATCAAAATGTTATCTTTTTTTCCATTTACAAAAAAATTATGATTCTGTTTAACTCTTGATTCTTTAAGAAATTTTCAAAAAATAGCAAACTTTTATAAAAAATTATTCATAAGAATATTACCTTGCTTGAGCTAAGTTCTCTAGGCCAAAAGATGTTTTTTTGCTGAGGATCGTGATTTTTTGCTCTTCTTCTCTCTCTCTCTCTCAACAAATGATAAAAAAATTTCTAAGTCCTCCTTTTATACTTTCTACTCAGAATCTGTAAGACAATAGTTATGCCATATAACACAGGAGCAGTAGTAGAGAAGATAACGGATATAGGAGAACCTCAACAATTTTCTACTAGCAGTAAGTACAAAGATGATGGGTTTGTCCACCCGTGCGCTCTCAAGGTAGAACTTAAATGGTGATCTAGACAACTCTAGATAGGGAGATACAAGGTAGAGGTATGCTGGCTCAATTCAATGTCTCAGGTAGTGCAGAAGTCATGTATATATAGGATCATGGGTGGCCTTCCGTGGACGGCTATACATGGGTGGTAGAGCATGGGCAGCCACTGCCCGCGTAATTGCCATACATGGCTTAGACCAGTTGAACCGAGCTAACAAATATAAATGATTTCTGACTTCGACAGGGAATATTGCCTTTATCATCGTGCCAGGATGCTGCCCTCGGACCCCCACCAGGGGGCCCGCTGGCCCCCTGGGACCCCCCAGCCAGGGCTGCTCACCGTTGCCTCGGACCCCACAATTGGGGAACCTGGTAACTCCCTTTCCTTACAATACCTTACATGGTCCAATATGACCTTCATCCAACATGCAAGTTGGGATTCCCATCAATTGGGTAATGCACGGTTGGCCTCCTCATAATGGGGGCCTTACAAAATGTGCATACAATCATGAGGGGTAGACATTGATCATATACTAACAGAATCATGATTTTTTCCTTTTCTTAAAAATCTTCCAAATTTCCCTATGAATTTATTCCTCTTCTTCACTATTACTCCTCAATACTCACTAATTTTTGTTCTTTGCACAAAGTTATATCCCTTCTCTAAGAATCGTGATTTTTTGTAGAGAATCATGTTTTCTGAAATTTCATTTTTTTTCAATTGGTTCAATTCAATATATTTCTTCAATTGTTTTCCATCACTTTCTCCCCTTTGTTTTGTATTTTTCCATTTTTATTATTTTAACTGATTTTTTGATCCCCAAATAAAAAGTAAACAAATTATTTAGGGTTTCTTTGAATGTGCCTACAAACTAATGATAATGACTTGAAATTGTGCAACTTGAAGTTAAAGAACAACATGCAACTCTTTACTTCTCAGTCCAAATTAACTGAACGAAGTAATCTTTTAACAAAAGACAACACACTCACCTTTACACACTTGCACACATGATGATTCACAATGAATTTGAACAAATGTTTGTTACCATCAACTTGGAAGATCCAACAAAGGTCCAAATCTCCAATGACTGAAAGCTTCACTTACTTCTCCAGCAATGGTGCCAAAAGATGTTTATTGTCCTTTGGATTTGTCCTCTCCAATCACCATAGCATAAAAGATTAGCAACTTAAACACCTTTAATTTGTCAATCCGGGAAGTATACTAAGACCGGAGCCCCTTCTTCATCAATGATTTCCAAGATTTATCAACAAAATCAGCTTTAGTAGAGAAATGAAAAGTTTATGTGAAATACTAGGGTTTTGTATATCTTGAGTTAGAAATAAGCTTTTAAGATGATTCTTTTGCCTAAATCATGCCATTTTTCATGTAGATTCAATCAAAAAGTTATTTTCAGTACCTATATAATCAAGACGAAACAATCACAATTCTAACAGAAAGCACACATTCAACTTCTTCAGCAAATATATTGATATTGAAGGTAGAAAATAAAAGAATGAACATCTACTCTCATGAAATACTCAAGAAATAGCTAATTACCCAGATAAATCCAAGTTAAACACTTGAAAATTCATCAACAAATCATCATAGAAGTCAAGTGATGAGATAAGAAAGGATGGATAAGAGCTCTCCAATTTTCCTTCAAGTCGTCTTCATACAAAATGAATCCTCCAAAAATAAGTCATAAATTGACTTATATACTTTTTCAAGTGTGCTATTTTTCACTTAAAAATTAAGTTCTCTAGACTTGTCAAGTCACTTTTCTACACATTTTGAGAGCTCTAATAATTATCCAAAAATTACATCATTCAATCCTTCTAAAATTCATAAATCTAATTTTACAATTCATGTTTTTGGTCCAAAAAATCATCTTCTAACAATCTTCCACAAAAATAACACCCGGGATAAACAAAATGCATTTATTCTGTGGATGTTATAGATGATAGCCTTTTGCTTTCCGAACTATACCCAAGAAAAATACATTTCATTGCTTTATCATCCAATTTTTTGCATTGTTGTTTAGGCACTAATGCATATGGCAGACAACCAAAGACACGTAGGTAAGCAACAGATGGCTTGCATCCATGCCAAGCCTCATATGGAGTGATAGAATGCAATGCTTTAGTGGGACACCTGTTACATATGTTGTACACATAACAACCTCAAGTAAGAAACTATGTGGTAAAGCTTGACTCTTGACCATACACCTCGCTATCTCCATGAGTGACCTATTCTTCCTTTTAGTAACTCCATTCTGTTGAGGCCTATACAACATTGTACATTGATGGTTTATCCCATGTTCAGCCAAAAAAATGCATTAAAATAAGAATACATATATTCTCCCCCTCAATCAAAATAGAGGGTGCCCATCTTACATGTTGACAAATTTTCAGCAAAAACTAGAAACTATTTGCAGCACATAAACACTTTGGACTTTGCTTTCAATGGATAAAACCATGCATGCTTGGAAAAATCATCAATAAAAGTCATAAAGTAAAGGTAGTTCCCAAAGGAGGGTGTCTGCATAGGACCATAGACATCACTGTGAACAAGCTTCAATTTCTGAGTAGCTCAAACTGAACCATCTTTTAGGAACAAGGAATGCTACATTCTGCCCAAAATACAGAATTCACAAACATGTTTACTAGTTGCCTCAATTTTGGGTAGAGAGGAAACCATTTCAGATTTCTACAAGCATAGCAAACTAGCCAAATTGAGATAACCAAAGTGTGCATACCAAAGCTTTGCATCTGACATAACTTGAGAATCATGTACTGCACATGTTGAATCATTCATATATTTTTCATAGTCTATGAGCTTATATATCCCATGACATAAAATGTCAGAAGCAATAATGACATTGCCATTTGATAGATCATGAACTCTACATCTGTCATCAACAAATTTCACAACCAAACTGATCTTGGCTAATGCTCAAACTAATAACAAATTTTTACTTGATCCCTTGCACAAATAAAGCATCCGACAATGTAAAAAAACTACCATTAGAAGATGGTTCATTAGTAAACACCCATTCTTCATTCTACACAAGATTTGCAGATTGTGATTTGGGTGTAGAGGCTTTTGCAACAACCGTTCCAACCTCTTTTTTCTTTTCCTCTTTTGTAGCCAGTTTTGGGCAACTTTTTATGACATGATAATTTCCTTTACAGTATTAGCAAAACAATTTCTACTTTTTTGTTTTCTTCTCATCACTATCATCCTTCTTTGATTATGCAGAATTAGTAGATTTTTTATTACTAATAGATGAGCTCCATTTACCTTTGCCCTTCTGACTAGCCAAGAAAGCATGATTTACAACATGTATAATGGACTTGATTTGTCTAGACTGATCTTCCTGCAATAAAACAAAGCCTAAATTCTCAAATATTAAGGTGTTTGGATTTCATTTCATCATCGATTGAAGAGTAGAAGCAAAACTATGATATGAATATGGAAGACAATTCAAAATAGTCTGCACAAGTGAACCGTCAGGCAAGACTTGAGTAGAAAAAATCAATTGCTCCTTCGAATCTTTGATCTTTGTCAAGAAACTATCCATGGGATCTCCTTCATTCATGTCCTCATTCTCCAACTGTTTTCAGAGGTAAGAAACATGAGCCTCATTCCTTGCCTGGTATAAAGTGGTAAGTGTATCCCAAGCATCCTTTGTTTTTTTGTAGGAGTGAATGTGAGGAATAATGGCATGTTTGATAGACAAGGCTATCAAAGTATGTGCCTGAGCATCTCTGCCATCCTAACAAAGTTGCTCTATAGTAGGTGCAATAGGAATCACAACATGAATAGGAACCTAAAAGAATATCACCATCTTCAATGCCATATGCATCACCTTCAATAATTGTATTTGCATGTGTAATAGGACATTTTTCAACACCATACACAATACTCCATAGTCTGTATGAACGAGATCTAAAGGCTGAATTGAAGAGTCAATGTGCATTCTATGCACATTTCTAGTTTGCTTTCCATATTGACAATGCTCACAAAATAATAAATCAGAGAAAGATAACATAGGTAAGTAGCCAGAACGAGAAATATTTTCCATTCCACTACAAGATATATGGCCCAAATGACCATGCCAAATACAAGCCATAGGCTGTTTAGTAACAGCTAACAAGTGTTCTTTTTGTGATACAAATAAAGGATAAAGTGAGCCAACTTTGCTTCCTTTTGTAGTAACCATATTGCCCTTTGATATGCGAAAGGACTGAGCATAGAAGACCACCTTGTAACCAAGGTCATCAAGTTGACCAACTGACATCAAGCTGCAAGATAACTGAGGTACATGGCATACATTATGCATAGTAAATTTTGAACCATCAATGAACTGCACAACCACATCTCCAATCCCCACAACATCGCACTGGTAAGAATCACCAAGTTGCACGGTAACAAGAGACTTTGCTGCATAATTAGAGAACCATTCTCTATGTGGTGTCACATGGAAAGAAGCACCAAAATCTAGCAGTCAGGTGTGGGAAAGAGAATCAGCCATAAGAGCCTTAGTTGGCACAGTAATATCAAGTGTCAACACATCAGCATCATCAAAAATAACATTAATTTCTTCAATCTTCACAGTCACAGTAGATGGTGCAGGTAACTGTTACATTCCTATCAACATTATGTCCTTTACCTTTAGCATTCTTTAATGCATAACAATCTTTCTTCATGTTTCCTTTCTTATGACAATAATGGCATTCGATATCCCTCTTCCTTGATTCACTTCTACTCTTGTTCCATTGACCATTCTTTTCCTTGTTCTTGCTCCTGCCACATTGTTGATTCTTTCCTTGGTAAGAATCACAAACATTATATGCATCTCCTCTCTGAGTGCCAACCATATATTTTCTACAAATCTCCTCACTCAAGAGTGCTCCACATATGTCATCATAGACGAGTTTACCACTAGGTGCACTATTGCTAATAACTCTGTAAAATGTATCCCATGATGAAGGCAAGGTGCATAACAACAATAATGCTTTTATTTCATTATCCATATCCATTTTCTGGGCCAGTAATTGGGAGAATATAGCATCAAAATCATTTAGATGAGCAACAACACTATCTGTGTCCTTCATATGAAGGTCATATAATTTTCTCATTAGATAGACTTTATTTGATGCCGTCTCTTTTTCATATGTATTGCATAACTTCTTCCAAAGCTCCTCTGCACTTTCACAGTCTAATGCTGTAAAGTAAACATTATCTACCAGGTGCAAGTGAATGGTAGACCTGACCATTTCATCTAACTCATCCCAATCATCTTCATCCATGTCAGCAGGCTTCTTTGAAATTCCATTTACTGGCTTCCATTGCCTTCTTTTAATCAGCACATCTTTAATCTGATTCTTCCATAGAGCAAAGTTTGTGCCATCAAATTTTCGGATCTCAAAATGGTCTTTGCCCTGCAAGTTATAGCTCCCCCTTGGAACACTATCACTAGACCCTAATCCACCGGATGTGCCTGAGACATCTGAAGTCCAAACACCAACAAATAAGTGTATCAAGGAGTAAATCGACCACTATATAGTTGACAAAACCAAAAATCAAGAAAAATTTTGCCAGAGTATCCTCTGCAAAATGAGCGTATGAACAGTGTCAAAAATATCATAAAACTGCAAGTACTGACATGTTTTCCTTCATAGTGAATCACTGACTCCACTGCATATAATCAGTTACCCAATAGAAGCCAACTAGGCTTATCGAGCACCTATGAACAACTATCATACATCTCCTATGGCGAGGCTGGGTAAGTCTTCCACCTGCATCACCGAAGAGACCCCAACATCTAGGTGTCTCCTAGTTAAGAAAACCTCACCACAACCCTCTTTATCAAATGTAAAAGGCTTTATGCAAAGAACGTAACCACTATATCAATGACCACATGGACGTACATAAGCGGTATCCACAGAGCGTACATAATGTGTATGTGTTCAATATATGTAGTAAAATGACACTAAAAGGCTGCATGCACAACCCAAAAACTAGCCAGTAACACTTGCAAGTGTTTGTTAACTCTGATGTTTTTGGCTCAAAAAACCTGCATAAATTTGCAACGACTGCTCTCACCAAAACTGAAATCTTTCAAGAAACCTATAGTTTTACAAGTGTGGCTGAAAACACAGCCCGAAAGGTTGATATTTAATGTCGGAGAAGTACAAAGAACACTCTTCTTGATGTTCTTGGACCTATGTGAACAAAACTATGTGCGGAAGTACTCCAAAACGGCTCCAAAAGAAACGTCAAAAATGCTTCAAAAATAAGCTTTGAAAGCAAAGAATGAAGCTTTGAGGGACCAAAACATGTTCAAGGTAATGTCAACCTTAGTCTTTCCCCTTCTTCAGACGCCACAAGAGTGTAGCTTAGTGTCAAGAGATTGCCATGGTTAAGCGAGCTCCTGGTGGAAGAGTACTAGGATGGGTGACCTCCCGGGAAGTGCTAGGAACCTCTATATTCCTTGAGCATTGAGGTCCTCCCTCGCGCACAACCAACGGTGCCAATGGTGACTTCAGTGACTCAGATGACAAGGTATGCCAAGGTCTATGCCTTGGTCGCCGCCTTGGTCATAAGCCTTGGAGAAAGATGAGGTGGGAGGGTTGCTTGCTTCGCTCACACAAAAGGAACAAAGCTTTTGCATTGAACTGCTCTGATACTAGTGAAGTATGTCAATGGCGATGCACCAAAGTGCACTCTCCTTCACACGATCTCCACGACGATATCCTCGGAGTAGAAAACCGAGCTCCTAAGGCCGCACATGGTACTCCACACAGAGACTGTGTACTAATTTCATGTACACAAATCCTAACTCTAGGCCCCAACCTAGGTAGATAAGGCCCCCATTTCCTTGAGGACCATGCTACCGATGTCAAGGAGATCACCTCATTCGTGATTGCCCTATGCCTCCACCTACACAACCCCAATTTGTGACAATTTAAGGTTTTTGTCCCGATTGTGGGAAGGAGCACCTATTATGAGATTTCCTAATAACCCCACCAATATGCCAAAAATCACTCCTATCAACGTCATTGGGTTAGTGGTAGACTCAACGAGAAGTGTGACTTCCACTGCCTCAATGCAAGTCATCATGAGAGCTCAGGCATTGAAGCGAGAACAAGAATTAGGCCAGGAAAAGAGTTATGAGGTTAGTGAGACCAAGAGCCTAACCAAGAAGAGGACAAGAGCTTGGAGAGAAAGTCGTGAACGAATGAAAAGAAAATGGGAAAAGAAGATGAGCGAACTTGTGGAAAGCGTGAGAGAAACAAAAGCCAAGATAATTGAACTCACATCTCAAACACATTCTCACACAACTCCACCACCACCATTCCCATCACCCTCCAATCCACCACATTTTAATCCACCTCACACAATCCCACGACCACTTAGAGTAGGATCAGTCTTAGCAGATCCCACTCTCGAGGACCTAGACATGATGCTTAAAGCATATCAGTCCAGAATACAAGAAGGGCCAAACGTAACAGATCATCAAAAGTGTTACCCTAGAGCTAACCTAGAGCTTGAATGGACCAAGCTTTGTGCTAAAATGGTAGAATTGGCTCAAATCATGTTTGAGGCTAGCTGTCTCTTCAATTGCTCTAGTTCAACTAAGACTTAGTTACATTTTGATGGACTATTAGAAAGATTGGAGAGGTTAATTGCAAAATCTAGAAAGGAAGCCACCTCCAAGAGTAAGGACCGGGCAAGAGAAAGAATGAGCATTCCTTCCAAGGAAGCTTATGTGCCTAATTCCATTGAACCAGACACCACTTCTTCTATGAATCGATATTCCCAAGAAATTTTAAGAGTAATTCAAGAAGAGAAATGGGCAAAAGAAAGTGAGAATCCTCCTCCTATTGAGCTTGTGGATGACCTACATGATCAATTCCCACAAGACATTCCTTCTATTTATGGAGAACAAGAGGATGCCCAATCTAGTGACAAGCTATTGTTACCACTTCCTTGTGGAAGCGTTGGGGCAAACTAACACTTAGACCAAGGAGAATGAAATTGCAAATGGCTGATGGTCACATAGATGGACGTTTAGGGCTACTCAAAGGGATAACTCTCACTACTTATGGTGTAGAGTTCGAGCATACTTTTGCCATATGTGACTTCAACCAAAATCATGCCTATGAGATGATTTTGGGAAGACCGTTCATGAGACACTTGCAAGTAGTACAGGATTGGGGAACCAATTCCTTGTATTTGCAACACTTAGGAGTTACAACCAAAGTCAATCTCAAGGATTACTCTCATAGAGACGTGCCCCCTGTTGGTGCATATCAAGCCTTCACACATTGGCTTGGAACTTTGGAATCATGGAAGACTAGCTTGGACAAAGCTTTATCAAGGCTTCACTTGAAGCAAGGTTCATATGAACATGTGCTTAGATGTTCTTACCTTTTTACCCCTTTGTAGAAGTCTACATGACTTGGCATTTATATGTAATCACTTTAGTCACTTACCTACTTCATTAGTCGTGGAAAAGAGAATGAATGATTGGAGAGAATATCTCCTTAATTCTAGAGTAGAGAATATAGGAGATTTGAATTTGAATTCAAATTCAAATCTCAACTCATACTCTATAAAAGCTATATTTGAAAAGTCGCGGTTAGTCCTGTCACTTCAGCTCTCTCCCCGAGGCATTTTGTCATTGTAACTGTGTGTGTGTTAGTGCTACTCCATAGCCTACACTACCACTCCTCAATTAGCCATGCTTGGCATGCTAATGAGCTTGTATAATCATATCATTCAATAGATATATACACATTCAACATATCTGATTCTCTGTGTTTCCTACTCCAAGTCTGTTAACTTCCAAGGAGCATTTCTCAGTGCTCACTGAACCAAATCAAGAGATCTATAGCTCATTGGAACCAGCTTAAGGTCTTCTACAAGCATACAAAATCTCGGAAGATTTCGTTCAGCCATTTGGAAGAAATCCGCTTCGAAGTGCACACTGGTCTGTGTCTGCAGAGTTCCTAAAAAGTCGGGGGTAATTAGAATTTTCCTAAACTTATTTCTCAGTGTATGATTTATCAATTTGAGTGATTCCACTTGCAATTGGTAGCTTACTAAGGTACCTTAATACTCCCAAAAGGAATTGTTTCAATTTCAAGTGTGCTGGTCACACTGAGCATAACACTGAGCAAGTGTCATTACAGAAATAGCAAGTTTTCTAGAATTTGTGAAGTGCAAAGTTGTCTGTTTTGATTTGGTCATTACACAAATCATTTGCAAAGTACATATATGGTTTCTTTGTGTCTTTTGGAAGCTAAACAAGTATACTAAGCATATCTGGAGCCAAAGGAGGGCAGGTGTGAAGCAGGTTTTGCAGCATCAACTCATTTCTTGAGTGCATCCAACCATCACTCCCAACAGTGGTATCAGAGCAAAGAAGGTAAACATGGGTGATGGTTTCCCTTCATTCATTGACAAATTGGACAGAAACAATTATCAGGCTTGGT
Organism: Ceratopteris richardii; assembly: GCA_020310875.1. Taxonomy (NCBI): domain Eukaryota; kingdom Viridiplantae; phylum Streptophyta; class Polypodiopsida; order Polypodiales; family Pteridaceae; genus Ceratopteris; species Ceratopteris richardii. The sequence goes on along the minus strand of CM035432.1, from coordinate 35,957,535 downwards.
CATTGAGAATGAAGACCTATCTACAAGGGAGAAGCTTATTTGGATACATATCAGGAGATGAGGAATTGCCCTCATTCAAGACTAGAGGACTACCCACAAAGGATGAACATGAAAGACTCAACCAATGGTGTGCAAAGGATGCTTTGGCAAGGTCTTACCTTCTAAACTCTATATCTGACTTTCTTTTACCTCATGTAAGGAATTGTAAGACTTCCCAAGAGACTTGGGAAACCTTGTCAAACTACTTTTCTTTCAACACAAGGGCTAGGAAGAATCAATTGTGGATTGAGTTCACAACCCTTAGGAAGCAGCCCAAGCAATCAGTCTCAGAGTATGTGACAAAGATCAAAGATGTGGCAGACCAATTAGCAAGCATTGGAGAGGAGATTGAAGAGGAGCAAATAGTCACGCAAGTAACAAATGGACTCAAGGCAGATGATAAGTGGGAAAGTTTCACCACTGCAATGGACCTATATATGGACATGCATACCCCAGATCTCACAACACTCATGGGCCAACTATTTACACATGAAGCAAAGTTTACAAAGGCTGGAGATCAATCAAAAGGTAACAACCCCTCTTCTCTCTATACTGATAAGAAAGTTAAAGATAAAGGTAAAGGGAAGAAACAGGATGAAGAAGGCTCTACCTCCCAAGCTAATTATGCAGGGAGAGGTAGATCATCTAGAGGAAGAGGCAGAGGAGGTAAGTCAGGTAGGGGGAGACCCTACAACTCATCACCATGCAACATTTGTGGATTGTCTAATCATACCACAGATGAATGCTACAAGAACTATAAGAATCAGAGAGGAAGAGGCTACTCAAGAGGTGGATACTCTCAAGGGAGAGGCAGATTCAACCAACATCAAAGCTACAATGGATACAACAATCAATACAACAACAACTACAATCACAACCACAATGGTAATTACCAAGGTGGATTCAGAAATAGAAGAGATTACAACAATTACACAGAGGAGCAAGATGACTCCCTATTGATCATGAATATGACCTCCAAGGCAGGTACAAATGATGATCATTTATTTTATATTGACTCCGGATGTTCTAACCATGTAGCTGGCAATGTGGCACTACTTTCTGATTTGGAAGAGCCCAAGGGCAAACATCAGGTACAAACAGGTGATGACACTAAACACTCTGTTGTCAAAATTGGAAATGTGAAGACATGTGATGGTAACCAGAATCTATTGAGCAGGGTACTCTATGCACCAACCATCACCAAGAATCTAATGAGTGTTGGCCAGATTGTGGAGAAAGGTTTGCAGGTCAGATTCACACAACATGGAGCATATGTGGAGGACCCAAGACATGGATTCAGAAGGATAGCCAAAGGGGAGAAATCAGGTAGATTATTTACATTTGAGCTAGAAGACACCAAGAACATTGCTTTGTATAATTATAAGGATCAGACACTTTCAGAGTTAGAAATATGGCACAAGAGATTAGGGCACATAGGTGAAAGAACCCTAAAGCAAATGTGCAGAGATCAATGTGTGCTTGGGATACCTAATGTGTCCAAGCAACACATGATTTACAAGTGTGGATCATGTCAATTTGGTAAGTCTCACAGGTTACCCTATTCAAGGAAAGGTTTCATGCATGAGGACTACCTAGACTTGGTACACACAGATGTTTGGGGACCTAGCAAGGACCCTTCCATTTCAGGTTCAAGGTATTATGTGTCCTTCATTGATGACTATAGCAGGTGGACCATTTTATACTTTATGAAGCATAAAGATGAAGTGTTTAATTGTTTCAAGAGGTATCTTGCACTTGTTGAAAACCAAACAGGAAGAAGCTTGAAGAGGCTAAGGTCAGATGGTGGAGGAGAGTACTTCTCCAATGAGTTTGAAGATTTCTTGCAGGAAAGAGGCATCAAAAGGGAGATTACTACAAGGTACTCACCTGAACAAAATGGGGTAGCAGAAAGAAGGAATAGACTCATAGTAGAAACAGCTAGGTCTATGCTTAATGAAAAGAAGTTGCCAAATTATCTTTGGGCAGAGAGTGTATCCACTGCCACCTATCTCATCAATAGGTTGCCATCCAAATCACTTGATGGCATGAAACCATATGAAGCTTGGCATGGTAAGAGACCCTCTCTGGATCATTGCAAAATCTTTGGTTGTGTAGCATATGTGCATATTCCCTCACAGGTAAGGGGAAAGCTAGACCCCAAGGCTGAAAAATGTATCTTCATTGGTTATGATTTGAACCAAAAGGGATACAGATTCTACAACCCAACAAACAAAGGTTTCAAGGTAAGCAGAGATGTCATCTTTGATGAGAATGATTCTTGGTATGAAAATGAATGCAGGAAGATTAGTCTACCCTATGACATGGAAGAAGATTTTCCAAAGCTCACCAAGGAGGAACCAATTCAGCAAGAAGATTCAAGTTCAGATGATGATGATACAATAAACCTTGAAGAGTTCAAGGCTTGGAAGTCCAAAGGGAAGATGAAGATGAAGCAACTAGAAGATAAACCAGAATCCTCAACTCAAGCAATGAGGAGATCTCAAAGAGAAAAGAAGAAGCCTATCAGATTTGGGTATGACACATCACTTGTAACTAAACATTCTGTATATCTTGCAAAGGACTTGTTGAATGAAGAACCAGGTACCTATGAAGAAGCAATTACCAAACCAGAATGGAAAGAAGCCATGGATGAAGAGATGGAAGCTCTCAAGGAAAGTGATACTTGGGACTTGGTACCCAAGAAAGACTCTATGAAGGTAATAGGATCAAGATGGATCTACAAACTAAAGAAGAATTCAGATGGAACAATAAACAGGTACAAAGCTAGGTTGGTAGCCAAGGGTTTTGCACAAACCCAAGGCATTGATTATGAGGAGACATTTTCTCCTGTGGCCAAGATGCCAACTATCAGAATATTGGTGAGTGTAGCTGCATCCAAGAATTGGAATATGTACCAATTAGATGTCAAGAATGCTTTCTTGAATGGATGGATATCTGAAGAAGTCTACATGTCACAACCACCTGGCTATGAAGATCCAAAAAAGGTACATTATGTTTGTAAATTGAAGAAGGCTCTGTATGGTTTAAAGCAGGCACCTAGAGCATGGAATTACAGGTTGACAACCTATCTCCAAGACCAAGGATTTGTGATGAGTAAAGCAGACACTTCTCTATTCATAAAGAGAAGTAGTACAGAGGTAATCTACTTATGTGTTTATGTTGATGACATCATCATTACAGGCAATGATGTCAATGGGATTAGACACATCAAAGGACAGATGATGAAAGAATTCAAGATTAGTGATCTTGGATTATTGAAGTACTTCTTAGGTCTTGAGTTAGTCTACACCAACTCAGGTATATATATCACTCAAAAGAAGTATGTGCAGGATATGGTCAAGAAGTTTGGCTTGCAGGATGCTAAGGTATCTACTACTCCAATGGAGGTCAACCTAAAGCTAAGTGCTCATGAAGGAGAAGAAGTCCAAGACATCACAGGGTATCAAAGTATGGTAGGTAGTTTGAACTATGCTACCTTGACAAGAATTGACATAGCATATGGAGTTAGTGTGCTTAGTCAATTCATGCACAAACCAAGGGTACCTCACCTAGAGGCAGCAAAGAAGATCTTGAAGTATCTGAAGGGAACTCAAAGTCATGGTTTGTACTTTCCTTATACATCAGATATTGACATTAAAGTTTACTCAGATGCAGATTGGGCAGGATGCAAGGATGATAGGAGAAGCACCTCAGGATACATTTGTTTTGCAGGAGATAAGCCTATTTCTTGGTCAGCCAAGAAGCAACCTACAGTGGCATTGTCATCCACTGAAGCAGAGTATAGAGGGCTTGCCAATGCCACTCAAGAAGCTATCTGGTTGAAGCTTCTATATACAGAGTTAGGTCTATATACAAGGCCACCAATCATATTTGGAGATAATACTAGCTCTCTTCACCTTGCAGCTAATCCAATTTATCATGCCAGAACCAAACACATAGAGGTTCATTACCACTATGTGAGAGAGAAGTTACTTAGCAAAGAAATTCAATTGACATATGTGTCTACTAATATGCAATGTGCAGATTTACTTACAAAGGCATTAGATGGAAACAAGTTATGCAGATTCAAATCTATGATTGGATTGCAGGAAGTGATTGAAGAATGAAGAAGAAGACTTAAGCCAAAGTGTTTGGCTTGAGGGGGAGCTGTTGGTGCATATCAAGCCTTCACACATTGGCTTGGAACTTTGGAATCATGGAAGACTAGCTTGGACAAAGCTTTATCAAGGCTTCACTTGAAGCAAGGTTCATATGAACATGTGCTTAGATGTTCTTACCTTTTTACCCCTTTGTAGAAGTCTACATGACTTGGCATTTATATGTAATCACTTTAGTCACTTACCTACTTTATTAGTCGTGGAAAAGAGAATGAATGATTGGAGAGAATATCTCCTTAATTCTAGAGTAGAGAATATAGGAGATTTGAATTTGAATTCAAATTCAAATCTCAACTCATACTCTATAAAAGCTATATTTGAAAAGTCGCGGTTAGTCCTGTCACTTCAGCTCTCTCCCCGAGGCATTTTGTCATTGTAACTGTGTGTGTGTTAGTGCTAATCCATAGCCTACACTACCACTCCTCAATTAGCCATGCTTGGCATGCTAATGAGCTTGTATAATCATATCATTCAATAGATATATACACATTCAACATATCTGATTCTCTGTGTTTCCTACTCCAAGTCTGTTAACTTCCAAGGAGCATTTCTCAGTGCTCACTGAACCAAATCAAGAGATCTATAGCTCATTGGAACCAGCTCAAGGTCTTCTACAAGCATACAAAATCTCGGAAGATTTCGTTCAGCCATTTGGGAGAAATCCGCTTCGAAGTGCACACTGGTCTGTGTCTGCAGAGTTCCTAAAAAGTCGGGGGTAAACAGAATTTTCCTAAACTTATTTCTTAGTGTATGATTTATCAATTTGAGTGATTCCACTTGCAATTGGTAGCTTACTAAGGTACCTTAATACTCCCAAAAGGAATTGTTTCAATTTCAAGTGTGCTGGTCACACTGAGCATAACACTGAGCAGGTGTCATTACAGAAATAACAAGTTTTCTAGAATTTGTGAAGTGCAAAGTTGTCTGTTTTGATTTGGTCATTACACAAATCATTTGCAAAGTACATATATGGTTTCTTTGTGTCTTTTGGAAGCTAAACAAGTATACTAAGCATATCTGGAGCCAAAGGAGGGCAGGTGTGAAGCAGGTTTTGCAGCATCAACTCATTTCTTGAGTGCATCCAACCATCACTCCCAACACCCCCTATCCAGTGGAATCCTATCCATAGAGCCACAAAGGATACATAGTCAGTGCATTTCATAGGATCAAGATCCTCATGGATGCATGAAGACACTCACTTATGGATGTGTAAATTTGCAAAAGAAGAAGAGAAAAGAGAGAATGCTAGAGAGGTAGGTGCAAAGAATACTCATAGATCATGTCGAGACCTAGCCTATGCACCTATAGTATTTCCGAACAACGAATTTGAACCTCATGGTTGGGTTGAAACTCTTACGACAATGGATGTAGCCATCAACGAAGAACAATGGACACCCCATTGTGATGAAGATGCCTAGGACATTTTGGTTTTCACAATTGAACCACTCATGTGTGATTTGGTTATCAAAGAGTGTGAGCCTAGAATGGAAGAAATTGATCAATCAAGTGACTTTGACTTAGAATCAATAATAATGGACCCTTTTTGGGAATTCGAATAGGAATACCTATACGAAGTAGAAGCTCACCCTCAAGGACAAGGAGAGCTTATGAATGATGTGAGACTAGCCACACAAGTAACCACTAAGAGTGAAGGCAAGAAGAGGAAGAAGAGAGAGGCCTCACCAAAAGAGGAAGAATCTTTATTTGAGGTCCTTGAAAATTTCAAGAAGTACGAAATAGAAGATCAGAGAGTCATGATAAGGATGCCTAAACGTGAAGCACTCACATGAGAGGCCTATGATAACACAGAAACCACAAAGAAAATCATTTTGACCATAGAGGAAGGTGAAGAGCGATGCACTTACATAGGACATGATTTAACAGAGCATGAGGAGCAAGAGCTGATAGCCTCACTTGATGGAGAGTGTTAATCTCCAAAAGAACAACCTATTCTTGAAATTAGATCACCTCTATATCAAGAATAAGTCTAGAATCCTCTTAATTTAGAGAACAATCACTAACTTATCAAGAAATTGACTATTCTGAAAAAATCAAATTCTCAGAAAAGTCTGCTGTAGATTAATCTTTGATTGACTAACCATTCGTGTGAAGTTTTTGATAAAACTTTGTAGGATGTGTCGCCTTAAATTTGCGCACCTTCTCCAACTTAAATCTCCTCAAATGATTGAGTATACTTTGAGAAATGACTCAAACACTTTACCTATGTGTAAAACTGCTTCTCTGCAGTAGCGACTTTGACACCTGTAACTTCTTAGCTATGGTTCTCCCAATGTTGAACCCGTTTGATCAAATCCTTTTAGCTGTAGATAGCTTATCTCTCAACTTAGATTTTGAGCTATCATATGTGTAAAAATTTACACTGTGCACTGAGCACTGATCATTTTCCTGAACTCAAAATCTGCGCCTATTTCAGAAGACTATGAACATTCTTTACATATGAATGTTCCTACACACAATTCTCTTAGCCTGATTACAATTGGAAGCTGAAATTTTGTACAGAGGTTGACCAACTCTAGACTTAGACTTGTACAAAAGCATTTCACAGAAGATCTACCATAGAAGGAGAAGACACGAAAACTTCGGGCGCAACTTTTCTTCTATTCCTCAGAAAATTACAATTGAGTTATGAGAGAGACTTCTTCTCATTCCTATGAACTCTAATGAGTCTTACAACTTCCAAATGCACTATTCTCATACTCTCTTACTGTCTCCTCTATTGCCCCAACATTTTCCAAAGTATTTATAGGCAAATATGTACAAGCTTATAACTAAACAAAAGTATAAGTGATCTATGTCTTCACTAATGTACATATGTGTACATATCATTCATCCTGTGAATGTAACCATCTTCTTTGCTTCAAGACTTGATCTTATCTCCATCCTTTGTCTTCCAAACTTCAATTGGTGATTGGTCTGCACCAACAGCTCCCCCTCAATCATCAATTGAGGTTTCTCTTATCTTCTTTATGCCTGCCATGTCTTTAAACTTCTGTAACTTTGGTCCATCCAAGCTCTTTGTAAGAATATCAGCTATCTGATCTTTTTTTGAAGTATGTATGACTTCAATCTCTTTATCCATCACCTTCTCTCTTAGAAAGTGATACTGTATCTCAATGTGTTTGGTCCTGGCATGAAAAACAGGATTAGCAGCTAGATATAATGAACTCATGTTATCACCATAAATGATAGGTATGCTCTGTATAGTGTCAAAACTCTTCATGAGAGTCTTAAGCCATATCACTTCTTTTGCAGCTTCAACCATGCCTTTGTACTCTGCTTCTGTAGATGACAAAGCAACTGTATGTTGCTTCTTTGAGCACCAAGAAATCAACTTATCTCCCACATAACACATGTATCCATAGGTTGACCTTCTATCATCTGGATTACCTACCCAATCTGTATCACTATATATTTTGATATTTGTATCTGATGTAAAACCATAATACAAACCCTCTTTGAGTGTTCCCTTAATGTACCTCAACACTCTTTGACCTGCAATCCAATGCTCTTTCCTAGGACAATGCATAAATTGAGACAAAACCCCAACTGCATATGATAAATCAGGTCTAGTTAATGTAGCATAGATAAGACTACCAACCAAACTCTGATATTGTTTCATGTCCTTGAACTCTTCACCTCCAAATCTGCTCAATTTGTGATTCACCTCCATTGGAGTAGGTGCTACTCTGCAATCATTCATTTTAAACTTGGTTAACAAATTCTTCAAGTACCTTTCTTGAGTCACATACACTCCATGTTGAGTGTATGAAATCTCCATGCCCAAGAAGTATGACAAATCTCCCAAATCACTGATTTTGAAATCTTTCTCCATTTGCTTCTTTAGGCTTTGTATGCCTTTCTCATCTGTACCTGTAAGAATTATATCATATGTAAATGAACCCATCATCACTTGCTTTGACAAGCAAGCTACTATCTGCTTTGGATACTTGAAATCCAAGTTCCTTTAAAAACTTTACAAGCCTATAGTTCCATGCCCTTGGGGCCTGCTTCAAGCCATATAAAGCTCTCTTGAGCTTACACACATAATCTGAATATCTTCCATCTCTGAATCCTTGAGGTTGCTCCATGAAAACATCATCTGAAATATAACCATTCAAAAAAGCATTCTTCACATCTAATTGACACAATTTCCAACCTTTACATGCAGCATCTGCTATGAGTGTTTTGATGGTTGTCATCTTGGCCACTGGACTATAAGTCTCATCATAGTCAATACCATATGTCTGAGCAAACCTTTCACAACAAGTCTAGCTTTGTACCTAGACACACTTCCATCTGCAAATCTCTTTGTCTTATAGACCCACTTGCATCCAATGATCTTCTGACTATTTGGTTTTGGAACCAAATCCCATGTTTGATTCTCCATCAATGCATCATATTCTTCCTGCATAGCTTTTTCCCAAATCTCTTTACCTTTTGCCTCTTCATATGTAGAAGGGTCTTCATCTGCTTTAATCATGTATGCATAATCCTTAGTAGTCAAAAATGAAGTATCATAGCTATACCTTGTAGGTTGCCATTTGTGCCTTGTAGACCTCCTAAGTTCTCCACTTCTTGAGGTTTCTGGTTCTTCACATTCAGGATCAAATCTTGGTTTTTCTTCAATTTCAACCTGCACTTCATGATTCTCTTGTTCATCAAATATCTGAACCTTTGATTTACCTTTCCTTTGACTCACAATTTCTTCATCATCTGTATTAATATTGATAGTACCTGCATACCAAGTACTTTGCTCATCAAATGTAACATCTTTTGATACAAGAAAGTGTTTTGTGGATGGATTCCACAACCTGTATCCCATCTGCTTATCATCATAACCAATGAACACATATTTTTCAGCTTTAGGTTCCAATTTGTGCCTTAATTGTGATGGCACATATGCATAGGCCAAACATCCAAATACTTTACAATGGTCTAATGTAGGTCTCTTACCCCACCATGCCTCATATGGTGTCATACCCTGTAAGGCTTTACATGGTAGCCTATTGACCAGATAAGTGGCTGTATTTACAGCCTCAGCCCACAAGTGATTTGGGCAATTTTTCTCCTTCAACATGGATCTTGCAAACTCAACAAGAGTCCTATTCCTCCTTTCTGCTACACCATTTTGTTGAGGAGAGTACCTGCAAGTAACCTCCCTCTTTATACCTGCATTCCACAAGTAATCACTGAACTCATTAGAAAAATACTCTCCCCCTCCATCTGACCTTAGTCTCTTCAACTTATGACCTGTAATTCTCTCTGCATACACATGATAATGTTTGAATGTATTGAATACTTCTGACTTATCTTTGATCACATAGATAGTGATCCATCTGGTAGCATCATCAACATAAATCACATAATACCTTGAACCATTGATACTGAAATCCTTTGATGGTCCCCACACATCTGTGTGTACCAACTCAAGTTTCTCTGAATACATAAACCCATGCTTAGAATAGGGTTGCTTATGAGCCTTACCTAATTGACATGCCTCACATCTGTATGTCATATGTTGACCTGCAACATTAGGCAATCCAAGCACTGAACCATTATTAATCATGTCTTTAATACCTCTTTCATTGAAATGTCCAAGTCTCTTGTGCCAAAGATCTAACTCAGAGATCTTATGTTCTCCATAAGTGAACAAGGCATGAACAAAGTGAACAATCTTCCTTCTTTCTTCCCTGAAACAATTTGTTTATACCCATTGCTAGGGTCTTCCACAAACACTCCTTCATTAGTGAACCTTACTTCATAACCTTTTTCCACAATTTGTCCTACACTTATCAAATTCTTAGGAATTGTAGGAACATACAAGACCTTACTCAATAAGGTGCTACCATCCTTGGCCTTCACTGATCCAATTGACTTCTCATTGTGCTTTGTATTATCACCTGTTTGAACAACATGATTAGATACCTTATTCTCTAAATCATTCATCAAGGCTATATTACCACTCAGGTGATTGCTACACCGTGAGTCAATGTAGAAGACTCTTTGATCTTCACTCTGCATTTCACAAGTTGCATTCATTATCAATGTTGAATCTTCCTTCTGATCTGAAGCATAATTGTAGTAGGTATTGTTGTATTGTTGACTTTGGAACCCTCTACCTGCATTTCTTCCAAAGTAACCCCTACTACCTCTACCTCTGAAATTACCTCTTTGATTTCTGCCACCTCTTCCTCTTGAATTATAGTTCTGATTGTATCCACCACTACTCTGAGTGTTATGCCAACAATCATTAGCTAAATGATTTGTCTTACCACAAATCCAGCAAGCTTTGGCTCCATCTTTGTTATTCCTGCCTCTTCCTCTACCTTTGCTACCTCCTCTTCCTCTTAGGAAGTTGGCTTGACTAGTTGTGCCTTCTTCTTTATTTGCTTGTTGCTTTCCTTTGTTAGTTTTCTTCTTGTCTTTAGAGTACATTGCATGACCTGCACTCTTGTCAACATCTCCTTTGATATCATTCTCAAAAGTTAGCATATGTCCTAACAATTGATTCAAATCAGGATTGAAATGATCCAATGAAAGTTGTGTAGACAAAATAAAAGGCTTCCACTTCTCATCACCTCTTAGTCCTGTGAGAATTTGCCTTACCAATTTATCTTCTTCAATGTCTTCATCCACTGCTCCTAATGCATCTGCAATGTCCTTCATCTTTGTCACATAATCAGATATTGATTGTGAAGCCTTCTTCTTGAAAGTAGTAAACTCTGCCCATAAGGATGCCTTTCTTGACTTTGTAGTGTTTTGGAAATGCTCCTCCAAAGCATTCCATGACTACTTGCACTTTCAAGACCTCTAATGTGAGGTAGCAAGTAGTCATTGACTGCTATACAGATAATGCTCCTAGCTTGAGCATCTCTCTTCATCCAATTCTTCAAATCTGACAATTCCTCCCTAGTTGGAACACTAGGATCTCTGAATTGAGGCTTTTCTTCTTCTCCTGTAATATAGGCTATCAAATCTTTGCTCATTAGATGGGCTTCCATCCTCATTGACCATGCAGGATAGTTTTCTCTATCCAATTTCTCTATCTGAAGAGAATCTCCCATCCTTTCTTCACCTGTACTAACAGATCTTTAAGCTTTATGAGAAATAAATGTACCTTGGCTTCGAATATTACTCCTTCTGATCCTTTTGACAACTTCAATGTGTCTTCCTTCAAGCTTTCTTCACTCTTTGTCCTTTTGATACTTCAAGATGTAAAGTTTGTATGTCTGCAACAGTCGGAGTCTCCCTTTCCTCAATTCTTATGCTTCCTGCTCTGATACCACTGATGGAGAGTGTTAATCTCCAAAAGAACAACCTATTCTTGAAATTAGATCACCTCTATATCAAGAATAAGTCTAGAATCCTCTTAATTTAGAGAACAATCACTAACTTATCAAGAAATTGACTATTCTGAAAAAAATCAAATTCTCAGAAAAGTCTGCTGCAGATTAATCTTTGATTGACAACCATTCGTGTAAAGTTTTTGATAAAACTTTGTAGGATGTGTCGCCTTAAAGTTGCGCACCTTCTCCAACTTAAATCTCCTCAAATGATTGAGTATACTTTGAGAAATGACTCAAACACTTTACCTATGTGTAAAACTGCTTCTCTGCAGTAGCGACTTTGACACCTGTAACTTCTTAGCTATGGTTCTCCCAATGTTGAACCCGTTTGATCAAATCCTTTTAGCTGTAGATAGCTTATCTCTCAACTTAGATTTTGAGCTATCATATGTGTAAAACTTTACACTGTGCACTGAGCACTGATCATTTTCCTGAACTCGAAATCTGCACCTGTTTCAGAAGACTATGAACATTCTTTACATATGAATGTTCCTACACACAATTCTCTTAGCCTGATTACAATTGGAAGCTGAAATTTTGTACAGAGGTTGATCAACTCTAGACTTAGACTTGTACAAAGGCATTTCACAGAAGATCTACCATAGAAGGAGAAGACACGAAAACTTCGGGTGCAACTTTTCTTCTATTCCTCAGAAAATTACAATTGAGTTATGAGAGAGACTTCTTCTCATTCCTATGAACTCTAATGAGTCTTACAACTTCCAAATGCACTATTCTCATACTCTCTTACTGTCTCCTCTATTGCCCCGACATTTTCCAAAGTATTTATAGGCAAATATGTACAAGCTTATAACTAAACAAAAGTATAAGTGATCTATGTCTTCACTAATGTACATATGTGTACATATCATTCATCCTGTGAATGTAACCATCTTCTTTGCTTCAAGACTTGATCTTATCTCCATCCTTTGTCTTCCAAACTTCAATTGGTTATTGGTCTACACCAACATCACTAAGAGAATACAAAGATGTATTTGCATGGAGTTATAAGAACCTAAAAGGACTAGACCCTGACATATGTTCACATACGATTCCCATGACCTCAGATGCCAAACCCTCTAAGCAAAAGCCATACACATATAATCACAATTATGCTGCCAAGATCAAGGATGAGATAGATAGATTAGTAGAAGTAGGATTTATCTATGAGATTGAACACACTGAATGGGTGTCCCCTATTGTAGTGCCCAAAAAGAATGGCACATTATAATTTTGCATTAACTTGAAGAAGGTTAATACAACCACTATTAGAGATAACTGTCTGCTTCCTATCATTGAGCATCTACTAGAAAGAATGGCAAGCAAGGAAGTATACAACTCTCTTGATGGATTCTTTGGCTACAATCAACTAGCCATTACTCTGGAAGATCAACATAAGATGGATTTTGCTACAGCGTGGGGCATATTCGCTTTTCGGGTAATGCCATTCAGTCTCACTAATGCACTAGCTACCTTTCAAAGGCTGATGTGCCATGTGTTTAAAGAGCTCTTGCGTAAAGAATTGGAAGTCTATGTTGATGATCTTTGTGCTCATTCCAACATTAGACAAACACATATACCTGAACTCAGACAAATCTTTGACAAATGTAGAGAATATCAGGTTTTCCTAAACACAGAGAAGTGTGTTTTCGTGGTTAGGCAAGGCAAGATTCTAGTACACATAGTGTCAAAGAATGGCATATCCACAGATGAGGAGAAAGTGAGAGCTATTGTAGAGCTACCTAGGCCAAAGAATGTCAAGGATACCAACGTTTCATTCACATGTATGCCATCATTGCAAAGCCTCTGTACGCTCTTTTGACTAACTTTGAGTGGACAAATGAATGTGAAAAATCCTTTAACGAGCTTAAACGACGATTGTGTTCAACAATAATCTTGACTACACTAGATTGGAACAAGCCATTTCATGTTCATGTGGATGCATCCAATTATGCTATTGGGTGTGTGTTAGCACAACCTACTGGTGAAGGTAATATGGATCTTCCAATTTCTTATGCAAGTAGACAATTGAATGTGGTTGAACGAAATTATACTACTACTGAAAGAGAAGGATTAGGCATGGTGTATGCGGTGAAAGAGTTTAGACATTATTTGCTGCAAATAAGTTTAATTTTTTTTACAGACCATCAAGCATTACTCTGTCTACTGAACAAACCCTGCAATACAGGCAGATTAGTAAGACGGTTCCTCTTACTAATGGAATATGATTTTGAAGTTGTTGTTCTAAAAAATATCCTATTCTAAAAAACCAATGATAAAGAAGCGGTGAGATCTCAAAAATATCACCTACTAGCAAGCATCATGTATAAGCACACCGATCAAGGCATACTGGTTGTTGTGTAGTAGAAGATAAGCATGCAAAGTGGTTGCAAATAGCACATGTAGGTGCACTCCAGCAACACTACTCCAAACATAGAACCCTATAGACCCTACAAACCAACTATGGAAGCAAATGTCCATAAGTTGTAGAAGGTATGCCGACTTTGTTGTATTAGACCACCTGTGGAGCATGCCACACTGTACCAAGTGTCCCTAATACTAGATTGGAGCAAAACGTTAGTAGCCTTTTTGAGGATGAAAACATTCCCTCAAGAGATGACATTGCCTAGGCAAATGAGCTTAGAACAAGATGCACTAGACTATGCTCTCATTGGAGATAATATATACAAATGAGGAAAAGATGGATATCTTAGATTGTGTGTCCATGAGAGTGAATATCTGAAGATCTTGGAGACTGCTCACCAAGGTGTGGCAGGAGGACACTTTGGACCAGACCGCGTGATTAAGGCAACTCTATTTGTAGGTCTTTGGTGGCCAACTCTTCACATGGATCCACATACCTATGTGAAGAGGTGTGACATTTGTCAGCAAACGCAACATCTGTTACGTAAGGATGAGATGCCACTGAAACCCATGATGGGAGGACATGCATTCTCTAAGTGGGGAATAGAATTTGTTGGTCCTATTAATCCCCCAGCTAAGGGTTCACATGCTACATATATTATTGTTGCCACAGACTACCTCACCAAATGGGTAGAAGTAAAGGCTACAATAAAGAACGAATGTCCTCTGTTAAGTGTAACTTGCCAACTATGCAAGAAAGCTGGTCATGAGGCCTAGGAATGTCAATCAAGAGGAATGCCTGCAAGAACATATTGGACACAAGGAGGATCCCTACCACCAGCTAATGTGATGGCGACTGCACCTAATCAAGGTAACAATTACAACCCTAGACAGAGGGATAACTTTGGAAATGGGCCTAGGAGGCCAATTATTTGTTTCAGTTGTGGAGAATGTGGGCACTATCAAGGTAGGTGCACTCTACCAGAAAATGCCCCTCCTTGCAAGAACTGCCCAGAGGCCAGAGACCACTATACTAATTGTTGTCCTAAGAACCAAGCATCTTCATCTGGGCCCCACATTCAAATGATTTTTGTGCACAAAGAAGAAATGGTAGATCAAGTCAATGTGCCGTCTCCATCTACCAGGGTGGTGCAGTTAGAAGAAATTGAATCTTTTACAGTGCAGACAAGAAGCAAGGGGAAGGATCAAGTGGAAATAGGTCAAGAATCAAGGATTAATGGATTGAACAAAGACAAAAATGCATCTGAAGACAAAGCCACCACATGTGCATATACAAGGCAAAAATGAAATTTCATAGGTACCAGTGATGCCATTGGACATGCATTCAATAGGGCTCATGAGGAGTTTGATAAGTCAATTGGAGCCCATGCTCTTAAGGAATCAGAAGCTTCCAGACTACTCAAGTCCACGAAAAAGGAGGTCAATATTTTTGATTTAATAAAGATGGATGGGAAGTTTAGGTAAGAACTCTTGCAGATAATTGATGAAATGTCCACAACAAGTTTAGTGGAAAAGGCTACTATTATGCATAAAGATAAAAGTGTAGGGGAAGCACCCCTCACAGATTATAAGAGCCCTCGACTAATAGTCTCTATCAAAGGTCATGCGTTTCAAGGAGTTATTGTGGATGGTGGTTTTGGCATTAACTTGATGCCTGAATATACCATGAAAAAGATTGGACTTGACCCTTCAAGACCTGCAAACTTCACTGTAACACTGGTAGACCAAAGCATAGTAAAGCCTATGGGAGTGGTCCCTAGAGTCCCAGTCAAGATACAAGATACCATCTTTAACTTGGATTTTGTTGTTTTAAGGCTGCCACAGGTAGAAGAGAGTTTCCCTCTATTAATTGGGAGAACTTGGTTAAGGCATGCCAATGTACTACATGACTGGGGTAAGGACACAATGTGGGTAAAGCAAGAGGGAAAAGAGTTGCAATAGATATTTTTAGAAGAAGGACTAGACAATCAAAGACACACCAGCATGATGCAGACAATTGGTATTTTTATGGAAGGAGAATTGTTGGACAACCCAAAAGCAGATCTATTTGAAAGAGAAAATTTATATGAAGATGAAAATATGTTGGCTTGGCTCCATGCAGAACACCCATCTTCCTGCTATGGAATTTTTCCAAACTCAAGTAGAGAGGAATCATATGAAGAAAAAGAGGACATCATTCAGGTTACTGACTCGAGTGAGACAGTCTTAGTCAAAGGTCATTGAAGGGAGAAGAAAAGAAAAGCCTTTAAGTGCAGTAGTGATGAAGCTACTTCAAATCCTTTGTCAAGGGCTAGTTTGTTATGGATACTGGTATGGATATCATCTGTTATGTCAATTTTTATGATAGTAAGTGCAGGGCTTTACAAGAATGTGGAAGGAGTACTTGCAAGTCTTTGGAAACAAAGGGTTCCATTTGATAAAGCTGGAATAGTGAAAATGAAATTTTGCAGATTAAGTCATAAAGTTGCCAAAACAAAGATACAAAAGATGCACTATGGAGGAGATAATATTTTACTGAAGGATTTAGGGTGGCCCTATCAGATGATCAGTGTGCCCAAGAAGAAGACAAAACAAATGAAGTGCAATACAATTGGAGATTATGGAGGGGTTTCTCTTAGTCAACATATCAAGGATCAAGGCCTATCATCAACACAAGTGAAGATTTATGGATCACCTGGAACCTGCAAAATTTGTCCAGGTTGTACATAGCCTTCTCATGTCATTTTTGCTTATGTTTTAGTAGTTTTTATTTTCTTTTTCATGCTTGTTCCTTGAATTTTTAGCAAATTTAGCAACCCTTTCATAGCCTTTTGCATAAGCACAATTTTTGGAATTTTTTGGGAAATTTTCAAGCATTTTTAGAACTTTTCTAGCATTTTTTGTCCTTTTCAAATGTCATTTTCTTGCCGAATTGGAGGAATAAAGGAAGCTCTCTATGGTTTTGAGTGAGAAAATTGGCCTAGGCCTATAGGGAATTTTCTTAGAATTTTTTGAGATTTTTTTTGAATTTGTTTGCATTTTTTTTGGATTTTTTTGGGATTTTTCTCCCATTTTGGATATTAAAAAAAAGGGCCCCCATGGATTTTTTTTGAAAAAGAAGAAAAAATTATATATATATATATATATATATATATATATATATATATATATATATATATATATATATATATATATATATATATATATATATATATATATATATATATATATATACGGAAAAAAAACCCTCTCTCTCTCTCTCTTCCCCCCTTGCCCCCCCTCGCCCTCCCTCGCCCTCCCTCTCTCTCTATCTCTCTCTCTCTCTCTCCCCCTGCCCCCACCATTTTTTATTTTATTATATATATATATATATGTATATATATTAATTGTTTATTTATATTTTATAATTTGTATTTTGTTTATTTTATTTTTTTAAAATTTTATTTATTTATTTATATTTTTTTATTTGTATTTACTTATTTTATGCGTGTTCAAGAAAAAAGGGAGAGAAAAAGTTTTCTTTTTTATTTATAAATAATCAAATATATATATTTTTTTCGATTTCATGGTTCAAAACTTTTGGCTCTGGATTGCATCTCGGATGACCACTTTTTTCAGATTTGGGGTCATTTTCATGTATTTTGGCACCTCTGGATTCATTTTTTGCCTTAATTTTTCCAATATCCCACCTTTTCTCAGACTTTTGGTAAAAAGCCACATGTTTTGAGCACATTTATCACATGTTTTTTTTCTCCACATGGTTGACATGGTCTATTCTCACTTTGTTTTACCTTATCTTTCACAATTTCCCATATGCACCCTCTGTAGCTCTACTGTTTGATCATTTTGGCCCTCTCCAGACCCCATAATCCTACTCCCTCATCCTCCCTTTACGCTTCTGCCCAGCCCCATCCTTACACCTTCCTACCCTATCCATCTCAACTCCTTTAGCCCTCCTTTTCCCCTCCCTTCTACCCTCCCATTGCCCTCCTTTGCTTTTCCATGCACAAATTCCACTTTTGGGTTCTTCTGGTGCTTGTTCTCTCCTACTTCTGGTGGACTTAGTAGCTGCTCAAGTGTCCTTTTGAAGATTTTGCAGCACAAGATTCATGGTCTCATATCTACTCAGAGTTTTGGCTATAGCTCTCTTGGACAGAGAGCACATTAGGTGGTGGGCAACTGTTGAGCCCATAAAAGTCATAATGGTCAAAGTCAACTATAGTCAAAGTCAAAACGATCAAAGTCAACAAGTTCAAGGTCAAAGTCAACATGGGCAAAGTCAAAAGTGTTCGAAGTGCAGCTGTCAAGGTGCACACGCAGTGCACAATTAATTGTTCACAAAAGGTAAAATGACAGAAAATGGGTTGTAGGTTGCAGAGGTATTTCTATAATTTCTCTAAGGTTCAAAGTGTTTTTAAAGTGTTTTGGAAGGTTCAGGTGAACCCTCTCTTAGGTGCACAATTGAAGAATTAAAAGGCAAAATGTGAAGGTATGTGAAGCGGCATTGTACACAGAAGTGAAAGTATGGCCCCCAATTAAAATTTTTGTTTTAGTCTAAAGTCACTACAGGGCAAAATAGGGATTCGCTGGCTACCCACTTTTGGAGACAATCTTGGGCCATCAAAGTGAGCACCAAGATACTCATGCAGTTAGGAGCGTACGTGAATCAACACTCAAATCAAGGCAAGGCATTATTCTTGGAGGACAAAGCAAGGTGAGCATGGTCTAATCTAGGCAAGAGAGAGAAGTGCAAGAGACACACAGTGTGCGATGCAGAGAAGTGGTGTAAGGTGTGCATGAAGAGTGACTAAGGAAGTGTGCACAGAAGTGCTAAGCCAGTCACCCCAAGGATCCCAAGGTCCCATTGAAGCTGTGCGCGTGCGGATAGAAGGTGTCCATCCCTCCCCCTCATTGGAATCTTGGTGCAAGGTCTGCACAAGCAACAAGACCCTTGGGTATTTTGTATTTTGTGATTGAGCACTCTGTGGGATTTTGCACAGAAGCATTGGATTGTATTGTGCATCACCATTGTATTTTTCTTCTTATACTCAATCGACAGAGGCTTCCAATGTGTATCTTTCTTCTTGTCTTTCCCTTTTCTCCTACAAACACTCAAATCCCTTTTTGTCCAAGAATCCCCCAACAAAAATGAATTCGGGAAAAAGGGCAGGTAGAAGCTTTGGAACACATCCAATGAATGAAATTCAGAAGACAAGGTAGAGATCACCCTATGTCTGAAACTCATGATGCTCCAAGATATCACATGACAATGTGCCAAGCATCAAGTGCACGTTCCCATAGAATAGTTGACTGACGACCCTTTGTGACCCTAGAGGTAGGTCAGAGAGAGAGAGTGGAAAGACTGTAGGAGCCTGGATTGACTCAAGAGCAACCACTAGTGTAGTTCAAATTTCTTACTGTCAAGAATTGTAATTGAAAGTCAATCCTATAGAAGTATATCTCATAGGATTGGGAGGTGTGAAAACCCCTTACATGGGCGTGGTGGAGCTTCCCCTCTACATTCAAGATGTTCTAATGATAGTCAAAGTGCTAGTGTGTGAAGATGAGGATCTCACTGAACCTCTTCTTTTGGGCCAAGATTGGATCTATGATCATGCAGAAGTGGACTTCTTCAGGTATGGGTGAATCAAAATCGCATCACAATTGAGTTAGAAAACCTTGCACTCAAGGAACTAGGAACGGTACCCACTCCTGATCCTTCCATTGAGCACAACTGAAGATAACTATGTCATTCTTGTCCAAGGTTCTATGGTGTAGAAGAATGTCACTTGTGAAGGACGTGCTAAAGCTAATGAGGACTCCCTTCTTCTCCAAAGAGGATCCTAGAAAAGCAAGCAAGGAAACACAAAACACAGAGGAAGCCGATAATCAAGAAGCATGATCAACGACCGGTGCAACATAGCGTACCTCATGGAATGAAGCAGATCTGGATACATAAGGGTGAACAACCCTTTTCTCTAGAGATAGGATCCCAAAGATGCACCAAACGAACTACTCAATCGAGAAGTACAATGAAGGAGTATCCTAGGCATCAATCTAGACGGAACATTTCTATTTGGGTCCGAAAGCGGTCAATGAAGGGTGACCCCAATGCTAGATAGATCTGGGTGCCCAAGACGTGCTTACAAGCTCAAATAACTTCACATAAGCTCTCAAGCTTAAATAGCCACTCATAGACGCTCACAACACAACCTTCAGGGCAATTAATTGCACTAAACACCTTCACATCTCCAATCACACCTAGAATTATGTCGAAATGGGTACCCAAGAAGTCCCGACTTCAGGAAGATCTAAGCAAGAAATATTTAAAACTC
Organism: Ceratopteris richardii; assembly: GCA_020310875.1. NCBI lineage: Eukaryota > Viridiplantae > Streptophyta > Polypodiopsida > Polypodiales > Pteridaceae > Ceratopteris > Ceratopteris richardii. Next base: position 35,937,252 of record CM035432.1, on the reverse strand, counting down.
ATCACAACCGAAAGCCGTAACCCCATGTTGAAAATTAGGAGAATCAAGCCTTGTATCAAACCCCCTTGACAACATTTGTAAATCAATGCACACTAGAGTAGATGCATTTTGAGTACAGTGCACATCTAGAGTATGCATCTAGGTAAATCATTGACCTACTAACCAACACTCACAACACAAAGAACACCTCACTCACTAACTCACTAACCACTATGGGTATCATGTTAGTATTGTAAGGGAGAAAATGTATCATCATGTTTTCATTGTGATGCTAATATTTTTGGTGCAAGGCAATCAAAAATTGAAGTTTTGATGAAGAATTGAAGTCAAGGACTGAAGAAAAGATCAAGTTATGAAGCATGAAGGAAGTGCATATCCAGAAGATGAAGATGTATACACATATGTACATTAATTTAGAGTTAGCTCACTTATACTTTTGAATAGTTATGAGCTTGTAAATATTTGACTATACATACAAGGAAAAATGTCGGGGCAAATATGAGAGAGTGTGTAAGAATAAGATTTGAGAAGAATAAGATGTGAATATAATAGCTCTCTCATCTAGATGTAAAATTTTCAGAGATGAAAGAAAAGTTGTGCCGGATCTTTCTGAGTATTCTCCTTCTGTGCTTGATCATTTCAAGAATCCTTTTGTAGGTGTCTAAATCCATAGTTAATGAGTCTATGGTTAAAGTTTGAGAGTCTAATTGTAAATAGGTTGTGAGAATTATGAGTAGGAACATTCGTATGTGAGAAAGTGTCAAGTGTCTTCTGAAACAGGCACAATTCCCATGGTCAAAGAAATGGTCAGTTCTCAGTTCACAGTGTAAAGTTTTGCACAAATGAGGAGTCAAAATCTAAGTTGGAAGGTAAGCCATCTATGGGCATTTTCATAAATGGGTTCTAGATTGAGAGAACCAAGCTTTAGAAGTTGCAGGTGTCAAAGTCGACTGTAAAGAACTACAATTCTAGACATAGGTAACTTGTTAAGATCATTTGTCAAGATATACTGAATCTTTTGGAATGATTTAACTTGGAGGAGGTTTGAAAACTATAGGCAACACCTTGTGCAAAGTTTTATAAAACCATTTACATGTTTGATAAGTCAATGAATGAGTTATGTGCAGCAGACTTTCTCTGTAGTCATCTTCTTCACAGTTTGTTCAAGATTTTGAAAATGAGTATTGATCCTCCAAATTGGTGAAGGTTTTGAGTTACTCCTGTTATAGAGGTGCTCTAACTTCAAGAGTATCTTGTTCTTTTGGAGATTAACACTCTCCATCAGTGGTATCAGAGTAGGAAGCATCAAAATTGAAGAAAGGAGGACCCTGACTGTTGCAGTTGTAAAGAATTCAACACTTGAAGGTTCAAAAGGTAAAAGCTCGAAAGAAAAGCTTGAGAAGGAGACCAAAAGTTATCAAGAAGGTCAAAAGGAACTTCATTCGAAGTAAAGGTACATCTATTGTTGGTGCATTTTACCCAAGCCTACATGCTTGATATTTTCCTCATTTGTAAGTCACATGTGTAGTCATGTGAACCCCTCTTGTAAAAGAGTTCATTTTTATCTCTTGTAATTGAAAAAGGAAAAAGGAAAAGGATGGCTTACCTCATCCATGATGTAAAAGCAAAGTCGAGGCTCTAACTACCTAAAACCATGAATTTTTGAGCTAAGGGAATCTCTCCTAACTTTGGGGATCACTTTTAGGTGGAGCCATTCGAATTTGAATTCAAAACTCCCTCCAAGAATAGCTATAAAAAGAGCAAGAAGGAAGAGGCAATTAGCAAGCCTTGTACATGACCACTTCATGTCATTTTGTAGAGATTGAAGAGCTTACTCCATAGCTCTATCATTCTACTCCCATTGTGCAAAGATTCATTGCCAATGTGGTTGTAATCATATGTGAATCTATACATTTATCATTATCTACTTCTTTGTTTTGTTCTCTGCCATACTCACTCAGAGTAGTAACTTTAGAAGGTCATATCTCGAGTTGTACGCAACTTTTTTCAGTGTTTTAATGTGAGTTGGATAGCTCCTACTATATAGATTCTGCATATAAATTTTCAAGGTCATTGAATTTACAGTTTTGGAGATATCTGCATTTTACTACTCACTGGTCTATCTCTGCAGAGCCCCGAGAATGGTGGGCATGTTCCAAAAATTGATGAATCTTCTTCTCAGTGCTCAGTCCATCATTTGAAGTGTTTTAACTTGGATTGGGAAGCTTGCTAAGTCTATTTGCTATGCCCTTCTCAGTGCTCAGTCCATCATTTTGAAGTGTTTTAACTTGGATTGGGAAGCTTGCTAAGTCTAATTCCTATCAGGTTGAGAGCACTGTTCATTTTTTCCAGCAGGTGTATGTCCAAAAATAGCAAGTTTTGGGAGCTAGTCATTTCGCAACTAGTCTGTCTTGACTTAAACTTTTGGGATACATGTTCCAAAGTACTTGGCTAATATTTTGGTGGATTTAGGAAGCTCAAAGGATCTACTAATCAACTCTGAAGTCCAAGTTGGCTGGTGTGAAGCTGGTTGTAGCAGCACCAACTCATCTTTGGATTGCATCCACCATCTCTCTTCACAGTGGTATCAGAGCATAGTCAAGCAACATGGGAGATGGATTTCCATCAACAATTGACAATTTGGATTGAAACAACTACCCAACATGGCTCTAAGAATGGAGGCTTACCTTCAAGGGAGGAATCTATATGGATTCATATCCGGAGATGAAGCAATGCCAACCATGAGGAACAAAGGGCAACCATCACATGAAGAAGTGGAAGGACTTTCAAATTGGTGTTCGAAGGCTGCACTTGCAAGCTCCTATATTCTAAACTCAATCTTTGATTTTCTTTTACCTCATGTCAAGGGATGCAAGACATCAAGAGAGACCTGGAATGCACTTGCTTCTTTCTTCTCTTCCAACACTCGAGCAAGGAAGAACCAATTGTGGATGGACTTCACAACAATGAAGAAAAGCCCGAAGAAAAATGTGATTGATTATGTCACAAAGATGAAGGAGATTTCCAACCAACTTGGAAGCATTGGAGAGGTAATTGAAGAAGAGCAAATCATTAGACAAATCATAAATGGAATCAAAGCAGACGACAAGTGGGAGTCATTCACAACAGCCATGGATTTATACATGGATATGCATGTACCCGACCTCAATACACTCATGGGCCAACTCTTCACTCATGAAGCAAAGATTAGCAAAGGTGGTGAGTCCTCAAGAGGTAATCAAAATTTTGCCTTATATTCTGATAAAGCTAAGGTCAAGGACAAGTCAAAGAATAGGAAGAATGAAGATGAAGGTAGCTCTTTCCAAGCAAACTTTGCAGGTAGAGGAAGACTAGAGGAAGAGGTAGAGGTGGAAAGCAAGGCAGGGGGAGATTCCAATCATCACAACCTTGCAACATATGTGGCTTATCTAACCATACTATTGAAGAATGTTTCAGGAATCCAAGGAACTCAAGAGGAAGAGGATTCAATAGAGGTGGCTATGGATCAAATAGAGGCAGGTACAATGGAGGCTACAAC